>JAPEUY010000003.1:1200000-1800000 GCA_027946455.1 Neocucurbitaria cava | reverse complement strand
GTTCCCTGAACTTTTACATCGGTCCAACGCTGACTTACTGAACAGGATAAGCAAAATGACCACCTCCCAGCTGTCAGCATGGCAGCCTACAGCGCTTATACCGACATGGCATTCGTGGCGCCAGAAGTAGCCTTGCCTGCCGTCGTAGCTCAATTCAGCCAAGACCTCGACCCGAAACAGCTGGAATCCGTAGGGCCAACCGAAGCGGCCATTTTTCGCACGCCAGAAGGTACAGCCTACATTGACGTACTATCAAAGAAGGCCCCGGTCACCATTGATAAGAATACAAAGGATTACGATACTCTGAAATGGGAAGAAGAACTACGAGCACAACTTGCCCAGAAGAAGGGCCAGACCAAGAAGCTGACTGCTGACGAGCAAGCCAAAGTCAACGCTCAACTAGCCAAAGAAGCCGCCATTAGGAAAGAAGTCGATGCCACAGAACGAAGAATGAGGCGAGGAGTTGGTATAATTCGGAGCCTTGCAACAGGCCCCCCAACCGAAGCAGAGCAATGGATGGGCCCCGCCGTAGATCTATTGATTCAATCTATTCGCGCTGGCGCCGGTCTACTACTCGGAGATCTACCAGCCACCGCGCTCATTGCATGTTCGCAACGAATTTCGAATCGACTTGGAGTCCTACGACCATTCGTTGGCGTGGCGACATTGAGGACCATTGGTTCTATTCAACTCTCTGATGAGTATGAAGACGAGGATCTGGGTGGTAAGATAAATCAACGCTACCCTACTTCAAAGTGCTAACACAATTAGATCTGGTAACGCGTGTTCTATATCGACTTCGCTTTCTGAGTGAGCAACGGCCGTTAGATGCAGTATCTCTTGCATATTGTTTTCCTCTCGTCTTCCTCGTCCTCGAGAAAGGTGGTATTGGAAAATCCTCTGCTGAGGAAGCCGATGAACAACTGATTTTGGCTATTGAAATATTAACGTTTCACACCAACTCCTGTAAGGCCTACGTTGTGCACTATGTTTGATCATGTCACTAAACTTACTGTTAGGCACCGATGAGCGCCTACCTCGCAAAGACCTGCTCGAGATACTAGTATGGTCCATGCAACGATACCAGCAGCATTACAAAATGATCAAGGACTGTCTGACAAACCTCGCCAGCGGCCTCGCTCCCAACATTAATAACGAAGAGCTGGGCGCACTGCTTCGCGGGACTATCGTGCCAGAGGCAGCTGTTCGCACGGCGACCTTACAAGCGATTGATGCTGAGCTTGACATGAATGATCTCAAATTCAGCGAAGAGATTTTTATTGCGTGCCACGATGATATCCCAGAAAATGTCGAGCTTGCGCGAACTATCTGGGAAGAGAACGAGCTAGAACTCACAGCAAAGACGGGCACGCAGACGCTACCCTATCTCGACTCTCTCGATAAACAACTCAGAAGAGCGGCCGCTAGATCTATCGGCGAGATCATCACCAAGTTCCCGGATACGTTCGACCAGCTTCTCAAGAGCCTTCAAGAGTCATACAAAGAAAAGGCAAAGCCGCGAGTCCCAGAACGCGACGAGTACGGCATGCCACGAAAAGTTGATCTGCGAGACCCATGGGAGAGCAGGGATGGAATTGCGCTTGCATTCAAGGAGATGACACCAGGATTCAATCCCGATGGACTGGTCGACTTTTTGAACTTCCTCGTCTACGAAGGCCCCCTCGGAGACCGAAGCCCTGCTGTGCGAGACGAGATGATTGAATCAGCTACCTCTGTCATTACGACTAAAGCCCAAACGAAGGTAGAACCGCTCATGGAACTGTTCGAGAACGCGCTGGAGGGCCCCGATCGCAAGTCAGAGATGTATGATCAAGTCAACGAGGCTGTGATTATCCTCTACGGTGCACTGGGTCGCCATCTTTCTGCAGGAGATAAGCGAGTGCCCAAAGTGGTGCAGAGACTGCTGGCCACGCTCAGTACACCGTCCGAGACAGTTCAATACGCTGTTGCGCAATGTCTGCCGCCTTTAGTCCGCACTTCGGAACAGGAGCTCTCTAACTACATAGATCAAATGATGGAGCAACTGCTACAGTCCAAAAAGTACGCCTCACGACGTGGCGCTGCTTATGGTCTTGCCGGTCTGGTCCGCGGCAAAGGCCTGGGTGTGCTCAAGGAATACCGCATCATGTCCACTTTCAAGGGCGCTAGCGAAAACAAGAAAGATGTCAATCAGAGACAAGGTGTCTTTTTAGCGTACGAACTTCTATCGCTGATTCTGGGTCGCTTGTTTGAGCCATATGTCATTCAGCTTGTCCCGCAGCTGCTCGCAGGATTTGGTGACACCAGCGCAGACGTTCGAGAGTCCTGTCTCGACGCAGCAAAGACTTGCTTCTCGACTCTCAGCTCATTTGGTGTGAAGCAAGTCCTTCCTATCCTACTCGAAGGTCTCGATGACCAGCAGTGGCGAAGCAAGAAGGGCGCCTGCGACTCGTTAGGCGCTATGGCTTATCTGGATCCCAACCAGCTAGCCCTAAGTTTGCCTGAGATCATTCCGCCACTGACTACTGTTTTGACAGACAGTCATAAAGAGGTACGATCATCGGCGAACCGAAGCTTACAACGCTTCGGTGAAGTCATTAGCAACCCCGAGATCAAGAGCGTTGTCAACATTTTGCTCAAGGCACTCAGCGATCCGACAAAGCATACTGATACTGCTCTTGATGCGCTCATCAAGATCCAGTTCGCCCATTTTCTCGATGCTCCGTCCCTTGCGCTTGTCTCTCGCATTTTGGAGCGAGGTCTGGGCGACCGGTCTGCAACCAAGCGGAAGTCTGCTCAGATCATTGGCAGTTTGGCATACCTTACCGAGCGGAAGGACCTCACGTCACATCTCCCGGTTCTGGTCGCTGGTCTGCGAGTCGCTATCGTAGATCCTGTACCGACTACTCGCGCGACAGCTTCAAAGGCTCTCGGTTCACTCATGGAGAAGCTCGGAGAAGATGCTCTACCAGATCTCATTCCAAGTCTCATGTCCACTCTCAAATCCGACACAGGCGCTGGCGATCGACTGGGTTCTGCTCAAGCTCTCTCTGAAGTTCTTGCTGGTCTTGGAACTGGAAGATTGGAAGAGACTCTTCCCAGCATCTTGCAAAACGTGTCCAGCAACAAACCTTCGGTGCGGGAGGGTTTCATGTCTCTTTTCATATTCTTGCCCGCTTGCTTTGGAAACAGCTTTGCCAATTATCTCAGCAAAATCATCCCCCCGATTCTCGCAGGTCTCGCAGACGATGTCGAATCAATACGAGACACCGCTCTGCGTGCTGGTCGTCTCTTGGTCAAGAATTTTGCCACAAAAGCTATCGATCTTCTCCTGCCAGAGCTTGAGAGAGGTCTTGCAGATGACAGCCACCGTATCCGTCTCAGCTCTGTGGAGCTCGTCGGAGACCTGCTTTTCAACCTTACCGGCATCAGCGGCAAAGTCGAGGATGAAGAAGTCGAAGAAGGAGCAAAGGAGGCTGGTCAGTCTCTGCTCGAAGTGCTTGGAGAAGAGAAACGAAACAAGGTCCTGTCCGCACTGTATATCTGCAGATGCGACACATCTGGTCTGGTCCGCACTGCAGCCATCAACGTTTGGAAGGCATTGGTCGCTACTCCACGCACGTTACGCGAGCTCGTCCCCACGCTTACCCAACTTATCATTCGCCGTCTGGCAAGCTCGAACATGGAGCAAAAGGTCATCGCTGGCAATGCTCTTGGAGAGCTTATCCGCAAGGCTGGCGACGGTGTTCTGGCAACCCTGCTGCCTACTCTCGAAGAAGGCCTGCACACCACCGATACCGATGCCAAGCAAGGTATCTGTATTGCACTCCGTGAGCTCATTGCTTCTGCTTCGCCTGAGCAATTGGAGGACTACGAGAAGACATTGATCCAAGTAGTAAGAACTGCATTGGTGGACCCGAACGTCGACGTACGAGAAGCCGCTGCGGAAGCATTCGATGCCCTACAACAGATACTCGGCAAGAGGGCTGTCGACCAAGTCTTGCCATATCTGCTCAATCTACTGCGCGGCGAAGACGATGCTCAGAACGCCCTCTCTGCGCTTCTCACCCTCCTTACCGACCAAGCACGATCGAACATCATCCTACCGAACCTTCTCCCAACTCTCCTCACTTCACCAATGTCTGCTTTCAACGCCCGAGCTATCGCCTCGTTGGCTGAAGTCGCAAGCTCTGCCATGACGAGAAGACTACCAAACATTCTCAATACCATCATGGACAACATCATTGCTTCCAAGGATGATGAACTCAAGTCAGAGCTTGAGTCATCCTTTGATAAGGTGCTTCTATCTGTGGATGAGTTCGATGGCCTTAACACTGCCATGAGTGTTATGCTTGCGTTGTCTAAGCACGATGATGAGCGAAGACGTGCGCGAGCCGACATGCATCTCGCCAAGTTCTTCGCCGAATCAGAGGTTGATTTCTCAAGATACTATCCAGACCTTATCCGCGCACTCCTTATTTCTTTCGACGACAGCGATAAGGAGGTAGTCAAGGCGGCATGGACCGCACTCAGCACGCTCACCACAAAGCGCCTGCGGAAGGAGGAGATGGAGTCTCTTGTTGTATCCACAAGGCAGACTCTCAACCAAATTGGTGTCGCTGGCGCAGATCTACCTGGCTTCTCGCTTCCAAAGGGTATCAACGCCATTCTACCTATCTTCCTTCAGGGTCTTATGAATGGGTCGGTCGACCAGCGAACACAAGCTGCTTTAGCTATTTCAGACATCATTGACCGCACCAGCGCCAAAGCGCTTCAGCCGTTTGTCACTCAGATTACTGGACCTCTCATTCGCGTCGTTACGGAGCGTTCAACCGAGGTCAAAGCTGCCATTCTCCTCACACTCAACAATCTCTTAGAGAAGATTCCGACCTTCCTCAAGCCCTTCTTGCCCCAACTTCAGCGAACCTTTGCGAAATCGCTCGCTGATACTTCGTCTGACGTACTACGAGCGCGAGCGGCCAAGGCTTTGGGTACTTTGATCAAGCTCACACCCAGGGTCGACCCTCTCATCGCAGAACTCGTGACTGGATCTAAGACCGCAGATGAGGCCGTTAAAACTGCTATGCTCAAAGCCCTATTCGAGGTGGTGAGCAAGGCAGGTAAGAACATGAACGAGGCGAGCAGGAACGCAATTCTTAGTCTCATTGATACCGAAGCTGATGACTCCAATGGTAAGTCTATGTGTCTTAGCTCCATCTCTGAGTAATAACTAATAAACTGTGCAGACGCCATGGCAATCACGAATGCTCGTCTACTCGGCGCTCTCATCAGCTGCCTACCTGAAGACATTGCCGCGAGTCTGCTCAAGTCTCGTGTGCTTACAACTCACTACAACAAAGCATCTGTACTAGCTCTCAACGCAATCTTGCTAGACGCCCCGGAAGCGCTCACAGAGTCTTTCGCTGACGAGACTGTCTCTGTCATCTGCCAAGGCATAGCACATGCACAGCCCTTCATCTCCGATAACGCGGTCCTAGCAGCTGGCAAATATCTCCTTGGAGAAAAGAGCAACAAGACATTTGAGCACACAAAGCCGGTCTTCGAGGCGCTTGCGCCAGTGATTGAGCCTGGCCATCCGGTTGATACACGACGCCTAACTCTCGTAGTGCTCCGAACCGTGGCCCGGGAGCATAACGAGCTTGTCCGCCCGCACATCCCGCTCCTGATACCTCCTATCTTCGCTTCGGTCCGCGATCCTGTCATTCCAGTCAAACTCTCTGCTGAGGCAGCTTTCCTTACTATCTTCTCTGTCGTGGATGAAGAAAGCGCAGTGTTCGACAAGTACATGGCGGGGCCTGGCAAGAGCTTGTCGGCAGGCCAGCAACGCAGCATGGGCGACTACTTCAAGAGAGTGGCGCTACGACTGGCTGGACAGGCCCGCGAGAGAAAGGAGGCTGAGGGCGGTGCAGGTGGATTAGGCTTGTCCAGTGACGAGATGGAAGATGAGAGGGAGATTTGGAGTGTAGGAAAGGTCGAGCTTGGGGATGTGTTTGGAGAGAACTAGAAACAGACACGCTTGTGTGTCTGGATGATGTCACAATTATGATATAAAAAGCGACAGCATGGTGAATGGAGTTCTGCATGGAATGTCCGAGGGAAGCATTTGATGATAGAGTACATGCATTACAAACGAATAACTACCTTTGAATCGGATCACTGAAACTGTGGGGATCTTGACCGTGTCTTCAGTACTCTCTTGTGAAAGGCTTGAGTGGGTGTTTGTTTCACGCTTCTCATATGGGTGCTCCTCAGTTTCCAGAACGCATTCGGGATGGACTCCGCAGAACCTCCGTCCTCCACCAACCTCACCCGTACACGACGACCTCCCATCAGCCCATGCCCCGCACAACGCCTGTCACACCTCTCCGCCATCGAAAAACATTACCGGCGGTATCTGCGATCAACTTGCCGCCATCAGCCAGCGGTGCAGCGCCCTCAGTCGCCGTCGCGCCGCCTCTCCGTCCTCCGCAGCGCGCAAACCCCACGGGCATCACGCTTCGGCCCGCGGCGCATCACAGCCCAGCGCGCGCACCACAACACGCATTGCAACCCATTGAGCGCGCCCACGGCGCATCAACACTGCCATAATGGCAGGCACAATACGGCCAAATGATATGAATGTCTCCACAACACCAACAATGTCCTCCAGCTCCCTGCCCGGCCTCTCGAGCCTACAGACAGACCTCGCAAAGAAGCCCACGGCCCCACGCACACCTCGAATAGACGTCGAACCTCTCTATGCCGCTGTGAAAGGCGCAATTAGTGACGCAGACTGGACAAGCTATAAGAAATCGCTGTCCTTCTTTCTGCTCGGTAATCTCAACCAAGAAGAGCTCACATTCAAGCTCTCCAAGATCCTTACCACCCCAGCCCTCGAGCACGCACACAATGCTCTCTTCACCGCGATATACGCAAACATATGGCGCGACTCACCGGAGGCCGGGATAGCGAGCTGGGTGTCGAGTAGTGACAAGCCGACGAGTGGGACGGTCAAGGGGACGGGCGATGAGAGCGAGAAGAGGCTGAAGTACGAGATTATGCAATTGAGCAGGAGAGAGCGGAAACGACTCAAGACTATACCAGCGGGTGATGGCGGGCTCAATGTTGCAGGCGAGGGTACAGGGCCGGCGGGCGTAGGAGCCCTGGGACCAGTGCAGGAGTATGTCGATGCACGGCGAGCCAAGCAGCTGGAGGTGGGACCAAGTAGCACACAAGGCGGGGGATTTGGCAAGACAAGTACGCATCATCACACCTTATTTCCTTCTCTCCATCATCATCATCATCATCATCATCATCCAGAAAGCAAAAGCCATACTAACAACTCGCCGCGCCAACTAGACTGGGACCTCGAAATCCGCAAACGCTACACCTCGGCCCTCTACGTCGAAACCCACGAACTGCCCACCGCAACAACCATATCCTACCGCCTCCTCCCCATCTGCTACGAATTCGGGCTCCCACAGGGCCACACGCCGGACTGCCCAGACTACCTCAACAACGCAACCGAAACGTACATCAAAGAAGCCCTCGCCCACCTGCTCGGCAAAGTCAGCGCAAACGGTCCCGGCTACGTGCGCACCGGCGCCTTCAAGAAGAAAGTCGAGCGCGAGGAGCGCCTGGTGGAGCGCGGCGAGCTGCTCAGGGGCGCCGGCGGGGAACTACCCGTTGAGGCTGAGGAGCGGCGCAAGAGGAAGTTGCTGTGTATGGAGGACTTAAGACTTGCCCTCGAGTTGGGCGATGGGTATTTGGGACAGAGTCCGCTGACTGCGGGCGCGATTGTGAATAGTCGGTTTTTGGATACGCAGGGGATCGAGGATATTTACGATACGAGGCCTGCGAACACTACCCCTACGGTCAGTACTAAAGCCCTGACGAACGGCGCGTTGACGAATGGTGTCGGTGTCAATGGCGCTGCTGCTCGCCACGCTCTTGCTAGTGGTGAGAGCTGGCATGTTGAGTTCGGCGGCGGGGGTACTGGTACTGCTGGTGGTGGTGGTAGTGGTGGTGGTGACCCCATGCAGGTCGACGACGATATGGGCATGAATTGGCAAGGCGGCAGTGTGCAGGACGTCACCGAGTTGGACACTGCGCTTGATGATGTTCTTGCGGATCTGTGAGCCATCATCATGCCATGCCGCAGGAGGAGTTTGATTAACGTTTTCTTGTTCTTTGGCATTTCGCGGCGCTGCTTCTTTTTGGTTTTTGCAGCTAGGCTTCGGCCAGCACTATGGGTGGCAGTCAGGCGCATTCAGCAGTCTGGGATGCGAATGGGATGGGGTGTTGTTGGTGTTGGATTCTGGGATGATACCCTGTTTTTATATTTCCTTTGCATTTTTCGCATCTATTCATATCTTGTTATTTAGTCGAACAATAGTCAGCTAGTTTTGCTGCTGCCGGTGACTAGCATCGGATCTTGGTGTCAAAGAGGAACAGCATTGTTGAATGGGGAGTATTTGAGTAATAATCAAACACATTGCGATCTTCAGCACTATTTTTGATTGATACGGTGTATTCGCCAGAAAACAGTCATGATCATTATTGCATGATTGCTCTACAATCCCACACCAGCACCCTCTCATCCCACCCCGTACTCGCGCACCAACCCTCCGCACCAAACAAACACCAATCGACGCCCGTTACAAACTCGGTATGGCGCCCCATCCTCCCCATTTCTCTTCCACCGCCATAGAACATGGGGTCGTCGAGCATATTCTCCTGCTTTACCGACCCGACGCCCATGGCGCTGCCGTCCGTCCAGACTCGACATGTCATATCGTAGCTCGCGCTAAGCAGTATGTCTGATAGATGCGGCGACCAGGTTACCCTCCTGACTGCATACTCATGGCCCGGTAGCACAGCGATCGGACCAGCTTGCGGCATTCGTATGTCGAATGTGCGTATCATCCTGTCCACGCCCGCCGTCGCAACGATTGAATCCCGGTATTTGTTCCAGTCGTGCGTTAGCGCTTCGGAAGGAGGTACGCCCACGGGTGCCGCAGCGCCCATGCGCGGCTTCGGCGGTGTATGTATCGGCACGCTCATAGTGAGATGATTGCTCGCGCTCGCCGGCGTCCGCAGATCAAACACCCTCAGATGACTATCCGAGCTCACGCTGCTCAACACACTCGCGTTGTGTGGACTAAAAGCCGCCGAGTATGTACAGCTGTGCGTCGGCAGCGTGGTTATGCTCTGCGCTGCATTCGGGTTCCAGATCTTGATCGTGCCGTCCCAACTACTCGACAGAAACGTATCTTTCGCGACGAGATTCCAGTGCACGGCGAAGACTTCGCGCGCGTGCTCCTGCCATGACTGCACGGGGAACTGGGAGAGGGTGATGTCGAAGAGCTTTACCGAGCCGTCGCCGCCTGCGGTGAGGATCTGGTTTTCGTGCGCTTCCGACCAGGTGCTGTCGAAGAGGGAGTCTTGGGTGTCGAACCTACGTTCAACCGTCAGTGTTGCGCATGTGACAGTGATGAATACCAGAACTCTGGGTAAAAGTAGGTAGTTACCATTTCTCTGCGACGATACCATTTGCTGTTAAGCCGAGTATGTACAGCCTTCCATTTCCCACCAGGCCGAAGTTTGCTGATGTTGCGACGGCTATGCGCGAATCGAAGAAGGGCGAGTACTTGACACTGTAGCCATTGTAGCCCTGTGTTCGAAACTCAAGCATATTGTGATATCGGTGTGAAAAGGATATTGCGAGGCTTCTAGACTATGGCGAGTGAATTGGGTGTGTTCTGCAGTACATCATCGCTCGCAGAGAGATGTGGTTGGTGAAGTCGAGCGTGCATGGTTGCGGCATGACGATCGTGAACGGCCGAGGCAGGCAACGTTGTCGTGCAGCGGGGCTATTACCATACGCTTTAAGGTCACGTGGTCGCGCGTCGTGTTCTGGACTGCACCGTTTCGCCACACAGCTGCGTTTCCACCTTCGTGTTCACATTATGTACACACTTCACGACTCCAGGTTGCAATATGGACGCGTTTGTGTCGCGGAAGAGAAGGCGGGTGGAGGAACCTGAAGCGCGCTTGGTGCCAACAGCGCTGGAACCACTCCCAGAGACAAACGCATCCCAAGAAGAATCTACAGATTTCAAGTTAGCTCTCTTGGCTTCCCTACATCCGAACCTGGACGAAACAACGTTACTGGAGGCTCTCCTTGCCTCTGATGGATCGGTGGAAAAGGCTTCAGAGTGCTTGACGTTCTCCCAAACCACATCTCCGAGAAAACGAGCCGCCAACTTTACAGTTGGGTACCAGTCATCTCTCAGCGCATACCGAATCGCTCCTCGAAGCAATGGGCATGCGAAGAAGACTTTAGTCAAAAAGGGCCAAACATTGTATTTGTATAGCCCGGATGATATTGAAGCGCACACACCATGCTCAATCATACATAACTTTCTGCCACCACAACAGGCAGATGATCTGTTGCTACAACTTCTGGATGAAGCAACTACTTATAAAAGCTTGGAGTTCAAGCTCTTCGATAAAGTCGTCTTGAGCCCGCACACATTTAGCTTCTATGTGAATTCTCTAGCAGAGGCGGAAGAGCAGAAGACAGAATACATATACGACGGTCGTCAAGTCGAAGTACGTATCTATGTATACTACAGAGTGCATGTTCAAGTCACTAATATTCCCTAGGATGTCCGTCAAAGTACATCAGAGATGCTCAGAGCATGCCCCCAAGTTGAGGAAGCCGTCAATCGTGAAATCCAACGACGGATCCGTGACTTCTACCCTGACGGCAAGAAGCTGAAGTATCAGTCACCGCAACCCTGGAAAGCCAACACCGCCTTCGTGAACTGCTACGACGGACCAAGAGAGAACGTAGGCTATCACGCCGACCAACTTACTTACCTCGGTCCACGGGCAGTGATTGGTAGCTTGAGTCTTGGAGTAGCTCGCGAGTTCCGCGTACGCAAGATCGTCGCCGAAGACGACGAATACCGCAAAGCAGACGGCTCGTTAGCGGACGCACAAGGCCAGATATCGATTCATCTCCCGCACAATTCACTGCTCATCATGCATGCTGAGATGCAAGAGGAGTGGAAACACTCTATCGCGCAAGCCCAAGCCATCGATCCGCATCCTTTGGCGAAGAACAAGCGACTCAATATAACGTATCGCTGCTACCAAGATTATCTGGCGCCGAGGCACACGCCGAAGTGTAAATGCGGCGTACCGACAGTGCTAAGGTGCGCCACCAGGAAGAAAGAGTCGAGAGGACGGTACATGTGGATGTGTCATACGCACTACGTTCCTGGTCAGGATGGGTGTGGCTTCTTCCAGTGGGCTGAGTTCGATGATGATGGTGAGCCGCCGTGGGCTTCTAAGATCAAAGCGCATAAAGATAAAGTTCCACAAGATGCGGAACCCGTGGAGGCGCCAAAAGATGAGCCTGGTAAGAAAACTTGAGTTTATACTAGGAGTATGAGGAGGTTCTTACGCGTCTGGAAGATCAGGATTCAGTCGCAAGTGCGAGGCTAACCTCTGCCCACTCGACTTGAGATGACCGCGGTTCCATCAACATCAGAAGTGCAACAACGAAATCGTATATCTCTATTGGTAATAATGGGCTACACAGTTACTACAGCACGAATTGGTTCGCCTCACTCAATACCAAACTCCCTGTGGCTCCTGCCTAGATAGAACCATTGTGCCTCTCGCTTGGAACAGTCTCCAACTCAATCTACCACCTGGCCTCCAACCCCACGTACCTAAAGCTTCCAGTCCGATCTGCAACGATTTGTTAGCTCGGATTTATAATGAAAGACAGATTGGTGTGTTGCGCCATCGAGAGGAATGTCAAAAGTTACACTACAGGACTCTGGGGCTACGGATACATCTTTCTTGAGTGAAGAAAGGTGAATAGAAGCAAAACAACTCGATATTACGAAAGGCCCAACTTACCCTTTCTTGATGAAATAGTCAAACCATTGCACAGCCTGGAGAAACGCCTGCTCCTTCGCAAACTTCTGTTTAGCATTCGACAAATCGCCCTTAACCCCAAATCCGTGCTCAGTATCCGAGTACAAGCACATCTGATACGGAACCGAAAGCTCTCTGAGGATATCTTCCGTCAGGCGACGCTTTTCAACGGTGAAGATTTGATCAGTTTCTGTTGCATTGGCACACAGTCAGCTAGCGTCCTCGCCCCCTCCCATCTCACCCTCAATAGAAACCTCCGGATGGATAGATAGCCACCAAAAAAAGGGGGGAAACATACCAGCAGCAACAATAGAAAGCGGCCCCCTAACCCCCCTAACCTCCTCCTCATCCACAAAACTCGGATGCGCAGTGAACCCCGCGTCAAGCCCCCTTCTCCAAACCCTCCCTCCTTCAACCACCGACACACATACTTGCCGCCAAAACAGTACCCCACGCCGCCGAGCTTCTGCACGCCTAGTTCGCTGCGCAGATGCTTGATGACGGTTGCGTAGATGGGATCGACCGTGGGTGGGCGCGGCATCTTGGTTTTGATGTACTCCTGCAGACTGAAGGTTGCGGGTGGGGGGAAGGGGATTTCGTTGCCGTTGAAACTGCGAAGAACGATTTAGTACTAGTCAGAAGTCCTGTATGGTGGATTTTTGGTGTATGTGTGTGAGGGGGTTGGAGGAAAGGAAAGGCGTGAGTGGAGAAAAGAGGAGAGGAAGAGGGAGAAGCGTACACGTCAGGAATCACAGTAAAATACCCATTCGCAGCGAACTGGTCGGCAATGAGCTGGATGTTAGGAAAATCCATGCCGATTACGTCCGTCATGATGAGAATGGCGTTTTGCGTGCTGCCGTCTTTGGGGTACGCGAAGTATGTGCGGACTGTTTCGTTTGCGTCCTGTTAATTTCATTGTAATGTAGCATCTAGATGGCTGGCTGGCTGCACGATCGATTTGGGATAAGAAAGGACGTACTGTCGCCAATGTTTTTGATCTCGCCTTTAGGAGTACCTTCGTGCACTACGCCGGTGATGCAGCATCGGCCTATGGGATTAGACGCCATTATTGTCCTCTTGCTCTGGTAACCGTAATGCGACTTGAAAGTAGGAAGGCGAAATGTAGCTGAATGATAAGAAAGAAGCGATTTAGAGTTGGATTTCGTCAATTGCGGGCGGGATATCCTGCTGATGACTCTACACAGCATCAGCATGTGGCAGAAGCCCTACTTTTTATACCGTTAGGAGCAACGTTGGATAGCCCAGTTAGTGGTGGCGCCTTTGCTCAAGTGCCCCGCAGGTGGATACATGAGTAGTTGACTCACGCTAGTAATAATTTCCCGATCGAGTCATGGCGTACTACCGCGTTGGTTATATCCGATGCGATATATGCGAAGGCCATCACAACACTCCCACGCATCATGTCAGCTGGATGGTTAGCAATTAAAGAGCGGAGTTTGGAAGGGAAGGGGGACGGGTTTCGGAGCAAAAGGCGTGAGGATTGTCAATGGTGGTATGATTGTAATTTTTGTAATTTGGCAAGCTTGCTCTCCTCTCTACCTTCAGCTTAGCTCAGTAGGTATCTACATCTGCATACTTCCAGCTCGGCCACACCGCCCTAATCTGATCGTTTCCTCAGTACTTGCGAAGTGAATCTCTCTCTCGGCCCCTTCGATCCGGACTTTTGTGGTACCGACTCTTTCCATCGTGGTGAGAGTGACGGCTCCTGCGCTGGTCTCCATCCTTATCATCTCGCACGTCAGCTCTGTACCCACGCCGCTCCCGGCTACGGCTTCGACTCCTATGGCGGTGTCTGTGCCTTGATCTATCTTTGTCCGTGCCACGTCGTCCAAGATCAGCAGAACTGTGTTGGTCCTCCACGTCATCTCTTTCGTCTCGCGTCTTCCGCTTGCGATGCCGGCTCCTCCTCTCTTCCCGCTCCTGAGTAGCTCGCAATTCCCTCAGTTCGCGGTCTCGTTCTTCGGCCCATTTCTTCTTATCTTCTTTGGACTTCTTCAGCTGAACCTGGGCTTTCTGCATGGCGGCGAATGGGTCATTAGACGTGATTCGTGCTATTTCCCTTTCTTTGCGTCGCGGGTCTTCGTTTCCCCATACGTTCTTGTTCTCGATGCCTTCGTACGCGACTATGTCCTTGCCCTTCTCAGCCTCCTGCGAAGGCTTCTGGCCAGTCGCGTACCATGGCTGGCTTAGACCATTCTTGAAGCCAGCTGCATTTGAAAAGCGCATGGTGTACTGATCTTCGAGAGCCCGTTCTTTCTTCTTCTTCTCTTTCTCGGCCTCTGCATTCCTCTCGCGCTTGATTGCCTCTTTCATGTCCACAGGAAACAGGTCGATGTTGCCCGCATGATCGGTCAGCGGTGCATCGCTCGTCGTGTTTCGTAGCTTCAAAATGTTTGTAGGCTCTCCGCCATCGCCTTTCGAAGCCGTCATGGATGCCGCTATCCGAATCTCCATTGCCGTATCATCCTCGCCAGCGAGCTTTCTCCGCTTCCTGTCATGTCCGCGCGCGTCTCTGTCCTTGTCACTTCTCCGTCCAGCGTCTTTAGCGGCATCTTCCTCAGGCAAGGGCGGAGGAGTTCGACCTCGAAGAAGGGCAAGTCGTCGTTCGGTATCGAGCTCTTGCATGCGCTGCTCATCGGCGGCTTCGCGAGCGGCGGCGGCGGCCTCGTCTGCCTTGACCCGCGCGATGTTGTCGGCATTATAGACGTTCCATGACTTTTTGTTGTCAGTAAATGCACGTTGGTATTGCTCATGTGCTTGAAGTACTTTTTTGCCCAATAAATGTCTGTATATCTATTAGCGACTGCCACAAGCGGATATCCACCAGTGGAGGTGCGGGTTGACGTACAGAGGCATGTTGAAGGTGAGCGGCGCTCAGTGGAAGAAAAGAAATCTGTTTTTATGAAGGCTCATGTCGTGTCCTCGCAAGCCCTATAAACAGTGATCGCTGAAGACGGCCTAAGTCAACACCAACGGCGGTTGCTAGAGGCAAGGACGTAAGGCGAAGCGGGAGCTGCGACGACCTGCATTAGCGGCAGTGAGCACAACCGCCGGGGTGGGTCGGATCCTCACATCGATCATCCTGGGCTCCCCGCAATAATGTACCACCCAGTCCTGCCAAGCCAGAACAGATCGCTGCTAGTCTCCCCGTTCTGTCGCATAGGCAATGCAAATTTTTGGTCGCAAACGCTGATCATTGAACTACACTTCGTCTTCTGCCTCAGAAACCAGCCAAGTTCAGGCGCAAAGCCTAGAGCACAACAGCCCCAACCCCCTCCTCATCGCGGACTATCTCTCAAGCTCGGACTAGGCTCGAGACCCCTGGGCTTCGTGTAGGACAATGTGCGACTCGAAAGAAAAGGTCTTCTGAAGACGCAATTAGCCCCAAGCAGAGCACAACCTAAGAGGCTAGCCGACAACAACAAGGATTACACGGAATCCTACTCGTGTTGCTTTTTCTTCTTGGGCTTTGGCGGCGGCTGTATTTGTTGAACCACACGGACGCGACTTGTACATACGTCAACGGCCTCCACGATGCCTACATGGCTTGTTCACGGCTTTCGTTGGCCTCGAGCGCAGATACGCATACACGTCATCCTCCAGAATCTCGACGACGCAGCGCCAGAGTGGCTCATGGCGCCTGCAACCACAGCCTGTATGACGAAGAACTTTAAGCAACAGTGGCCCCAGGAAATGGCCCAACTGCCCGGCCTGCGCTTCATCGAGCAGTACGACCCCGAGGATCTCACAGTCAAAGACCAACCATACGCATACGTCTGTGACATCGTACACGAAATCAAACTGGGTGTGGATGTAGAAGATATCCGAGGGAATGGTCTTGCGGAAGAACAATGGGCAGCAATCGCAGAGCTAAGAGACAAAGTTGCACCTGGGGAGAAACTGGGCTGGTTCATAGTGGTCAATGGAGATGTGGAGAGATGGGCACCACCGGACGACGAGGATGACGAGGACGACGAAACAACTCCAGAGGCAAGCCAATTCAGCCCTACCAGCCAACGAAGTAGTGTTGGGCAGGCGGACAACACACGTGGGCAAGATGTAGAACGACCATCTACAAGCAGAAGCTTCAAGAAGTGGATTGGTGGCCGGCTGAAGAAAGCGAGAAGGTGAGATCGGTCTTAGCCTCTACGAGCATAGTGCTAATGTTCTGTAGTGCAAAAGACCTGAGGACCGAGACAGTGACCAAAGAGCCCATACCACCCTTACCACCAATGTCGCCCAGTGCCGCGATTCAGTCTCAATCAATCAAGACAGCGAACGGGAAGTCCCCGATGTCGCCAAGGTGAAGGTCGTGAAAAGTGAGGGATACAGCTGGAAAGGGGTTGTTGCGAGCTGAATTGGCACTCGGCGATGATGTGAGAGGTCCGTCTGATATGCGTACGGCGAGTATCAGAAGAAAGGGAATCCTCAAGGCGCACAGAGAGCCTTATCAAATGCAGCTAGAAGCTCTTATAGCATCCAAAATCTCTACGCAGGACAGAATGCCTGGTCTCGAGATAACACTGCTTGCAAATCCAAGTAGTTATAGATACATTCAATCATCCTGATCAAAGATTGTATTTCATGCCGCTTTCAAGTACAGTATATTGCACAGCAATGTGCAATGATCAGGTCGCCTGTCGCAAACACACCCTTTGGGTTAGCGTCAGTGAGCTCCATAGGTAGCATGCCGATCACGCACGTGATACGCGACAGCCTAGCTTGCCAAATGTTTTGTCGCGACTACCTTTCTAGAATTCCACTTTACCACCCCCACGCCAAATATCAAAATCCTTTTCGGCTGCACGAGGCTGCACAGCGCTAGATCATCGGATCCATAAATCCGGCCGAACTCCTTACACAGAGAACAAGAAACAGTCGAAGAAATTATTAGCGGGCGTTGCAGAGCTCGAGCAGCGGTTTTGCGCTGCGGCGGAACAAACCACCACATGTCTGCGACTGAAAGGTCAATACCGCAACAATGAGTGGACGACGCGACTTCCTGTCCATGCCCGCGCCCGAGAACTATGTAGCTGGTCTCGGGCGTGGCGCCACTGGCTTCACAACTCGAAGTGATCTAGGTCCAGCGCGCGAGGGACCGTCGGAGGAGCAGATGAAGGAGATGCTAGCAAAACGTGCGGCTTCTCTCGGGCAAGCAGCCCCCTCTGCGTATGGTGTGACCGAGAAGAAAGAGGATGATGAGGAGGAGGATCGGTTCCAGGACCCGGATAATGAGGTGGGATTGTTTTCGAGTGGGATGAACTATGACAAGGATGACGATGAGGCGGATCGCATATATCAGGAGGTAGACGAGAAGATGGACAAGCGGAGGAGAGCTCGGAGGTTTGTACTTTACTTTGCTTCAGTGCTGCTTCTCTCCTCTATATGCATTGTCCACTGATTCATCGTGTGACTTTTTCACCACAAAATACTAATGTCCGTCCTAGAGAAGCCCGCGAGCAACAAGAACGTGACGACTACGAGAAAAACAACCCGAAGATTCAGCTACAATTCGCCGACCTGAAACGAGCGCTTGGTTCGGTATCTGAAGAAGAATGGGCAGCGCTGCCTGAGGTCGGAGATATGACTGGAAGGGCAAAGCGTGCGCGAGAGGCTCGTATGGCAAATTCACGGTCATACGCTGTACCGGACAGCGTTATTCAAGCAGCAGCCAAATCTGGGGAGCTTGATACGTCGATATCTTCAAACGACGCCGAGTCGGGCACAATGACCAACTTTGCCTCTATTGGAGCTGCCCAGTTATCCGCTTTGACAGTACGATTAGACTCCGCGGCCTCCAACCCCGGCACGCAAACAGCAACCTCGGGGACAGCAACGTCGGTCGACCCGAAAGGATACATTACGGCGTTAGACAGGAAGCAAGCAAATGGTGAGGAGGTTCCAGTCGAGGACATCAACCGCGCGCGAGTCCTGCTCGAGTCGGCCGTAAAGACGAACATACATAACGGTCCTGGTTACGTCGCGCTTGCACGTCTAGAGGAGGTGGCTGGCAAGATCCATACCGCGAAGAAGGTCATACAACGAGGTTGTGAGATGTGTCCCAAGTCGATTGTCGTGTGGGAAGAGGCCATCCGGCTCAACCGCGAAAGCATCCACAACGCAAAGATCATCGCTGCAAATGGTATCAAACTCAACCCGAAGGCCATAAAGCTATGGCAAGCTGCTATTGATCTAGAGCAGACGCCGGCTGCCAGAAAGAAGGTCACCCGACAAGCACTAGATCACAATCCACAATCTGTAGAGCTTTGGAAGACGTTGATCAACGACACGGACGACATCGAGAACGTGAAGTTGTTGTTCGCCAAAGCCACGGAGACCGTACCTTTATCAGAAGAACTCTGGATCTCTTACGCGCGGGTCAGTGATGCGGATGCGGCTCAGCAAGTTTTGAACAGAGCACGCAAGGCCATACCCACCAGTTGGGCGATCTGGGTACATGCGTGCAGGTTGCAGGAAGAACTTGGGAAGAACGAGATGTGTGATAAGATCATGGAGCGTGCCGTAAAGGCGCTAATCAAGGTAAATGCTATGATCAAGCGCGAAGAGTGGTTGGAGCAGGCAGAGATTTGCGAAGAAGAAGGCGACAAACACACTGCAGCATCCATCGTCAGGGCCACTGTAGGCTGGGGTCTCGACAAAGACGAAGAACGACGAGACATATGGTTGGGAGACGCTAAGAGCATCTCCAGTCGCGGACGGTACGAAACTGCTCGTGCAATCCTTGCTCATGCAGTGTCGATATTCCCCCACTCAACCACCGTCTGGCACGCGTATGGTGATCTCGAGAAACATCATGGTACGACTGAGTCTCTACTCGCTGTGCTCGACCAGGCTGTGATCGCTTGCCCCACTTCAGAGTCCCTCTGGCTACTATACATTCGAGAGAAGTGGCAATCAGGAGATCACGAAGGGGCTCGTGATGTTTTGCGTCGCTCCTTCGACAAATTACCGGGCAACGAGAACCTCTACACTCGAGCAGTCGACTTGGAGGTCGCGGCTGGTAACTACGACCAGGCCCGACACTTCCTGCAGACTGCTCGTGAGTCGGCTGCCACGGACCGCATATTCATGAAGTCTGCTGTCCTCGAGCGGCAACTCGAGAACTTTGAGTCAGCAATCGACATCTGCAACCAGGCTCTGCAGAACTGGCCTGGTAGCTGGAAGCTGCATGCGATTAAGGGACAGATATACGAGCAGCTGTCGAAGCTCAAGGAAGCGCAGGAGGCATTCAGCGTTGGCACGCGCGCAGCACCAAAGTCGCCCACACTCTTCATCCTCCTCTCCCGGATACAAGAGAAGCAAGGCGCCATCGTCAAAGCCCGCTCAACATTAGACCGCGGCAGGCAACAAAATCCCAAGAACCCCGAACTCCTATGCGAAGCCGTGCGTCTCGAACGCCGTCAGAACAACATCCCCGCCGCGCAGAAGATCATGGCAACCGCACTGCAAGAATGTCCCACCTCAGGCCTGATATGGGCAGAGCGCATCATGCACCTCGAAGCACGCACGCAGCGCAAACCGCGCGCGCTCGAAGCAATCAAGAAGATGGAAAAGGACGCGCGCCTCTTCATCGTCGTGGCGCGCATCTTCTGGTCTGAGCGCCGCCTGGACAAGGCCTCGACGTGGTTCACGAAAGCCATCGTGCTGGACCCAGACTACGGCGATGGATGGGTGTGGTTCTACAAGTTCCTCGAGCAGCATGGCACAGAGGAGAAGAAGGAAGAGGTACTGTCCAAAGCCGCGTTGGCGGAGCCTAAGCATGGCGAGATTTGGCAGGCGGTTGCGAAGCATCCGAAGGCGGCGAAGAAGAGTGTTGAGGAGCTGGTTAAGATGGCTGCGAGGCAGGCTGAGTAGGGAGTAGGTGGAATTGCGTGGGGGTTACAGTGCTGGTTGTGTCTTTTGAGCTGGATTTTGAGCTATATAGATCACCCGAGCTACTTACTAACTGGGGTTGATGTGGTGTGGGCATGGATGGTCGATTTAATTGAGAGAGAAGTTGCGCATATAAGCGTCTATCTAACTAGCGCTTCACATATGCCATGCTCATTTGGCGCATCTTGAACACTGCGCCAGATACCCACATGATCTGTCTCACCTTCAGTTCAGTGTTTCAAGCAAGCAATCAATCAAACAAACAATCATACACCCACCCACTCGTCCATCCAACTACTAAGATTCTTATACGCAAGTCATCATGCCGACCAACCCAAACTTTACCTCTTCTTGCCCTCACCCCCCTCAACATCATCATCAAGTGCAACCCCCTCGTCCTCCTCCTCCTTTGGCTCCGCAAACATAGTCTCCTGCGCACTCCAAAGCTCGCTATACAGCCCCCCACTATCAATAAGCTGCTGATGGCTCCCACTCTCAGCAACGTTTCCCTCGCGCAGCACAATGATGACGTCCGAGTCGTAGATTGTGCGCAGGCGGTGGGCGACGAAGACGGAGGTGCGGCGCTTCTCTTTGACGAGGCTGTTGATGTGGCTGAGGAGGGCTTGCTCTGTGTGCGTGTCTAGGGCTGACGTAGCTTCGTCGAAGAACAAAAACGGCGGATCCTTCAAAATCAGCCTCGCAACAGCTAACCGTTGTTTCTCTCCCCCCGAAATCATCATGCCCCGCTCCCCAACCATGGTCTCATACCCATCTGGGAACTTGACGATGCTCTCGTGAATATGCGCCCGTCTGGCCGCTTCGTGCACTTGCTCCTGCGTCGCGTCTAGGTTTCCGTAGTGGATGTTGTGCTGGATGGTATTGTTGAAGAGCGGCGTATCCTGCGGTACCACGCCGATGGCACGCCGCAGGCTATCCAGCGATACGTCGCGGATGTCCTGGCCGTCGATGAGGATGCGGCCTTGCTGCGCGTCGTAGTAGCGGAAGAGGAGGCGCAGGATGGTGGATTTGCCGCAGCCGCTGGGGCCGACGATGGCGATTTTCTTGCCGGCGGGGATGGTGAGATTGAGGTTCTTGATGATGGGGCGGTCGGGGCGGTAGCCGAATGATACGTTTTCGAATTTTATCTCCCCTTTGGTCAGGGCTAGGGGTTTGGCGTTGGGCGCGTCTTTGACTTGGACGTTGACTTTTTGGAGGTTGAAGAGGGTTTCCATGTCTAGCAGGCTTTGGCGGAGCTCGCGGTACATGGAGCCGAGGAAGTTTAGGGGGACGGAGAGCTGGAAGACTAGTTGGTTTACCATGACGAGGTCGCCGACGGTGAGTTGGCCTGTTGCTACGCCGTTGCATGCGAGGTACATCATGGCAGTCAGGGCGGAGGAGAAGATGATGTTTTGGCCGGAGTTCAGGAAGGCGAGGGAAGTGGCGACTTTGATGGAGGCTTTTTCGTAGTCTTTCAGAGCTTTGTCGTACCGGCCGACTTCGTAATTTTCGTTGTTGAAGTACTACGATAGTGTAAGCAGAGAGTGGAAAGTCAGAGTTCAGGAATGATATACCTTCACTGCCTCATAGTTGATCATGGAATCTACTGCCACGGTAGCTGCCTTGTTGTCAGCAGCATTGGCCTGCTTCCTGAATTTGGTCCGCCACGAAGTAGTCATGATGGTGAAGACTGAGTACGCTGTCATGGTCATTCCAGTGATGGCGGCGAACTGCCAGCCATATTGGTAGGTCTTTACTCATTAGCCAAAGACCATCTCTTTCCGTGAATACAACTTACCAGAATACCGCAGACTAGCGAGATCTCCAAGGCAGTTGGGACGATGTGGAAGACCATTGACGTCAGCAAGAAGCTGATACCCTTCGTTCCGCGATCAATGGCTCTTGTCAAGCCTCCTGTCTGCCTCGAAAGATGGAAGCTCAAGTCCAGTCTTAGCAAATGCTCATACACACTGCAAGCCACCTTCCGTATAGCCTTCTGCGCGACGCTCGCGAACACAGCATTCCGTAGCTCTTGGGAAATGGTCGCACCGATACGAGTCAAGCCGTCTATCACGTTCAGTCTCGACCAAGATGGGATGGTAATTGTATTGCTTGGTATGGCTTACATGCTACAATCATGGAACCTGCCACTGTCCCTGCGGTTCCTCCCATGGTCGCAAAGTCTATGTTCATAGAGTCGACAATGTTCTTGAAGTAGAAAGGCACTTGGACATTGAGCAGCTTTGCGCCAACCAGCAAACCCACACTAAGTCCAACCCTAAATCGTGTCCCCAGATTGTTCTTCGGCCACAGATACTGAGACATCTCCTTCATGATTGCCCAATCAGCCTTCCGCTGCTCCTTGTTCGTCAACACCTGCTCCTGAAGCAGCGGGTCCTTTGCGACCTTCGCTTTGGCGGGGTCGTTGACAGGTTTGGCAGCCTTGGTCTCCTCCAGGGCGACCTTCGAGCCTGGCGCAGTCCGCTGACCGTGTACATCTTTTCTGTGGAGGGGCGACGAGGTGAAGACGCGTGTCGCGTGGAATATCGTCGGGCGCAAGCTCAAGCTGTGAGCTCGGAGGCCCGGTCGGCGGGCGGCGCGGGCAAGCGGTGGGATCAACATGGCGAAGCTCACATGTTCGACTGTCTGGAGCTTCTCAGTATCTCAAGGGAAGCTTCACAGAGCTCCAATGGCAGAAAAGGAGAAGCAGCCGAGATTGTGCGATGCGCCGGCGGGATTTCGTGATGAGTACCTAGTTAAAGGCTATCCCGCATGTTTGCCGCGTTTGCTTCCGGTAGGGCTGAGCGAGGCTGCATCATAGTAACATAGTTCACTCTAGCTCCGCGCTCAACCAGAACTTCCGCATCTCTCGAATGTGCGCCAATTGACAGGCACAGCCATGCTTCGACCGGCTGCCTCGCCTTGGAAGAGCCTTGCGCGCTGCACGCGGGCTGCGACCACACCATCGACGCAAAACGCTGCCCGATGCATCAACATTTCGGCGACGAGCTCTTCCACTGAGCCGACCTTGGAGCCGCAGGTCAATGTTGATGCTTCGGCAACACCAGTAGCCTCTCCAGGTAGGCAAATTGCTCAATCAAAGGAATACAAAGCTGACATGTAACGGCAGATGCCCGCTTCGAAGTCCTCGGCACGCCCTTCTCCCTGCTTTCCGTCTCCCTCTCCGCATCACAAACTCTCTACACCCGTCGCGGAACCTTGGTCGCCCTAAGCGGCAAGTCAGAAAACACGCTATCCACTCTTTCCTTCCTTGAGCCCTTCCGACGCGCCCCGGTTGGCATTCCATTCCTCTATCAAAAAGTCTCTTCCACGAGCCCCGTCACAGCTCTCGTTTCTACCAAGTCACCCATTTCAAGCATCGTTTCGGTCAACCTGGATGGCCGGTCAGACTGGGTGATAAGTCAAAGGCAGGCTCTGCTCGCCTGGACTGGTCACACGCTGAGTCTGAAGCCGCAATACAATGTCAAACTGGGCATTGCGCATTGGGGGAACACATACATTACTGGACGAGGATTATTGGCCCTGGTTGGAAGCGGTCAGATATACCAGGTGCAAGTGAAGGCCGGAGAGAGCTATGTTGCTCATCCAAGGTATGTTCAAAGATAAGATTGAACGTAACGGCAATTGACGTGTCACAGCAACGTTGTAGCATACACAGCCTCATCAACACCACCTCTCCCCTTCCGATTCAAGTCTTCAAATCTCCGCTTCCAGATCCCTGACCTCGGCTTTGGATCATTAGTGCAGAATGTCAAGTTCTTCAGAGTCATGAGCGAGACGGGCACATGGCGGGCACTTGCAACAACATACTACACCCTGAAAACATGGATGCGGCGAACGATATGGGGAGATAGGGTATGTTACTCCCTCTATTCTCGAAACATGCCCTAGACTAACGCTTGACGCAGCTATTCCTCCGCTTCGAAGGCCCCACAACCATGCTCCTTCAGTCCCGTGCGTCACGCATTAGCGACGTGCTCACATTGAGGGACGTCAACGAAATTGCCGATAGCCCACCTGGTGCAGTTCAGGACGCTGTAGCGCGCAAGATCAAAGAGGAGATCAAGGAAATAGGCGCTGGCACAAAAGCGCCCATAGCCTCGACAGACGCATCGGGCACAGTCAGATATGCCACGATACGAAACGGGAAGGCGGAATTCGACAACAAGTCCGCCGCATAGATGGAATCTGTATAATATGTAGCATTACGATTACCCTTTTCTCAGGAGCTATGCAGTATTTGTTCGTTTGTGCGCTTGTTTGTCGTTCGATGTGCTCTTCTTTGTCTACTTTAGTGCAACGTCTGTGAACACCATGATAACGACTTGTGTAACCATACTCAACGAAACAGAGAGACAAGTTCTAAGCCACTCACCAGCCATGATTCTCAACATTCAATGCAAGGCTGTCAGGAACGCCAAATAACCTTGGAACATCCCGGTCCGAACTTGGCGCACGTCATCATGTCTAACCAACCACCTCGTTGCGCGTCAACTGATATATACATGAATTGATCTCTTATATTCTCCCCCTGTAAGGCCTCTAAATCCATCACGATCTTCATTCGCTTCACTCCCATCAAGCCAGAACCAAAGCCAGTCACTCGCTCGCTTTTCCCACGATCCCCAGCGATCCACCACCTGCACCAATCGCAAGCCCCAATCGCAAACTGCAATACCCATCCAACCATCCGTTGCATCAACAAAAAACAACCTCCAACAACAAGAGAGAAGGGATCCTAGTTAGATTAGATCAAGAGAGAACGAAGTTGAATCGAATCGACAATGTGCCTAGTAAAATCCTACGAAACGCGCGGACCGGGCGTTCTCGACCCGCCGCCTCGCCGTGGAAACTTTACGTCTCAACCCCCGGCGGGTGTAATGCGGCTTCCGCGGGAGTGGCAGCGTCGCTCGAATGAGAGTTATAGTGAGGATGAGAGGAGGGTTGTTGAGTATAGGTACGTCCCTTCCCCGTCTCCCTTCTTGTCGAATATGGATGATGTGTGACGGAATGAGGGCTGATTAGGGGCTAACGAGGGATTAGACGTTCGCAACCACGTGCAATCGAGTACTATGAAGAGCAGCAGCCGAGGCGAAGTACGACGAGGGCGAGGAGTGTAGATAGGAGGAGGATTAGTGATGTTGAGATTAGGACGCCGAGGGGGAGTGGTTATGTTGATGAGAGGGTTACGCGGAGGAGTGTTAGTCGGGTTAGGCATTGAGTCAGCCAGTCAGTCGTTAAGTCAGTCGTTGAGGAACGTTGGTTGTGCTGATGCAAGGAAGGATTGGGGGTTTGGGAGGATGCTAAGTAGCTAGGTGTGGTATGTTCTGGATATACATGGTATGTATGTGGTACACGCTTTTTACGATGTCATGTCATTATTTGAAAGTATATATGGTAGGCCGCGATGCATGTAAAAGGGACTGGAGAGAAGTAATAGGTAAAAAAGTCAAGAATAATGAGCACACCATATACACTGGATTTGATTAAGTGTTCGGTCGTCCTTCAGTTAAGAATACTAGCAGAGATTGAAAGTGTAGAACTCCCTAAGCCCCCCTTCTCTTGGACATATCTGTTCATGCATCAGAATAACCCCCTATATATACCCTCAGCACCTTTGTTATCTCAGTTCAGTTCAATCCAGGATATTTTCTTGCATAGAAACGGCGTTCCAGGTCCTCGTCAATGCCCACCACGCGCGTATCTGCGCATAAAGTGAAAGCAAACGCGCTCCCCTGCCTGTGTCTGCCTATTGTGAAAAAGCAAACGCCCGACTCCACTTCCCAACCCGCTCACCTTCCCTAAAAACTCATCACCACCACCCTACTATATATAATAAAAGATCCATGGTATACTCAACTAACAATTTAGGTCAGCCTAGCCTAGCGGTCTACTCATTAACACAGATTTGGGAGAGGCGCCCGGCCGCGGTGCCGACCGCAATAATAAATACAGGTCGTGGGTTGCCACGCCGGGGGTCACCGGTTCGAGTCCGTGTGGCGGGCAATAGACCGCTAGGCTTTCGTTTACAACCTTTTTTTGGTTTTTTGGGTGCGAGGCTGTCTGATCCACACTGCAACTGAACTGATTACTAGTTAGGAATCATCTTTTTTTAGCAGGACAGAGGATAGGATAATAGAGTAAGAGTGTGTTTGAGTTGCATGCGAATGGGAGCTTTGGAGTGCAGATGGAGTACTATAAACCAGTCTGATGACAATACCTTCGAGTGCCTGCTAAAGCTACTATGTAGTCACTGTACTCTCCATACTGCGATAAGACTACCCGTTTTGCCCCGGAAATAGCAACGCCATTCACAGCGGCAGCCATGAGGCCTACTTTGACGATGCATCAATAATATGCCCATAACCCCCCAAACTCCTCTCCCTGAACGTCCCCATCCCTCAATATCTCTCTGTTCTGCTACGCCCACTCATTATCATCGTACCCTCACACGCCCCCAATCCCCACCACAGACATCGCAACAGCAGCCGCAACCACAACCCACAAGCCCCCAATATTCTTCACTGCCGCCTTCTTCCCACCCGCCGCACTGCCCGTATAGTCCTTTACACTTAAACACCCAAACGTGCCATTAATACCCCAGACCTTCCTCTGCAGCGCCACGCACGCGTAACCGGGGTCATTCAGCGTGCACTCGTCCACCCAGCACGCGGAAGTCTGCAAGCATGCTGTGCCGTTAACGGAGAAGACGGAGGTTTGAACCGTGTGGCAACAGGCGTGCAGGATGTCACGCTCGTAGAGGGTGGGGCCGAGCGCGATGAGACCCTGGAGGTAGTGTTAGTTGGAGGTTGTGGATGAGGATGTGGAGAGGGGAAATGGGGGAGGGACTTACGGGGAAGTCGGTGTATATGGTGGGGATTTGGACGGAGCAGGATATTGGAACACCTGGGATCGTGGCGGCGGAGATGGCGTTGGTTGAGGCGTTCATTTTGGAGGTGTGTACTCTTCTCTTGTTCGTTCGTGCTGGAAGCTTTACTGTAGCGAGTTCGTAAGGGCTAGACTGTTTCGTGGATTTCCGCGTTGTATTAATGCTAGTTGGAAGTCTGTTTGGCTAGAACGGTTGTGGAGTGAGGTGGTTGAGAGTTGAGCGTGCAGAGTGCTGGCAGGTACTTATGGCTCTGCGAGAAAGTTGAAGTGAAGGCAGTCGCGCGTTTGGATAACGCGATACACGACCCCACAATAGGCGTCAATAGAGCTTGAATACCATCACACCATAAAGGTGCTTTAGAATGACAGAAAATTCTGGTTCTCTGAGAATAATACACGGTAATAGTAATGCAGAATCGCAGCTTTAAAATCAATTGGTGCTGTTGAGGAGTGCTCATCCGAGCTTGAAGGCTCCTCGCTGTGTTTACGCAGTTACGCACATTGGGAAGGTACCAGCAGTGAAAGAATGACTTGAAGTAATTTTGACTGAAAGTGATAGAGATGGTGGACGAAACCTTGCTTAATCAGAACAATATAGCGGACTTTACAGCATACTTGCTATCGATTGCATGCTCACCTTACCAGATCGTCTGTGATATAGATGCTTAATCGCTTCGGCTTTCTCAATGTATAATTCTCAACACTCACAATCGCAATCCAAGGCAATAATGTAACCTTTCAAGTCCAAATATGGGCGTATTTACATCCGAAATCTGCACACACCGTTTCCAGGAACCGCAAAGCAACATCTCAGTATCGAAACATCTCGAATGGAATGACGGAAATCCTCGATAGTCTGAGAAGTGGTTGTGAAGTCGTTCGTCTTGGCTGGCTGGATCTGCATGGCTAAAGTGCACTAGTACGAAGTAGCTGTACTGGTAGTGACTTGCGTATCCACGCACCCAGGGATGGCTATCAACTACATTTCATCCTAGAGCCAGCTTTGTCTCTGCATATATTCAATTTTCCAGCGTAGTAAAAGATGGCCTTTCGTCCTGAGTATCAAGCCGCGTCCCTCGCGGGTTCCAGTCCTACAGGAACATCCACAGATGAAGATATCGCCAAGTGCATCCTTGATGTGGCCAAAAAAGGTCACCAACCTGGACGCGACGGTAAATATAGGACCCAATACATTGATGCTTAGTTGAATCGCCCGGGATCTCTTCCTACAGTTGTAGTAAAACTGACGCCAGGTAGTATGCGATGGGTAGGCCTAGCGAGTAATGGAGTCAGAGCGAAAGAATTTGATCCGGTGGCGAGAGGTCTCGCGCGGACTGCTTTGCCTTTTTCAGGAAGAATGGATGATCCGTTTCTCGTGGGGTCCAGTGTGTAATGGCATCTAGTTGTCGGGATGCTAATGTTCTAATACCTAATACCTAGTACGATCAATCCGTACAGCGCATACTGACCTTTCTGAATCTTTGACTAACCTAAAACATGCAACTAATTGCATCGTATGCTTGCCTGTGCTAACGCGTAAAGGTTGCGTGCTACATTTCATGACAGCTATCACGAGTGGTTAGAGAGCGCATGTAGCGAGCCCTCCTGCTTAGCACACTTCGCTCGTGTTGCTTTCTCCTCTTGCTTAGTGTACTTAGCTTCATCGCTTGACCAGATCTCCTCAGGAGGTGTTATTGACCATTTCCGCTTCTTAACATCATTACCCAAAGATTCCGTGCGCAGTGCTCGCCGCACTTTGCTCTCCGCAGCATCAACATCTCGGTAGAGCTGTATTTGGCTCCCTTGTATGGCGAAGAAAATACATTCGGCTCAGACAAGGCGGATATCTGTGGGCAAAGCGTCGAGCAGGTAGTCGATGGTATCCCGAGTGTCTACATTCGTAGCCTCGCGACTGCGCTTCGGACAAACGCCGCTTATACTAGAGTAGCTGAGGAAACTCTACCTTAGAGAAATTAATAGCTGCACACTTGGAGCATCTTATGTAATTGATAGCTATAGTTCAAGATCCTATTCCAATAAGGATAGAATTTATAGAGATCCTAACCCTCAAGGGGAAAACTAGACCAGTCATCCCGCCAATCTTTGCTATCTTTTTTATGTGGCCAAATAGAATGGTATATTTGTTCAACCACCCAATCCAACCTTTCACGGGATCCTCGTTCGTGAACTTCCCTTGCACGCTGCCCCAGTTCCTTCACAGTGACATCTTTTTTATCATTGCGCGGAAGGCGCTCAATCAGCCACGACCGACTCATACTCCGGGTGGCAGTTTTAACGGCGTGTACGGGTGTGGTGGAGGCGAAAATACCACCAT
The DNA here is from genome assembly GCA_027946455.1 of Neocucurbitaria cava. Classification (NCBI taxonomy): domain Eukaryota; kingdom Fungi; phylum Ascomycota; class Dothideomycetes; order Pleosporales; family Cucurbitariaceae; genus Neocucurbitaria; species Neocucurbitaria cava. The sequence goes on along the minus strand of JAPEUY010000003.1, from coordinate 1,770,890 downwards.
CATTCGTCCACAGCTTAAGTCGCTCTAGCCGTCTGCCTGTCTTGTTCTGGATAATCATCTCCCAGATGGAGCAAGCCAACGCCTCATCCACTGCGCTATTGATTAACGCTTCTCTTACGTTGCCCCTCTTGACGTTGTTTGTATAGCTCCATGCAAGCTCTTGATCCTCCCCATCAAACTGGGGGTCATACGTCGGGTCGCGGCCGATCCGCCAGTTGGCACAATCCAGAGTAAGAAAAAGAGATCGCAAGTTTTTCATTTTGCCGAAGCATTTGTAGATTTCAGTCTCAGACGCACTAGACTTATCGCGCATGACTGTAATCGTGAGCTCTTCTAGTACCGGACACTGAGCTTGAATCTGCAAAATTCGATCCTTGGTGAATTCCATAGGAATTTCTCGTCGATCGCGACCATTGCCGAAGACTTGCATATCTTCGAATGGGTTCAAAATGAGCTTCTTCAGCGTCTGTCCATGATGGATCAAGACAGCGTCTATGATTTGTGGCTCCATCGGCCCATTGATAGACAGCTCCTCAAGAGAGTCGATAGCCTGAAAAAAAGAGATTGCATTTCCACTGTAGTGAGGTCTTTCGTTGTAATGGTCGTCGCGGGTAAGATAAACGCCGAGCGTTTTTAGGTGGGGGAATGAATGATTCCGAGCAATCCATTCCATTATCTCACCACTGAGTCCACATGACTTTGTTAGATAGGACCCCCCAAGAGCGAGGTGCTGTAGGTTATCAAAGTCCGTATGCTTAGCCCAGTTCTGTAGCTTGGCTGGCGACGTGAAACCTGAGTATCCATTGAGTGACAGTGATGTCAAGGACCCAATTCCCTTGCCGGTAGAGCCTGGGAGGCCTTGCCACAATGGCTTTCGCACGCTACGTTGTCTGGAAGAAAGATTTGGAAAGAGATCCAAAATGGTGACCTCCTTGAGGTTGGGAGCAAGCCCAGCGGCAAGCTCCATTACGGCGTCCAAGTTAAAATCAAAGTCGCCATCTGAATCCTGATAAGCGCAGGTAGCTTTCAATCTGTACAGAGATGGGGACGTGGCAAGCTCCATCTCGTAAGGATAAGGGACTCCCCACAATAAGGTGCGGAACCGGAACGTGAGATGATGAAGCCTGCATTGAGGATGCTGCCCGTGGAGGGTCCTGAGAAGACTTGGCGGAAACTGGCTTTGGCAGTCATAGATTAGGTCTTTTAGGTTAGGTATCGCTTGGAGCAAGCTCACAACGGGAGCCCATGCCATGTCTTCTTTGGATGATTTTTCAATGACGCCTTCGTCGTAGACTACATATTTGCGGGAAAAGTCCATTTGTTCTTCGTCGACCAGTATCTCGGCAAGGCCACATTGTCTAAGCCAACAGTCGTCAGGATTATACATGGTCGTCTTTTTGCCGCTAAGGTGTAGAGCCCCATTGATAGTGATGCTTTGGACGTAACGAGCGTAATCCGCGCGGGCAAGAGCCTCAACAAGTCTGTCGGCGTCGCGCCGCAATCCATCACGATCATGGATCGTAATGCTGATTTTCCGAAAAATAAGAAACGCTGCGGCGTTGCGGCAAGCCTTGCTTGCTAGGCTGAAGGCGAAAAGGCTAGGCCGATGCACTGTTTCGACACAATCTGCTATCTTCTGCACTATCTCGAGTGGCAGAGAGGAGAAAGTGACATTAATCGTGCTCATTGTTGCGGTCGGTGGAACAGACTGATGTTGGAAAATCGGACGTGTCTTGTCGTGAAGTTGATGGTTAAGAAGAGGGAGAATATATGCACCCGTCTGCCGTCATTAATGGCACGGTGGGCTAGGTGAATTGCGCCACGAATTCAAAGTAGGAATTAACAATCATCTATGCGTGCAGAAACCCACGTAGTCATTAAGCTTTCAAAAATGAAAGCATTGCCACAATACCAGGCACCGACGTGATGTTGCTGTTAAATGACGAAGCTTACTGAGTACTTTGATTGGTTGGCTTGAATCCGAAGTACCAGTTTGTATAGCAACCCCGCATGAACAGAGCGTCATCCGCAGCCTCATAGTAAATTATGATTTCCATCGAGGCTGATGGGTTCTAAAGCTTATATAAAGGCGCTTTGGGGGTCGCGACAGTGGTAAACTCGGTGGTGGCTCTCCAATGTATACGGCATGTTTTCGCGATAAAGAAGCAGACATCGCAGATCAGGTGGGCAAGGTGTCTATTTGATGTAATTTTTGTATAGGTAGTGTTATGGGACATCCAAGGTAGTTCTAGATTCATTTCAGAGGAAGTGAGAGTAGGTTCAGAAACGCGTGCAATTGTTCTATGGTTTTAAAGTCGAGGTACATATGATTTGTTCCGTTACGGGTGGATGCACGTTAGTAGTTTATCGATTGTTGAATATGAGTGGGGCAATTGTTGCCGTTTCTTTGTTCCCGGGTAGAACTTGGCCATCCTATATTTAGGCCACGGCGACTAGGAACCGACCAGCGGTACGAGCATCCACTCTCATACTATTAGAAAGATCGGCCGGATAGAATAGGGTCGGCATCTTTCTCGAAGCAGCGTAGTATCTGAAGCAGGTTCGAAAATTCGATATTCAATAAATCAGGTTGCCGAAAGCCCGCGGCTATCGCAAACATAGGTAAGCCCTAAGGATGCTCCAACGTAACACTTGAGATGTTAGGCCGCCACTGCCAGCACCTGGTACCGTATTGCCGTCAGCCTTGTCTTTCGCGCACACACAGTACGTTCTTTAGGTCGTGTGATGCAAATGTTGGGTTCATTGGGCAGCTGATTTAAGGTAAGGCTCGAGCTAATGTGCAGCTGTCTGCTAGACCATTAGGAGGAAAGATTGTCGAACCGCCAAACCTAACCGTCGCACATTAGCGTACACGTGGCTGACTATCGCGGGCAACCTGCTTTCTGCCCCTATCGCTTCATGCGAGCTGTCAGGCACAAAGGCGCGCATTGTGTGCTCGTGGCGTCCGGTATGACACCGAGGCTACGATCCGATCTTTCTGTTGACTCCAGCTTGGCCATTTCCGGGAAAGGCACAGCCGACGGCGCTGGCAGGGTCGCTTACATGGTTTTGTCTGGGATTAAGGGCCTTTGTGGTGGCGGGTGGTGGCTTGCCTAAGTCGCCTTATACGAGACTTGCCGTGCGCGCTTGGAGCTGCCGTAGCCGAGATGTCCCCCCTGGCGAATCAGCAACCTGATTTTTCATCTTTTCCTTAGTGGATGGTACTCTGCCTGCATGAGCAAAATTTGAGATCGCGGTTTAGTTTCCAACAATCGCCGAATGATATCAATTTCCTGACAGGAACTGCCGACCCTGCAATCCTTTTGCTAAGGCGCTATTCAGAGGAGTTGTGTTGTAATTTGATTGGAACGCGAACACCGCCCCTGGGACAAGCCTCTTGGAGGACCGGAAGGGTGCTAGGATGAACCGGATGATCGCCCTAACAAGGGGAGGATTATGGTCATTTGGTTGTTGTCCTGGGTTTGGCTCCAGTTAGCTTCAGTGTAGAATAACACTAAGAGAAGAGCCCTGCTCTTTTCCCTCTTAGCACCGGTATATCGTTCGAGGTCGCGTGTATATAGGGTAGAATCGACCCTTCCCCCTTGGCAGTTGTCCGTTCGTTCTCTTCCGGCCATACACTCGCTCATCGTCCAGCATTTCGCATATCCAGCTTGCGATCACTCTCGTTTCCTGGTACTGACTGTAATACTACCAAGTATTTTACTTGAATAATTCTAACCATCACTGCCTTCGCTATCCACAAGGCACATCGCCCGCTGTTTCGAAGTCACTGAAAATGTCCTTGAAATTTCTGTCTCTCGCTCTGGTCGCAATCGCGAGCGCATCGCCTTTCGAGTCGCTGTCCAAGGCCTCAGCAGATGAGCCATGCGAACCCTGCCAACCTTCAGGGGCCACTGGCACCACTCCACCAGCAATCGGCACAGATCTCAGCTCGCTATATCTCGATGTTCTCGCCTCCGTCAAGGATATCCATTTTAAGAAGCGATCTGTTGAATCTCGCGCGGAAGGGTTTTGCTGCCGTCAAAGCTTGAACTGCGTGAACGTCCAGAGCCTCAACATCCCCATGTGCTACGACAAATTCACCACAAACTTTGCGTTCCCGGATGGGTCGTACGGCTCGTTGACGACCGGGGATTACTCATCTGGCAGCGGCAGCGCAAATCTGCTGACTGGAAATTACACAAACGGAGGGCAGTCAGGAAATATCTATGCGAGCGATGCTCAGGCGAAGCCGAATACCGCGACGTTGTCGATACCACCACAGTACACGGGCACCGGTGTTGGCAGCGCGGTTCCGGCCTCGCAGCTTGGATCCGTTATTGTTTACACCACCACCATTCCCGGCACAACATTCACAGCACCGACAACTGTGGCAGAAACCGTGAGGGTGGCCACGGTCAGTGGACAGACTGTATCGGAGACGGTTTCTGCTACAACTATCACACAAGCTACAACCATCGCGCCACAGACGAACGTTGTGACCAAAACTCAGGATGCGGCCGCTACTTCAAGTAGCACTGGAGCAGCAGGTCAGGTGGCTGTTGATTCGACGTCTTCGCTCGGCATGTCGGTCTTGGGTGCCCTGCTGTATGCACTTTATGCATTTTAATAAAACGGAAATGAGAGGCTTTCGCTTGATATGTTTGTCGCCGCATTCTAGCTTATTTTGGCTTCGTGCACAACAGGCGTAAACGTTGGTATTGGGCATTTTTCGGAATCACTACTGTAGGGATGATACCCTTTGAAGGTTCGAGATGAAGCATATGGCGGCAATTAGATTTATGTCCACGCTTAATGAATTCTTTGATCTCATATCATCGAGCTTTCTTTCGGTCCGGTCCAGTCATTCCTGGAGGGCTTCCTGCAGCTTTCTAATATTGGTAATCACTTGCCAAGATACGTCCCACTTTCTATCTCCAATACCGGTCGGTAAAGTCTACAGAGATTTCGCTCCGACAGAGTGGCGTCTCTCTATCTGTCACAGTTCCTAGCAGCCATACAGGAACCCAACAGTACTCGCCTTGCGCGCAGGCACCACACTTTCGCCACACACTCCAATCTAATTGATTCATCAACTCGTGTAGCACCGCTTGAGGCGCGGTAGCGTTATTGTTCAGGTCGATCAAACGGGCGAGTGTTCTGCATATCGTAGGCGATACGGTCAGTATGGCTTCTGATGCCATCGATAGCTGGTAGGTGACGGGCATGTACTGAGAGGCACAACTTGAAATATTAATGGTTGCAAAACCTTGGTAGTCCTCGATAAAAGGTAACAAGATTGCTTTTATCTTGTTATATAGGGTTTTAGTGGTTTGTATAGACGCTAGACGTAGGAGTATATTAGGGTGACTTTTAAGTATTCGTCTCTCACACTACTATATATGACTATATATTTATAAAGGTATAGTCTAGTAGAAGTCAAACCTCTTGCTAATGGCTTGTTACATACAAAAACATGCCGCCCAAAAATGTGAATTACCTCGGCCATGCAACCTCGAGCAGCGAACGGGGCGTAGACAATGGCATGAAGGTTGTCATTTGCACGCATAGATGGAAGTCAAACAGTCATCTTCGTATTGGCCCGTGGGTCATGCAAGAATGGAAGGAGCTAATTGCCATATATGATACAAGATTTCAGTGAATATGATGGAGAATTTGCATGGATTAGAATGAACAGGACTTCACGGAAGATAACTCCGCCCATTAACGCTTTAATCTGTTGTTATCGCATTCGTCAAATGTTGTAAAAACAGAAATGACAAAACCAACCGGAACCGAAGAACCGAAGAAGTAACCTTAGGAGTCGCAGTGCTGATCTTAGGAGAGGTCACTGCCGTCATACGTGCTATTCTCAAAGTAAGACATGCCCGTCTGCGGCACAGGCCCAAGAAGTTGAGATGCATAGTCATGCTGTTCTCATTCATGTTCCTCATTGTCATACTTTCCCCATCCGCTTGGCTCCAGAAATGCGACGATCCGTTCCGCGTTATTATCGTTTCAAGGCAGCTTACTGACGTATCTATGTGCATTAGCATGTGGAACCAATAAGCAACCAGAGGGAAGAGCATTTGGATAGTTGGCTCCGAGTAATGCCAATTTCGTTATAGTATAGACAAAAATACATTTCTAGTAGCTATAACGTTTCTTCCTCCAAAGTCATACAATCATTCACAAGAGAGCTGTGCAAGTTAGCTTACGGGAATAGCTTGGATCAAGTTAAGATTAATGCTTCGTGATTCAAATCATTGTTACCAATTCTGATTGGAGTGCCAAGAATGAGGTTGAACGATCTTACGCGCGCATGTGGGGATCTGTGTACAGCCCGTCTGCGGCGCAGCTTATATCAATCTTCCGAGCTACGTCAATTTGACTTTCAAAAGTCCCACTTCACACCATTCGACCTTGCCAAACGATCGGACGTTTCTATTTTATCTTCATAGTGAATCAGCAACTTAGCTATGTCTGACAAAGTGAATGTCGAAAAAGGTATGTTATGCTCCGTACACATAGTATCCACTTTCACCCACTCACTCTATACCGCTCTCAGAACCCGAGGTCGTCATACGCGACGCCCAATCTGAGCGATCCTCTACTGCTCTTCTTCACGACCATGACAACCACGCAGGTCGCGGTCGCAGCCTAGGTGAACAAGCGGAAAGAGTGTGGCAAAAATTGAAAGACGAAGATAAGGAGCGCAAGGAGGAAAGGGTGCAGCACGTTTCTCATGCCGATGCGACGAAGATGACGGGATATGGAGAAGACGGCCCGAAGTCCAATGCCAAGGACGGGAAAGGAGACAAGAGGTCTTTGGGCGCACTGTTCTTTGGTTGAAAAATGAGGACACTTACTTGAGAGGTAGAGAAAACATGAGTGTGTTTGTTCACAGATCAAGCGGAAATTTTGAATATAAGTTGAAGCGAGAGTTTTTGGGTGTTAAATGCCTCCTACTGCTATCGCTGTTGCAGATGCTGTTGTTGCTACTAGTCTACTTGTCGATCATCTCTGACATCCTCGCCTTTAAGTAAGGGTTGGGAGAAGCAACATGAAGGCTCTTTAGAAGGGCGTTGGCCGTAAAGAGAGCCATCGCCGGCTCCGAGGAAAGAATGCGGGGGATGCTGCAGAGGTTGAGGTTGTCCGTTCTCTAGTCTGGACAGGCGAGTCTGCGAACGTTGACACCGGTAGCCTCGATCTTAGCGTGGTGAATACCGCATGTCTTTGTGCATGGGCGGACCCGTTGATCGCAGTGCGGGATTAGTTAACACTTTACACAAGTAGTCGGCTCGTTGAGAGAGCTCCCGGCTGATGTCGCGGTCCGAATTACGAGATTCTAAGTCACGATGAAGATCTCGAGAATCATGCGCTCGGTATGGGTCTGCCATGCTACGTGGGCCGCGAAGCTGCTGGTGACTAGGCTGCTCATTCGGTGTTTCCTGTGAATGCTCGTTCCGCCTAGATGACTCTCTTTGCTGCGCTAGATGACTGGTGACTCTTTCAGCACTCTCGGCCGCGTTCTTAGCTAGTTATTCCTGTAGGGCTTTCTGCATCCTTGTGACCTCTTCCTTGTCTACCTCTTCACCTGACTGGGTAATTGCAGCTGAGTGAACCCATTGTACGCTGGTTATTCTTTTCAGTTCTTTTGCGTTCGTACTTCTGATACCACCGCCAAGGATGAAGCTGATCTGGCTTCCGAATCTCTCTTGCAAAAATGCGACCCTTTCAGCACCCTCGGCTGCGTTCTTCGATCCGCCACTTGTCAAAATGCTCTTGAACCCACATCTAACGATCGCATTTACCGCCTCGTCCAGGTCCTGAACTTTATCAATAGCGCGATGAAAAGTGCATGGAAGCGGAGCAGCGAGTTCGACAAGCTCTTTATTACGCCCTTCGTCCACGCTGTTATTGGGGCCCAGGATGCCAAATACAAATCCACTTGATGAGGGCTTGAAAAGTTGGATCTCCTCTTTCATTTGTGAAAATTCTTCTTCGGTGTATCTGAAGTCTCCCGCTCGCGGTCGGATCATTACATTGATTGGTATAGTGGTTGCTTCGCGAATGCTAGAAAGGGAAGGAAGGGAAGGTGTGACGCCACCAGCTGCATAGTTGGCGCAGAACTCAATACGATCAGCACCTGCTCTCGCGGCTGCAATGGCCGATTGAGTATTGAAGCAGGCTATTTCGAGCATCATGGATGTTGCGGGGGTGAAGGGGTAGGGTTGAGGAAGTGCATGCAAAGGAAAGCCTGCAGACGTGTTAGCTACATTAAGCCTAGTGCATCTCTTCTATACATGGTGACCTATGTCCTCCACCTCAGCCTTCCCACCTGTATCACAGATATATCTGAAGCATCTTCTTGTCTCTTTGTCAACTTTTCAATAGTGCCGTAAGACTTGTAAGGAGATTCGGTAAACTGATAAATGTGCTCAAGCCCTGCTAGTTGTACCTGTGGGATATGGCTCACACATACAATTAATTATAGCTTTAGAGACGAAAAGATCAAGAATTTGTTACTTAACCAATTTTTTCGGCTCTTGGAAGAAGGATTAGGGTTGACTATATCTTGGAATGACCGAAGTATGTCTAGATTCGATTGAATTAGTCATAGGATCCGGAGTAAGGCTGAATACGAGAATGGTACATAACGTCCCTCTTCTACAGTTCAGGACTCTTCTATCCAACATCTTCGCGTCTTTTCGAAAAACCAACATCTAACCTCAAATCCCCTCCTCAAGATGCCATCACCAATGACCACAGATCCTTCCAACCCCATCCTCAAAGCACACCTCCGCATCGCCCGCCCAACCCCTCCATCCCCGCACTCCTCCCCTTCTACACAACAGGCCTTGGCTTCCAAATCACCGGCTCCTTCACCCAACATGCCGGTTTTGACGGTGTAATGCTCGGTCATCCCAGCCTGCCCTACCACCTCGAATTCACCACACAAGAAGGCCATGAGCCTGGGCGAGCGCCAACCAAGGACAATCTCTTAGTCTTCTACCTGCCAGAAAAAGAAGAGTGGCAGGAAGCAGTAGGAAGGATGCAGGAAGCGGGATTCGAGGCGGTCGAGAGCTGGAATCCGTATTGGGATGCTGAGGGGAAGGGGAAGACCTTTGAGGATGCGGATGGGTGGAGGGTTGTGCTTTGGAATGGGGCGTGGAGAGCTTAGAAGTCAATTTGCTCCTATGAGATTTGCAAGAGCGGGGTCGAAATGTAGTACATTTCGTGCAATCCTTGGAGGAAATTTGAAACAACAGCTCCTTTGGTTTATGGAGTAGTTGCGCGAAAAGTTAATCCCTGGGGTATCGTACGCCCTAACGCCCATATCATCGGTTCCAATCATATCAAGATTCCTCGCTTCCACTTCTACTAATCTCCCGCACGACAAACGCTTCAGGATCCACTGGTGACCACTTTAGATCCACCCTATGCTTCTCTGCCCAGGCCCTAACTTTGGCCTTATTGATCACCGCCTCTGCGCCACCTCTTTTCTTATGATCCAGAACATCCATGGCTTGCAGAGTTGCGATGATATCTTCGGATACGATGTATGTTTTCTCGCGGAGGTCGAGGATCGTAAGCGTCTTTTTGGAGGGAAAGGATAGGACGGTGCGCGCAAGGGTTGCAGACCAGTAGTGCATGTAGGCAAGGCGGCCCAGGTCCGACAAAGCTGCACGATCAGCATCAGAACATGTTATCATGACTTTCAAGGAACAATAGGACTCGGAGACTCGGAGAGTGAAGACATACGCTTCTCGGGTCCACCTAATCTTCCCTCCCTTCCGCTCATTTCGTAGCTCGCTCCCATCAATATTTGCCCTAGTCCCTGCTTCTGCCATGGTGGAAACACCAATATGCACGCCAAGTTGTTATTGTCCCAGCTCATCTTCTCTTTGCTGAAGAAGCCTACCACCTGACCCTGCGCACCCGTATCTTGTCCGCCTGCTCCGTCCTTCTCTAGGCTTGTATTCGGTATTTCTGGCGTAGGACTGTGCGCTACCAGCAGGTAATATAAGAAAGTAGTAACGTCGTAGAAGACGGACTTTGTGTCGAGAAAGAGTTTCGCAAAGAGGGAGAGGTTCTGGGCATAGAGTTTGTGTTTCTCGCCGTCAATTTCGTAGAGCGAGTAGTTGTCCTTTGTGTAGACATTGACGCCCGGCGGTGGGGTATTGCGGAGTGGGCATACTTTCTATATGGATGTCAGCTACATGTAGACGTCCGCCTAGCAACGAGACAAGCCTACCAAATGCCCCAAGAATCCCATCAACTCTTTACTGTACTTGAAGCACCATTGACACACGTATAGACGCTCTACGCGCCTTCCTACAAGCTCCTCGGGGTAGAAGGATGGGTACCATGGCCTGATCAAGAGAGAGCCGAAGACGACTTCAAGAACATTGGGCTCAACGGAAGGCTTTTGCGGAGCTTTCAGCGCAGGTGTCGTAGGTAATCCCGCCGAACCATTGGTCATGGCGACATCAGGGGCCATTGAAGGAGAAGCGAAGCTTGCCGGCGGCGTTCACATTAGTGGGGTCGAGGTGACGTGTTGAGGTTTGAAGGTGGGATTCCTACATTAGCGCGACGCGGTGACACGTGACCAACGTGGGCGGTTTTGAGCATGCATCAACACCTTATCCAACGATGCAAGCATGGCAAGTCTACTGCAGGATCCTAACTTGCTCATGTGCTCCATTACAACTAATCGCGCTTGAACTTGGATATGTGCCATCAATTCGTACCCAGCAATTCCTGCCCCCTGATGGCTGGCCAACATCCATTCAACCCTTCCAAGATCGCCAGCAGCCGGTTACCTCTGTGTGCAAGTTTAATACCCATACAATGTGAGATAATGCTTCATGATCCAATAATCAAAGACGTTCCCAAGGAGCGTAGTATACCCCTCCCCACACTCCCAGGTTGGGAGCTCCAATTCACTTCTTGGGCGGAGTAGCTGGCGGCGTGGGCACGCTAGTAGAAGATTCGCTGTCCGCCATCTCGCACTGATAAGCATGGAAGGCTTTCAAGAGAACCTTGTTGTCTGAGAACTCCTTCCATGCGAGTTCATCTTCCATGATTGCAGGCAGTCGAGCCTGCAGGAGCTTGATGGTAGCCTTCCGTAGACCCAGGTCGATCTGCGGGAATTGCTCATGGAAGCAGATAGCCAGGTCCACAGTACTCAGCGCATCGTGCATGAAAGGAAGGCGGTCGATGATAGCTTCTGCTGCCTTTCGCTTGATAGACTCCAGATTGTACTATAAATAGGTTAGTGTTGTTAATAGAGTGTACAGCAAATATTGACAGACCTTGTCGCAAGCAATGAACAAACCCGTAAGGTTAATCATAACATGTCCCCTTTCAAGTTCGCGTCGGAGTGCGAAGTTGGTGAAGATCGAACCGGTCGTGGCATTGTACACCCCGTAGAGTTCCTGGAGCATCGTGGCGATCGTGTTTTTGCTCTCCGGCAATGTGATCGATCGCTGTTCTGTTTCCTGTATTGTGTCAGATAGGGACATGCATTAATGCGACAGGACGCAAAACTCACTGCGAAACCTCCATCGCAAACCGCGTCAAAGTACTGTGATCGCGTACTGAGCCTACACAACATAGTCAGCGTACGATATGCGAAACAAAGACTTTGAACTTACAGAACGCGATGAACCGGAAACAGTTTCCCTTCTGCAATAACGGTGAAGTCTGAGCATTTGCCGGTGTTGTATATCCTACGGATGTCAGTTCCCGCCCTAATATTCGAATATCATGTCAGTCTTACCTTGCCCACTCCGAGGTATTGGGATAGGGTACTGCCATCCATGGCTGAATCGTCCGATTGGCGAAGCCTTGATTGACCATGCTGAAGTCTGCTCGACTGAGAGCGATGTTGCTGTCATGGCTGATCAGTATGAATATCATCTGCGTGACACGTGCATCACTTACGAAGGCGCTTCATAAACCTCGAAATACAGATTGCCAACCTTCGTGGCTAGGCGTCCCAATGTTTGTAGGAAAATTGCTGCGTGATCGGGGGTGGTGAAGATGAGATCGAGTTGAAAGTGCTGCATCAAAATACAGACTTTCTTGCATGTAGTGTTCAGTCGAGTGCAAGATGCGCGTGCACTAGAGACTTGAAAGTATATCGGCTCATTCGTGTCTGGAAACTGTGCCATCACCATTATACCAGGTGCAGTCTGGTAGGTTAAGCCAAACTCAGAGTTGGCACGATCCAGCAGAAGCACAGCAGGCCCTGAAGATTTGACTTCGCTTCCGATAGCAAAGAATTGGAGCGGCCAAGTGATGGATTCGTATTCGTATCCTTCGAGCACTGAGTCGATTTGCCGAACCATAGTTTCGAGCGTGAGGTAGATGAGGACCAGGACGGTGATTAACGCAATGTAAGTGTCGTTAATGTTGGATAGCAAGAATAGAGGAAGGAGATTGGATCAAGTAGGCTATGTACGTGACGTCTTTTAAATAACATCTTGATGAAGACGTCGATGATTGGTGATTATAGACCATGTGAGTGAACTATCCGTGACGCGGTGAATGGTGAGAGGAGGCGCGTGAGACTCACCAGCTGAACGGTCATGAAAATGTCGCCGCACTCGCTAGTGAAATTTAGCTAACAATCACCTGTCACTGTCAAGTGAAAGCATACTATAAGGCTAGCGGAAGAAAATGCCCCGATGATAAGTTACGGAGCGTTTGCGAGATGCACTCGCTGCGAGCATTACTACACTTTTATCTTCGCTCAATAATACCCTACACTCCATGGACGGCAATTACAGAACATTCCTTTCTCAGATATCTATCCATAGATCCGCGAGTGCGTATGTCGTACATCGAGCCGGCAGACGTATGTTGTACATGAGATGTGAAAAGGATCAATCAATATCCGCGTATTGAGGTCAGCCATGATGAGTGACGCACGACCGGTATCTACCCTGAAGTTGGAGACACGAAGTCAGCGTAATGTCTCACGGAAGATCATAGGAAAATTATACGTACAGGTCGTGGGAACCTTAGGATATTCGTCCTTGCTTATTTTGAGATCATCGAAGACGGAGTCGTCGCCTGGATACAAGTTAGCAAACACAATGAGATCAGTGCCCCTTTGGGGTGCCGTAAAATCTTCAAATCACCGATCAAAAGGCGTATAGCATTCCGGGCTACATCAGGTAAATTCTGGCACTTACCATGAAGATGCTGGATGCGGAGCTCATCCTCGTGCTCGAGCTTGTCGATTTCCTCTTGGGGTGTTTCCTTGTCGTGCTTCTGATCCTTCTTGGTCGGCTCAACAGCCTTGTCGATTTTCTCGCCTATGAGCAGAATCTGGCAGTATTCGTAATCGAGATACTTTGGCTTGACCTCGGTCCAAGCTAGGTTGCGAAATTCTTCAATAATCCTGTTAATCATTAGTCACTGGAGACTATAAAATACCAACACTACTTACTCCTTCGGGAAATCGGGCTTTTGAGGCAGCTGTGCGGCGGCAGGTCCTGAGCGTTCTGGGTTCTTGACGCTTATGATAAAGCTGCCCTGAGACTTGATTCCAAGATCCTCTTGCACTTCGCCAAGCTCAGCAGGGATCGTGGTCGAATAGACAAGATGAGTGGTCGCGTCTTCGGTGCGAGTAATCGCATATACACCTTCGGCGACCGGTGTAATGGGTTCAGTACGGCGGGTCCCCTGTGTCTTGGTCTCATACTCATTTGCTGCGAAGAAGTTCTCCTTCAAGTCCTGGACAGTTGTGTTCGCCTTCTCGACAAAAGCCATGAACCGATCGTTGTGTGATTTGGGAAATGCCTTCTTCGGTAGTGCGAGAAGTCGATTGTTCTTCTGGTCTGTGAGAGCACCGTCGCCGAGCTTGGCTCCGGTTGGTATCGGTCGTAGTACAAAGAAGGTACGCTGAAGGTCAGCGACACTGTCCGCGTCTTCAATGCCGACACGATTGCGAGTGAAGAAGTATATGATGCCTTTCTCTAAGATATTTGAGGGAACATCCTTCGCGCGCTGGGACGATTTCTCGATTGGATCATCTCCGTTGGCTGCGGAATTCTTCGCATCACTGCTCGTATTCTCTTCTTTCGCATTACCCGTGCCCTCCTGCTCCTTCGCATCGCCCCCTTGGGACTGCGTCTGCTCATCGTCTGGTTTCTCGTCTGATTGATCCATCTCCTGGACATCCTGTTCCTGCTCGTTGTCTGTTGCATCTTTCATCTCACTATCGTCCTCTTGTTTACTTCCCAAAGTTTCCTCGATAGTGGCCTGCTTCTTGGTCGCCTTGCGGCTACGCTTTGGAGACGGCTCGGCCTCCGGCTTCCTCTTAGTACCTGCTACACCATCATCGCTCTTCGCAGGGCTAGAGCCCTTTGCGGCATTGCGTGCTGACGAGCGTGTTCCTGTCATGGCTACTGATTCGAGATTAAGCAAGTATTGCGGAACTGGTGGTTACGAATTTATCACTGAGTAGATGAGAGAGATAATATAGAGAACTTCCTGAGCGCGCGGGTTTTGTCTCCGACGCGTAGTTCTGTTCCACTAACTTCCACTGACATCATCGACGCGTTGATCACGTGATATGGCGTGTTACACAAATGGAAACCGCGACTAGCACACGTGCATTGCGGCAGAGGAAGTACCATAGACGATGATGAGAACCATCACACCGGATCTGTATATAGCCTGACAGGTGTGTAGCGGGCTACAATGTGAGCTGCTCCCGATTTGCACACTCTTCCACATCGATCCCTGAAATACGCCCAAAATGTCATAGCTGCAGGTACCGAATGTCTTCGCATGTTTTGTTTCAAAATTTGTAATGTATCAGTGGTGTTCATGGCGTTTACCGCTGTCTCTCTATAAAGGCTCTGATGCCGTCAGCTATTCCCTCTGGGCTCGGTTTTTCTGCACAGACATCTGGGCTAAAGCCGAATTCATGGAGAAGATAATCCCGCGTGGTTGGACCAATGGTCGCTATGAATATGTCCCCTTGACGAGCATTAGGCTTCGCTTTCCCAGTGTTTGCATCAAGCAGCCTCAAGCTCTCAAGCATAGCCCGACATCCAGTTGGGGAGAATACCACGACCCATTGTCGATTGCATCCTTGGTCTAAATTATCCTGCCAAATCGATGAGAATTCAGCCTTGAATGACTGCATCTCTCCGGTCTCGTATATCACCACTTCGTCCACCTTTGACGTTCTCGAACCAAGTCGATGATCTTGGAGTGTCCTGGGTATTATGTCCCGCCTTTTGTCGCCGACAAGGAAGAGAATTGGTGGATTCGCAGCGCCCGGGTAGATGCTGTTGTAATGCTCCAGTATATAGGCTGCAAGAGCTTCGCCATTACCAGTCTGCTCCCCGAGGATGGGACACCGTAAATTCAATGCTCTTAACCCGCGAGCTGTGGCCGGTCCAACAACGTACAGGGGAAGGCCTCCCGGAAGCAAATCGTCGATGTCATGTTTGCCTTCTCTCCGAATTGATAGCACAATCGCAGTGAAGGCTTCAACGGCACGCTGGGAGGTGAATATCAGGGCACCATATGTCGCGAGACCATTTTGCGATTTGGGCACAAAACCACCGTTAGTGATGTTCTGTTGTACCTCGTTCAGGGCATCTTGTTTGAACTGGTGTTCCAGAACGGGCACGAAAACGGGTGCATAGGCGTGATCGTCCAGGGCCAGGAAGAGCTCTTCATATGTGTCCGTTGGTACTGACTTGGTCTTCAGCAGTAAGATGGGGATTTTGCCCCGTGAATTGGCCGCCATGGTATCAATAGGAATGTGTGGTTCTCAGAGGGAAGCTCGAGTGAAAGTCGCGATTGTGGTTAGCGCTACGCCGCCAAAAGCTCGGCTAGACTTGCAATCTCCGTGGTTCACAACGACCCTCGAATTCAAAAGTTGTCCTTAACTCAATATATTCCACCCTCATCGTTCGTCGGCCCACCTCAATCCCGCAACCCCCACCGTCCGGTCAACTCGATCAGTCAACTCCTCATCCTAATTGACTGCATTATGGCCGACGTCGCAACCCCTCCCGCTGCTCAAGCGGCCGCTTCTGATGCCCCTGCTACTCAAAGCAAGCAGCAAATTGTCAAGCCCGAGAAGCCTGATGACGAGAAGTACAAGGCAGACCTCGACAAGGCGGAAAAGGAGCACACTGCTGCGCAAGAAAAGCTCGTAAGTAATGTTCCCTCGACAGCACTTCAATGACGCGCACAACTGGGTACACACATGCGGACCGAGACGTCGGGTACTTGCAGTGCACGCGATGTCTGTACGCCGAGCACATGTTCTAACAGTCTGAAGAATGCCTGCAAGGCTAAACTCGACCTCGCGAAACCGAACAACAAGGACTCGCCGAACGGAAAGCGCCAACAAGAGCTCAAGACCGAACTGAACGCCATCCGCCAAGCGCAACAGGGCAACAAGTCCTCCCGCAACGTCGTATTCGAGAAGATCAAGAAGCTTGATGAGCAGCTCAAGTCGCGATTGAATGAGCTCAAGACCTCCAAGGGCAAGACCAACTTCAAGTCTGTTGAGGATGTCGACCAGGAGATCGCGCGACTACAGAAACAGGTCGATGGCGGGATGATGAAGTTGGTGGACGAGAAGAAGGCTCTGTCTGAGATCAGCAACCTCAACAAGGCCCGCAAAGCCTTCTCTGGCTTCGACTCGCAACAAAAAGGCATTGATGATATCAAGGCACAAATCGCTGAACAGAAGAAGCTGTTGGACGACCCCGAGCAAAAGGCCTTGAGCGAGAAGTACACTAAGCTGCAGACTGAGCTGGATGGATTGAAGGCCGAGCAAGACGAGGCATTCAAGAGCCTGAAGGACCTCCGCGCAGAGACAGACAAGGCCCGCGCCGAGCAGCAAGAAAAGTATCTGGCACGGAAAGAGATCAAGGATGCGTACTATCAGCAGAAGCGCGCTTTCCAGAACTACGAGTTCGAGGCCCGCAAAGTCCGCAACGAAAAGCGGCGTCAGGAGCAGCTTCAGTACGTTGCAGGAAAACGCAAGGAGGCCGCCAGCAAGCGCCTCGAGGAGGCCAGCGCACCCGCATACCAGGACGAGATCTTTGCCACCGAAGGTTTAATCCGTCATTTCGACCCCTCTGCCTTGCCAGCCAAGGAGACCACCGCAGCCAGCAAGTTCGCCGCCTCCGCCCAGCGTACCGTTGACGAGTCCGGCATCAAGGGCACTCGCGTCTCGAAGAAGGATGCCGAGGAGGAGAATTACTTCATTGGTACTGGCGGCAAGAAGGGCAAGAAGGGTAAGAAGGGCGGCGCTGCTTCTTCTGCTCCTGCCAAGTTCAACCTCAACATTGGCATCATTGAGGAGCTTGCAAAGGTTGGCGTCGATGCTCCTTCCAGCCAGGACGAGGTACCCGCGACTGTCGAGAAGCTCAATGCGAAGCTTGCGCACTGGAAGGAAGATCAGGATCGCAAGACCAAGGAGGTAAGTCTACTGTCGCATCGAGCTACTTGGTCACAACTAATAACGATTGTAGAACATTGCCAAGGCACAGAAAGAGATCGAGCGCCTGGAGGCGGAAGAGGATGAGGCTGCCAATGGTACCACGGACACCGCCCGCAAACCAGCACAAAAGAACCAAGCTGTTAACGGCTCTGTTTCAGCATCTGCTGAGCTCGACCAGGAGAAGGACGCCGTCGCCGATGCCGCTGAGGACCTGAAGAAGGCCAGCATTGAGGACCAGGAGGAGGCATAAAGATTGCAAGCCAAGTCCGTGCTCTAGAGACATTTGTATCTCGATTTTGGGCCATTTGTCTGGGATATTTGCATAATTTATGGTCTCCCGCTCTTCTCTCTTAGCTTGCGAGACGTATGGTCTCGGCTACTGTTCATGGGATACCAGCATGGCATCGATTGGGTTCATGGTGTGGGTTGTACGCTTCTGTCCATTCTTAAAAAGCACCGGATACCTAGATGGGCAATACATATTTTTTCAACGTTCGAAGCCAGCTTCGACTTCTGATCTGAGCACATTGAGCATGCACATTATACCTCCGAGCATCTTGGGATCTACGGGTCTTCGCTCGCGTGTGGTATGTACAAGCGATTGATGCAAGGTGAGACATGACGCAACTGCTGACCGTCAAGTCCGTTAATGTAAAACCCCACCATTCGTAAAACTAACTCCGGGTCCCTCACGCCTCCTATGCTTTTGCTGTGTCGATATTACCCCACATAGCGGGGTGATGTGGTACTAAGGTGAGAATATGGTGACTTGACGTCATTGACTGCTGTGGACGGACTACAAAGTCTCGCGACTTCCAGACCCAATGACCTCACCCTGCAAATACAACGACCGACCTTCCAAAGGTATGAGCACTTTTATCTCTTCTCTTTCCCGGAGGATCGCACGCCAACCCTCGAATTGCTCCCGAATCATCTTCTATAAGACGCTGACAGCTCCTCGCCAGTTTAACATTAGAACATACCCCACAACACGCGCAATGTCGTCCTTCAGCAACACCGATACCGGCTCAAAGAATGCCGACCCTTACACTCAGAAGAACCTCCAGGAGCCGTCCCTCAAGGAGAAGGTTGAGGATCTTCTCAACTTTGTCGACAACACCAAGTTCTGCTTGTTGACCACTCAAACCGTGGACAGCGACTTGTTGGCGTCACGAGCTATGGCTTTGGCCGCTAAGGTACGTCGTCTTTGGTGTCGAAGAGCTTCTGGCAGCGTCATAACATCTTATAGGAAGGAAACGGTTTCGATCTTCTCTTCCACACAAACACCGAGTCCGGCAAGACCGACGATCTCAAGGAGCACAAGTCTGTCAACATTGGTTTCATCAACAGCTCTGGCGAGTGGGCGTCAATCTCAGGCCACGCTACTGTCGAGACCGACCGTGCTGTAGTCAAGAAGCACTACTCACCAGCGCTGAAGGCTTGGATTGGCGATCTTGGTGACGGCACGCACGACGGCGGCCCAGAAGACCCGCGCATTGGCATCATTCGCGTCAAGGCAAGCACCGCTCAGTACGCTGTCTCGAGGAGGACTGCGGTTGGTGGCTTTGTTGAGTTGGCCAAGGGCATCGCGACTGGAGAGGCACCGAGCGTGAACAAGCTGAGGCATATCAGCGAGGCTGAGGTCCAGCAGTGGAAGGCTCAGTAGATGTGTTCTGATGAGTTGACATTCGAATTCACGATAGCATGAAGGCATGAACAAGGGCATGAATGAACATGATCCAAGGCACACATGCAATGCCGGGCTTCTTCGATAGCTTCTAAAACCAACAAATGAAATACAATGAAACATGCTCCGCAATGAACATACGATTTGTTCCGTCAGTGGGGAGCTTGTGAGAATGACGTCACGCTACGACGCGAATTCACATGTTAGATGAGCTCCGCGTCTTTTCCCGCAAACTTCCGCCTTACAATAGGCTCCTTCTGCAATCGTTGTGATTTTATTTTCTGCTGCTTATCGAGTTACGAAGATGGAGAATCCAGGCGAGCCATTCTTTCAGTATTTGCTTGATAATTTAGCATACTAACAAACTACACAGTCAAAGAAATCTCCGGTGTGATCCACCTCCTCACGCAATCGCCGCCCTCGGTACAACGCGAGACGATTGAGACATACTTCACGCCCAATGCATCCTTCACACATCCGTTTTGCCGCACGGGAAGCTGGCCAAATTCGCGATGGCTTGTAGAGATGATCTATCGGTGGTACAAGATCATGAGTCCGAGTATAGATATCACGGTGCAATCTGTTGGTACGTCGTACTCTTCGCAGCTTGCATGAAGCTTGATGCTGACACTCACATAGCATTCGACGAACGCAACCTCATCCTCTACGTCCAAATCTTCCAGATCTTTCGTATTTGGGTCATCCCGTTCTACTATGCGCCCGTAAAACTCACTTCCGTTCTCACTCTCAAGCATAATCGCGGCGACGGGAAATACTACATCGACAGTCAGAACGATCTATACCAGGTCGATGAATTTGTGAGGTTCTTTGCGCCTGGTGGGTGGGTTCTGGTTTGGTTGTGGCAGTTCTGGGCTAGTTTCTTTTGTGTGGTCGGGGCGGCGCTGCTAGGTCCTGTGAGTTGGGCGGAGGAGCACTGGGGGTGGAGACAGCAGATGGGCAAAGGAGAGGAAGAAGTGAGGGCGGCGAAGAGGGACTTTGGAAGGCTGGATGGGTGGAGCGACGAGGAGCTGCTGCGGAAGTCTGAGCTCAGCCAACTAAGTGTTGGGTGATTCGGTATCGTGGGAGTCGTTGCTTGAGATTATGAAGCTGCATTGGCAACAAATGTGCGACAATAGAGAGTCAAGTGAGGAATAAGGCCTGCTGTACGCATATCGGCGTCGTGTCGTTGTGTAAAACAAACAAATGAAGCGGAATATGGTGGCTGAAGTGTTTGATATCCAAACCCTGCAGTGTAATGGGCGGTGCAAAGCGAGGATTGAGCACGCATGGTACTCTATCACAAGTGATCCTGGTACCAATTGCAGTAGTTCGTTGACGTGGCGGAGGACGGCCAAGTTTACCATGATAGCACACCCGGCAGGGCTTCGCGAGACGATGCGCGGCCGCCTGCCACTGGCCAGGTCTTTGTATGCGAACATTATTCCCATGCAGATCGCCCAATTTAGACCAGGCGAGCAGAAATGTGGTGGAAGAGCTATGGAACGCTCATGGATTCGCAGAGTGGGCTTTCGGTCAGATTTCAAAATGATTCGCTGCAGGCCCGCACTCCCGCGTCCGCTGGCCTCCACACAGACCCAAGAACTGCTCTCTTGCATCCACGAGGCGGTGACCGACTGGCTGAACTTCCTTGCACACTTTCTCCTCTTGCAACCGGGGATGCGTCTTCTCTCCCTTCCTCAAATCCCATGATGCCATGTCCTCGGGCGCTCACGCTTGGCTTGTGAAAGGGTGTACGACTAATTGCCTGCTTTGCCCTCCTCAGCCTTTGAGGTAGCACAACGTATGCCTATGATCGCTTCCAGCATGCACACACTCGCACTCTGCACGACCGTCGATATTCTGCTACTATCTACGGCTAACGTCTCTGCACCGGGCCATCATCACCAGTACCAGATTCATTGAACTAAGCGCGGCTTCCGCTAGTGGTAGCCCAGCCTTGCGAGCCCTACGTGACATGGTGGGTAGATAAAGCAACCGTTTCCCTGCGCCATTGCGGCCCTCCAACATTCCCTGGTACTAACCCGTGGGTATTGAACCATAGACGGACCGCAGAGCGTCTAGTGGGGGCTCCCAACCACCCTCACGACACCTCAGCCCTTCGATAGATGATTCTCAATACCAGTATGAGGGCCTGAAGAACGAGACTAGTCTTCCTCATTCACGACGTCGTCCCTCGCGGACTAACTCAGCTGCCAAAGATATCCCGGAGTCGATCAAGACGCCATGCATCGAAACGGATAAAGGAAGCGGCAAAAAGACCAAAGTAAGCCGGAACATTTTACGGAAAGCTCCGAGACGAGATTCCATTCACACCACACCAGAGGACGGATTAGACGAGTTGAACAAGGGGGACGGCTTTGGCGGGTTTATGTCTAAGCTCAGTCAAATACAAGAAGGGAAGGCGACCTGGTATCCAAGGAGTCGAGAAAGCTCCGTAGTCAGTCCAACGACCGAGCCTAAGGCCCGCCGCCGGCGACATACTGAGGGCGATGCTTTGAACCGCCCACGAGTTCGTCACAAACACGGCTCTCTGCAGCGACATGCTGAGAGCCTCGCCAAGTTGTCAAATCCCTCGCTGGTATCAGTTCTCTCTGAATTGACACAACAATCTAGTGCTTCTGGTGGGAGCAATTCTACCGTCACACAGAAGTCGTACGACGAGCAGAGCCTGGTCGCTGCTCGTGAGATGCCTCAAGAAAACAAAGCCTTGAGGAGTGGCCGAATCTCGAACACATCAACGCCTGTAAAAATGGATGCCGCGCCGACTGATGTTTTTCAGTTTCTGAACGAAGGTTCGCAATCTGAGCAGTTCGCGACCGAAGACACACACAGTATGCCACCTTCGACGAATGCTTCTTCTCCTTCCTCGTCTGTAGCTGAAACCCAGCTTGATGACGATGTGTTTTCGAATGGAGAAGAACCTCGTCATGATACAGAATCACCAATGACTTCACCAGCCTCAGCACGGGTATCTAATCCTGCTGGTCCACGCTTTTATGGACGTCGTAATCCTGCAATCCCACTTTATGCTAGCAGCTTTGTGCATGGACATGGAGGCGGTGAAGAGGAGGATGATGATGATGATGATGATGAAGGGGAGGAGGAAGAGGATGACGACGAGAATGAGAATGAGGAAGGTAGCGAGACGGATAGCGACGAAGAGCACGAGAGTCAATTGGATGTCACCGACTCCAATCATGCGAGTACGACTGCTATGGAGAAGGTGCCTCCCCCAAGAGCTCCCTCTACGTCTTCACGACATAGTGACCCGCATACAAGACGTCTCAGACAACAAGAGCGAGAGCTTGCAAATCATGTCCTCCAAAGTCCCCAACCGCACAAGGACTTTCAGTTTGGTGGCGCACCGCCGGCTAACGGCTATCCTTCTATGCCTCTGTACAGCCCCCGGGCGTATTCTGGTGCATCCCCTGCCAATATGAACCCGACGTCCGAAGCATGGCCTCCGATGCCACCATTCCCAGCCCCATTACCAATAGGGTACGCAAATCAAGGCGCGCATCTATCTCCAGAGACTGGACACGCGTTCCCACTGAGCGTACGACCCCCGATGGGTGCACCCGAGAGTATGGTTCAACAAATGGCACCACACTTCCACCAACATGCCGTACAGCCGCCACTGCACCCACCGCATGCTCCAGGGCCTGACCTGTCCAGGACCACGGTGGTGGGCTACGAACTATTGGCTGATAAGCTAAGCGAACCGTCCAAGGGTGACAACAAACGTCTACAAGCTGGGGTCGTTGTGCCCATGTACCGCAAGTTTGAGCATCTGAACCATCGTGTCCTGCTTCATCTGCAAGACGAAATCTGCGAGCTGGAAGAGGAGCTCCGGTATCTAGATGAATGTATTGCCCAGACGTCACCCAGGGATGAGGCAGGGCACGCCTATCCTGCCTCTAGGCGAGGCGACGCTCGATATGGCGGTGAATTGCATTACAGGCGAACAGAGCTGCTAGGCCGTATCTTTCAAAAGCTGGGACAGTACAGTAAGTACCATGCGTTGTTGCCCGTTTTGACACGGACAGAGGTCGACGAGCGGAGCGTCTACCCTGGTCTTTATGGCTACCGATCAGCAGCAGTGACTGACTCAATACAGACCAAGCCTTGGCTTCGTTTGATAACTTACTGAAGAGCCTCGACCCCGCCAGCCCGGAAGAGACCCACGCATATCGTGCATGGATGGAAAAGCGCGAGCCAATTGACGATATAGAAACCCGATTCCTTGAGCGCAAGCATGACCTCCTTGCAGTCTCACGACGCTCGTCTATCAGCACCGCTCGTGGTGCTGGACACCATTCGGCCGTCGTGTTCCCACTTACCCTCGTACTCCCTCTCATGGCGTTCGCGATAGTCCCAAACCTGCTAGGACGCCTCTTTGTTCTCATGCTTATCGGGGGTGTGGAGCTAAAGTTGGTCCTGTCGACGCCCGAGTTGGTAAACTTGATGAGTGTCCAGGAGTGGACTACTGCTGCATCTATGTAAGTGCTTCTGTTTACTTGCATCCTTCCAACCAATTGATCTACGGCTACAATTACGTTTATTGGCGTCCTCGAAAGGGCTTTGTCCACGTTTATCCGATTGCAGTTCGTCCGCATCCCGTGCACACCGATCTGTTCTTGCCCGGTTCCTGAGGCTTTTGAAGTCGAAGCTAATGCACGCAGCTATTTCGGGCTGATGGCGCTCCTCGCAGGCCTCGTGCGCTGAGCGCACTGACTCGCTTCGCACGTTCCGGGAACACTGCGGAGGGATTTGGCGCATGATCGTCATGGATTATCGCGCACGGTGTCAGGCACACAGTTCGTCGTGGAGTCAGGCACAGCCGCCATGTCCGACCGAAGCCAACAAGAATGTGGGGTTCCGATCTCTGTGCTTTGCTTTGTTGTTTCGCATATGGCGTCATCTCGATGAGGGTCGATTTGCAAATGGCGTTTTGGATGATAGGCGTTCTGGTCTCTCTTTGGCGTGGCATGGCGTACACAGGTGGAGAGTCTTGATGTGAGGGTGTGGTGCGGTTCGCGGTGATGGGCCAACATTGTTCTCAGATTGGCGTTCGGCTTGGCTGCATTCGGGACCGGTTGTTTACCCATGGTCGCGGACGAAGTTGGCTGCCATGATGTGCACAGCACGCTCCTGGCGGATAGCATGGGGCGCTACCAACTCATGGAATGTCGCTTGTCTGCAGGATCATCTCCATTGGGAGCGTAGGTGGCGTGACACTATAGCAATTAGACAGTACAGACGGTATCTATGCGAATCATTTCTGGCATGTGGAGTCTGGAGAAGTCCAGGATGGACTTTGCTCCGGTGTTGATACTGCAATTCAAGTGGCGCGCAGATTGGTGTATTGGTTATATGTACGAAGCGCTAGGAGCGGCCGCTATCAAGCTCCATTGCGATGGTCGCCTTGCACAACGTGCTACATGATCGTCGTCCGAAGTGACTCCAGATGGAGGGAGACGCCGTTAACGCAGGGCATGAAGCATCCAGACCAAGCAATTGATTAGTGATGCAGTAAGATAAACACGATTGCGCACACTTTCAAGGCTAGTGTCAATTCTGCCAGTATCTATGAAACATCCAGTAGTCGGTGTGGATTTGCATTTTTGCGTTTGCGATTGCTGTGATAGAGGAGGAGGCAAAGGGCAGTGCGGCAGTGTAACCACCCTCGCATCTGCCGCTCTGGCCACCTCGACACGCCGAGACACCGTGGTTCACCAACCAGGGCGCATCCAGAGCCGTCTCCCTCTCGTCTTGTGTCTCGGGAGCCCGGTGGAGTCGCTGAGAGACGGCCCGCCGCTGCATTCCACGGCTCCCAACGTCGTCGCTGGCAGCTCCCGGCGCACCGAATGGTTCTGGGCAGCCAAGTAAGACTTATCGAAGAATGACGGTGTCGCGCTTCTGACGTCTGCTAGCTCAGGAACCGGCGGCGGCCAAGCGCGGGGCCCACCGGTCGTTGCTGCTTCGGGACACGCTGGTCGGATAATAAGGGGCCCATGTGCAGCAGAATGAACAACACCTGACCACAGTTTCAGATGGCCCGTCTGTGCCTGTGCCTGTCGTGCCTGTGAGAGAACCCTGCCCCCGCCCGGCGCTGTGTTCCCTGAGTCCCCTCCACCATCCATGAAGCGCCAAAACTGTCTGCTCGCCTGCATGCGCAACAACTTGTCCATGCCCGCTGCCCGCTAAATTCTAACTGACCCGTTCAACGTTGCCTGCTCTGCGCCCGATAAAGCTGCCATCGCAGACTGCCCTGAGCCAGCCCGCCCCTCTCTGCGGCCCCCTTGAAGCCTTCCCAAGTTTCCCCTCTGCCTACCGCTAACTGCACCTGCGGCCTCGTGCATGCTACCTCTCCACTGCCTGGCCCACCTGCACTCCCCATCGCCCCCCAACTAGCCGCATCCGACACATGTCCCCGGGGCTCTGAAACGATTGCTCCTTCCCGCCCACACCCATTGCTCCTGCCCGACGTACATACAGTACACAGCATCAGCATCAACATCAGCACCGCTCCAGCTGCACCCGCATGAGTGCCGCGTCGCCCAAGTCGCCCAAGCCGCCCGCCCCAATTCGCTGCAGAGACGAGCCGCTCTTGTGGAATGTCGCACATTGTGCCCTGCCCACTCACCGTCTGAGGCTCCCCACCCCGTCGCGTCCTCACCACCACCACTACCACCCGCCGTTTTCCCGCGAACCACTCGCACGCCCCGCCGCGACCACCTCAGCTGCCTCGCGACCGGCCATCCCGATAGAAAGAGGATCAAACAGCCGCATCGCGACCCTTTCGCAGTCTCGCTGGACGGGCCCTCCCGCTGCATTTCGGCCGTAGACTCTGCTTGATAGCCTGCGCGCACAAAGAAATACGCCGCATCTCACCATCCTCACCTTACCTTACCTTTCAGCCGCCCAGACAAAGCACCAGCAGCGCCGGGCGACTTACTCCAACAGGCTCAGATTTCCCCGTACCTGAGCGTGCCTTCTTTGTCGCATAGTTCCTGCGATCCGTACAACCGTAGCGCCATACGACTCGAGACACCCGAAAATGGCCGTCTCCATGCTGCATGCTCCTTCGCGAGCATCTACATCCTCCTCCTCGTCCTTCGCGCCTGTTTCGCGACAAAACACAATGTCTTCACACGATGGCTCGCGTTCGGTGCGCCAATCGAAGCGGTATTCGGTCACGGCCCTATACCTCTCCATGTCTGCGAAGGATAAGGAGCTAGAAATTGAGGATGACCTGGCAAGAGGTAGGCTTGACTCTTACATGAATCAGGACAATTATTAACTCTCGACAGCGCAAAAAATACTACGAGAACTCAAGGCCAAGATTTCGTCGCAGTCCAAGAAGAACTTTGTCCTCGAGAAAGACGTGCGATACCTCGACTCACGGATAGCGCTGCTTATCCAGAACCGCATGGCATTGGAAGAGGTACATGTCCACGAGCTATGTTGCGCGCAGCTATAATTAACCAGGTATACAGCAAAACGAAGTTGCAGACCACCTCGGCGACGGCATGGAGTTGCAGGAAGGCTTCTTCCCCAACGACGAGAAGACGCAGAAATACGGCAACTTGCTCTTCCTCCTTCAGTCCGAACCACGACATATTGCGCACCTTTGCCGACTCGTTTCCATGGCAGAAATCGATGCCCTGCTCCAGACCGTCATGTTTACAATTTACGGAAATCAATATGAGAGTCGCGAGGAACATCTCCTGTTGACCATGTTTCAAGTATGCGGTGCCCCTCAAATTTCGGATCTTTCTAGCTAATATGAAGGACTAGTCCGTACTCACGTACCAGTTCGATAATACCCCGGACTATAGCTCGCTTCTACGCGCCAACACCCCAGTCTCTCGCATGATGACCACATACACTCGCAGGGGCCCTGGCCAGAGCTACCTCAAGGTTGTTTTGCAAGATAGCATCAACTCGCTGATTGAGCTCAAGGATCTCGATCTCGAAATCAACCCACTCAAAGTGTATGAAAAGATGGTTGCCGAGCTGGAAGCACAGGGTCAATTACCACCCAATCTTTCCAAAGGTGTAACCGCAGAACAGGCTGCCGAGAACGAGAAGGTGCAGCAAATTATTGCGCCGAGGTTGAACATGCTCATGGAGATTGCCAATAACTTCCTTACCACGATTATCAAAGGTCTAGAGGAGACACCTTACGGTATTCGGTGGATTTGCAAGCAGATCCGAAGCTTGTCCCGGCGGAAGTATCCCGATGCACAGGATCAGACCATTTGCACGCTCATCGGCGGCTTTTTCTTCCTTCGTTTCATCAATCCTGCCATTGTCACTCCCAGATCATACATGCTCATCGATGTTCTACCAGCCGAAAATCCAAAACGAACACTCACGTACATCGCAAAGATGCTGCAGAATCTGGCCAACAAGCCGTCGTACGCAAAAGAGCCGTACATGGTCAAGTTACAACCGTTCATCCACCAGAATAAGGAACGAATAAACAAATTCCTCTTAGATCTTTGCGAAGTGCAGGACTTCTATGAGAGCTTGGAGATAGACAACTATGTCGCGCTGTCAAAGAAGGATCTTGAGCTTTCCATTACGCTCAATGAGGTGTATGCGACGCATTCACTGTTGGAGAGGCATTCGGCAGAGCTTGTAAGCTTACCAAAAGAAACAGTCATTAGACACGCACTAATGTTACGTAGGCAAAGGACGATAGCTCGCATCTAGGCGTAATTCTTAATGAACTCGGACCTGCACCGGCTCAACTCCCACGAAAAGAGAACAGGGCTATCAATCTACCGTTGTTCAGCAAATGGGAAACGCCAATCGACGATTTCACCGCAGCGCTGGACATCACGCAAGAGGAGATCTTCTTTATGGAGGCAAAGTCGACGTTCGTGATGATGCTCCGCTCGCTTCCTTCGAACACGTCCATTACTCGAAGACCATTAAGGCTTGATAGGATCGCCGAGGCAGCTGCGACGACAAAGAACGATTCGGTCATGGTGAAGAAGGGTATCCGCAGCATGGAGTTGCTGAGCCAACTTCAAGACCTGGGTGTCATCGATAAAGAAGATGGCTTCTCCCTGCTCAGGGATGAAGTCGAGCAGGAGTTAGTCCACTTGGGCTCTATGAAAGAAAAGGTTATCGAGGAGACGCGAAAGCTAGAGGAGGTCTTCCGGACAATCCGCGATCACAACGGCTTTCTAGTCGGCCAGCTTGAGACGTACAAGTCCTACCTCCACAACGTACGCAGCCAGTCGGAGGGCAAGACAAGGAAACAGCAAAAGCACCAAGTTCTAGGCCCCTACAAGTTTACCCATCAACAACTTGAGAGGGAGGGCGTGATTCAGAAGAGCAATGTACCGGAAAATAGGAGAGCCAACATTTACTTCAACTTCACGAGCCCACTACCTGGAACGTTCGTCATCTCGCTACACTACAAAGGACGCAATCGCGGTCTCCTCGAGCTCGACCTAAAGTTGGACGATCTCCTCGAGATGCAGAAAGACAACCAAGAAGATCTGGACTTGGAGTACGTGCAATTCAACGTATCCAAAGTCTTGGTCCTCCTCAACAAGCGGTTCGCACGCAAGAAGGGATGGTAGATTCGCCTCCTTCAACAAGCCCGCGATGCTCCACGAAGAAACTACTACGATACCCCCGATTTTTACTATGTATTCCCCGCTGTTGTTTGATGCCCCCTTCTCTCCGATTGATCCGACGTACGCACGCACTGCATGTAATATCTTCCCCCACGACTATTCATAGGCCAAGCACATCACGGCTGGAGTACGGAGTATTTGGGACTACTACTATCACCCTTTCGAGTTCTTTTTGAGGATACCCCGGTCGGTGGTTGAAGGACAGGATTGGGCAGTACCCATCCATGACTAAGTAATGCATGGTTCCGCGATGAGGACTACAAAGCCTCGGAAGAGACGGGCTTTGTTTGGGTCGGGCTTTTCCCTCATGTTTGTTGGTTGTGTGTGTACGTGTGTGATTTTCTACTCACTACTAGCAAGCAAGCAAGCGTGCCTTTGTGTTGGCCCTTTGGGTTGCCCTTATTTTTGTCATTCTGTTGTTTACTGCTTTCCTACTTACTACTGGCTCATGTACCTTTGGCTTGCTTTTTGGGGTTGCGGCAGGACCGACTTCTCTCGTTTGTGTCAGTTATCTGTCTGTCTGTCTGTCTGTCTGTCTGTCTGCTCTGTTTCAGCGCGATATCCAAATGTACGATATGGTAATCGGATGTGTTCGTTGGCAATTAGCAAAGATTGCGTTGCTAGCTGCCGATGGATGGTTTTGATGGAAATTGGAGCCCTGTTGTTGTGCTCAATCGCTTTTGCTTGGATCATTCCATTAATCTACTAGGGTTGACGATGTTTCTGTTGATTTTGACTGCCTATGACTGACTGACTGACTGACTGACTGACTGACTGACTGACTGACTGACTGACTGACTGACTGACTGACTGACTGACTGTCGTGAAATCGGGAAGACCTGCTATGCTAATCCAAGGAATTATACTGCAATGCAATCTAGTGAAGCCTCAGACGCCGCATTGTTGGCACTTACGAAGAAATAACGTTCTCTTTGTTCTCTTCTGCTGCGACTTACTGTATACCTAACCCAGCACCACCCGCTACGTCACCGAGCACGCCGGTTGTGGCCATGCCCCCAGCACTATCGCGGTTAACAACGTGTATGTTATGTACGACGACAAACGGCTCCTATCGGCCTAAATTATCCATCAACCTTTCGCTCCATGCCATCAACTCTCCCATCAGCAGCTGCAAGCAAGCAAGCACATCATTACGATAAGAGATAACGCCAACGCATGCAGGTGCACGCAGCACGGTGCCTTGACACGCTAACGCTAATGCTGTCGAACCCGTACCCCGGAGCTGGATCGTCAGGCGGATGGCGACGGGGGCTCCGCCAATCACACACCACTTGTCCCCCATTTCCGCCTGATCCGCGGCCTGGCTCGAGGTCATTGAGCGTGAGGAGTCACGAGCTTGGGATGATGCATGTGAGGCTCCAGCTTGTTGGCCTAAGCTAAGTCCATTCATCTTCGAAGCGAGGCTGCTTGAAGGCGGTCCTTGTCTTCTTCTTCCTCTTCCTCATTCCTCTCACGTCACGTACCTTTTACATTGATTACCTACGTGTAACGGTATACGGTGCGATCCTGCCTTGTCTTTGTTCTTTCAAGGAACTTGGAGCTTATAGCTGTTCATTACCTATCGATACGGACGGACGGACGGACGCAGAGTTAGATACCGGACGACCCGACTCGAGTAACTCATTGACCATGTCGTCGTCGATTGCGATTCCCAAACGCAAGGCCAAGGCTGGAAGTAGCGCTGCCGCGGGTGGTGGTGGAGGATACTCTGTGTCTTCGTCGGCGTCGTCCTCTGCGGGACTTGGCAGTGCGCATTCGAGCTCCAGTCCAGCGGGACGGGGAGGCTTCGCTGCGTATGCGAGTTATGGGAGCAATGCTGAGGGTTCGCCGTCGGGTAGTTTGAAGGATGAGGGCAAGATGAGGAGGCAGAGTCTCATGTGTAAGCTCCCTCCCTCAGAGTTGCAGAAGGAGTAGTAGGCCATGCTGACAATGGGCGTAGCTGCTACATTCTCGAAGGCAGAGCATACCGTGATCAATGTTGGCGATTCAGAGAGTCCAAGATTGGTACGTCACAACCAGGTTGCTAATTAGAGGTCAAAGGGACTTTCATGCTGACAAGTGACCAGATTACTTGCGTCAAGGCTTCACAGGGCTTTGATTGGAATCAAGGTACGTTTCCAGTCGGTCTCGTGTATTTAGAGGACTCGATGGCTAACTTGTTGCTCTATAGAGATCTTCCTCCCCAGCTACGCCGATTACCACTTCGACGACCTTGAGCGCCGGCAAGATCCCGTACAGGATATCATCGTTACGGACGAGGAGATTAAGAATATGTTCCCGTCGTAATCCGACCGCCGCGCTATAAATGACATTTGAGCTTTGGTTGGGTGTATATGGGGCTATAATGGGAGGAAGATCTTGAATGACCTCGGTCGGCGCGATAATGGAGTTTGAAACTATATATGACGGGTGCACTGGGTTGATTACTGTGGTGTGCTTTTATTTTATCTCGGAATGGCGTTGGGATATCGTCCCTGGAGTTTAAGGGTGTACATTATGGGTTGGTTGAGGGTATGGGCGTCAGGGCGGCTTTCACTCATTGCCCGATCGGCGTACTCGAGGTTCTCTGTCTATAGAACTAGCTGTGCTTCAAATGCTACGTATACTACAAGCAATAATACAGACATCAGTAACATCTGACATACCGTATACGTTGCCGTCCAATCTATCTCCATTCACCACTTGGGGTGATGCAGGCCCCACCTCGGCACAGACGCGACTATCGATAAGCTCGCCTGCGGTGCAAGTCGCGACGGTTGATGATCCGGCGCAAACAACACCAAAACAAAGTCGACGACCCGCGCAACGCCCGCCAATCCACCCCAGCACACGACCTCGAAGGCCCCAATCGCCGAGCAATAGTCTGAAAACTCAGTGTCTGCGATTCCATAAACCCAAACCCCGCATTCGCACGGCCAGCAAATCCCACTACCTCTCAGCGCATCAAACGCGCCTCACACCTCCCGCATCCCATACCGACACCACATCACAGCACTTCACATCACACATAATGGACACGGCGCACCGCAAAATCGAGCTCCAATCCCCCAGCGACCTCACCTTCCTAACCAGCCAAATCCGCACCGCCGCCCGCCAAAAACTCGACCTCCACCTCCCCCCAGTATCCTCCGAGTCCCCCAACGAACCAGACGAACTGCGCAAACATGTCGAAGACCTCGTTGACGCGTTTGTCGCGCAGGTGCTGAATGCTATGAGGCATAACATCTCCATCAACGGCATCGACGTTGTAGCTGCTGCTGCAAGAGGGGAAGGGGATGGAAATGGGGAGGGCATGGAGAGCATGGAGGGAGTTGTGATTAGCGAAGATGGGGAGTCACAAGTCGAAAAAGAAGACTTCGAACCCTTTAACGACAAGCTACGGGGCAAACTGAGTGCAACGGTGCAGAAGCGCGATGCGCTGATTGCCAAGATCAGCGCGCATAGACGCGGTACGCCTGCCGCAGCGGCAGAGAAGTGGAAGGCGCTGTTTGAGGCGGAGAGTCAGGCTTTGGCGGCTGGGGAGGACAACGCGCAAGGGGAAGATGTAGTAGTGGATTTAGAGGCGATGAAGAGGGCGGATGAGGTGCAGAGGAATTGGGAGAGGGCGGTGGAGGGCTTGGGTAAGTTGAACAAGGGGTTGCCGGAGACGAGGGCGCGGTTGGAGAGGTGTGGGGAGGTTGTTGGGTATTTGGGTGGGGAGGGGAAGAACTGAGATGTTTGTAGGCAAGGTTTTCACGGCGTCATGGTTTGGATGGTTTTGGGGTGCAATTTGGGATACCCAGCTTGTTTTCTTGTTTTGATAGTAGTGGAGGCTGAATCGAGGATTTCGCCATTTGTCAGATTGAGACTCTTGAATCAAGGCCTACTTTCATGTAAAGCCGTCTTTCAGCCTTTCAGCCTTTTAGAAAGCGACTGGATCCAATCATGAGAAAAGTCTTCCTCTCAATGAAGTGGGACAGATATCCTACAGCAGCTAAACTTAGGTACACACCACCACAACCACCGCCGCACCTCTATATCTCTACCCTATACACCCCCCCACCACCACCACCCTAAAACCGACTAATATCCCTCCCAAACAACCAATTAACCACCCAATAAATCGGCACAAGAATCTTATTCCGCCAACTAACCGTGCGTGTGAGATACGCGCCCCTCCAAATAATCCACGCCAAATACCCCTGCAACCTACCTCCCTTCCCGCCCTGAAACAAAGCATTCCAATTCCCAATGTACGCAAGCGTGCCCAGGTCCTTGAACGTGAAGCCTTTTGCGCTTGCGCTGGAAAGGTCCGACGACTTGTTGAGGCGTTTAGCGAGCCAGAGCGCCTTTTGAGACGCCACTTGGGCCGTCGCTGGGTAGGTAGTTCCTTCTATGATGCCGCAGTCGCCGAGGGCGAAGACGTCTGGGTGGATTGCTTGGGGGTTCTCGTTGGTGTTGATGGTGCTGGAGGACGGGATCAGTTTGACACGGAGGCGGTCGTCGGTGATGATTGAGCCGGATTTGGGATCACGCTTGACTTTCCACTTGATGTCTTCTGGTAAGTTGCGGGCATATGACGAGGATGGTGGTGCGTCGAGGAGTTGGAGAGTATCTGGGGCTTCGCGGACGTGATCGAGGGCTTGGGCTACGAAGGGGTTCTGCATGAGCCCCGTACCTTGTACCGCGTTAGTGGACTGATACAAGTCTGAAAATGAAGAGGATGAAAGAGCGACTTACTCCAGACACACATTCCGACACCGATTTCACCCTCTTCCTTGACTTTGAGCGTGTACAGAAGCCAGTCTTTCGGATCTTCTGACCCTTTGCGTTCCGCTGGCGCTCCGGACCGCAGTTCTGCCACGTGGTGACTCGTCTTGATGTGGATGCCTTTACGTTTGAATTTCTGCATGGCGTATGCTGCTAGCTTCTCGTCGAACATTGGAAGGACTTTCTCTGCAACGTCGTATACCGTGATGTTATGGTAGGGTATAAGCTCAGGGTAGATCTTTGCCATGTCCTCGTTGATAAGATCGTGCAGCTCAGCGCTGAACTCAATGCCTGTTGGTCCACCTCCGACGACTGCAAAGTTGAGCAGCTGTCTTCTCATCTCATCCGAGGTAGTTGGGAGAGCTGCTCCCTCAAAGCATGCTAGCAGTCGATTTCGTATCTTCCGCGCGTCGCCGACATCTTTCAAGAAGAAAGCATGCTCCTTGACACCAGGCGTGCCGAATGTCTGACTATAGCAACCCACCGTGACAACCAGCTTGTCGTAAGCGAGATCGAAAGTCTTCCCCTTCTCAACATCCCTCTTCCTCTCCGCTTCCCTCTGCTCCTTCGTCTCACCCGCATGCCGGTCCGTCGTCAACGCCATGCCTTGCATCGGATCATCAACAGCTTCTTCAATAGTAATCGTCTTATTCTTGAAATCGACATCATCGGCCCAACCCTGGAAAAAACTGACTTTCGTACGTCTACTCCTGACGGGCTCGAGTGCAGTCCGGAATTCCAGCGTCCCAACCGCCGTTGACGCAAGAAGTGGTGTAAATGCAAAGTACGACCGCGGTGATACAATAACAGCTTGATACTTCCTTGGATCAAGCGTCCTTGCGACTGTGAAGCCTGCCCAGCCAGATCCTAATATGACAACTCTTTCGCGATCTGCGAGGAGCCGGTTTAGCTTCGAAAGCGTGGGACCGGGATGCATATGCGCGGTACAGACACACAGCAACAGCGAGTGCACTTACCATCTCTTCCATCATCCAATTGATGGATAGATATACTTCTTCTTTGCTGGACGTTGAAAGCGCTTGCTCCGCACGCCGGTAGCGCATGTGAAAGCTGTGTTGTTCGCGTAGTGCGAGAAAGGAGCTCTCGGATACCCGGAGGCAGTTGTGACAAGCGGGCAGAAGGAAACATTTGCTTGTGAAGATTTTAGGTTTCTGATGATGATGCAACTAACGCTGCGGTGCGCCTTTTCAGATGCCAATTTGCACTGTTTTGTGGTTCTTTTGATATTCTTGTTCGGGAGCTTGCGGAAACGGCGATCGGCCTCGTAGCCATGACGCAGCGTGGATTATAGCACGGTTCGGACCTATTGGAGGTCTAAGGTTTTCAATTGCGGGCTGACTCAGGATGCAGTTTTACAGAAAAGTGGATTGTCTGGTTCGGAATGTGGTATGTGATGGGTCACGAGCAGATACCCTCCGGAAGTCCAGTCAGAAGTAATGATTGAAGGGGAAGGAGCCGCCACCGTGATGCACCTCAGAATGCGGAACTCCACTACACGTCTAAGCTTACAACGAACCTACAATAGATTCTCATGCGCTGTAAGATCGTGTCGCCGAACACAATCTCCGGTTGTTTTTCGTGAGCGAGCAGGTGCCATTGCGAAATTGCAAGTCTGATTACGCTACTTTGATATCGACAACAAAAGAGTCTACCGAAACACCGTCTTATGATTCTAGACATGATCTAATCCGCGTTTCAAAAATAGACTCGTACAGCTTACAACAGTGTGTCGCCCAAGGCACAGCGAACAATAGAGCATCCAGCACGAACAGTATCATTTGCACCTTGCGCGTCAAGGCTTGGGTTGACTTCGACGAGATCGAGGGCAATCAGAGAGCCAGTCTCTGCTACGCATTCGCAAATAAAGTCTCCCTCGCGGAGCGTCAGACCGCCTCGGACGGGCGTTCCGGTGCTGGGTGCCCACATAGGATCTATGGCGTCGACATCAAAGGAAAGATGGATGGGAGTATCGCTTCCGATCCAGCCCAGTGCCATGTCCATGACCTTGCCGATACCGTGCCTACGACGGAACATCAGTGCCTAACGCCAAAGCAGCTGCAAATTCACATGTGACTTACCTGTCGATATCATGCATGGAGAAAGCCTTGATGCCGTGCTCCCGGAGGATCTTCTTCTCACCCTTGTCGATGTCTCGCAGACCAATGTACACGAGTTTCTTGGTGCTGAGCCTGTGATCCTCCTTCATCCACCCAAACACATCCTCCCGCTTGTCTGTCGCAAGTCCAGTTAGGAACGCAACAGGCATACCGTGGATATTGCCGCTATCGGACGTCTCAGGCGTATTGATATCGGCGTGCGCATCCACCCAAATGACGGCGATTTCCCGTCCCAACCTCTCGCGAATAGCTTTGGCGGTACCGGAAATCGTTCCCATTGCAATGGAGTGGTCGCCACCGAGAGTCAGAACTAACTTTCCCTCCTTTGCATGGCGATACACTTGTTCGCTGACTTGTCTGGTAACGGCGCTAACGAGTTTCGGCTTCTTCATTCCGCGGTAGTCAGGGTCGTCTGCTGGCACCAAATCCGAGTAGCTGTGCACCTCGCCATCGTATGTAACATTGAAGTCCAGATCTTCTTCGAGCTGTGTGATGAGTCCGGATTCAATCATCGCAACGGGGCCGGCCTCTACGCCGCCTTTTGGCTGAAGCACTCATTAGTCGCGCGATGGAGAGCTGGTATTTCGGACGTACCTGGCCGCCGCTGAACCCGACTGCGACCACGCCCAAGTCATGTCGGCCGGGAAGGAATTTGGGCTGTATTTGTGGTGCAGATGTCATTGTGATAGATTTGCTGTTTACACAGTCAGTATTGCAAGCCATGGTACCGATGAGATTGGATAATAATTCTTGCGTTGGTCGCAATCGTCAAAGGAATGCGAGCGACTGCCCGCAAGATAACACGCACACGAAGAAGCAGGTTTCGGCCCTGAGTGTAATCGTAGAAAGGCCTTACCAGTTGTTTGTGGCTGCGCAATACGATGTGAATATAGCCTGTAGCTGTAAATACGAGCAGTGTCGATGTGTAAATTGGACGTCAAGGAATGAATGCGTCCTGAAAACAGCGAGAGAGAAAAAATTGGATGAACCACAGAATCAGGGCAATCGCGGCCTTTTATCTCTGCGCTGGCTCGCTCTTAGGTAATTGTGTGTTGCTGATTTTTCATTCATCGTGTATACCTTCACTTAGGGGAACAGGAGGTGAGGCTCTCGCGACAACCTGTACTTAAGGGAAATAGTGTATCAGTGAGATCTGGAAACCCCCACTAAGCCAGACTGTCCCGAGGCGCGATGTCGGATCAGGGAGGTGACGAGTTGTGAGGAGTGCAACAGTGCGCAATGCCTTGATGCACCGTGGTGTACTTCAAACTACCAAAGTGTTTATCAACATCACTTGAGATGTACAACTTTGAAGAATTCAAATAGGAACGCCTTGCTCTTGATCGCCAGCTTTGGCCAGCGTCATTGGTTACGTCGCTGCAATCTAGTCCGTGCTGAGCTAGGACGGCACCGCCGGGTTTCTTCGGCTCAACCAAGACCGGACGGAATCCATGCTAAACACGAACCCAGCTGACCCTCCACACTGTACACCACTAACTACCGCTCGAAACCCCAGATCACATGCTCTTTGTTCCGTCATATCCCGTATCTGCCTATCTTGGTCCCTGACTATACTACGGAAGCTATTTCGCAACCTTCTGAGACTGGGCTGGTCATCGAGACCAGATGAACCAACGAGCATGTATTCCAGCCATACGTTTTGTCACAGCGAAGGCAGCTAAAGGCCGAATCTCTACTGCTCTACAACTCATCTGCCATGTTAAGCCAGGGGTGAGCGCGAATCGAGAGGGTATAGCATCTGTATCAGATGAGAGCATTGAAGTCTGCGTAGCCGCGCAGGCAAGAGATGGTGAAGCGAACAAGGCTGTCAGAGACGTGATTGCGAATGCACTCCGGGTACCAAAGTCTGATGTATCAGTTACAAAAGGAATGAAGAGTCGAGAAAAGACCGTCGCCGTGAATATAACGGAATCGACGGGCACATTGGAAGAAGAAGTTGAGCGGATTAAGGGTATATTATTAGAGAGCGTGAGCCGTTAAGGAGTGTCTATGTACATCGTATGTTTCACCTTCTTCTCTAACTCTGCTTTATTCCACCACATTACATTATCATTAATTGAGTTGATTCCGACCGACCATTCCCATCTCTTTTGACCATCTAGTACTGCCACGCACCAGGCTCATCAGTCGCAACAGTAAGCGCGCTGAATCCCAAGCAATCTGGTCCAAAAATTGCATTCGAGACCTGCCCAAAGACTTGGTATCCCTGCCCCTCGCCAGCCGGGCAAGCAACAAAGCCCGTCTCGAAATGGAGGTAACCGAATGCCTGACCGTCCTCCGGCGCGTCGACACTGAACTGATCGATAATGGAGTCGGTGGGGATATACGCTGAATGCGCCTGAGTGTAGCTCAAGCTTCCATCAGGCGCAACATACGCCTGCTGCCCACCTGGCACAACAACGCCCATGGCTAGCGTTTTATCGCCGCCAGCAAGAACAGTGTAGTTGCCAGGAGGGCAAGCGTCGCCAACTACTTCGACGGGGCAGTAGGACGACGGGCCTGGGCCGCCGAGATAGAACTTTCCGCCGCGTGCGGTGAGCGATAGCAAATGAATGGGCGAGGCGCTGCGGGCGGATATGACACCGAAGTATCCCGGGGTGTAGGGATTGGGCACAGCTGTTGCGGTGGCAGAGGGAGCCGGCTCTGCGGTGCATGAGGATTGTGCAAGAGCGGTTGCGAGGAGCGTCATGAAAGCGAGGGTGGACTTCATCTTGACGTTTGTATTGTGAAGGTTCAAGCGAGTGTTATTTAGCGAAAGTATATGAAGACAGGAGTCAAAAATCGAACTTTTGGAGAAGCGGCTTGAATCTGGAGGCTTTGGTGGCTGTTGGTGGGGAATTGAGAACCTGCTACTCGACAGTTTATATATTTCTACAAAAGAGGGGTCACCAGCCTCTCGCGAGCTACGTAGATGCACACTGTACATGCATACCCACGCCTGAAATCACCCGTCTGGGGCAACGAGCGACGCCACAAGCGGACAACCATGCACAAGGAAACAAGTCAAGACAAGGACAAGCTTTCACCTGTCAAACTAACATGGGCCTACAACGGTATAGCCCGGAGCCTCACATCGTTGCATTAAGGTTGTTGCATCGCGCTGTACCACATCCCAGCCATGCACTGACTGCTCTGCCAGTGCTGAAGCTAGCAGCCACACGAACACGAAGGACCCAATTGCTGATCGTCTCGTGTTCGTGGTCACAAGATCGTGTTTTTGCGGACCGAATGGGCAGCGCCCGGAGGCTTTTATCCCTAAGCGAGGCTGCATCATGTAGAGTGTGTATTTTGGGAATATTGGTATCGATAATCGTTGCGGTGTCTACTATAATACTTTCTTGGCGACTTGAGTCCTAGGGACGTTGTTGTGGATTGCTCTCCGCTAGCGTTGTCACATTGGCAATTTTTGAGCGACTTTGTACCGTTGTAGAGCTACCTACTTGTGCACGTACCAGAAATCATGGTTGAAAGAAGGCAATGCTATTTTCGTTACGTGCAAGACGGGAATGACGTCGATCCCCCGGCTGGTGCCACACCTTAACCTTAATGCTCCGCCCAGTCTCGTTGCTAGCGTTACAGCAGCCTGGTTACTAGTTCAGAGTGTTGAACGTCGCGCGCTCCGCCATTGTATACACCGGGCTCCATCATAGATGAGGCATGAGGGCTGCGAGAGTAACTCGTACTGCTCGTGGCGACACTTTGTGCAACAATGACTGAGCAGCCTCTCAGCTCAAGAAGCACATGCGACCACCCAAATCAGCATTACATTCGGCGGTCGCGAACCTCGGATACTTGGTTGACGGTGCTGACGAGCTGACGGGAGCGAAGCCACCCCAGATTCCGCGACGACCTCCCCGGCTGTTAATTTGGAGATATCTCTTGATTCGGCCATAACGCCTAATACTATGCAATAACTTCTGCTATATATCGCGTGCAGTTTCCCTGCATGCAAGAAATCGATAGCTTGCATCCAATTCTTTACATGACAAACAGATCAGCTCGAGATACGTTGCGCCTTAACGGCGGTGTAGCGACGCCCCAAAATTAACTGGCATGCTGGGCTACACTGGAGGTTCCACGGTTCTTCTCAGTGTCACAATAACGTTTACATCCACAAGCAGAGCTTTCCGCTTGCAGTGCCCGCTGCAACCCAGTCTAGTGTAGGATGGAACTTGGCAACGGCTGGAACCGCGGTGATTCCTTCACCTCCTAGTTGTGCCAATTGCTGCCCTTTGGCTGTGTATATGTCGACAAAGCGGTTCATGTTGCCGATGCAAAATCGCTGGACGCCGTCTTGAGGAAATTGTTGCCATTGGGCTCGTAATCTACGTGATCGTCAGTTTGTCATATTCTTCACTTTCACAAGAAAAAAGGGTGACGTACATTGTAACCCATCGTCCGGTCTGGTTGTTGTGCGGTACGACGATTGAAGGCTTCATATCAGCATCAGTTAGAGAGCTGCCCACTTTCCAGTCTGCACAGTTGCCAAAGTCATGGATCTTGATTGTGTCATCGTATGAGGCAGTGGCTACCTGGCCCGCTGAGTTCCACGCAGCGTGTGATACTGATAATCTGCTTTCATGCTCACCAACGAGCGCTGGCAGGCGATTCTCGCCCTTTCCACTCATCTTGCGTAGATCCCATATCTTCAGAGTCCGGTCTAGGGAGGCAGTGGCTACCAGGTGGGGATGCAGTGGGTGGAGACTGAAGCCACCAATCTTCTTTTCCGATAACTGAAATATCTCCAGTCCTGCTGCCTTCTCGGAGGACGTGCGCATGTCATAGATGCCAAAGCGTCCGTCTAGCGTTGAAAAATACAGGGTGTTCGGGTCGTCTTTTGAGATTTCAATTCCTGATAGAGGCGCATCTTCATTCACATCAGATGGCGCATACACTTCAACCGCAACACCTTTGGCCAGATCCAGTTTCCGCACCGTTGAGTCGTATGATGCAGAGAACAGCGCGTTCGAATCGTGTGGGCTGAATTGGAAGGTATGTATTGTTCGTGTATGCGGCTTCAGTGTAGTGATCGTGGGCCCTTCTGCATCCGCATCTTCGTCGTCTTCCTGCTTTACTTCTGCCGCCTTCTGGGAAGCATCGCATATACCAAGGTTGCCTAGCTTATCGCCCGCGAAGACTAGAGGTTTCTCGGTCGTCGGATGCAGACCCATGGCATAAATTCGTTCTGGCGTTATTTTGATCTCGTTGGGCTCGAAGTCCTCCCATAATTGCAAACCACTCATTTTCTCCCGTAAGGCCCTCAATTCCTGGTCTGTCGTCTCTTTGGCATCATCGAAGTCGAATGTCCTTTCGTATGGATTTGCAGGACCTACGATAGACAGAAAATTCCCACTCTGGTTCCAGTCTTTACCCGCAACGACGATATCACTGAAGTTGAAGGCACCGCTGACCCGTTGTCTCTTTGCGCGGTCTGCTTCCTTGATCGCTACGAACTCCTCTTCGGCCTTGCGCTTTGCTTTCTCACTGTCTGCCTCAATGCCTTTCAGACGAGAGGAAGTCCGCCGTGGCGCAATTTCCTCTTGCTTTATCTTCTTGGCTGCGGGCTTCTTTGATTTCGGCTTCGATGACGCAGGCGCCTTTGCTTTGCCTGTTGGTCCTAGACCTGCTTGCGCAGCCTCCATTTCCAGGTTCCGCAACAGCGCCTGCGTCTTCGCGATGTTTTCCTGCCGTTTGCGCTCATATTCACTAAGTTCTGCGTTCTTGTCGCGCGCCATTGTGAATCTTCCGTGGAAACGCGATACGTAGTGAAGAGTGGTCGTTGCTCGGGAATCGTGTGCTGTAGAGGAGTGTTGGTGGGTATCAATGTGATATTAGACGTAAATAGCTGACAATGGCAGAATCCAAGAGTATTCAGGAGAGCACAATAATTCCGAAGGCAGCCACAGGTAAACTGCGAAAGTCGATTCGCGCCGCCACTAGCGCCGCCGCGTTCAACGCGTCGATCACGTGTCAACGCGTGAGCCCTGGGCAGCGTTTCTCAGAGCTGACAAAGTGCTTGGTGCAACAGCCGCCGCAACTTGCATCGAGCGTTGCATGAGACAAGCAAGCGTCGCGATGCATGCAGCCCGCCATGAGCAGCAAGTGTTGCACGAACCGACCCGCTGATCGGCATCGACATGGACATGCGGCGAGCTCGATCGATGCTGGTCTTGGCAGATTTGCGGAGGTTATTCGACAAGTCCGCATCGGGTGATCCAGCACTTGCACATCCACCACCATGGCATCTCCACGATTAGCGAATTCGGCCTTCGGAGCGCTCCGAGCTGCATCCGTCCGCCCAGCAGCTGCATGGAGACAGCGATGCCTGTACCATTCGTATGACTATGCTCGACCGCCGCCATTTCCACCTGCTGAGTCCGCCATCTTGTCCGCCGCATATTCCCACGTACCGAATCATGGCTTCACCATAGATGCACTCAAGCTCGGTGCTCGCGACGCCGGTTATTTGGACGCATCCACGAATCTGTTACCACGAGGGGTATACGACCTGGTCAACTACCACCTCGTCACCCAACGACTGGCATTGCAGAACAGCGTGCAATTCCCAGAGGAAGGAGCCACCGGAAAGAAGTTGGGTGTAGGGGCTAAAGTTAGGACATTGACTCTGGCGCGCTTGCGGGCAAATGAGCCGGTTATACATCGATGGCAAGAGGTGCGTCAGCATGCAAGCATGGGCCGAATTTGAGATACTGATAGTTGTCAGGCGCTCGCAATCATGGCTCAGCCCTCATACGTCGCTCCGTCCATCTCCGAATTAGCAAAACTCGCCGATGAAATATGGTTTCTCTCCGGCGACCAAAGCGTGGATAGCAGCTGGTACACGAAACGAGCAACACTGTCCGCCATTTACTCTTCCGCTGAAGTCTACATGACACAAGACACGTCGGCAAACTTCGCCGAGACAGAACAGTTCTTGGACAGCAGGCTTGAGGATTTGATCAAGATCGGTGGCTTCATGGGAGGCCTAAGTGAATGGTTGAACTACACTGGTCACTCCGCCCTCAATGTGCTCAGGAGCAAGGGCGCACGTATCTGAGGCATACCAGACTCGAAGCATTCCAGCTGGTAGACTTGATGTTGCAGGTGTGCGTGTGTATGTTGGGCAGGGGCTCGGCATTTCTTTGCGGAAAGCACATCTGCACCTGCCTAATCCACCGGAAGACGAGATTCGATTTGTACTTCCACT
This sequence comes from Neocucurbitaria cava, assembly GCA_027946455.1. NCBI lineage: Eukaryota > Fungi > Ascomycota > Dothideomycetes > Pleosporales > Cucurbitariaceae > Neocucurbitaria > Neocucurbitaria cava. Next base: position 1,727,893 of record JAPEUY010000003.1, on the reverse strand, counting down.
TTTGGCACGGATCGAGGGTGTCTCTCCCTCCGAGCAAGTCTTGTACGATAGAGGATAGTGATAGACACACAGGACATAAGTCCTTAAAACAGCTACCTCACCGGCTCACACAGGCTGGTCGAGAACGCTGCAACCCAACTGAGGAAGGTCTGAATGACTATGACAATGGCAATGGCAAGATTGTCCACCCGTCCAAGAACACGTTTCACACAATCTCTCATTCCAACCTTCCGGCCCTTGATCATTTCATCGACGATGTTGCGTGCCTGAACATGTAGCCATCGGCCCGAGTCTGGATCCCGAGACACTACAACCAATGATATACATCACCAACATCACTGCGACTCGGACAGTCCCCGAATGCAAGTTCTTTGGAATCAAGATCACCCTCAGCCAACCGGTTCAGCATCGACCTCCAGCATGTGCCCGTCATGCGCCCAAAGCTAAGCAGGACCCCATTCATGTCTTGGGAACGTGAAATGGTTCGACCGGGTGAGTATGCCGATTTGTTCCTCCTGCTGTTTCTAAAGGCTAGGTATAGGCTTCGATCAGCTGCCTTATCTGATTCTGAATGGACTCGCGAGACATCATCCTAGCATGAGATCGAGCCTTCCGTTGTTGACAGCACCCTCTTCTACAGTGTACCCCAGTGTCAACGGTGCTCTCCACGATAAAACCCCTGAGTACTGCTAACGTGTGGGCTCGTCCTTATTATGCCAACGTCGACTGCAGGACATCGTCGATGAGGCACCTTGACCCCTGCTTAAGTTGTGTTCTTGCGGTTCAAGTTCGGGTGGTCCTGGTCACGAAACGAGTAGCGATGACCACCTTAAGTTCGATCTAAGAGACCCGGTTAGGCACGCTAAGCATAGTATTGCTCGCAGGAGCTGCCAATAAGCACAGCGAAAAGCTAGGCCTAGACTCCTAAATGGGCCAAAATAAGGGTCCAGCAACTCAATTCCAGACCACTGGCTCTTCGTGGCAGCATGGATGATGACATCATATTCGTGAGGCTTCGGGAAGCGCCTCCTGGCGGGCTGGAGAGTACCATCTCGATCGCACAGTGTGGCCTCGAGGTCATCTTCACAACCCCTTGCCCCAGGAGGTTTAGACTCCTCTCTCGTGTTCTGAGGGATAATTCAGGCTTTCAACGGATAGTTGTTCGCAAATGTATGACAGAACACGGGGGTGGCACTGAATTTGCACGCCTACGGGGCTGACAAGGACGTTGGAGAGTGGGTGGGCGAACGGGGCTGAAAGAACCCGTGAAGCTATTCGGCATGTTAACGAGGATCATCGATTGTGGTGGGGATCGGCCACGGACAGGGTCTGCATTTCGGCACTCCTTGCGAAATACCCCCTTTTTGGCGACAAGTGGTGTGAGGTTAAGAGGCTCATCGTCGATGCTGCGATGTACGGTCGTAGGTCGGGCCTAGCCCCGCACACACACCGTGCGCATCACTCAGGACGCCCCGATCCTCACAGCATTTCTTGGCATCGTGGAAATCGATCACATCGACAACCTTAGCCACTGCGAGAAATGCTCACCATGGCTCCATCTTCAGGATGCCCATGTCCCCGCTGCTCGGGTGCGGTGTCCAGCTGTCTCCTCCACTATCTTCGCCATCCACGCCCACCAACTCATTCCTCCAAATACAGGCTTGAACGACTAGATTTACCCCGAAAACACCTGAAAACCGGTTCAGCGGTCCCGTCCGAGCGTACTTGAGCCTCAACTGTCTCCTGCGACCAGACAAACATTTGGCTTCTCTGCCTGTCCATACAGGTCGGCCTGAGCCAGGCTCGCTCGGCGTACCTGTTTATGTCTCCGTAAACCAAACTTACATGAGGTTGACCATACTGCTCACATGAGGCATGGTCTTTACTTGTAGCCTGCCAACATCCATTTCCCAACATGAATGACCCTCGAGGAACCATACCTTCGAGGTCCGCCCAACAACACCCACGCCGTCCTCCAGCATACAAGTCAGTATCGCTCCGGCACAGTCCGCCAACATCCGGCGCAGGCTCGAAAGCCACAGTCAAACGCGGGTTGGTCACGCTGCCCTCTCAGAACACTGCTAGTGACAAGGCGAATCCATCTTTGAGTGTCTCTCCAACATTCTTATCGACAAAGCATAGCTCGGGAGAAAGCAGTGACGCCGGAAAATGGTTCGAGACAACGAACAACAATGCCAAACAGAGCAGCGCTTTCGCCGACAGTCAGTACCGACCACTAATAGTCCGCCGTTGATGAGTACTTACTGTTATCTGTAGATGAGCCTCCTTTCTTCCTCCGCAACTCTTCTTCGTCAGAGACTCCACCTGAAGCGTCCCAATATACCCACGCTCACTCCGCGATCCCATATCGCCCTGGTCTGGCACACCTCGGCATCGATGGTAGCAGTACGGAAGAGTTTCGAAGTGTAATTGATGATTTGACCGTTGCCAACAAAAAGCTCAAGCAGAAGCTGAAGAAGTACGAGAAGCTGCATAATGCTCACCTTCAAGAAGACAAGTTGTTCGAAATTAGGTTCCACAGCCTGCCAGATCACAAGAAGAAGGAATTAGAAGAAACTCTTCGCAAGTTCGCTACTGAGCTCGACGACGGTGCAAACACTGGCTATCCACCAGTATCTACGCATGCGCCCGCGCTCGAAGCACAAAAGACGGCTTCATCGGCATCTCAATTTGCCGAGTCTGGATACGCTTCTTTGTCTGCATCAGGTCAGGCTTCTTCCGCGTTATCAAATCAAGATAGAGGTCGTAAAGCGAGCCGATCACGATACAGTCGCCAACAAGAGAACGTTCAGTCATACCTCCACGATATACCCCTGGGGTTGCTTCCCCAGAAACATGCGCCGATGACGGAGAAGTCGAAGAAGAAACTAGTGGCGCGGAGGCTGGAACAAGTATTCGCGGGGAAACGATCGGCGCCCGGAAATCATCAACAACCCATGCAACAAGAAGAGGTCGCCCAACTGGCAGCCACAGCGGATCGAGAAGAAAGGCAAGCAATTGGAAAGCAAACTCGGCCTGAAGGTCTGCGCGAAGCCCGTATTAAGAAGAACAAAGGCGATCGAGAAGATGTTACTCAAAGTGAGGCCGCTCGAGGACTTCGTTTACCTACGGGCACGGGCGAAGAAGACTTCACGGGCTCAGGTTCGTCGCCCGACCAACGACCGACAAGGCCTTTGGATTTGGACCTCTATCGAGCGCAGGTTTCTGTCGAGAACATGGATTATATCCGACATCTAGGTTTCACGCCGCCGGACATGGAGTCCGGAGACGCGCCAATGGATGGGCATGGCTGGCTCTATCTCAACTTACTTATCAACATGGCTCAACTGCACACTCTCAACGTTACTTCGGAGTTCGTGAAGGATGCGGTGCACGAGTATAGTAGGCACTTGGAGATTTCGCGTGATGGACGTAAGATCCGCTGGAAAGGCGGTCTCGAAGTCACAAAGCATAGTGGCGAGAGCTCGTCAGAACATTACAGTGGCACCTCACCTTCAGACCTCGCGTTTGGCTCTCAATCACCTTCCAAACAACTCAAGACTGGCAACAGGGGCACAAGTATTGAAGTACAGGCTGATTCGGAGTATCGGGCACGAAAGTTAGCTCGGGCCAAAAAGGAGAAGGAACAGCACCGGTTCAGCTACAAGCCAATCTTCTTTCATGGAGAAGACTCTGACGAGGACGAGGATTGTTACAGATTCGATGCGGAGTCCTCTGGTAATTCTATCCATCAGCCTCAAACTACTGGTAACTCCTCAGGACTTTTGAGCTCGGGTATTCAAAGTTCTTCGTCAAAACCCCGACGTGACGATGGACCGATCATCTTCTACACCAAGGCCAAATTCTGCACCGACCTTAGCGGAGACCGTCTCGGGGCCTCACTCGCTAATCCAGGGGCATACAAAGCTATCACAAGTCACGCTATTGGTGCAGCATCTGATCCACGACCGCAGAATCAACGACTGTTTGAGGTCTCGGAGCGCAGAGGTCCTCTTGATGCTTCCCCAACGGACATTGATTCCAGCGATGGTTCGCGAGCAGTCTCGAGTGACGAAGACCTCGGGTTCTCGCTCTCTTCCCTGAATAATGACAGCAGCAATGACAATCCGGAGGTGATAGACTTCGAAGCGTCCGGTTTAGGTGGGGTGCAACCAGAGGATAATTTTGCGATTCAAGTACGGCGTTCGCAGGTCCAAACTACAACGTCCCGAGCTACTCGACCTCGTGAATCAAAGTTCTACCCGGAGGAGATTCTCGCTGCTCTGGCTGACCGGCGCTCTATGGAGACCAAAGGCCCGTCTCCCATCATCAAGGAAGAAATTCTATCCGCATCACGAAAGTCTCTACCCAGCTCCACGCTCCCGCCTGCCTCCTTTCTGCCTTTCGACTCCACATCGTCGGGTGACGTGGACTCCGACCTCGACTCCGACGCCTCCTCTACAGCAGAGTCGGAATCTGATGACGGGCCAGACACTGAGCTTCAACTTCTCAACGTCTCTCCTACCGCTGTAGACAGCTCTGAGGAAGAAGACGACCAGTCAGACTACTCAGACAGTAGTGATGGCAGCGTTGACCTACTCGCTACCGCTCGCCAACTCGATCCCAAGACTGTCCGTGCCTATGAGCGTGAGTATGACGCTGCTTTGGCCGATCGCCTTGCTGAAATTATCCCTGCCGGTAGTTCGGCGGCTACGGCGGGAGGTGGCAGTGGGTTCAACAGCCCCAACGATCAAGGAGAACCTGGCGCTGGTGCTATGAATCCTAGGCAGGGAAGTCCTCCAAAGGTTAAAAGCCAGAGCATCTCGAGTGGCAGCGCATCATCCCGATCGAAGAATTTGAAGAGGAATAGAACGAGTGATTCGGTCACTACGGTGCTGAAACGTGGTAAAGGCCCGAAAAGTCAACGAACGGAATGAGCAGCAAGGCACTTTGGCCTAATGATCTGATGGGACTGCAATCTTTTCGGTCTAGTTTGTTTTTCGGTATTAGTGATTGGCATTAAGGAGCATTGCATAGCATGGCGTTCGATCCTTGAAGATATACCCCCTGTCCTTCACATTTTCTAGGCTGCCTCGGCGTTACGCATGCAGTTATATATATCGTTACGTGGAGGGAAACAGAAGCGGACATATATTCGATGTAGTATTGCGCAAAGCGGAAAAGAAAATACTGTACATGTTCAACCCTATATCTACTGCTTTTTGCAAATAGTGTTCTAACTGTGACTACATGTGGAAGTCGCGTTGCGCATGTCAAAGCTTCAATCCTCGATTTACTTTCTTACTCATCGTTTTGACAGTCGTACGTCTGTAATTGTAGAAAGCATCCATCGACTAAGCGAGATCACCGAGGAGGAAGCAGATAAAAGAAAGACGTATAAGTGATGGCTTAATATATGGGTTTTTTTCGATTGAATCTTAGGTTTCGGTTCTATCGGCGGATTCCGAGACCTTATCATGTCGACTTCAAGAATGATCTCCGTTCCAAGCGGGCCAAAACCCCCGATAATGGTCAGAGAAAAGAAATACAGCAGATTCAGTATCGTGTAATTTCATTGAGTTTCAGACATTGTCTCCTCACCCGTAAAGACCTGACCTCGTAGGAGCTGAATTTACAAGCTGCCAAATGCGGCTTAGAATGGCGCTAGAGTGACTACTAACTATGTAGCACCGACCCACCCCCACTTGCTACTGAACACATAAGAGTCCCTAACTCATACTCACAGCTCGTGAGTCCCTCATTTCGTTTCTGTATAAACTATCAGAATGGATACCAAGGTCAAATACCTACTTTCGCTTGACGCCGTTCGAGAGCGTGCCAAACTAGTGGGGAACGCAGCTCAGGATGGAAAGTTGAGCCACTTCGACGTCCATGAAGAACGTCTGAGCGATGTTGCTGATTTTGTGACTTCTCTTATCAAGGTACGTCGTGATATAATATTATCACCATAGTTAACAATGTAAGAGGCTTACTTTCTCTGCTATTAGCGTGACTATGGTCCTGACAAATTCGATACGATTCCACCGCATGGTCGATGGCAGCATTTCGAAGTCGGGAATGTGCCTCGTATCGCTGATGTAATCGATGAGTGGAAGACCAATGGAGCTGACGACAAAGAAATTACACGTCGCCTGATTGATCTCTTCTTCGTCTCTGTGCTCCTAGACGCTGGCGCTGGTGATCATTGGCGATATGTTGAGCCTGGAACGGATCGCAAGTATGAACGCAGCGAGGGTATTGCTGTTGCCAGCTTCTATATGTTCAAGGACCTTGCTTTCACGGCGAATAAGAACGCGAAGGCGCCGACGGTTGATGGTGAGCATATGTTCATACAGACACTTTATCATTTGGCTAATCCAGTTGCTACAGGGAAGGGCTTGGAACAGCTGAAGACCGATGTGATGGCAGAAGGCTTCCAGATCTCGGATAGCAATCCCATATTAGGCCTTGAAACCCGCGCAGATCTATTAAGAAGCTTAGGGAAATCCTTGCTAGCTCAACCCGAGGTTTTCGGCAAGGAAGGTCGGCCTGGAAATGTGGTTGGTTCGTTCATCGATCCGAGGTCGAGCAAAGATACTCACTATACTCACAGACTACTTGTTGAAAACCACGGACGATCCTTCAGCACTAAACGTTGTGGTGTTTTGGGACATTCTCCAAGCATTGCTCATACCTATTTGGCCTAAAGATCGGACAGTCGTCAATAGCCATTCGATTGGGGATGCATGGCCGTTAAGCACATTGAAGACCCAGCCAACTTCCACGGCCAGCGACGATAGCAGTTACATCCAGCCCTTCCATAAACTCACGCAATGGCTCGCCTACTCTCTGATGGTCCCGTTCCAGCGTATTCTGGGCATCCAGTGGACTGGAACCGACTCGCTTACAGCTCTACCCGAATATCGTAACGGTGGCCTCTTTGTAGATATGGGCGTACTATCACTCAAGAAGGACACACTCGAGGCAGGGCTACAAGCCTCTGGTGGTGACCTACCCATGTTCAAGGCAGGCGACGATGTGATTGTGGAGTGGCGTGCCATGACGCTTGTCTTGGTTGATAAGTTGTACGGCATGGTTTTGAAAAAGATGGACGGTGTGCATTTGACAATGGCGCAGCTCCTCGAGGCCGGTACCTGGAAATCTGGAAGGGAAGTTGCGGCTAAGAAGAGACCGCAGACAAAGTCCAGCCCCATCATCATTGAGAGTGACGGCACGGTTTTTTAGAGACGAAGGATCCTACAATGGAAGGTGAAGATGAGGCAAAAACTAGTTGTACTTCACTTGTCCGACGGGCCCAGGCTTTCCCGCCAATGCGATGTAATTAATATTAAAAAGTTATCGAACGCTCTGAATAGTGATCACCATATCGATAGAGCTCCTCACTAATATTACGAAAAGGAAGGACTAATAATAAACGCATAAGAGCACCATTAAAAAAGAGTAGGATTATAGTCGTATTAGGAAGAAATAGTTAGTGATTTTATACATTCACTTATGAGAATAGGGTGTTTGGATGTATCTCGGCTATCCAGACTAGAAAATCAGAGATAGAAGATACTTAAGTAGACCTTACTTAAGAAATAATTAGGAAAACTTCTTTTTTTAGGATAATAAGGGATAGTTAAAGTATAACTATTAGCCTTATAATCTAGCTCTCTTTAGCTGTTTTTTCGTTGAGGAATTAAAAGGCTTTAATAGAAGATTGAGCTTCTCTTGGCTTCCAGTCGTTAGCCCCGGTCAATGAACATATTAGGCAATGAGACAGATCAGATGCGAAATGGTGATTTACACGCAACAAGAGGATTCAAGTGAAGCGACGTCGCAGCTTCCTAGCGTTTGATATGCATATCCTTTCAAATATTACACCACGGCCACCAGCTCAAATCTAGCTGCCAGCTTAATGCTGCTACAGTAGGTTATAATACCCATTACTTGTTCTTCAACTCTCACGAGTCCTCTGTCCTCCATTTTGTGCGGGGCAGGATAGCGACTGGTTTCTTCAAGACGCTGCAGATAGCTCAAGGAAAGAGAGGCATATCAACAAAGAGTAGAGTGTGACCCGAATGGAAAAAGCAAGATGGGGTGAAAGAGGCGTGTATAATGAAATGGGAGCAGATTTGATATCAGGCAGTATTTGAGAGAACACTAATGGACAGTTGGAGCGCTGGACATGCAAACTATGGCATCTACGAAACCATCAGCACATGCCTTGACGCTCATAATCAATCTCTTAAACAGCTAAAAAATGGCCTTGAAGGTACCCATACCGGCTTACACCTCGTCCCCGGCAAGCCAGGGCTTTTTAGGGCGGTGCTTCTCTGAGATCGCTTTAGATATCTCCCGGTACATCTCGCTTCCCTTCTTCAGCCCAGCAAGAGTCGTTCGCTTCCCCCTAGTCTCCCGATCTCCGGCTTCCGGATCGGCGCCTCGTGCCATGAGCACGCGCACAACATCCATCTGGCCTCCCCGAGCAGCGGAAATGAGCGGGTAGGTAAGCTCTCCGCCTTCCATCCGTACGCCATCTGGACGGGCCCCAGCATCGAGTACGGCATGCACAAGATCGAGGTCGCTCCTCCATACTGCGATATGGAGCAGTGATCTCTTTCGGATTTTGTGGATTGAGTCAAAGCTGCCGTTCTTCAATTGACCAGCGTTAATCGTGTCACGCTCGAAGTCGCCTTTCTCCAGGAAAAGACTAATAATCTCTTTGAGAGACTCAGACTTCCGATCGGAAAGAGACATAGAGTTGTGCTCGAACCTGCCCCACGCGCCGAGGAAGACATCCCGGTATTCATCCTTCTCGCACGATTCCGCATGATCAAGAAGCTCTGAAGGGAAGCGCAGCCTACCATACTTGCATGCGATCCCCAGCCAACTCCTTCACAGAAAAGCAGAGGAGATGTGATTGGTGTTGGCCATATACCAGAGATATAGCTCCGTGACCATGTCGTCATCTCTAGGGATCGCGTATTGGATGCTGGTCCGAATTCGCGACCGCTTTTCAAGATCAAGTTGCTCATAGCCAAGCAGGAACTTGACCACGGACACATTGTTTCGCTGAACCGCGAGGTCGAACGCGCTTGAGTAAACAGATGCGAGGGCAGATTTGTCCACATCGAAATGCCTCGGTCGAGCAATCGGCGCACCAAGTCTTGATCGCCCAACACAACCGCTGCAGCCAGCGCCTCGACATCCACAGCAATCCCAGCGAGGTCTTCCTTCATCTCGGGGGTCGGTTCTGTCGCGAAGGTCAGCGCACTGCAGTACCTGCTAACCGTATGAGCTGCGGCTTGCGTCCACTGTTCGCGCGTCGTAGAAGATAGGCCATCGCTGACTGATGCCATGAAGTCGACGATCCTTGTGATCAAGTTGGGTAGATCGTTTGGCGCTCCGTACAAGCCGTTCATGCGGTACTCGAGAAACTGATCCAGATGCTTTTGAAGAAGGGCTGTGTTGCTCTCTCCTTGGTAGGCGGCGAGAGGCTGCCGTCCGAGTATCTCCCTAGAACATTGTATATACACAGTGTTTCCGGATCGCTAGTAGTGATTGGTTCCACGGTTGATATTGTCCACACCTTCTTTGTCTATGAGCAACTCGTGAAAGATATAGAAATAAGGGTTTCCAACTTACCATGGATGCATTCTAGTCGCGCGAACATAATTTCTTGATAACGCATTAAGAGCATTGTCAACGCTCTTCGCAACTTTGTGATATTGTCGTGTGTCTTTATGGAAGTAGTTCTTTATCTCAGCGTCTTCTGTTTATTATCTATATACATATAGGGATCTTAGTGGTATATACGTAAGTTAATCCCTTTATTCTATATGCTGCTAGACGTTAGTACCAAGGCAGCGTCACTACTAGTGTAATTATTCAAGTTGGCTTTGTGCAAGATAAAGTACAGAATACATATGTATAATATGTATTACTCTTATTGTTAAACGCTCGTTAATTCCTTAGCTCGTGATTAATGAACTCTGACCACACATCATATGTTTTGCGGTTGATGTTAAATCCCTTACAGAAGTTCTTCATAGTAACATTCTTGTTGTGGCGAATGAACTCTTCCTTGTACCATCGTCTATCGGCCTCGTTCTGTCCGAGGCGGGGGATCGTGAGGCGTCGCTGTTTCTCTTCTTCGATATCAACAGTGCTCTGGGAAGGCTGAAGTGGGAGCTCGTCATCATCGGGTTCTGGCGTAAGTTCGACCTCGAATGTGTGTTTCTCGTGCCCGTGTGAAGGACTCTGCTCGAGGGTTGTGATTTGAGGTGTGTGTTGTGGCATATTTAGGTATGTAGGGTCCGACTAGTTGCAGTCTAATAGATTAAAAGTTGTTTGGAGGAACACTTAGCTCGCGGAATGCGTATCTTAGTCAAGATGTTGTCGGTTCAGGCATAATGAGATTCCAGAAGATTTCCAAAGCAAAGTAATTAGCTATTTTTGGGAAAAGATGCTTAAAGCTGAGCGACAACATGGCCCAGGTAAGACTGAGCCAGATTCGGTTCGCCAGTCTTCAGTCAGTGACTCTGTCCGCCGATCAGAGTCAGCATTCCCGCAACCTAGTGGACATTCTCATGAACACACCAACTTCAGTACCGTTTCAATACCGCTTACCTTCAACATCGCCAACATTTCAATCTTCGATGCGGCAACGCAAACCAAGGTGAAGAGTGCCACAAGACGAGATACAGACGGACGCGTCTGGAAGAGCTACACCGATTCAGTGGCTTCGTGTTTCGGCATTGTAGCGCTGCTTACTGAGCTCGAAACCGCAAGACGAGCGGCTCGAACCGCGGTAATAAACTCGCGTGCTCGCGTGAAGCGATTCGCGCTTCAGATACTCCAACAGCAATTCGTGTTCTTGGAGTTGTCATCGAACAAGCAATTACCCGGCTCTTATCTCACACTGGAAGTTCTGTGCTAGCAGCACAGGCAATTCAGAAATATCGATCGTGACGTAAACAGCATTTGGGGCAGTGGTAGGCGATAGCCGCCCTGGGCCGTGATGATAGGCGGTCAATAGTGTGGCCTGTAATTTCCCTGGTCAGGGTCTGGAACATACCCCAAAGTTGGTCCTCGTGTTTGACAAAACAACGCGCGGCTCACACGTGTAAACGGCAGCTTCATCACGAAGGTATGCATAGATGTTCATCAGGAGGGTTGGACAATTCTGAAGTTCTAATCCAAGTGAGCTCCAGGTATCAATTCATACATATGTACCTCATGAGTAGAAAGCGTATGCACAATTGAAGTCAGATATAAAGATGGAAACCATGTATATTAATCTTGCCGACTCTTTTCACAAAGCCAGAGAATCTAGGAACATAATAACCATCGGACCACACGACCCCTCCATTCAACAGTAGCCCTTTCGACCAAGTGTATTAATGTAACCAACTGACCAAGAATCGAAATGCTGCTGCGACGTATTGCGCAAGGAAGCGGGACAGAACCAAAAACTCGCATCGCAGTGCTAGACTGCACCATGATGCAAAGTTAGAAGCGCTACCCGTAGAGCCGTTGACCCTCGTACACCCTCCACCTACAAGCTCAGAAGAAACCCGTCAAAGCATGGAAAGCCATACTTTGGCAGAGCACCTAGGAGCGAGCCGCTTACAAGAAAGCAGCGACGGCACCGACGACGGCCAAGAGGCCAACACCAGCCTGGGCAGCAGCGCCAGTGAACTCAGGAGTAGAAGGCTTGGTAGCGCTGGCGCTGGCGCTGGGAGAGACACCAGTGGGGTAGGGGGTGGTAGCGTTGTTGGATGGGTAGGGAACGACCGGGACAGCGGAGGTGTAAGCCGGGGGAGTGTAGGCCTCGGTGGGCGCAACAGCGGAAGGAGTAGGCTTGACCTCGTAGGTGGTGGTGTACTCGCACTCAGTGTCGATGAGAGTGGTGCTGGAGGAGACGGTGTAGGTCTTGGAGCCGTAGGTGAGGGTGGTGGCCTCGGAGCAGACGGTGCTGACACCAGTGACAACAGCGGTGGTAGTGTAGGCCGGGATGGAGCTCACTGGGTAGACCTCGGCGGCGGAGGAAGACGCAGGGTAGCTGGGGTACTCCTCAGCAGCAGAGGAAGAGACCGGGTAAGATGGGTACTCCTCAGCGGAGGAGGAAGCGACCGGGTAGGCAGCGGCGGAGGAAGAGACGGCGTATTCGGGGTACTCCGCGCTGGGGGTGGGAGTGGCAACCTCGTAGGCAGAGGAGGCAACGGCATAGGCGTTGGCGGCGGCGGCGAAGCCAGCAATGACGGCGAAGGAGCGCATGTTGATTGTTGGGGTTGGTATTAAATACGTTTGGTATTAGGTATACGTGTGGAGGTCGTTGAAAACGAGTGTAATCGGTAATAACCGGTGTATTAAGGACAGTGAGTGTGTGGTAGAGAACAAATTCCAAAGTGCAACCGGGGAAGTCATTATATATGGCATCCATACGAGCCGGCCTTACCAAGAAAGCCAACGTCTGTGGACAGGGGCATTTTGGGATGGTTGCATCCATTCGCTAGCATCGCGAGGGCACGGCTTCCCGGTGGCGCTCAGGGCGGACGTGCTTTGCGATAGTACGGGATAGGGGAATGGCTCACCGACAGCCGGGCAGCTCACGATGGGGCCTGTTGTGAGTCGTTTATTGATGGAGGTCGACATGGCCTATCAGAGCGAGGTTAGGCGTTCAGAAACGAAATGAAGAAGCCAATTTCCCCTGCCAAGGGGCCCATGCAGCCTCAACACTTCCCTGGTTTGCACAAACTATTTCTGGTCGGAAATGATTAATGCAAGATATGTATACCTAGAAAACGTGCACAAGAATCCGCTAGTTCGTATCGCTGGAATCGTGTAGACCAACCGGTGAGTAGAGGGGAAGGAAGTCGCACGACTTGATCAACCGGAGGACAGGAGTTGAGCCTCAGATCTAGGTATCGAGATCATGGTTCGTCCATCTCGCGTACATGTCAAAGAGGCGCGTGTTCGTGTACTTTCGATAGGCCTCGCCTCTAACTTGGAAAGCACCAACCGCACTTATGGTGGGCTACCAGGCGAAATGCTCCGCTGAATCACGATAAGGACCGATCACTGGAGAACATGATTCCCAGACGAGCCCCCGCGCCCTGAACAGGCGTGCTGTGTAGACGCTCGTGCTGACAGCAGATGGCCAGAAATGACAGTCTTTCGATGCTTTCAGGGGTGTGGTCTACCCTGGAGAGACCACATGCGGGTTCCTGCATTGTCCCAGCATCTGGACCGACGACTAAGCGCGCTAAGGCTTGGGGAGGAGCCGATTTGCCGACAGCACATTTGAGCCCTGTGTCACTTGGTGTTCTCGCAACTTTGCTAACAAATGCAAAGCTGACTGTTTGGACTTATCCAAGCAGAAATAAGTACAGCTGGAGGTATGACAGCATCAGCTGGCTTTCAGCTGGATTCCTGAGAGCTTGTCCTCGTTGTTGGTTGGCTGTTACGATTCAATTGCTGGCTGACACATTGTCACGGCCCGCAATAGTTCTGGGGAATAGTGGCCGCGCGTAATCTCGCACACGAGGCCCGTCAGGAGGCCCGCCAGGAGGATTGCATGAGCTTAGCAGCGCCATTGTGGTATTGGCATGTGGTGCGTTGGTCGCGGCGTCTGTTGGCGTCTGTTTGTTCGAGATCAAAATAACGCGTGGCGCAACGCGGGAAACCCCCAATCCTTTCGTTTTGATGATGCCCACAAACAGCTGTTATCTCCGTATGCTTGTTATTGAACCTTGATAACAAAGGGGGCATACGAGTTTGTGAGGCGGTCAACATTTCTCCACGACTGTGAAATGTGTTTTTTTGTTCGTCTTCTGTCCCGAGGTGATGCCGGGAGCAAGACTACTTCGTACTAGCAAATGTAGCGCTCTCGAAGTCTCTTCTCCATAAGAAGTCTCACCTATACATACTCGCCGAGCTGTTCAGACATCCCAACTCACCTCGCTTGCGGTGCATATTTCGAAACACGTCGACACAAGTACTATAGACGGTGTTCACCATCGCGCCTCTGTGGGTAAGGCTTGTAACACATGCCTCCACCCAGAGGCCATTCAGGGTTGCCCAAAGGATGGTCTGAAAACATCATTTATCTGCCCGCACCTTCATATTCGAAGAAGCTTAGTGCAGACAAAATCAAGGCTTTAGTCTGCTTGAAATCAGACCTACCACCTGGCGCACAGATTTTCACGCCCAGTAGTCCCAGTCTCAATGTCAAGATCACGCCAATCTCGGACTCTGCGCACCCCGCATTCGGTCAGAATGGGCTCTTTGCTAACCAGCACCTACTGCCAGACGCATTTGTCCTACCATATATAGGTTATGTCCATGACCAAGCTGATACAGACGCGACATCTGACTACGACCTATCCCTAGATCGCGAAACGGGTATCGGCGTAGACGCCACGAAGATGGGCAACGAGGCAAGGTTCATTAATGATTTTCGAGGGGTGTCCGCAGCGCCAAACGCCGAGTTTCGCGACATATACGTAGATGCAGGAAACGGAAAGGTGGAAAAGTTAGTGGGAGTGTTCGTCCTCAGCGCCGGCAAGAGTGGGAAACGAGCGAAAGGCATCGCGCGTGGGCAGGAAATACTCGTCAGTTACGGGAAAGGATTCTGGACAGAGCGTCAATCAGCTGAGGGGTGACAAGCCTGTCCTACCATTGTCTTCCAATGCCGTCGTGCTTGCTCAAGAGCACTGATCTGCGCCACTGTCTAGCAACACCGGACTTTCGCACCGCCATAATTCCGCCTACATATCATTTTCATCTCCTGGCTACAATGCAACGGGTGGGCTCGTTCACTCCTCAATCCTTTCGGAGTCTGCGTTACTCCGTAGCGAAATCCACATTATAAAGTGTTGATCGCTGCGCATCGACCAGCCCGAGCACAGCAACTCGTGGCCGATTCTGGAAGAAGAACCGTCATTTGGCCCGACACGAACAACTGCCACTGGTGCGACGGATCAAGAATTCCTGCTCCCCTTAAGTGTCTGTAACACATAGTCTACCCAGCATCTGTCCAGTCTGACATTTCTGGTATTTCTTGTGCGTTTTCATTGATCTCGCCCCGGGTATTTCAGTACAAATACCCGACGTGTTACGGGCATGCAATGAGCGTTGTGTAATTTTGATCGGTGGTTAAATGGATCAACTTGGAAGCTTGCTCTGCATCCATACTTGGATCTGATCGGCGAATGCTCTGCGAGTCACAGCCTCTGTAACTTTTTTGTCTCTCTCGCTGTACCGGTATATGAAGTCGCTCAGATAGCTCAGACACTTTTTCTTGTACACATCTCATAGCCCATATGACGTCCAGTATAGGGCGAAGGGTTTGGACTTCGTTCTAGAAGCTATTGTACGGGATTTCGATACGCTAGGAACGAGGATCTCAACTTGAAACAGCCTGTTCTGGTATCGCCTCGGGTTTGAAGTCTGCGGCGGACGTCACGCTTCGGTTGCAACCCGACTACACGTGGGATCCAGCCACGTAATGAGGCTTGAAAACCTGATTGTGCCTCCCTCGACCCCCTCTGGGGCTTCCGGAACGATCATCTGCGAATCCAGCAATCAAGGAGCAGAGACTTGTCACACAATGTCCTAACAACGCCACGATTATAGCCACATTAAGCAATCTGTGAGACAGTCCATGGATCGGGGCCTGAAGTCAGCACGGGGCCATAGTGACGTCGAAAGATGAGCATTCTGCGAACGGACCACAGAGCACATCCTTATGTGTGGCAGATGCAACAATATGTCTCAGCCAAACGTCATGTTTTGCTCACACATGGCATTTCTGCCTGGTGGTGGAGGTCATCGTATTTCGTGAAGGTTGACGAAATTTTTCGCACATGGAAACATCGATCCATTGGAACCACAGTACCAGACAAGCCGGTCCTACGGGACCATTCATCCCATGCAGGTACAGCGCGCTATCACAGCACCAAAGACGATCAGGGAAAGACTCGAATGAGCTTGGAATGGGATCGCGATTGTGCACCCACTGCCAGGTTCTTACCAGCAGTGACGTTTTGTGGCTTGGCACCTCTCAGGGCAAGCTGATCAGACAGGGAGAATAATGCAGCCAATCACACCATGCGACCTGCTCACCTGGCGGTCCCAGCAAGGTTTCAGGAAAGCTGGCCGTTGCCAAAAGGTTGGCCGGGCACAATAATGGGCACAAACGGATGCAGCCGCCCTGTATCCCGACAGAGCCTTGCCAATCCACGTCATAACCCTTTTGGGTCAGGAGAATGCGTGTCCCTTGCGGATGATTTAAGCCTCGAGAGATCCCCGAGGTCGAAAACCATTTCCCTCCTCCAGACATTTGAAACCAGTTACCATTACCTACAACTATCCTGCAGCTTGCGTGTTCGTGCAGCATTACCCTACTGTGGCCTGAGATCACCCTATCACACCTCACCCCACTTTAAAACGACGCACCACCAAACGTCCGCGGATTCCCGCTCTAGAGCACTACCGATTATTTCGGAAGGCTAGAGCCTACGGCTCTTGGCACAACTTGCGTTTATCTACCCCGATAAATACTCCAGCTGCACCCCGATACTACGACCAAACCCCACAATCAAACCCCATCGAACCCTCAACTTCAGCACAAAGAACACATCTTTAGACACATTACGCTATGGCTCCAATGTCTAGACCAACTTTGATAAGGGTAAGTACATCCCTCTTCACGCCTTGCCTTCGGAGCACTTGCTGACTTTGCTTTCCAGAACGAGTCCATGCAAAAGTACATGCTACTCTCAGCCCAAAAAGAAGCCTTGCAACGCCGGATGGCTCTCGAAATTCCCTTCAATAAACCCATGGCCGCTTCTTCACCGGAGTTCCAGTCCTTGTCATCGTCACCTACGTGGTCTCCGAAGTATTCTTCGCCATATCCTCCACCTACCGACCCCATCACCATTGGATCCAGAACGAGCATGGCTCCACGCAACAGCATCGACGACACACACACCGAAGAATCCCACAAACTCTCTGAGATCAACCATCAGATCGTAGCTACCTTGACTGAGCTGTTGAACACCGAGTCTGTTCGGTCTGATGATAGACATCGCGCTTGGATCCAAGAACGACTCATGGAGGCTGAACACCAAATACGCCGCGAGAGACGTCGTCATTCGTCACAATCATCGAACGCTGAGCGGGATTTTGCGACCTCCATAGCACATCAACTGGAGCTCGGCCTCAACACCTCGAAGACTTGGGCGTAAGGCTTAGCCCCTGCCCGACACAATGTTACACTGCATCAGCGTTGACGAATTATGTACTCATGTTTACGGCGCCGGATTGGATATGGCGCAACGGTTCATCTGAGATGAAGTGCTCAAATCAGAAAACGATACCCGATGTAGCATTACATCAACACTGAGCGCGATCTGTGCGCGAACCAAAGATTTCCTCTATCTATGTACTTTAGAGCCGTGAATTCTACGATTTACTCCTGTTACTACCACACTACTATGATCCTATCTTAGACTTTGTCATGCCCGTAACCTACTTCATGTGGACTCAAGTCTCAATGTTCTTTTGGCAAGACAGCCTTGCTATCAGCCCAATAGTGTTCAGGGTAGGTGCCGGACGATCCGCTACCCTTGCAATCGTTATCAGCCTACAGATGTTGCCTTCGCACGCAACACCAAAAACATGTACTGTGCAGGCACTAAACAAGCTCAATGACTTCAGTCCGCCCCACCAAGACCCTTCTCACCCAACGACCCACCAGTCGCTATATCGACCCGTACTCTCTATCCAGCGAAGATTGTACCTGGCCCACAACACCACAATCCGTCTACCCATGGAAATTTCCATCTTAGAATGTGTAACCCTCATCGTCGATGCGCGTTCAAGATATTTGCTTGCAGTCTCGTTCTGACGTCATGCCCTATCACCTCATTCACTCACCCTCCACCAGCTACCACCTTAACAGCCTCAACAAACTTCGGCGCGACATGCTCATTCTCTAAGCATCTTTATGGCCATCGAAACCGCTGGCTTCAATCTCTCAAAGAAAACTTTTGGCTCACCAGTAGTGCTGCATGCAGTAAGGGATCGACGCTCGACCCCTCACCCCAACAACCTTCGCGCTCCGCATAAGGCATAGTATAGCCGGGGTAACGAGCGAACGGGGAACGCTAGGTGCATGAGCTGAGCGTTGAGTTACCGTGGGCTATGCAGGGCCTGTGTCTGAGTGGTGTGAGATTGCCAAGGCTGCGGTAGTCTTGAGATGAGGAGAAGTGGGCTGCTGGTGGTGTCTGGTGGGGAGGCACTGCGTGATGCTGGGGAGATGAATACGAGAAGGTCCCAGACTACCTTGGGCGCTATGCGGGGAAGCTTGCGAAGTCGTTGGATGATGGTTTTATGATGTACGAGCTGTTGTTTGGGATTTGTTTGCAGCGAACAGTGGTGCCCAATAATGACATGCCGGAATGCATACCCGTCCAATTACTCCAACCAAAACCACTACAACGTGTCATATCATAGGATACATTCTGTTGGTGCTCTTATTTTGGTAAGTGCTCGTGTGATCCATGGCTACAGAACAGTTCCTACTAAGCAGCTGGTCGACAACTGGGAAAATCCGAATGTAACGTTCTAGTAGGGTATCTGGGGTTCACGATTTGGGCCGGGTCGAGACTTGCAGGACGAGAACCATGGCTTCATCCCATAGTATCGGAACTTTGTCTCGATTGTGGTTCAGATCTACGCTGGTAACGCCAGAACGGTGTAAACACAAGGAGAAAGCTATTTCCTCTTTGGACTTTCGAACTGTCAACAACATGCAGCAGGACGCACGCTAAGACTATTTACGGGTGAAATGACTATGGTCTGCCACAAGATTTCACGGTTCAAGATTGGTGGTTGCAGGACTCAGGTAGCGAATTCGAGCCTACCTACCTACTCACCAATCTAGATTAGCCACGATACCAAAGCTGCGAAGAAGCTAGCATGTTTCTCTCCTTCACCGTTCGACCATGCGTCGTGGCTTACATCAACGGTGAAGCGTTGCTCAGTTTTAGCTCTCATTTGACCCATCTATAGTCTCTCGATTTATCGATTTGATACATTGCCTACGAAAAGCATAATTGATCTAAGACCTTAGTTGGTCAGAACGACTTGTGTGTGGTTCAATTGTGTAGTCTCATGATACAAGTGTTACCTATAGAGCCTCTCGAATGAATACATACCGCAAATATTGCTCGCAAGCAGCCAAGTCAGGACATGGATCCTGCTGATGATAACAGAATCAGAGTGGGGAAGTCGAGGATGACGCTTGCCTTCATGCACATCATCTCGGGCTGAAATAGGCGCGCACCAGTCAAGTGCGAGGAACTGGAGACTAAGGACGTATTCACCACCTACATGGTTACCATATTTGGAATAATTTGAGATATAATTCAAGACGACATACAACCAACACTCTAGTATTTCGAGCTGCAGTATCTGTATTTGAACCAAAGGAACACCCAAGAAGCCTACTAAAAATCACTAGCACCCACTATATGTACTCTTATACAGGCAAGACAACTTTCATTCCCATGTACTCTCGCGTATGCATGAGCTTACCATCAATAATTGTCTGATGAACACCGACCCGATTATGTACAGTGTCAGTCGGGTCCGTTGCGGTCGCGATCTGAATCTCGCGCCACTGACGATTGGTAGGGGCATCATCACCGGATGATGTACGCTTCTTGAACTCCTTATAGATCCCTTGCTCTTCTACACAGCCCTCTCGTTGGATAAGGGGGGAGTCTGGGTTATGGTCTTAGTATTCTGGAAGTGCGAGGTCTTCTGGTCGGGTCGACTTACCATATGCAGGTGCCATGCGCAAATCTCCCACAGAGCTATTGAACAACACTAACGACAGTCGCTCCTGCTGTAGCTGATCCACCGGTGGCTTATACACACGATGTCTAGTAGCCTTGAAATGACCACCGGACACAATCTCTAGAGTATCGCCGATGTTGATAACGAGCGCGCCAGGCTTGTATGGCACATAGTACCACTGCTCATCGCGTCCCCAGATCTGGAGACAGGATATGGGTACAGAGAAAAGCAAAGTTGTTAATCCAAAATCTGTATGACCATGCATACGCAGGCCCTTCGATGCTTCCTCTGTCGACTTCTGGACTGGTCGGAATAGGGCGTGGCGGAAGTAACCTTCACCTGTGGGGCCGCCGTGGGACTGAACGTTGTCCCAAAGATAGTCATCGGGTAGCTCTAGGACGCGAGAGAAGAGTGTGAGCAGGCGTCGGTTGACAGATCTTGTGAGATAGTTGCAGAATGCCTCGATCTCACCCATGAAAGGATGAAGGCACTTTGGAGTACGGTTTATGTCTTGCCAATCTGGCTTGTACCAGTTGAACTGCTCGATGCCATCGGCAGGGCCACGATGACGCTATAGATTAGGATCTCGAATCAGCTATGCTCTCAAATACACATCAATGTGGCCAGCCAAAACCTACCTTGAAACCATAGGGATGTTTGTAACCAGACCACACACCAGTTTCCGGATCAAATAACAGACGCTCTTTGTCCTCCTCACTTATGTTGTTATACAAATATTGTGCAATTCCAAACTGTCGGTGGAGCTTTCGTGGGACTTCTTGTCAGTAACTGGACCTTCTGGAAATGTAATCACAATCTTACCTGCTCTATGGAGATACCATAGTTCTCGAGGAAAAGAAAACCATCGTCGCGGATGGCCTGCTTGACTTGCTGGACAAGGTGATCAACAACGGCAGGGTCCTCGGAGTCGAGCAGCGACAAATCAATCGACTTGAGCTGCGCGAAGTTATGTGTCTCTTTTGTGACAGGTGGGGGTACCCAATCTGCCACGAAGGGCTTGCCTGGTAGATCGGCCGCAGGTGGGTTGAACTTAGCAGCAGGTGCCATTCTTATTGAATAGAGTGAGAGCCGTGGATATCAGTGAGGTGTAGTGGGATGGAGCCAGATTGATAGAACGCTATGTTACAAGTTATATCTTCCGATGTAAAGGAGAATATGCAACCCGAATACGCCTGTACTATGTTTTCCATCGAGCTCCGCCATTGAACACCGAGGCACGCACGTATGGTTCGAGTACGGCACGTCTTACTCCAGCATGCTAAACTCCTGGTGCCAATTTCTTCTGGCAAGCGCGAGCGCACCTCCACTCACGACGATCGACATGTTGATTGCTCGATGCTCGTCTTCCTCCCAAGTGCCGTCGTTTCATGCATGATCCATAAGGCCTCTGCGATAAGACCTGGCGGAGCACCCAGTGTCCCTAGATAGAAGTTATTGTCAGGGGTGCTCTTGACTGACCAAAGTGTTGGGGGTAGGGCGGAGGAGGAGTAAGCTAGTGGTACGTGGCGGGAGGAGCTCCTCCCTCCCACGTTCAGCACTTCGAACACTCCGATAGAGCTCATTGTCTCCATTCTAACGGGAGTAAGAACTTCTAGGCAATGATCATCGATATTACCATCAAAACTTAAGTTGAAAAGATGCGCTTGCTCTTGCTCTTCGACCAAAAGATCATTCATATTCGCTCTGCAATAGTCCACGATTCTCTATCGCACCATTAACCAATCATCGTCCTCTATAATCGCCAGCAACCAATCATGTCGCGTCAACTCATCTCCAGCGAGAAGTTCCCGCCGAAGCCACACAATTGTAAGTAGACAGGAAATTCCGCCGCACAAGTACCTCGAGCTGATTATATGCTGCTAGGTCCTGCAGTCAAGGTTCCAGGGCTTGTCTTCCTTGCCGGACAAACAGCTACAGGAGAAATCAAGCAAGCAACCGTATGCATCCTCCTTATTTCCTTCTAGTAAGAACTATCGGCTAACGGATACTGCAGAGAACTGTTCTACAGAACCTTAAAGAGGTCCTCGAACTCTCAGGATCGTCGCTTGAGCAGGTTGTAAAATACAATGTTTACCTTGCGGACATGAAGGACTTCGCCGCGATGAACGAAGTATACATCGAGTTCTTGCCCAAGCCAATGCCTTCGCGGTCATGTCTGCAAGCGCTTCCTCCGGGTGATGGGACAGTCATTGAGATTGAGTGCATTGCGCAGGCTTGAACTTAGCTTGGTGGAAAACAATGAGGATCAGGATGGACAAGGAAATAAACCAGCTAGTGTCATCAGTTACATGTGGCGCAGTGAATGACCTTGCTTTCGGTCGTTGGATTGCAAGTCGTTAGCCTATGATGCGTATGATCAGGGTGATTCTGTATGCTTGCACGAGTCCACATCATCGGATGAAGAGGAATACGAACAACAAAGTTAGAAGAAAATAGAAGAACTAGACCAACGATTTACGCTTACGACATTGATTCTTATCCATAGTCTCTACCTGCAACTCTGACATGGTTTACACCTGGAGAAAAGGTCTGACATATGGGAAGCACAGCGTCCCGCATTACATTTCATGTCGACCAATTTGTTCAGCCTGGGAGGTAAGCTTGCACAATCCAGAGGCATATCTCATGTAGAACGTTTGCGATATGTTGTCACATACCTGGAATTGTGTTCAATGGAAGCAGAACTGAGCTCGAGCAAGCATCGAAGTGTCAATGCACCTGATCTCAAGACCAAGAAATGCGTGAGAATTATGTTCATACACTTCTAATGACTTCAAGGAGTTTTAGGTTTTGTTAGTAGCGTACAGCGTAATCACTAGAGACGCTGATGATCATATATGTGCCCGACTTGTCATCGCTAAATCGAAGTCTATTTTCACAGTCCACAATGATGGGAATGGGTGTCCTGAGTCTTAAATAATGAGTCATCTACTGTTTAACCCTCGCCACCAGCTCCTTAAGACCTTGCAACCTCGAATTCACTGATATACCAGTTCTGAATAGCCTTCGTATCGCCCGTGATAGCAACCGTGTCATACTTTGCTGTTGCCTCCTTTGCCGCGGTACCGTTATTAACCATTCTTCCAAACCACTTGCCATGTTTCCTCGCCGCCTTCTCAATCTTCTCAAGCGCAGCCACAAACTCCGGCTCGTCTCCCCTCGCAGGCACATAGCCTAGGAGAGCCTGTGCAAGATCGTTCGGTCCAATGAAAACGAGATCTACACCGGGTACTGCGGCAATGGCATCGACATTCTCCACACCGGCGCGTGTCTCAATCTGAATCATGGTCACGATCGTCTCGTTGGCGGACTTCATGTATTCGGGTGTTGTAAGGCCGTGGCCAATTGCGGGAAACGCTGAACCTTGACCTCTTACACCCTGAGGTGGGAATTTGGAAGATTGAACGACCTGTTCTGCTTCTTCCGCAGTGTTGATCTGTGGTACCATGATGCCGTGTGCGCCCGTGTCGAGAGCGCGCTTAATGATCTAGATTCAAAGTAAGCTCCTTGAAGAAAATCCCAAGTACTATTACTTCTTTAGTTACTTACATCGTGCGCTGGCCCACGAATTCGGATGATGGGTGATACCCCAAGAGCTGAGATGGCAGCGACGGAGTTGTGCATCGCGTCATCGCCAATGTGGCCATGCTCGCAGTCAATGATGATACCATCGAGACCAGTCAGCGCAACGATTTGCGCTTGTCGTACGGACGGGATAGCAATAAAAGTCATTAAAGGGTATTCTCCCGCTTTGATCTTGTTCAAGAACCGAAGTCGCGGGTTCGAGACATCGGTCGTTTGTGCGGTAGGATAGCTTTTCGTCATGGTGGATGTTTCCCCTTGTGTGGGTTTTCTACGGCGTCAGAACGGTGACTGGCGGAGAAAACGAATAACTTGGTGAGTCGATGTTAAAAGCAGGTGAAGATGGTGAAGAAGAAAAGACGGAGCAGACGTTCAAGTAACAGCAGCCCATCATTGCGCCATAAATCTGCATGCTGTGCGAAGAGTCGTCTCGTGTTGTCAGTGAGGAGCACCATTGATCCACATTGAGTCTTCAACAAGGTTGAGCAACTTGAGTTGAGGCTTATCGCCCCACAGGGAGGAGCTCTCACATTCGGGCCGGCGCTGATTCGGCCGGACCCTGTTGACTGATGTACCCCGGATTTCATGATAAGCGACGTGCCTTAGCTTACCACTAATCTGTAAACCCATGAAGACACAATGGAGCGCTCCTCCCATCCTTATCGCGACGCGCAGCTTGGGCGCCGTGCTCAAGCATGCTCGAACGAGCACATAAACCGCAGGCGTTGGTAACTGTGAGTCGATCATTCGCCTTCGACTACTCCTCAAGTCCACCAAGAGAGCGTTGGTTTGACATTGTCTCTCCGAACCGGACGGCAGATTTTTCAAAGCAGTGATTGCTTATCCCCCTATCATGGACACCGACCTCAAGAAGGCAACATCATGCGATTTAGAGTTTGGGAAGACGGACACCGATGTTCGGCCAGGCGAGGTCGCTTTTGCAGGAAACGAACGCATGCCCGAAACCCTGCGAGCACTCGGCGAAGATGAGATCAGTAAGCTGAACAAGAAGCTTGTCCGCAAGATCGATCTCATCATCCTCCCTATCATCGGCATCTTATACATTCTCAACTACATCGATCGTCAGAACTTGGCTGCTGCAAAGCTGCAAGGCATCATGGAAGATCTCAACATGACGACCCAACAGTTCGCTACGGCGATATCTATTCTCTTCGTTGGATACTTGCCTTTCCAGATTCCAAGCAATCTTCTCATCACCAAAATCTCGCGCCCTGGAATGTACATCTGCGTTGCTGTCATCATCTGGGGCTCAATCTCCGCTGCCACCGCGACCGTCAAAACTTACGGCCAACTGCTTGCCGTACGCGCAGTTCTCGGTATCGCTGAAGCTGTCTTCTTTCCTGGCGCGATTTACTACCTCTCGGCCTGGTATACGAAGACTGAGCTTGGCAAACGTATTGCGGCTTTGTACATAGCCCAGCAAGTAAGTGAAGCCTTCGTGTTTAAAAGGCTCTCAACTAATTCTGCCGCCTGAAAAGGTCGGGAATGCCTTCGGTGGATTGTTCGCTGCAGCAATCTTCAATCTGGATGGAGCACACGGTATTCGTGCATGGCAGTGGCTCTTCATCGTCGAAGGATCGGCCACGGTCGGTATTGGGGCCATATGTGCCTGTATGTATCCCGTTGTCCAGACCGCTTGAGAAGCAATCACTAACTTGGGCTCCAACTTCTAGTTCTCATGCCCGAATTCCCTCACAACAGTAAGATCCTCTCTGCAACGGAGCGTGAACTTGCCGTCTGGCGTATCGAATCAGAAGCAGGTGCAGCAGAAGGAACGGAGAAGGAGAGTACACTCAAGGGCTTTGGAAAAGCCTTGTCCGATCCGAAGCTGTTGCTTCTCATCTTCTGCAACCTACTCTCGCAAGGACAGGGCTCCATTGCTAATTACTTCCCAACGCTCGTCAAATCGCTTGGCTACAGCGGTACTATCAGTTTGCTCCTGACCGCGCCGCCGTATATACTAGCTGGGTTCGTCTATTACTGGCTTATGTGGTACTCGGACCACAAGAACACGGCCTATCCTATCATTATCGCATGCATTGCGACTGCATGTGGTATGTATATCATCCCGATGGCAACATTGAATGTTGGGGCGCGCTACTTTTCGATGATGATCCTACCCTTCGCCTCAGTCGGCCCGCAACTTGTTCTCTACAAGACCATCAATCTACATCTTGCTCGGCCAGTTTCGAAGCGGGCAGCGGCCTCTGCCCTTGTTAATGCTATCGGTGGCACAAGTAACATTTGGTCCAGCTACCTATATTATGGGCCACCCCATTTTTATGCCGCCTTTGGAACACTCATGGGTTGTGGTTTAATGTTTGCGGCTACTATAACTGTCTATCGGTGGCTCGTCTTGCGTGAGAACAAACGACTTGACTCGGGCCGGCCAGAGGAGGTTGCAAAGGTCATCAAAGGGGGAGTTACGGAAGAGATGGTGGTTTTGAACTGGCGTTATGAGATGTTCTAAGACAGGCAAAGGCTTAGCTAAATCAGCAAGACTATGTGAAGGTAGTGATGTGACGGAATGGTTGAGGCTTGACGCAGGATCCATAAGCTTGAGTTATCTTCGTAGACGTATACTATCAGGTATCGGCCAATGCAATACTCGTTCTTACGCATCCGAGGTGTATGTATCAGTACGCTTTGCCGATAGCCGTATGGCACCCCGTGTGTGGGCCGAGATAAGACGTAATGTAAACCAATGACTGAATGGCGAATAAGCCGGCACAGAGCCGACAGCAAAGTCCGCCATGTGTGCCGTAAGTAGAGATAACTTAGTGTAAAATGACCATGAACTAGTGAGATAAGCGGGGGTGACCCTCGGAATGCCGCTCTGCTGTCCGGGGTAACTTTACCGACAGGAGCCCCAACAGAGCGACGATGCGACTTCGATTCAGCTTCACTTAAGACACTGCTTGCTCGTGATAATGTCCGTTTCTGTCCTCGCCAACACTACCGATACACAGTCGTCGTTTCAGCCCTTTCAATGCTCCGTGTGCCAAAGCCGCTTCACTCGGCACGAGAACTTGAAGCGACACGCTGCGGTTCACTCGCGCTCTCAGGATGAGGCTTCGCTTTCATGCGATGTATGCCACGCTACCTTTTCAAGACCTGATCTACGTCTTCGCCATCTGAAACGAAAACACCCGGATTATGAGATTCTACGGCCGAGAAAGCGACAAGCGGCTACTGGACTGGATGATGAGGGCAGACGCCAGAAGAGGAGGACACCATCAAGGTCGCCCACAGAAAGTCGACATGATTCCCAGCGCCAGGACTCCGGTGACGAATTCAATGTGAGCACGAGTGATGGAAATTGGCACATAGTGCCGCCAAACGATCAGCGTCCGGCAGTCTACGACAGCCTCCAGAGTTACCAGCCAGAAAGCGCATCTTTAGCAACAAGTTTACTCTCACAGGGCGTTCAAGGTTGCGCCCGACAGTCCACAGAAGAAAGGACGCAACCAGCGTCGAGTCGGTCGATGTGTATCGATCAAGCTTCACAAAATGCTACGGACCCCGAGCCTAGTTCACTACTGCTAGCCGCCTTGCTGGAGCCTGATAAAAGTTCCAATACTCACCTACATCCATCGACCATATCGCATCTTTCGTTCGACACCAACTTGGCAAACTTCAATTTCGATCAATGGAGCCCAGATCCATTTTCCCTGGAGGGACTATCACAGACAGAGGACGATTGGCACCCCTCGAGCTCGCAAACCGCCTACGGTTGCGACCTTTTCTTCACTCATGTCTCAAGTTTTCTGCCCTTCGTTCATCAGCCGACCTTCGACGCTATCCAGGTGTCCAGACCCTTGCTTCTAAGCATGCTCTGCCTTGCCTATCAGCACGGTGAGGACCCCGATTCTAGAAACGAAGTAGGATCAGGCTCTAGCCTATCTATCCGTTGCTTCCATCGAGCTCGTGCCCTTATTGCTGCCGAGGAGGAGAGCGCGGATGAAGTAACACACGGCGTTACCATGGTTCAGACTTATCTATTACTTCAAGTCTTTGCTATGATGTATTCCTGCGATAAAGACTCAGCATACGGGCTCAAAACACACTCAAAAATATGCTCCCTGGCTCGAGCTTGCGGCTTGATGCTACCCGTGCCAACCGAGGCCACCGCAACCGAAGATCTGGATTCGTTGTGGAGACAATTTGTCCAAGCCGAATCGCACAAAAGGACTCTTTTCGCTGTGCACCAAATAGATACGTTGTGGTATCAATTTCTTTCGATACCCCGCTCACTATCGCACTTGGAGATCAAGCAGGATCTACCATGCCCAGAGTACTACTGGATGGCAACCTCTTCCGGCGAATGGGCGCACCGGCAATTAGTCTCAAGACAATCTGGCCCATCGATACAGTACCAGGACGCTGTTAGACGTGTTCTGTGCTCGAACTCAGACCTGAATTCCATACCGGCGTTCGACCCATATGGCACCATCAACATCACACAATTCCTGCTCTCGAGCGCGCGTGAGATCTCAGGTTGGTCCACCATGACCGGAATGATCAGCATGGAACGTCTCGAGCCCTTACGCAAGTCTCTCCTTGCACTCAGCCCACTCGTTCACTCACAGTCCAGCATTGCCAAGCCATCACATGCAGCGCTATGTGAAGCTACATGGGAAACCGCAATGATAGAAATGCAAATGTGGTCGCCCTCACACACAGGTGGAATTGTGGAGAATAGTGTCGATGCCGCTCTTCATCAACTCATTTACCTAGCGCCTTCGTGCGAATTCCTCTGCGAGTCTAATCTTGCCAAATCTGTCCAGCCACACGTCGATTGGTTCCTGCGTTATCTCGAGGAGACGCTCACACCGGACTCTGAGGCGCCATGGGTCACTTTATACGCGTGCAAGGCTTTCATGATTGCGTGGCAGTTGGTGCGAGGCGGACTAGCATGCGCTATGCAAGTTGTTGGCATTGGTGATGGTGATACGAAGGGGGCTTTGGCGTGGGCAAAAAGAGTGTTCCGGAGGAGAGAGCGGTGGAAGGTTGGTAAGATCGTGTTAGCATGTTTGGATGGCCTCGAGGTATGATAGCTTGTGAGACGTATTGCACTGGTAATCACCACACTTCCATGGTTGTTACTACACACTTGATATCCTCTTTGCATGTCTTCTTCGCATATTTAAAGTGTCTATTTCCCTGTTCTGGTCTCCTCATTTGAGACAAAATCCTTCCAGATCGTGGAGTATCACAAGTACACTTATCTAGTGCCAACAAACAGATCTAAAATCGTTCCGGCCTCTCCTTCAATAGAAGCAAACAGGCAACTCTGTTCTCGCATTCGTCTTCGTACACCGGGGCTTCGCATTTTGATATACGTGCTTTCACTTCAGTTCCAGCGTCGATCACGAAGCGCTGACAGTGGAGTGAGACAGAACGTCGCGTGACAAAGGACGCGACACGGGTAACTTTGGAAAACTGAGTATATAGAGCTGTATCATCGTCATTTTGTTACCTTCACCGAAGAGAGGAAGCACGACATGATGACATAGAGTCCCCGAAAAGGCATGCGGGCATGAAATTCAGGACTATTTTGAAGGACGATGACGGTGGATATATATTGAAAATATCACGAGTCGAAGCCGTTCTTTATGAAATTGAAGATGTCCTTGAACGATCGAGAAATCACAGTGGACCAGGATTCCCAGAATATTCATGCGGCGTATTCAACCCAAAAATCCGCTGTAATCATAACGCCAGACTAATCCCGCCCCAATCCCAAGGTATCCCGTTCGTCATATACAGTCATCAAACAAATATTCAGCCATTCAAGCTGCCGCCTGAACAACTTTGAAGCCTTCCGTGACCATTTTCTGAATCTCCTCGTCCTTATGTTGGAGCAGACCTAAGGTGTACGCAACATCGTCCCACTGCCTCTCGTTCTCTGCCCTCGGTAAACGAGAAGCGAGCTTGGTAGACAGCTGTCTGGCATGTTTGTCCTGCACATGATTAGTACCTTGAGTCTAATATTTTGCTTGAACAAATCAAACGTACCTTCTCAATGAACCCAGCCAAGAATTTGATGATCCTCTTGAAAGCATCCTGGTCGAGTGCAGAGTCCGCGCTGAGGACACTGAACATATCGACAAATTGATTGTACACAGCATTGTCCTTCGTGGACAACTCAGTGAAGAACATGCGCGCCATGTCCGCAATCTTCTTATCACTATCCTCGAGGCACTTAGCCATCTCACCCAGTTGGCCTTTGACCTTGACTTGACCAGCCAAGATCAAGAAAGTCAGAGTCATGAGACAAGTTCGCTTGACGCTTGGGTCACCATCGTTGAGCCGGCGGTAGAGGAAGTCAGTGTTCTCGTCGATGAGGTGGTTGAAGCAGACAGCCATATCACCAAGAGCGACAACAAGGTTGCTACGGACAACAGCATCTTGGCTGCGCTCAAGAATGGTGAGCAGCAAACCAAGGTTGGTTTCGCAGTATTCTGAGCTCACACACATGAGCTTAGCTAAGCATAGTGCAGCTTGTGCTTGTAAGGTCGGGTGATTGTACGATGTGTTGTTCGCACAGATGTCTGAGACTAACGGGCCGAAATTCGCAAGGAGTGATTGAGAGCCGAAGAGTAGCTCACGTTCCCGAATATTTGCAATGGCATCCGTGAAGTCATCCTCGGTAGTACCTGCCATAAGATCCAACTCATCCACAGCCTCTTCGACCGCGGGTGTCTGCTCCTTGGCGGCGCCACGCTTGCGGCCTTTTTTGATTGGTGTCGGCTCTATGGTCGACGCCATCGATTTTCGGGGTGTCGGAGCAGTCTTCTTATCCTTCTCAGCCTTTCGGCGCTTGAACTCAAGCTCACAGAGCTCAAGGTAGACAATCTGCTTAATGGCAATATGTCCTACAGTGAAAAGCAGTTGTGATAACGCAAGGGCGGAGTTCTGTTTCTTTGGTTGTGCCTTGTCATCCGTAGCGTCGTCTGGTGCCATCTCTTTGGTTGGTGTTGGCAGCTGGGTCGCGTCATTAGCACTAGACCTTGATGTAGGCCGAGATTCTGTAGGCGCAGCGAATACGCGTTTCGTGACCCGTCGAATGATCTCCGAGCAAAGGACATCTGGGTGTTTCGAGAGGACATAAATCGCGCTGATGGCCTGCTCCGCGACTCCAAACCACTCCTTGCTGTCTGATTCGAGTTCGACCATGGCAGCTAGCCTTACTAATACTGCATGATCATTGGGAAGTTTGACAACCTTCGCCTGAGTAGCAGCACTGGCCTGTTTGCCAGGAGGCGGGCTTATTCGGCGTAAAGCAATGCAAGTATAGCGAGCTAAACCCAGGTCCCGGCGGCCTAGGTCTCCGAGGCCAATACGTAGACAAGCCTCCATCTCCTGGACAACGATGTCTGGAGATGAAAGTGCTAGCATTCCAAGGACAATAATTGCCCCCCGACGCTGGTTCTTGGAGATATCCTTCTTTTGATATCCATAGATTTGCCAGAGCTTCTGAATAACCAGGTCGTTGACGTGACCCTGCTTCATCATGGTGCTTAGAAGCTGCTCAAGGGAGGTGAGTTCGGCAGGCGTCGTACCGAAAGTCAGACTGATCATGTTCTTGGAGATGTAGTTGGCGATCGCGTTTGCATCGAACCCAGGAGGTGCATCGAAGAATAGGCCTTTGTAACACTCAATAAGGTGTGTCTGTACACCCTTGCCTTCGTCGCTGTTCCCCTTGGTCCAGATGAGGCGTAGCATTCTGCGAATGCCAAGCTTCGCGTTCGCGATCTTGTATGCATCTATTGTCGTGAAGAAGTCCATGGCTTCAATGACCTCGCTCTTGTTCTTCGAAGATAGCAGATTAGTCACGATTTCAGCAGCTTCATTGATGACCTCAATGAACTTGAGGGCCTCCAACAGAAACTTCCGCATCGTTTGGAATTTCGCCATCTCTTGCGCAGTCGCAGCGTCCTTTTGGCCCTTTTCAATCACGGCAGCTCGTTCTTCTTCGGTCATCTCAGAAGGGTGCTTGGGCTCGTTAGAGCTTGCATTGTCGGCTTGCGTCGCGTCTTGCAACAACGATTCATCAACGGTTTGGTCACCCGGTGCACGTTCCCGTAGCTCTTCTGGTGGCTGCAATGTGTTGATCTGCGCTTCGCAATCGTCCAGCCTTTCTGTCCAGTCCTTGGTCGAGAGCAGGCCGCCGTCAAAAGCGGTAAATGGATGCGTTGAAACTAGCTTTGCTAGGAGCTTGATGGCGTTTCGACGTACGTTGCTACTTTTGTCCTCGAGACTGCGTGCAGCCAGCTCGGCAACCTTCTGTCGGCGCTTGGGATACTTTTGTTCAAGATCACAAAGCTTGACGTAGACTTGCATCACTCGGCATCGGCAGTAAGGGTTAATATCGAGGAATCGATCTTCAAGGACGTCGAAGAAGATGCGAATCTGCGCTTTGTGGTTTTCGCTACGGTCATCTTGGCTGAGCTTGCTCAACATTGCAATAAGGTTTCCACACACTTCGATCAACGCGCATCGGAGAGTATAGGACTATGTTTTAGTTAGTACGTGCTGCCGCACATTATCATGGTGGTCATACCTCGCTATCCAGGAGGTTTGCAAGTAA
Organism: Neocucurbitaria cava; assembly: GCA_027946455.1. Taxonomy (NCBI): domain Eukaryota; kingdom Fungi; phylum Ascomycota; class Dothideomycetes; order Pleosporales; family Cucurbitariaceae; genus Neocucurbitaria; species Neocucurbitaria cava. The sequence continues at coordinate 1,695,801 of JAPEUY010000003.1, read as the reverse complement.
TGTCATTTGCTTGATGACCAAATGTGGAGTCAATTCTGAGATCCTTGTGAGGAACGTGGAGATTGACTTGGGCCCCTTCAGATCTGTGGCGCTGAATTCCTTCCCGCTGATGTCTTTCAATACATCCTCGGTCAACTGTGGGTAGTCGTAGGCATCAGCCAGAGTGAACAAAAACTCAGCCATCGGCTCGGAAAGGTGCTCGAAATATGTCAGGCTCTGGTTGATCGATGTTTGTGCAGCTGGTTCTGGTGTCAGCGAATATAGTGGACAGCGGTCATGTGCACCCACTGTAAGCGTGCCCATGGTGCTTTACGGCGATGCATAGAACTCTAAAGCAGTGGTTCCGTATCGCGTTGCTCTTGACTCTAGCCTCGTTCTCGAGTATGTGGTACACCGGCTTGGTAAACAAACCGATGAAAGTGTCCCGCTCCGACGTTGTAACAAAAATGCGGCCCAACTTCAGCCTCAGCACCTTGCTCATGCGGTCGAGGGCCGTCTCCAGCTGCGCCGAAGCATCCCAGCTGCCATCTTTACCAACTCCCGACTTTGTCTTCGCGCCCTTACCCCGCCCCCGTACCGCTGATGCTGATGCCGACTTCTCGAGGGCCCTCGTCTCTACTGCCGATATTGTCCATCGGAGCAGGAAGCCATACATTTCGAGGATGTTCTTGTGGTGTGGGATCGCATCCTGATCTTCTGACTCGAGATCTGCGTGTATAATGTCGGCCTGTGTCGCCAGCGCGGATGCTATGAGGTCGAGGATCTTGCTGAGGGTCGCGGGTGGTATTTGCGGCGAGGATCTAGACAGCGCAAAGAGTCTACGGTCAGGAATTGTCTCCCATGTTTTGGACTTTGCGGGCAAGGCTGGTACACACTTGAGCAGGAATTGGAGCGTATCAAATACAGAGCTGCGAGTGATGGCATCTGGGCTCTCCGCCACGGCGTCGACGACGGGATTTAGCTCGCTGTTGACCAACCCCGGGGACGACAGCGCCTCGGCGTCATCCTCGCAGTCTTGTAGCGCGCGCGGGGCTTCTGGCGTGGGAATCGTCGAGGGATCGCTGTCGAACAGCTTGATCGCCTCGTTGAGGTCAAAATCCACGCGCGCGTCCATGGTGCGCAGAATCGCGGAGAGGGAAGACAAGCAAGAACAAAAAGCGGCAACAAGACGGTCGGGGCGGCCGTGTGTGCACAACTGACGCTGGAGAATGAGATGCAGGCCCGCAGTCGCACAGAACGCGCCTCCCCGTCCGGTGTGTTGTTTGTGATGATGTAGCCTCTTCTGGTCTAGCGCAGGTGACGTTCCGGCGCGTCTGCACGCAATTCCGACGAGTGCGAACGGGAGCACTCTTCACGCGCAGCGCACCACACAACACGACTTCACCAAGCCTCTCCCCAATGGCAAAAGCACGCGTGGGGCTGCGCCATGCAGAGCACATAGACGTCCACGAGGACGACATCCAGGACATGCAGGACGACGAGGCTCAAGAGACACTGGACGAAAGCATGGATCCGCTCGAGGAAAGCGGGCGCACCGTGGACAGCAGCGACGAGGAAGTCGAGGACGCGGTGCAGGAGGACATGGCGCGCTTCGAAGAGACATTTGTCGGCATCAACAAGCGCTTTCGACTCATTAACCGCATCGGAGAGGGTATGTCTCACACTATTGGCGTGCCGTATGCAGGGTCGCGGGCTGGGCTCACGCATCCTCACAGGAACTTTCTCCACCGTGTACAAGGCCGAGGACCTGGAGTACAACAAATACAGCAACGACTGGGACATTGACGAGCGCGAGAACCGCAAGTGGTCGTCCCCCGCGCACCGGCGGCGACCCTCGAGGCGCCCACACTATGTTGCCATTAAGAAGATCTATGTTACGAGCAGCCCCATTCGAATCTTCAACGAGCTTGAACTGCTCTACGACTTGAGAGACTCAGACTCGGTGTGCCCCCTCATCACCGCTTTCCGACACCTGGACCAGGTCGTCGCCGTTCTGCCATACTTCCAGCATCACGACTTCCGCGACTACTACCGTGACATGAAAATCTCCGAGATGCGACTCTACTTCAAAAGTCTGTTCACAGCACTTCGATCAGTGCACGCAAAGGGAATCATACACCGCGATGTCAAGCCGACCAACTTCCTCTACAATCCCGCGCAGTCCCGTGGAGTTCTTGTCGACTTTGGTCTCGCTGAACGAGAGGGTACCGACTCGCAAAACTGCGCATGCCACATGTCGGATGAGGACCGCCGCTATAGAATCAACAACAGTGTCCATGCACAGACACAGTCGTCGGGTCACAACGCTTCCAGTTACCCAAAGAATGATACACGAAATTCCCGTCGCGCAAATCGCGCTGGCACACGTGGATTTCGTGCCCCAGAAGTGCTCCTCAAGTGCACTCAACAAACATGCTCAATCGACATATGGAGCGTTGGTGTCATTCTGCTGACCATGCTTTCCCGACGATTCCCGTTCTTCCATAGCGCGGACGACATTGACGCCTTTCTGGAGATCACGACCATCTTTGGGCGCAAGAAGATGCGAGAGACATCCCTCTTGCACGGACAAATATTCGAGACGAACGTTCCCAGCTATAGCGAGGGCGGTCACAGCCTGGAGAAGATTATCCTCTGGTGCACTGGCCGCACAGGCGACAAGACGCAACCAAAGAAAGAGCTTGATGACGACGAGAAGGAGGCGGTCCAATTCCTTTATCGTTTGTTAGAATGCAACCCTGCAAAACGCATTACGGCTGACGAGGCTCTGCGTCACCCTTTCCTCACGAAAGCTTACGAAGACAGCGAGGCAGACGAAGACATGGTTGACCTTGTGGAAGCGTAAAACCAAGTACGATGTTAATGTGTATACGAAGCACGAATAGCGGCAAATGGAGGGGCGTACGGTCTGCTGTAAGCATAGTATTCGGAGTTTTTGGCCATCTATGACCGTCGGGCGGCGGTTCATGTTATTGCGATACCCTTCAGACCTGTATTGTATAGTTGCTCTTTCCAATAGATCCTATACCCGGTAAATGAGTAAAGTACACTCTATAAACACCTTCACGCGTGTTTTGTGTCTGCAGCAAGTACGCCCCAACTCCTTCCTTCTCCAACGGGTATCCTCGTCCACGTTTCGTGTACAAACACAATCTTATACATACTCTTCTTAAGTCATTTATAATTCATCATGTCCTTCATCCTCCCCTTCTGGCGTCGGCATCTTGATGGCTCCCTCAGGCCTCCCCCACGCACCATCTAATTGCACACCACTCTTCTTCCTGTACTTCTCCCACACGCTCCAAAAGTCCTTCTCCATACTCTTCTCCATAAGATCAGGCAACACAACCACATACTCGACATGTAAGTCTCCCCACTTTTGTCCTTCGTTGTTCTCAAGTTGCTGATGCCATATCGGCATGCCTTCGTCCTTGACAATCTCGACGGTATTGGGCTGTACGACGTCGCCGCGCTTGCGATGCAGTTGCACGATGTGCCCGTCTAGATGCGTGATGTTGCGTGTCCAATCGCCCATCCATGCTTCCCTTAGTGAGAGGACCTCGCGCCAGAACAAATCCTTGCCGCGGCGACGGAAGAAGGTTCCGTCTGTGCGTTCGTGGTCATGTTGGCCGAGCGTGGGGTCGGACTCAACAAGATGCACGATGAGGTCGCCTGCCACCCAGTCTGGGCTCTCGTCGCCTTCGTTTTCATACGTGATGCGCACACCGGTGGGCATACCCGTTTCGATCTCGAGCTCGTGGGTTTCGGCTTCGCGGACGACGCGGCTGCCGCTGCAGACGGGACAGGGATGCTTGATTGTCTTTCCTTTGCCGCCGCATTTATCGCAGTGAGTTTGTACTTGCTGGAACAGTCCAGGTGCGAGTTGTTGTCGCTGTATCCGTACGCCGCGTCCGCTACATGTGTCGCATGTCTCTACGTGTCCGTCTTGTGAGCCGGTGCCTTCGCAAGCAGAGCAAATAGCTTGCTTCTCTATCGTGAACTCGGTCTTTCGCCCATTATAGAAGTCGCGCAACGGTATAGCGACTCGCACTTCCATGTTCGGTCCCCTTCGCTCCCCACCATGATGTCCAAAGTGTCCCGATCCGCCGAAGAAGCGTGAGAATAGATCGAAGGGGTCGTGGTGTTGGCGTGGGCCTCCACCTTGCTTGTGTTGTTGAACGCCTTCATGGCCGTACTGATCGTAGATCTTACGTGTTTCTTCGTTGCTGAGGACTTCGTAGGCTTCGGCTACTTCGACAAATTTCTTACTTGCTGTGTCATCCCCACTATAACAAGTTAGTTAACGTCCACGATAGCACAAGAGAAGCAGTGGAAGGCGCATGGGGCGAATCGACGTACGGATTCTTGTCTGGGTGGTATTTTTTGCTGAGACTCCGATAGGCCTTCTTAATCTCGCGGTCGGTGGCACTCTTTTTAAGCCCAAGTAGCTAAACAGATAGAGTCAGAAAAAGAATTCGCAAACAGGATTGTCGATCAGTTTCCAAAAGCTTGAAGCTCACATACCTTGTAGTAGTCCTCCGCGCCCAGAACAATCAGCGCCAAACAAGCAACAACGAAGAAAAGCGCTATCCTTAAGAGCATCTTGCTATGTGAAGCGCACCGGCGTCGGTAGCCGGCTTGGGACAGGGAGTGGACGGAAGTTTAGTTCCAATGTAATCTGGTGAACAAGTGGCTACATGAAAGTAAAAGTGGAAGGCGACGTGGGACACCCGAGGAAGGTACGGAGGTGGGGTGACGAAGTCTTTAAAACGTGGAGGTTGAGCAGCTGTAACTGGAACTGGAGCTTTGGGACACGATAGCAGTAACGTCGAGTATCCGGAGCCAATCGGAGCCAGGCTTGGCGCGCTGCAGGTCGCGTTCACTTTTTATGCGGACTCCAACGGTCGCGGAACACGATCAATTGACACGGCGGAACCAGAGCGACTCACTCCACGCCTCTTTCGTTATAACCAACGCATTTGCTTGCCGTTTGCCAATTTCACGGCTGCGATATCTGTCCACGCGCGCCGCGAGCGCTCATCGCTCCTTCCACGAGACCTCCGCACCACCTCCGTACCTGCCCAACATGGCTTCGATAGCGAAACAGGCCCACCCAATCGTGACCAAATGCTTCTCCAGCCAAAAGGTCGGCATCGTAGTATCGGCGGGAAAGATGGACCGGGCAGTAAAAGTACGCATTGCAGGGCAAGAGTGGAATAAGAAGTTTAGAAAAGTATGTCCACCGGGGACCCATCCGTCGTCTCTCCACGTCCAGATTTCTCTACGTGATGCATTGCAAGACGTCGCATTCTAATGTTTTCTACAGCACTTCCCATCCCACACAACGCACCTGGTCCGCGACCCGAACAACTCCCTCGTCGAAGGCGACGTCGTCCGCATCACATCCGGCTACCGCACCTCCACAGCGATCCATCACGTCGTAACCTCCATCGTCGCGCCCTTCGGCGAACCCGTCGAGAACCGGCCACCCGTCCTGTCCCAAGTCCAATTAGACGAACTCCGAGTGAAGCAGCGCTTACTCAAGGACGTGCGTTCGGCGGAACGGGGACGGCAGACAAGTGTACAGAGATTGACACTAGCGAAGAAGCAGGGACTAGAAATACCGACGCTGGAAGAGGCGATGGCAGGCTTGAGAGTGCACACAGAGAAGGAGAAGCGGATAGCCGAGGCTGTGGGTAAGGAGGCGCACAAGGGGCAGGCAGGGCAAGCCAAGACTGCGAAAGAGAGGAGTATAGCGCAGGGGAAGAAGACGAAGCAAGAGGCGAAGGCAGAACATAAAGTAAAGGATGCAAGGACGCAAACGGTATAGCTTGGCTGGTGAAGGAGGTAGTACTGTTGGATACATTGCGCTCATTACCAAACTTCCATCTATCAAAGGAGAGGTACAGTGTACATTTGTTGTAACATCATTCCAGCATTTGCACGGTGTTCATAATGGAAACAAACACATTCGGTCGTCCTATTTATCGAAACGGATTACGTCGAAACTCTTTCACACTACTCTCCAATTTGCCAGTCTCTCCACACACTCCACCTAACATCAAAAAGCATCATTGACACATCTCCTCCGATGCGCATGTCTAACAACCACATTCACCCCTCTCCCCCCCAGTTCCCGCGCTATAATCTCCGCCGTCGCAACACTCCTATGCGTACCCGCATGACACGTGGTCTGTATAGACACGACATCATTCCCAGCGTTCAAGAAATTCACCGCCGAGATGATCGCCTTGTTACTGAAACACATCAAACATCAGCCTCTACTACCCCAAAAAGACCATAATCAAGCATACGCACGAAGGAACGAACAAGAAGTGGGTAGAGGAAAGGACACTTACATCTGCCGCACCGCCGTACGACTCCTCAGAATATAGTTCTGCACTACGGGATTCACGCCAGAGTACTGCCGACACATTTCTCTAGGAGGCGCATGCCAGGTTTGGCACCAGACTGTTAGGGGAGCTGGAATGCCAAGGGGAAGGAGGGTTGTGAGGTTGGCTTGTGCAGCTGGGTTTTTTTCGACGATATGTGAGGAGTAGGAGAGGATGTAAACCGCCTTTGGAGGTGGTGCTGAAGAGAGAAAACATTGGGGTGGCGGAGGAGGGATGTGTGGTTGTGAATGTATTGGGACCATGTCAGGCAAAGGTAGAGGCATAGCTACGGGTGGAGTCTAAGTACCGTGCAGTTTGCATCGATGAAGTGGCAGTTCTTGAATGTCTACATCATGATCTTGTTAGCTCGTGAATATGGCAGTGAAGATATTGCTCGAAAATTGCCCAACTTCAAGTTGAGAATTACCAAACAGAAGGTATAAAATGTAAGAAGAATCTGCCCGTTTTCTGGCACGCTCCATTGCTGCTTCACTAGAAGAAGCACACGACCGCCCTAGGCCGGACCCAGCTCTTCATTCCATCGTCTTGACGTGCCGAGGCGTGCTTCATGATATTTAGACCTTGCGGTGCAAACAAAGTTACATTCAGTGGCGTATATCCCGGCGCTTAATATCCTAACTATGCAGGCGCCCCTGCCGTAACTATAAGGAGAATTATATCTGCACCATTCCGCGGTTGCATCGTATATATGGGGCGGTTATGGTGTCCTGACTCACGTGGGCGACCACGCCGCAGCCATGCATATGCGCCTATGTGTGCGACTAAGCCGGCTAGAAAACCAACACAAAAGATCAAGTTAATGGAAGATGGCTTCTGAATGTTGTATTGAAGCTGTAAAGCTTGAAGATGTTCCATGAATGCCAGTACTTATTCAGTCAGGACTGACGCAACTGTTAACTTCCACATCGTGCACTCAATACCAGGTCCTTCAGCGTACTCACCCAAGCAACCCTTCTCCTCATAACTTTTCCTCTCCCTTGATAACGTCTCTAACCAACTTTAATCCCTCCACCGCAAACCGCACCATATTCGCCTCCCGATCACTACTCCCCGTCTCCACCTCCCTCGTCACAACACCCCCCTTCTCACTCGCAACAGCAAGCGCCACATATCCAGGCGTCCGGTTTCTCGTCTGCCCGCCCGTCGGCCCTGCAGTCCCACTCTCGCTCACTGTATACGTGCTTCCCAGCGTTTTGCGCGTATGCTCGGCCAGTCCCGAGACGATCTCCGGGGTCGGACCTTTGTAGTCCTTGATGTGCTCGGGTGTCCAACCTGCGAAGGCGATGCGGGATTCAAGTGTGTATAGGGTGAGCCCACCTTTGTAGTAACCTGAGGCGCCGGGAAAGGAGAGGAGGCTTGCCGAGATCAGACCGCCTGCCGCCTGGATGTATTTAGTCACTAAGAGGGGTGATATTTTGGGGTGAGTCTTCGACGAGGCGTACTGTTTCTGCTACTGAAATTGTTTCTTTACGTTCTTTGAGGAGGGCTGCTAATTCTTGGACGATTTGTCGGAGCTCTTCGGGTGGGAAACTTGATGATGACATGGTGAGATTCAAATAATTGAGTACTTCGAAAGTCGATGAAACAAGCAAAACAAAAGTTGGAGATATTCGTGAGAGGGACCGGATTCATCAAAAAGACGTTTGGGTTTTAGCATTAAACTTTTATTACAAATACAGTTTTGATCTCGGAAGGAGTTATGCATGTACCACCGGTGGTAGAAAAGTAGCTGTCACCGCGGGGTAGCTCTGCTGGTGTGACGTGATGAGGGGTAGCTATCTCACGCCCAGGGACATAAAATACATAATAGTTCGCGCGTTCGGGCATGTCGAATGCTGTTACTATAACTTGAAGGAAGTAATGTGTGCCAAATGGTGGACTTATAGAAAAGCCATCAGAATCTAGCCTTCAGTCGAAAGCAAATCTCTCTTCACCTCGTCTAACCAATCTGACGGGGATTGATACTCCTCGCAGTTGAAGCGTGATGATACTGGCGGCTTTGGTCTTCAGCAGATTGTCCGCCCTGTCCACTGCCTTCTTGTACACTTCCCTTCGCTCTTTGCCGCCCACTGGCATTCGCTCGACCTCCCCGTCAGTGGCGTAGTCATCGACTGCGAGCTCGACGCTGTACTGCGAGAATATGACTGCCAAAACGGCAAGGATTTCTACTTGCGCGAATCGTCGGCCTATACACGATCGGAAGCCGTCGCTGAAGGGAATGTAGGAGCCTTTAATGGGCTTGAATAATTGTGCCGAGGTGTCTTCGCCAGACGGACCACGTAATTCCTCGTCGTCGTAGTTGATGTCCACGAATTGGTCGGCGCTGTTGGCATCTGCGAGCCATCGTTCCGGTCTGAATTGATCGGGATCCCTGGCAGCGTGTGATTTTGAAGCATTCGCAGGTGCCGGCCAGTATTTCGGATTGCGATGAATTGCTGCGCTGAGGAAGATATGAGAACTGCCAGGGATCATATATTGCTGTCCATCGAGATTGAGCTGCTGAGGCCGTCCCGGAGCGGTTGATTTCGGGATGTTGACGACAGGCTGCAGGAGTCGGAGCGTCTCGTTCATGACCGCTGCTGCCATCCCTCCAAATAGCTTCGGGAAATGCTCTTCATATTTCCACTCGCTAATTGGCCTACCCTCCAATATTTTGTCAATGTCTTCTTGTAGCCGCTTTTGCGAGCCCCAGTTCATAGCGAGAAAGATCATGGAAAAGTGCAGCGTGTTCGCAGTAGTTTCATGGCCGGCCAACATTAGCACAAACGCATTTCCCAGCAAGTCGCTCTTTTGTAGGTGGGTGCTTTTCCCATCGATAATTCCACTTCCTCGAATCAAGGCATCGAAAAGATCCATACCTCCCTTGTTCTGGCCAGAAGCTACTTGGCTCTTTTTCAGTTCGTAAAGCTCATCCATGTACTTGCCCCATTCAACCACTGCCTTACCTACAGTTCGATGAACCTTGACGGGGGATTTCGCTATCAAGATGTGTTAGTGGATACATAGTGCCTGAGCATCGATCCGCTATGGTTCAGGCGCGCAGCAGATGTATAGAACTTACGTAGATACTTGGGTGGTAGTACTTGAGTCCACATGATGTTGTGAAGCAGCTCACTAAGGGCTTCACGGTAGGTCATCTGATGACCGGCCGGCACTTCTGATCCGACAAACATGGACGTACCCTCGCTCTTTCTCTGAGACGCCTGGTCTCCCTCTTCATGCGGCCAAACGACGCGTACATCAAAGCCCGCGCTGCTGATGACAAAGAGAGCGAAGTTCATCGCACCCGCGGAGGGGTCGATTACAGTCTGATTACCGTGTCCATCCGGTCCAGTCCACAGGCGAAGCAGCGATTGTGCATGATGAAGGGATTCTGTAAACACAAGCTCGTTGTTCTTTTCTCCAAAACTGGGTGCAGCAAGCTTGCGATGCATGCGCCAATCGGCACCTTCAGTTGAGACGAGATTCTTTCCGTAGATGTCAAGCGCACCGTACATCTCAAGCGGTTTTGGGAAATCATTCCGTCGGGTAGTTATCTGAGTTACTGCTTCTGCATCGGCAACGAAGCCATGTATCCTCGTAGGAGAGACGACCAAGAAGACATCCTTGCCAATTTGGGCAAATGGCTTGTGCCCGCTGCGATAGCCCCATTCCGGATGCAGAAGTCTAGACGCACAACATGTTAACTTTTGACGTACGTTGAAGGATGGCAGAAGTCCTACTCTAGCCACAGTCCCTGCAGAGACGTCGGGAGAAATTTCTTCAGCAATGGCGTCCATAGAGCATGGCTCGATAACCAGAAGATACTGAAGACATTCCATGGTACTACCACATATGGCAGTCCCGAGCTCTTTGCCAAAGCGATATTTCGCGATAGGCGTTGATAATTGCTTCCAAAGTGATACAAGACGATCACCGCGAGGGCGGTTAGTATCAGGGTGTACGGCATGATGCCCCGCTTTTCATGGGTTGAGTACACAAAAGCGCGGTGGCAGCTGCTCAGTTGGAGGTTGTAGATAGCTCGAAATTTGGCTAGAGATTGCAGGTGAGGACGGAGGATTGCGTTTGCGATTGCGTTTGCGTTCGCGTTTGCTGGTGGGCGGATGATCGCATCCCGAGGCCACGGTGTGACGTCTACTATATCACCTACGGCGGGCGTGCTTGCCTCATTGCCGTTTCAGCAGCTCGCTTACCATTCACCGCGAATGAGCACAGCGCGTGTCCTTTTGAGTGCAGCAACACTTTGCCACAGTTCTACAGTACCATAGGCATGAAAGCGCTGAAAGCGTTTCTTGGAGCGCTCCTCACGTCAGGGCACAAGTCAGCTCGAGTGGAACCTAATGCGTCCTAGCGGGATCGATATCTTGGCAGCATCCCGCCCGCGTCAACAGAGGTACCAGGTACCGTAGACACATACCGAGTGGAGCTGCAGCTGTCGCCATTGCCGACATGGCACAACGGGTGGACTCGCCGTGTCGTCTCTCCAGAACACGAACAGAGGCTCGATCGAGTTGTGTCACATTGGAGGGAGGAAACATCGGAAGCTGCACCACCACACCAGGGAAAGTTGGGCTCGGTACAACATTTGTGCCCAGCCTGGAGCAGTCAATTTCTCGTTCGAACGCTCTCTTCAACTTACAGTAGTTGCATTACAGTGTGCTTGGCACGCTCACAGTTCATACTGTACGTCCGTTTGCCGCTTACAGGGCATCTACAATGTTTCCATTGGTTGTCACGGCGCGTCAATGAAACGGATCGTGGACATCGCTCTGCCTGCCTGTCGTGGGCTTGTAGCGCACATGTTCTGGAATGGAAACTGGGTTCGACCAGTCGCCTCCTTCGTATCCCGCGTCTTAGAGTGAAGCGAACACACCGACTCGATGGCAATCCCCATCGCCTTTGTCTTGACTCGTCGGAGCATCACCGAGGGACTTACTCTGAGTGGACGCCTCACATCCTTGTAGTGCCGCGGTCCACGTGGGTGAGCTACCTACATCGCCCATCGTCGTAAAGCCAGGGTGGGTTGCCACGAGGGTCGCAGGTGTTCAGTCTACAATGTCTATGGAGAGTTTTAGTTGTCCAAGTCGCCTAGCGGATATGGCCGTCAAAGCATTAATCACTGGTTTGACGTACACAGTACACCGCATCTTGCAATAGCCGGGCAGAGACGGCTCGTCGTCAGATGACAACCGGCTCAATCCTTAGCTGCTTCTACGATCGACCAGGCATTGAAGGGACGCCTGCTTGTCAGTGAACGTTCATGGCAGCTGACCATCTGTCATGGCATCCAAGTTACACAGGCCGGCTGTCTTGCATGGTTTCTGACGCATTGGCATCGAACATGGTACAAAAGCCGCAAAGGAGGAGACGCTCTCTGGTAACTATTCCTCGACTCGCACTTGTTCCTGACGCCATTCTAGCGGTCTCGGATCTGGGCGCGCTAGTCGTGAAATGTGGATTTGGTGTTTCTAAACCAAGGCTTGAGGTCGGCGCCTCCCACGATTTACCTACTCCTACCCACAAATGTGCCTACACGAAGTGGACAGGGTCACGGTGCAGAGTACCAATCGACAGCACGTACCGTGCAGTCGTCTAACCAGCGTCGGCCGGGGTGTGCTGCCCGAAACTGCTGATCTCGGGCATCAGGAGTCACTCAGCGACAGGTGGTGTATGTGTCGCGGGAACTCGGCGCACATGAATCAACAGAGCATGACCGGCCGAAAAGCGATTGCGAGGTGAAGGCTGAGAGGGCGACCGGGCAGCATCTGGCGCAGACTGAATCGTGCTGCCCGGTGCCTCTGGCCAGCCACCAGCAGCGCATCACTTCGACGGGAGCTTCTCGAAGACGTCGGCGCGGCTACCTACCCAGCGGAGAAGCTAGGAAGGGTAGTCAAGTCCAGGGCATGCCTAGCAAGCCTCGGATCTGCTGCCTCATGGCACATGGCCAGCAGTTGGCCGTCTGGGCGGCAATTATCCGACAACAAGGTGCTGATTGCTGTTGTTTACAGTGCCATACCGTTTGCACTGGAGCAGAGCACAGCAGAGCAGGGCGGAGCGGAGAAGCGCGCACGCCGCACGCCGCACGACGCAGGCAACAGACGCGGTCAGGATTCATGTTGGGGTCTGCATGTGGTCGAGTCGCGTTGCAACAGCGCAAGTCACGATAGCCAGCCAGGGCCTCGACGGTGCATGCAGTCGACACTGAACTCTGAAGTTCGCCAACTGTCAGCCATGCACCGTGTCGGCCGGCAGCGGCTGGCTGTAACGGCGGAACGACACGGGTGAGGGCATGGCGGTGTTCATGTTTGATAAAACACTGCCCTGTCGTCCAGTGTCGACGAGAGCAGCGGGCGCACAGCGCGCAGCACGGCTCCTCAGCTCCAACCCCCTGGGCCTGGGAGCATGGCTTGCCAAAAGCCTCCTTCTGCGCAAGCGAGCTGCAGCAGTGCTGCCAGTGCAGCAGCACCCAGGGCCGTCGCTGAGTCGCGTTCGGCGCACACATGCACTTGCGGAGCAGGTGGACCGTAGCAGCAGGTAGGCAGGTACTCGCCCTTGTGTCGCTCGATCAGATTCTCCACAGGTGGCGGCGCGGCCTCTCCCCTCGGTGCTGGTGCTGGTGCTGGTGCTGGTGCTGGTGCTGCTCCAGCGGCCTCTCCCCCAGCGGCCTCACCTCTCCCTTCCACCGACGCGCCACCATCGACGAGCCCAAGCACCGCTAGGCCGCGCCCGTCTGCTGCTACTCGTGCTGTCGCCTTGTTTTGGCCCGTCAGTGCCGCCGTCGCGCTGCTCTGTCCGCGACTAATCTAGCCTCACGCCTCGCGCCTCGTCTGATTGCGCCCTGGCCCCTTCGTTCGCACGGCCCGTCTTAGCAACCAGGTAGCGCCACTTTTCGCCGACCAGCAACAAACGTCAACGCTCAGACTGTCCGCGACTCATCCAGTCCCTCCTGGGTCTTGTCCTGCTTCGGATAGCTGTCTCCGACTCCATGGTAACAAGGTCCTGCCTAAGGCTGGCTCCTCATCGCGCGGCTTAGCAAAGCTCCCGTCCTGCATCCCACTCTGGCTCCGAGCACCTGCCCTGCGACGCTCCCCAAACTCCTCCTCTCTCCCAGGCGATGACGCGGGTTGGGCTGTCGTCTGCAAATTCTCTCCAACCAACCAACTGCTGACGTGCTGGCCGAACTGGACCCTCTGTGTCCTTTGCGACTGCCGAGGCCGCTCTATCCAGCTGCTGCCCCTCGCGGCCCTGACGGGCTTTTGCCGTTTGGTCCTGGGAGCATCCGTAGTCGTTGCCCAAGTGCTCTGTCATACATAGCCGCATGGCCTGAGCGGATCTCGTCTGCTATATGTAAGGATGGCTGATCCGGACGCGCCCGCCCAGAAGAGACCTCGTTTGGACTCTGGCAATCCTGTCTATAACGGCCAGTTTCCACCCCCCCTCCCGCCGCCTCACATTCAACCCACTCGTCCCGCGTCGTATCCCACTCTGGTACAGCCCTCTTCTCCTCCCCGTCACTATCCTCCCCACAGCTTGCCGCCACCCTCCCAGGCATATCCACCCCAAGGCCAAGGCTACCCGGGACCCCAACCCTCACCATCGCTTCCTCCTTCTGATATCCGCGCCCTTGCGGACCCCAGGAACATTCCCTCGCCTGGCCAACGTCCTCATGGCGTCGCCGGTCCTGCTCCCGTAACACTTCCCAAAGACAACATCTCCTCGTACCGTGCGCCGCCTACGCCTCAACCCATCTCAGCGCCGGAACCTCAAGGTTCCCGTTCCACCAGTATCAGCATCGACGTCAAGCCTCAGCCTCCACCTCAAGGCATGGAGCATGGCGGCCATCAGAGTCCTTGGCCCATGAACCCAGAGCATCGCCCCAATGGCAGCGCAACCAATGGCTACAACCACACCATCAGTCCCCCTCACTCTACTGGACCCGTCTTTCACCAACCTCCACCACCACCGCCGAGCCAGCAGTATGGCCAACCCGTTGACCCCTATGCGCAGAGTCCATACATGGGTCAATATGCAAGCGCTGCACAGCAGATAAGAAGAAAGCAGGTCCGTGCCACGCAAGCCTGCAACCACTGCCGTTCGCGCAAACAGAAATGCGACGAAGCCCGGCCGTGCCAGTTCTGCAGGGAGAACAATTTCGACTGCCAGTACAAGGACGTTCCACCACCAAAGTGCGTTGCTTCTCAGTCGTGTACGATAAGCCGCTGACGATTCTTAGGCAAGACAGAAGCATGATGCAGCTCCAGGACAGTGTGAATAACATTTCCGACGTCCTGAGAGATTTTGTAGGTGAGTTCAGTACGTGGAAGCAGAGCGTTGAGAGCAGACTCCCACCAAGTCGAGGCCCGGAAATGATGTCGAACCACGCCTCGCCTGAAGCGGCTTTTGCTGTTCCCATGAGGGATCCCAGCGCATCGAGATGGCCTACACCTAGCCAGGGAAGAGCCCAGCTTCGCCGAGTAAATAGCATGAAGATGGAATCCCCTATCGTCCCTCACTCCAACATGTCACCCATAGGTGCGCAAGCGTCGACTCCGATCAAGCAGGAAGCCATTCTAGCTGCACCACAGCAACCAGCGACTCCAGCCGATAGCGTAAGGACCGATCACAGCCGCATGACGGATCGTTCTCCGCGAGAGAAGAGTGGTCTTCAGAGTGATCACACCACTCCAGCTCACAAGCTGCTGTCAGAATGGCAAGCGATGAACACCTTCTACAAGGACGTTGATTATCTAAACAGGTTGGTGGACAGCGGTCATGACGTGTCAGATTATCCGATGCAACTTGAGCAGGACCGTGGCTTGATACGGGTCTGGGGGGTTGGCGAGGGTCAAGATTTGAATGACGGAGCTCAGGGACCCGGCAGTCCAGAGAGCAGCAATGATTCGGACGTACCTTCTCCAGCGCCTGGAAAAGAAGGCCTGTGGGGTCACCCGCCCCTTGACCATTCTAGCCCGAGTACCATGAGCGGCAGCACACCTCGAGAATATCAAGGATCCGAAGGTGGACTTGGTCCAGATGGTCGACCGAATTTCCATGCCCAAACACTGCAGGATCTGCTCAAGTCCTATCTAGAGAACATACATGTTTTGCATCCGTTCATGAACCCTAGCAAGCTCCATAGGATGGTCAAGGAGTTTACAGAGCAGTACAGTCCTGACGTAAGGGCTGCGAATGCACGATCACCCGCTGCCTCCGGCCTGCAGCACCAGCTTCATCAGGGTATCAAGAGGAAGCGATCCAGCAGTGCATTCGGCGAGCCTTATTCGCCCAAGGGCGCGATTGAACGTTCGTTGCGGAATGCCATTGTCCTGTTGGTCCTGGCCGTAGGGAAGGTTTGCGCTCATAAGGAGAAGCTACCTGCACCTCAAAGCGACAAGAGTCCGTACGTTAACGGAGCCTGGGGCTATACTCGAGAGTCTCCACGCCCGAATGGTAGCTTCAATAGCGACATGTCCGAGGATAATCGCCCAAGAAACATCGACATCTTACCGGGCATGGCCTACTTTTCCTACGCTACAGACATTCTTGGGAACCAACAAGGGGGAAATACTGTCGCTCATGCACAAGCCATGATATTAGCAGCACTTTATTTGAGCCAATTCGCCAGAGTGTTAGAGAGCTGGAGTTGGATCAACAATGCTTGCCGAATTACTATGGTTCTTGTCAAAGCGTAAGCGCAGCCTTGACTTGTTGCTGTTGACCCGAGCTAACAGCGACTATAGTGATTATCCTAAGCTTATCCGTAGCTACTACATCGATAAGAAAACCCCACTGACGGCCAAGGAGCGATACAGACTAAACTTGGTAATGTGTGTTTACTGGACGTGTCTTCAGCTAGAATCGTTAGTGGCCTGCCCTGTTGTTATACGTTTTTATGCTGATCATCTTGTAGTGATATTCTAGCCGAAATGAGCACTCTTCCACCGAGCAACATTTCTGCACACCAGAGCGACATTATGTACCCTGAAGGCGTATATGAAAAGTTCCCCGCGGACGAGACTGAAGTTCCCGAACCACCGGAGGGCGGTGACACCTCTATGCTGATTTACTCAAGTCAGATATGGCTTCGTGTAATCCTGAACGAGGCACATAACGCCCTGTACGGCGCGAATGGCCGTTCAAGCTTCGATACCAGTAACGTCAAGGAGGTTGCCGATCATGCAAGCACACACATCGACATTCTGCAGAGCTGGAGGCGAGTACTGCCACCAGCACTGGCCTGGAAGGACGAAGACCCTCCTTCAACCGACCTTAACATTGCACGCGTACGTGCCAAATATTATGGAGGCCTCTACATGATGCTGCGTCCATACCTACGGATTGCGAGTCACACCATCGAGTTTCCTCCTCCTGCAGCAAGCGCGGCACATCTGTCACAGCACAACTCACCAGCATATGGCGATTATGCCTCTACATCTACGAATAGGAATGTTCAAATGGTCGAACTATCTGAGGACCAGCGAAAAATCATCAAGGTCGCCTGCCAGTGCATAGACAGCGCTATTCAGAGTACGATTGCGTTCGATCGCGTTGGCGCCTCCGCCACTAGTCCTTATAGAGATTTCAAGAGCACACGTACATGCAGGCTTGTAGTAACCAACATCTTCGGTACACTTCACGCGTAAGTTGTCCCTTGGAGGACTCTACATCTATGCTAATCTTCATGTAGTCAATTTGGAAACATGCTTGTCCTGGCAGCGGTTTACAAATCCAAGCTTTACCCCTTATTGCCCAGCGATACGCAGCTCACCAAAGCAAACCTCAGCGCCCTTCTAGCCCGCACCATCAACCTGCTTGAAGAAGTCGCACCGAACTCGCCAATCCTTAGAATGGATCTCGAAATCCTGTATAATGTCCGCAAGCAACATGGTCTCCACATCACTTGATTCAAAGCTCGGGCTAGCTCACCGCATTTTCGCGCCTCGTATTTTGAATACTACGCATCGCCATCCTCCCATTGCAGCGCCGTCCGGCTGCATGCATCTTGTATATATTTTCTATTTGTCCGACTTGTTGCATTTACCTCGGCGTATATCGTTACTGTTATCTCCTTTTTTCTACAGGCATACCACGCACATACTCATCATTGGGCGGCTAGCGCTGAAACTATTTGGTGCATTTTGAACATACAAGCAAGCCTGGGCGGTACCTCTGAACTTCTTTCTCGTTGGCGAGAACATATTATACCCTGGACTAACTGGGTTGTGCGATAGCGAGGGAGGACCAATGGTCGAGCATTGAAGCTGAGAAATGTTGACCGCTTTTGGGAAGCCGCCACTTCGGTTTCGGACTCTCTTCTTTCTTGGCGGAGCTTGTCACTTCTCCTGTTTAGTGTTGGCTTTCTTTTTTACTTTTACAGGCTTTAGCTAACGGCCGTTTTTCGGTGCATTTTGTACGCGCTCTGATGAAGGTATTGGATGATGATTAGATGGTTGGCTACCACGCCTCATCTTTTTGAGGAGCCCACGCACTCAAGCTGAAAGTTTGTCTAAATAAAAGCGAAATTCAAGCTCTACTATGGTACCGGTGTTCCGAAGTTGCTCATGGAGCTTCCGCAGATTTCCATGTCCCCTCTATTGGACTCAATCCATTCGTGGAATCGACATTTTGTGCGCTCAGCTACTGATTTAGTCCCCGTTTTGCAGCGCCTGCTTCACTAACTCCCCATGACGGTCCGTACTAGATTTTGCAATCGCGTAATTTACTCCAAAAGTGTCAATCTTTCAACCGGCGCGAGGTGCTACCCACCCTTCGTATGCATATCAAGATAGAGAACGTAGATCCATATGCGCCCTCTCCCACTTATGATCCCACATGACACTTTGGACACACGCCTCTGAAACAATGATGTATATATCTCCGCAGGATCGCCAAGCTTCACAAGCTACCACTGTAGAGCCCTTTACCGAGATAACCCGACGCCAGCCACCTCGCACCTTGAGACACATTCGCGCCAGGCTTAGTAAAAACATCTAATTCATACTCAAATACCATCGCAGCCCAACTTCAACACTGTCGATCTCTCTCTTTCTCTCTCTTCATACCCCACATCGCGATTAAAGATCCATCACGGGACCGCATCCTTCGCAATACCCTAGGTAGGTATCCGTCCATGACAGTTCCTGGACCATAGAGCGCCACAGCGTGTCTGGCCGACGCTAAACCCGCAGCGAACCATGGATGAAAATCGGCAAGCAAATGCAGCGCGAGCCAAGTAGCGCCGGCAAAGCGGACTCTTCCGCACCCGTGAAAGGATTAGTGTACAAGTGAGAACGCACGTGGCTGCGAACACGTAACGTCGGCTGAATCAATGCGATCAAGTTGGCGACGTCGATGGCGGATGAGTAGACGTGTGGACGTGTGGCCACTGCTGTTGCTGATTGCTGACGTCGTCGGTATGCAATCTACACTGTGTGATTAGGAGTAGGACGGGCGTGAAGCAGTGTTTGCCGCGTGGTGAGCAGGCCTGCTAGAGCGTTGGACGCTTGCTGTTATGTCGATCAATTGGGGTAGGTAAAATGAGAAGCCGAATCCGACTCTACAAGGTAAAGAACTGCGTTGGGGAAAAGAGTTGTCACAAAGTGTCCCCGAATTGTGCCGATCGTTTCCTACCACAGTAGAAAAGAACTTAGCTTGAGGTGTCTGGTCGTCCTGTCTCAAGGGCGATCAGCCTTCCTTTCGGCGTGACGTTGGGCAGTAGCGTCTGCCATCCGTGTTGCTGGATGGATTCTCTCTCACTCATTCGTGCCGGAGCGTCCTCCGCGTATGTTGGGATATCTTCCTTACAAGTTACACGGCCAGGCACGCCTAAAGCTGGGGCTGCTAATTTCCAATTCCGAAGGCGGAAATCTAACGATGAGAGGGCCTACAAGGCGACAAGTGCTTCAATGTCCCTTGTCTTTAGCTGATATGCCGACAGGGTATGATTGGTCTGGTCGGATCGCAATATTTGAACGTTGCGAAATCTCGATACGACGGATCTGGTATCAGCATACATGCTTGGCATTGGAGAAGGCGTTGACCACGTGGTTATGGCCGAACAGCCATGGTTTACTATTTGCGGCTCTGTGCGGAGGAATCCATTAGATAGCCAACGCTTTTTCCGCCAGGCAATTTAGATTGCATAGTTTCACCTGTGTGTACCCTTGTGACCTTTACTGGTCACCTCAATCCCGGATAATATGTGATAGGAAAGATTTCGTTCGGAGGACAGCGCCGCAAAGCTGATGTTGGCTAAACCCCAGGGCATGATCTTCGAGGTGACAACCGCACTGGCCCTCGCAGCGGCAAGCGAAACACTGAGACAGACCGAAGGAGAAGGTGAGCATCATTTGGAGATTGACAGCGGGATCAAGTTTTCCGTGCTCTGCGCGCCTCACTTTGTTCTGGGTTCATGCAATGTCACATCGAAGAATCGTCGATGCCCATGGCCTGGCATCTAGAACCCAACTTGTCGCCTCACCGAAGAAGTCAAAATCGAGAACTCACATCCTCACTTCCCGTGTGCATGTGTGTGTGTGTGTGTGTGTGTGTGCGTGTGAGTTGGTTGTGCCACAAAGTGATCCCTGCTCGGCAGTACTGCATGTATGGGTCCGCCAATTGCCTGGACCGAAGAAGCAAACGTTTGACAAGCAAATGTAACACAAAGATCAAAGCGATGTGCCACACATTCTGTTCGTCCGGGTAAGCTCGCCAATCCTGCGCTTCGTTCCTCACCGATCAAACAGCATCGCGTCGGCTAGAGGCACCTCCCGCAGGCAGTTAGTGTTACCGGTAGTGTCTGCAGCCGACATTGCAGCTTGGCCCTGGCACATTTGCTAGGTACAGTATGCAAGATACAGATGCAATGCGACAAGGCGAG
This sequence comes from Neocucurbitaria cava, assembly GCA_027946455.1. NCBI lineage: Eukaryota > Fungi > Ascomycota > Dothideomycetes > Pleosporales > Cucurbitariaceae > Neocucurbitaria > Neocucurbitaria cava. The sequence goes on along the minus strand of JAPEUY010000003.1, from coordinate 1,675,509 downwards.
CAGAGTGTCCTTGGCAGATGCAAGCTGCGCTGCTCGTTAGCGGCTGTGGAATTCCCGCTCCAGTCATCTTGGATAGGTATGCTGACCGCATAGGAGCTCTTCTCCGGGGTCTCTTCCCACGGAGACTCGCCGGTTTGGAAGGTGCAGGGATCACTGCAAAGAATGGTGGCACGCGGCGCCCCTTGGGGGTCCGAACGCGAAACCCAGGAGTGAGGTGGAGGCTGAGCGTGGCTTGCGGGGAGATTCGACCTGAGAGACTCATGCGTGTGATTCCACGGTCTGATGGCGAGTCATAGTCTGCTTCGGGGTCTACTGTGGTAATTCTTTCTTGTATCAATAACAGTAATGCTGGCTTCTCTGGCTCCATCGTACTCCGCCAGTGCAACTGATGTTGATCAGTCGCGCATTGTAGGTCACAGCTCGCAAATCCAGAGTCTCCTGCGAATGAGCATCATTTGCGATGCTAAACACCTAGGTAGCTGACTGAATCGGCCCTTTCAGCAAAGTCGTCCGATTCATCATACGACAACAGATGATTGTAAGTTCGCTCGATATTTCGGACGGTGGTTGTGATGGTGGACATGAGCTCATACCGCACAAACGGACGACACCTGTATGATTCCGTCCTCTTAGATGACATATTCTATTCGGGCCTCTTTCTTAGTTCACCAACAAAGAAACTTTGTTTCGCATCTCATCTATTTTCCGTCCTTCTCCTCTTGCGCTCCAAAACTCTCTTGTTCCCTTCGTCCATCGTATAACGCCGACCGGAGTAATGTTCATGAGTCATTGAGCAGGCAGACCGGTTCAGCCATCAACTCGTCAAACCGCTGCCTCGGGCTCGTTGGGCGTCGACAACGTTCACGCACAACATCGCCCCGTCCAAGGATGACTTCAGGGTCTGTGGAGACTCTGTAGCGTCAAGGAGATTTGCGACAACGATTAGAATGACGAGCGTCAAACCATCTCACAGGGTCGGGCAATGTGGATACACCGGTTGAATGCTTCGCATGATCGATGCCCAACGCGCGAGTCAAGCAATTGAATGGCTTACACCGCTGGTTGTAGCATTAACGAGGAGGTAAGCCACTGATCATTTTCCTCAAAGAACCTTGATGAGACCATTGCCAGTCCGCGGCACAGCGGTCGTGCGGATGCGAGCTGCCTCCTATGTTTGAGTGCTGGCCAACGCACGCTCGGTACGGAGTACCCACCTGCATTGCAAATGGCCAAAACCACGAGAGAATTGGCTCGGTGACTGGACGTCCCATGCGTGGCTTTGCTGAGTCATATCACTGGCCCTATTGCTTACAGTCAAGTCTTGGTTGGATGCTGAGCATGAGCGATGCTCTATACGCGGGAGAAGAATAAGTTCTAATCCTGAGTGAGAGTCGACCGTCAGGGAACACGTGTGTACCTAATGCTACGATAGAATCTGGGTTATGCGAGAACTCTTCCTGACCATTGAAACAACGGCGAACCGATGCCAGTGTTGTATGCTGTATAGCAGCGGCTCCCGAACATCCATGTGGGGGAATATAGAGAAAACTGGTCCCTCTTATGCAGTATAGAGAGAGGTGGTAAAGTTGTTGCGATGTTTTGATATCGCTTTGAGCCCATATATCCTTTCCGTCCTTTGAGAGAATGCTCGAATCGGTGATGCTCAGAACACTGTAAATGCCACAGAATGGTGAACAAACTGTATTTATAGAGCATAGCGTTGCTTTTGAGCCGACAGATTTCTCATATGATTGATTCGAAGCTCTTCTTTCGGTGACCTGTTCTGCCTTTCCTCTTTACAACAGTCGCTTCCTAAGCTTTCTTCCTCCTTGTTACACCTTCCTCTAATGACAAAGCAAAGATGTAAGGAGCGAGTACCAGCCAGTGCTCCTTGGTCGTCATACATATGTAGGAAGTTGGACCGCATGTGGCTCATGGCGGGCCTTCAGGAAAGACCACTTGGTACGACCGTGACTCCACGCGCCGTGACTACCTCGATTGGTTTATTAGACAGCAACGATTGGTATAGTACATATTGTGCTACACTCGCACACAGAACAAAGCTCTCCCAAATGGAGCAAACTTCTTATCGACACCATTCCTCAACCCTCTTGTCTCATTATTTGTGATATCACTCAACCTACGCCTGCGGTTTGTTTGACTAGTTCCCTCGCATGCGCCAGCTCATGAAGTCGAGCAATGTCCAACTACATCTGCCCCGTCCATGAACTGCATCACCATCCATGTCCTATCCACGTACCAGGTGGAAAACCCAGAGGGCTCCTTGATCTGTCACCTTGTTTCCCCGACCCGAATCTTGCTCGCCAATTGCCGCATCGGTCGGTTTATATAGACTTGCCTCTGCCGCCTCGATCCGCTTTATCAAAAATTCGAGAGCCCGAGCGAGTTGCCATACCTGCGAGAAGGGAAGAGGTGAAGCGAGAGGCCATCATTATTGAAAAGGAGTACCACAGTTCGAGTAAACCAGCGAAGAGGCACGTGCGCTTCGATCTGCCAACAAGATCCAAGAAATGGCATACCCCAAAAGACCAGAACAGCTTGGACGATGCAGAACTACGCCATGTACATGTACCCTTGTCAATCAAGCATCCACATCTATCACTCCAAACACCCCCTCGCCCCATGAGATCCATCCTCACAAAACCACCACCACCGTTACCACCACGCCGCCTACCCCTCGCCCCAAACACGCCAACCCAGCCAACCCAGCCAACAGTACACATGATAACCTACAGTACCGACCTGACCCCGACCCTCAAATCCGCCACCAAACTCCTAAAAACGCACCTTCCCGCTCGCAGCCCTCCCATTCCACACCTGTACACTATTGACGCAACATCATTCCACGTGCCCCCATCACCCCTCTGCGCAATGTACTCAGGCCTCCACCCTACTATCCAGACTTGGGTGATGCGGGATCCCCGGGCGCGGAAAGCGGTAAGAAGGGGTGTGAGAGACCTCTTAGACTTTGGGGCGCGAGACCGACGAAGAGGAGGGCACGGGGAGATGGAAGTTGCGATGAGTGTGTGTTGTACGGCGGGGACGCATCGGAGTGTTGCTATTGCAGATGTTATTGCGAGGGAGGTGAGGGGGGAGGTGAGGAGATGGGGGTCCGAGGAGGGAGTCAGGATTGTGGTCAGGCATGTCCATCGGGTTCAGAAAAAGGGGGATGAGTTTTGAGGGAGTGCCAGTGTATTCAGGACGTGTGAAAGGGCAGAAGGAACAGATGAAGGAGATCATGATATGACACCCTGATGATGAGCTGATGATGACAATACACCATTCTTGAAATTGAAGGGATCGGATCGGAAACCCAATGTTGATTGTTTTACATGGGGGGAAAATGGAACTAGATACCTAACGAGTTCGCTGAATCCAGTTCAAGACAAGTACAAATCAAGGCAACCGTGACTCCATCAGCGTGACTTTTCTTCCCTCTATCTTCTTTATACATGTCTCCTTACTCAACCTCTCACGCTGTCTTTTTCTTCCCGATGCTGGTATCGATGCTACCCAACACCCACGCAGCACTAAAAAGCGCAAACAATCCTAGCGTAATGACAACGGGCTTCCTGTAGCCCGCGGTCCATGGATAATCGTATGTCACAATCAGATCCCTATCTCTGAATTCATCGACCAAGTTGATTGCAGTCAAGCTTAGAGTCGTGCGACCAAGCGTGTCCATAAAAGTATTATGTAGACTTGTCGTATTGTCCACAATCGGGACAGTGGTGGAGAACTTGACGTTGGTAGCGCCCTCGGGCAGGATGACGCGTAGGTTGACACGACCGTAGGAGATACCTTCGCCAGAGCGAGGACCCTCGAGGAAGGGGACCTTGAGGACGTACGTCTCGCCGGTTGAGAGTTTGCGCAGGTACGTTGACAAATCCGCATTCCAGCCCACGCGGAAGCTGTACTTCCACGTACCAAAGACAGGGTACCGCGGCTTCAATTCCAGCAGCGCCTCCTTGTTGCCGGGGCGGAACTTGGACGTCGACACATTGCCAATGTCGTCTGTGAAGTAAGGATCAACAGCGCCGGGAGCCAATGGGAGGTTGAGACCCTTGAGAGCGAAGGTAGGCGGATTCATGTACGACTGCTTCTGCCACTCGACGCGCGAAAAGTGGTTCTTCAGCCCAGCGCCCTGATTGACGAGCCAATAGCGCTCCTCGGACGCCACGTTGCCACCCCAGTGCGAGACCTCGATGTCGCGCTCGAGTAGTGTGGCATGCGTGACGGGCTTGGTAAACTCATAGCGCACGCTCACGGGCTGCTGCGCGCCTGCGGGCACATTGTTGTACAAACCATACGTGAAGGTCGAGCCCTGCTTCTGGGGATCGGCCTTCTGCTCGTCGTTGAGCTCAGCGGGGAGGGTCGTGTAGTCTGGCACATCGCTGTTGGGGAACTTGACTTTGGTCCTCTGTTTCTCAGTGAGGTAGGCCGAGGGTGCGTATGCGCTGAACGTGTACTGCAGGTACTGCTTGTCGGATTGAGCGAGCAGCGCTGGGACGGGCTTGAGGGTGGAGAGAAGCGAGTAGGAGATGGTAAGCGTCTGCTGCGCATTGGGTGCGAGAGGCTCGGGGAGGTGAATGAGGTAGTATTCTGTGGAGCTGGCCATGGGTCAGCCTGGACATGCCGCGTCAATTGCGCCATTGGGGCCTACCTTTCCGTGTCGATGCCCACGACGTCGACGCTGAATGGTCCTTGTCCAGCGGCCTTCTTGTCTCTGACTTCCAGCCCGCCAATCTTGGAGATCAAGCTCGCCTCGAAAGGCAGGTAGTACTCGGATTGCGGTTGCGCGTCAATGTTCTCGATTATAACGTTGATCGTCTCCCGTGGATAAGCCTTGTCCAGGTTCGTTAACCGCACCAGATTGGCATTCTTGAAGACTGGCGGTGGCGTGAAGGTGCTCGGCAGCACCTGCCTCGACAACAGCGGCTCGGAGAGGTTCAGTTCGGCGGCCGCGAAGCTCGAGAGGGCCGCTATGCAGCTCGCGACGAGGGAAACGGACCTCATGGTGGGGAGCGGCCGAGCTAGCCAAGCATTGACGATGTCGGCGTGGAAAGAAGGCGTGCGTGTTGGGGGGCCGAGTCGAGTGTGGGAATGGGAAATGGGAAATGGGAAATGTTGGGTATGCTCGCTGGCGCGGGCTGATGCTTGGTGGTGATGCGTCGTGTTCTCTTCGGAGTTCGTGCGGCACCTCCGTGCCAAGCCAAATGCCTGCTGCAGGGCAGGCAGGGCAGGCTCAAGCCCAAGCCCAAGCTTCACCCCTCCATAGCGGTACCTGCAAGTGCCAGACACATGTTGCATGTTCTATCTCCCACCATGACCTGGCTCGCAACAAGGGCTGTTAGCCGGCCACGGCTGCCCCGCGCATGTCTTGGTGCAGCTGCAGCGTTGGGGAGGCGCTGCCTCACAAACAATGGCTTCTTCCGCGTCTCGGACGAGGTGCGCGAAGCTCTGCATTCGAACAAGCCCGTCGTCGCGCTCGAGACGACCATATATACGCATGGTACGGGCTAGCTTCTGCTTTCTCCATCTGCTGCAAGCTAATTGTCTCTCCAGGCTTTCCGTACCCCGAGAACGTGGCGCTCGCATCGCTCCTCGAGAGCGTAGTTCGAACGAATGGCGGTGTCCCGGCGACCATAGGCATTCTCGACGGCATAGCCCGCGTAGGCATGAACCCAGAGGACATCATACGACTAGCTTCTTCTGCCGGCAAGTCGAACACGCTGAAGCTTTCGAGGCGAGACCTCAGCTACGTTGGCGGTATGCGCTTGACCAACAAGCTGTTCAATGGCGGCACAACCATAGCTGGAACCATGCTGCTGGCACATTTGGCGGGTATCAAGATATTCGGCACGGGCGGCCTCGGTGGCGTGCATCGCGGCGCAGAGTCCAGCATGGACATCTCTGCGGACCTGACCGAGCTGGGCAGAACACCTGTCACTGTCGTGTCGAGCGGCTGCAAGAGCTTCCTCGACATACCCCGGACAATTGAGTACCTCGAAACCGAAGGCGTAGGTGTAGGCACTTTTGCAGATGGCCGCAAAGGGAACGTTGACTTCCCGGCCTTCTGGTCCAGAGACAGCGGAGTGAAGAGCCCAACTACCATAGCTGACGAGGTCGAGGCTGCTGCGATAATACGTGAGTGCTGGCCTCCCGTACATCGTAGAGCGTCTTCATACTGACGCCTCTAGATGCTCAACACGCTCTACAGATCAAGTCCGGCCTGCTCTTCGCCAACCCTGTCCCCTCGGAATTTGCCATTCCCAAAGCGGAAATGGATGTAATCATCGAGGAAGCCTTGAAGCAAGCTGACGCCGCTGGCATTTCGGGCAAAGACAATACGCCTTTCGTCCTGGCCAAGATCAAGGAGCTCAGCAAGGGTGCGAGTATACCCGCAAACAGAGCACTCATAGAGTCCAACGTCAAGCGAGCTACTATTGTTGCTCGAGAGCTTGCAATACTACAAGGAAAGCAAGCAGAAGCCCAAGGGTGAGCCAGCACTCTTGTTGCTTAACTGTAGACTGGCACTGATTGTAAGTATGTAGACGGGATCCCTACTTCACCCCAGTCCAATTTAGCCCTGCAGCTACCACAGAAGATCGACTCAGTAATGCATCTCTGTCGCCTTCAGCAACTCCTGCAACCCCTGCTACATCCATCTCTGAAAGTGCAGCCGACATAGACGTTGTCGTAGCGGGTGCTCTAGCAGTTGACTTTTCGTGTGACTACGCTCCTTTCACCACCTCCACAAGCCAAACCGAGCCATTGCCACACACTTCTAACCCAGCTGTGATCAATCAGACCCTTGGAGGTGTAGCACATAACATTGCCAAGGCAGTTCACTTACTCGGATCCCCCGTACGCCTACACAGCGCAGTCGGCGATGATCTTAGCGGCCGCGCTGCGGTAAGCCAACTGCAAGAGGAAGGCATGCTGGTGTCGGGCATTGAGACACTGTCGAAACCTGCCAGGACAGCTCAATATGTGGCGGTCAACAACGCGAACAAAGATCTCGCGCTCGCCATGGCGGACATGTCAATTCTGGAAAACATTCCTGAGCATACTATTGAAAAGCTTGCGACCACTCTATTCAACAACCCATCAACACGCCCAAAAGTATTCGTCGCGGACGCAAACTGGTCCTCTACGTCCCTGTACACCTGGCTGCAAGCCGCTCGTCACACCTCCACCCCAACAATCTTCGAACCTGTCTCCACCGCAAAATCACTGCGAATCTTTCCTCCCAACTCCTCCTCTCCTACCACCGCACCCAACGTTTTCCCTACTCCCCTTGCAGATATCATAACACCAAACACCTACGAACTCACCGCCCTCCATAACCACGCACACACATCCTCTTACTTCGACAGCCAAGCTTGGTTCGCCATCATAGACGCCCTAGGCATTCCACCAACTGGCCTCCGCGTTCCCCTCACGTACACCACGACATCCTCATTGGTCGACCAAGGCATCCCACAACAAGCTATAAAACTCCTCCCATTCTTCCCTACCATCTTGACGAAACTCGGTCCTCAAGGCGTGATACTGACTAAACTCCTATCGGTCAACGCAGAAGAATTGCACGACGATGCGGAGCGCGAGTTTGTTCTTTCACGTAGCATGAGCGCTGAGGCGAGAGAATTAGGGGTAGGTGGCTTATATGTAAGGCTTTTCTCGCCGGAGAGGGTTTTGGCCCCTGGAGAGGTTATTAGCGTGAACGGGATCGGGGATACGTTCTGTGGTGCGGTGGCTGTGGGGATAGCGAAAGGGAGAAGGGTGCAGGATATCGTTGGTTTCGCACAAAAAGCAGCTGGATTGAGTCTAAGGTGTAGAGAGAGTGTTAGCCCTGAGCTGAAGGGGTTGAGGATATGAGACTGTGGATGCATGGAGAGGACGATTTATCGTGACGAGGAGTTGTGTTGTGTGGCGACGGAGGGTTGGGGCCTCTGTCTAGTAGATAAGTTTTGAATACACCCTACCTCGTTGAGATAGTGTAATATCAAAAAGGCACTACAATACAAAACTCGGTCGGCGACATCGGCTTCTGCCTATTGTTAATGGGAAGACAAGTGTTTAGGAAAATCACATAGCACTATTAATGTGAAGGCCATGAAAAAGGTGAAGCTGAGAGAGGCACAAGTTGCTTCACAATGTCGTCGTCTAGCACTTCATCGGAATCAGGCTTGAACAACAATCACTTATATGTATATAGAGTCTATGTTTATCCAGCACGTTGCGTTGAAGGGTAGAGTTACGGTCGTCTCCTACGAGGAACCTAGAACTCCCTAAATACAAGGCGTGTCTACTTACTGTTTCGCTATACCAGCGAGAGAGAGAGAGTCTTCGACGCTTCAGAAAGCCTCGTCTTCCAGAAATTCCAGCGGTCTTTTGAGAAACCAGGTTTTCCGTTGAATTTGGGTCCGGCTGCCAACATCCTGGCCGAAGCCTCATCATGCACACCGCTTTCTGCTTCACACAATTCATATATGCGATCACCAGTTTCCCTGATCCACTCGCTAGCAACGAGAACCTTTGCCTCAGCGAAGTCACCTTCTTCTTCGAGGCCGGTCCGGAGCTGCCATAGTGCCAGGTTTGCCCAGTCTGATCCGCCGCGCGCAAACAACTTTGCCGCGAAGGAATTCAAATTGAGCCAACGGGCTGACTCTTCTGCTTTATCTTTCCGGCCGGCCTCAAGAGTGGGGTCTAAAAACAGAAGTCAGTGTTGGGCAATCCAAGGTTATGGCACGGGTACACGGACCTATCCAGCTTTCTCGCATGCATGGTCCTAGAAGCGGGAGATCATGCCAAAGAGAAGATTCGGACTACAGAAAAGATTAAATCCCCGGTTGTTTTCTCTAGGATTGGATGAACATACTCCCCATATTGTGATGGTGCCCTTTTCCTCTGCACGTAGGCTCATTACCAGTCCCACCAAATGATCGTTCTGGCTTTTGGGCAAGGATTGGCCAAGTCTGATGAGAAAATCCCAGAAGTTCGACAGGAAATCTTCCGCTTTTCCACCCGGGTCGTCATTTGGGAAGGCATCAGTGATTTTACGAACCACGACGGGAAGCCTCTCCTGATAGTCGTCGTTCTGCTTTGATAAGGCCAACTCAACGATGCTCTCCTGCAACGGCGAGAGGTCCCAGTTTCGAATCTCTTGCTCTTTTGAAGAATCCATGACTGGGCTATAAGGTTATCGGCGGACCACGTTGAATGTTGTGTGATAAGGTAAAGTTGCTCCGGCTTGAGGTGGGGGGAGAGAGACCTGTAACTTAGCAGTTGCCAATCTGAGCTTAGAATGCACCAATCACGGCGCTACTAGAGCCACGCCTTCTGCGCCATCTAGCCAGATCTGGCTTTCCTCCAGCACTCGGAACGTTCATTGGCTCAATGCTTGATCTGCATACAGATTCACGATCACATGCATGTGTACACAACGTGTCCCTAGTGAGCTCGCGATAGTTGTGCTGACCCTTCTTAACCTCGTATACTAGGACTAAGGCCACTTCTCCTCAACTTGTGATGGCAGTAACATATATTGAACCGAGTTGGAGTGCTATGTATTCTCCGTGTATTATTGTGCTTCACTCCCATTTCCCCACCTCTCCCCTCCTCCAGTCACACCACAATTTCCCCGCACCATCTCCTCGCCATTAATCAGCAAACGGGTCCTATTGTCTAAACACCATTGCATTCAAACACCCTGATGTCTCTATTCTGCCATAGCTTAGACGTCCTTGACAAATCCAACCTCAATAACCCTACTAACATCAACGTCGAGGCTCGCAATCTTGGCTCTCGTATTCTCCCTGATGAACAGGAACGCATTGAGAAAGAACCGCCGCACGAGATTCGTGCCAAGTTTAACTTTCATTTGCTCTTTGCCGATTATGTAAAGGACTTCATGGTTGTATGCGCGTTCGAGGGCCGAGAGGCGAGAGGAAGTCGTAGATGAGTTCGATGTGTGTAGGGAGGGGGAGGGGGAAGCTGCTCCGATGCTGTTTGAATGTGCTGGCGAGTCTGTGGGTTGCTGAGATGATAGTGGTGGTGGACTTGTGCCTGAGGCATTGATTCGAGTCATGTCGACGCCCGTGGTAGTAGTTGCGGTGGTAGTAATAGTAGTAGCGGAAGGCTTCTCACCTTCACGATCTAGTGCGCGTTCAACGATATGCGCACGCACTTTCTCATAAACTAGAGATGCGAGATCAGGCGTGATGACTTCATCCATGTAACCATGTCGGACGACGAGACGATAGCAATTCGGAATCGCAAGCCTCGACACACTATATCTACTCTCCGGATCAACAGATGGCTTCTCCAATGGTCGCAAGTGGAAGAAGACAATAACTTCCGGTGCAGTAACGAGCTTCCGAATGAATTGGCTGAAAACAATGGGTGTCGTCTCGCCTGCTTTATCGAAGAAGATGCCGAATCCTTCCATCGAGCTAACTGCTTTGTTGCCGAACTTTTCAGAGAGTTGAAGGCGTCCATCAGGGGAGGTCTTGACGAAGTGGGTAGTGGGGAAACGGTCACTGGCTTCTGCAAACCATTGTTGCTCTTTTCCAAAGCGCCAGAGGATGAAGATGGATGCGAGGAGGCAAGAGAGAAGGATCGTGAACCAGGCTCCATCGGGGACTTTGGTTAGGGCTGATGAAAGGTAGGTGCCGTCAAGTGAAGCGATGATCAGCCATGGGAAGATAACGAAGTACGGCTTGATACGCCATACGATTATGGCAACTAAAGTGACTATTGAAAGGTCAGTGTATGTTTCATCTAGCATTACCACAACAAGACTTACCCATGCATGTGTCGAAGAATGTGACAAACATAACGCACACACCGTACGCGTTACCAAGCGATGTGGTATTGTTGTAGATTGCAGCAACGAGCACGGTCCCAATCATGAGCAACCAATTCACGCCTGGAACATATAACTGGCCGTGATAGACCGTAGACGTATGGACGACTTTGATCTGCGGGAAGTACGAGAGCTTCATGATTTGTGTGAGAAGCTTTGAATCATTAGCAAGAGCTACTACTCTTATACTGCTCTACTTACCTGAAATGTTGCTGTAATCATTGCCTGAGAAGCGACAATAGCAGCGGCGATTGCTACGATGAGCGAAAATATAAGCCATCCCGGAGGGACACAATTGTAAAACGGGTTAGAATAAGCATCTGGGTGTACACTGATGTACGCAGCCTGACCACTATAGGCAAGTAGAAGGCAGGGATAGGCGTATCCAAGCCAGCTCAGTTGCACTGCATGACGGCTGAAAGCACCAATGTCGGCGAACAAGGCTTCGACACCAGTAAAGGCGAGAAGAATGCCGCCGAGACTCCTCCATCCATGGTACTGATTCCGCACCAAGTAGTCGAAAGCATAGTAGGGGTTGAATGCCTTTAGTACCGCGTAGTCATAACTAGAAGACTTAGCTGAGTACACAAAGAAGAGTAAGGTTGATGAGGCTTACTTGGCTAGGTTATATATACCAAAAGCTGCGTTCAAAGCAAGCCATACCATGACAATTGGTGAGAATACCATAGTGAGTCTTGATATACCCAACGGCTGTACGACAAACAGCAAGATGAGTATCGCGCAAGTAACACCAACAATTGTTGACTTTGAGATGTCGGGCTTCACAACATTAAGACCCTGCACCGCGCCTAGCACGGACTGAGCGGGAGTCAAGACACCATCAGCCATGACCATGGAGACAGCGAGCACTCCTATAGTCTTCAGTAATCCGCGAAAGAGACTGGAATTTTCAATGGTCGATCGGATGGTTTTTGTGGAACGGCCCAAGTCCTCAGTGAGATGTCGTTCCATGCCTGCATTGGAGAGTTCAATGTTGCGCTTAAGCCAAAGGTAGAGAGGACTCACGTATCAATGTAGCCTCGCGAGGATCCCGATTAGCAATATTGGCCTGTATTCTATGAGCGCGTCAATCACACAAAAACACACGTTCTTAGACTCACATATCGGGATAGTAGAGAGTACGTGCTAAACGTGCCACCCTCGCCATCATTGTCCGCCCTTAGAATGAGTAGGACATACTTGACGGTGACCATCAAAGTGACCGACCAGAGGATAAGAGACAGTGCTCCAAGCAGGTCGGCACGTTTCGGTGCTTCGGTAAATGTCGACGAGTACACATACAGAGGCGACGTGCCAATGTCCCCGTAAATCACACCTATTGATTGGTATGCCAGAAGGCAGATCTGACCAAGGCTGAATTTCTACACTCTGTGAGCCATATAACTGCTAGCCGACGATTCCACTCACCTGGCTGCGCTTGTAGTCATGCTCGTCCCGGAGACCAGCATCTTCGTCCTCGCCGTCTTCCAGCTCCCTGGCTTTCGGAAGATCGACAGAGCTCTTCCTCCCACGCTGCCTTGAGTGCGAACGCAAAGGAACCACACCACCAATGGATTGAGATTTCCCCGACCGGGTCCGATGCAGTTCTGCATCAGCGAATTGTATTGAGGGCTCCATGAAAGGTTGGGTGGGCAAGCTGCAGAGCAAATCAATTGTCTACACGAAGAGGAATGTAAAAAAAAATCCCTCGTCGACAGCAAGACTTGTACTGTTCTGTTATCTCGCCAAGGGCATTTCACTCTGACAGGATTTCAAGTAGTAACGAGCTCCTGTCGCTGGACCCGAAGCTTTGTTTGGCTGTTCGTTTGAAAGAGCTTATCGAACGAGGGATTTTCCCCCATTCCCACGTGCTGTAACTCCAGGGACCCAGCGGGCGCTGGGGGGCGCAGCACTTGAGGCATTTTGTATTGGAGGGGTTCACGAGCAGCGTAGAGCGGGATTTTTGGGACAACGCCAAACGCGACGGGATCAGGTGCGTCTATCGACCGCATATACTCTGGTCAATTCGAAACTCACCAACAAAGGTCCCCAGGCACAGAATACCATGCAAGGGGATGTAGTTTCTGAAAGCGCAGTTGCCTGAACCATGTTTCACTGCAAACAGATTGGAACATGTTATGGATTGCATTCAGCCCCAAAGGCTGTCATAGTATTCCAATGTCAAACAGAGAATTCTCACACCAGATCATGGCGGCTTCTCTGTAGCGTTGTTCCTTGACCAGCAATTAGCGTCCCGATTGTGCTCTTGACACTTGTATGCCGTCATTTTCGCCCACAGCCTCGTTATTGCGGGGCTGTGAACAAAGGGGAAACAGGACGAGCACGCGCAGAAATGGCGCAGGTAGCGAAGAACATTGAACAGCCTCAGTCACGACCACACGTGTGAAATCGGGCCTTCTCAAAGATGAGTGAAAAAGTTAGTGCGCGATGTATAGATGAGGAATTAAGCCCGTGGTCGCCATCTGCTGGTCCGTGTTGGCACGCTACGTTCAGCTAGCATGCGCTGATAGCCAACCACATCCACCAGCAGCATCTAAGCGAGTCTCTGGTATGGCTTATTCCTGACCTTCTTTGCACCTCACTATTATGGTCAAATGTCCACGACTCAATCTGCACGGGCAAATGTTGGAGAAGTTCGCGAAGAAGACGAAAACGGTATTGCTTGCACTGTGAACCACGCAGTTGCAACGCTAAGAGCATTTCACTAAATAGACCTTTCTCCGCATGCTAATGCTACTATAGAAACGAGGCTGCAAACCCGTCAACAGTTCCTCAACCAAGCATCCACCAAGGAAAGACTCGCGCAAAAACGGAATCATCAATCCCATCGATGGTCATGCACGACCATGACCTCCCAAAGAAAGAGAGTAAGTAATAATGGCTATAGGCAGCACATCAAAAGCCAGTGATGTTCGTGGCACGCGTGGATAGAATCCAACAAGCCAAAAAGCGCTTCATCAATCAAATGAGGAGCGAACTCCTAAGAACGCCATAAGGGGCACGGATCTTCATCTTGGCCCGCTTAATTTGCTGTCGTATGTGTACGGAAAACTTAGTCAATGGTTTTGTATTCAGGCAAGCCTCCGGGGCGTGTGCAGTGATGTTACAGAGCGACCGCTTAGAACTCCTTATAACATGCGTGCGATGGAAGCTATATACCGGGTATCATTTCGGGCCGGCCAATGACGTAGTGAAGACGCCCGTTTGGAGGAGAGATTGATTTGCTTTGGTAGGATGAGTGTATCGTATGGTAATTGTGGTATGTCGTAGAAGTCGTAGCTTTCGCTGTAAGCCATGTGATTATGTAGCAGTGTGTGTAGTCATGATATGTATAGACATCATCGTTGTGTGCTCATGAGGGTGCCATGCCCTCCATGGCTTCGGCCTCGTATTGTTCCAATCTCTTGAGCTTCGCATCCAGCTCTGCGAAGATGTCCCCCATGTGGCATGCTTGCTGTAGTAGGGGCGCAGAGCCGAAAGGACGAACTCGGTGACGTAGGGCGAGTGTGTTCGCACAAGACTAGCCTCACTGTTAGCATCGCTCTAAAATGGTCAGAAATTCGAGGATAACGTACCTCAATTCTCGAGATCTGATGCTCGACAAAGTTGATCAAGAATCTATCCGTGATCTCACCACCTCGACTCTTCATCCTCTCTAATAGCGCCGTTTCAGGAGGTTTGAGCTCTACACACCCAGGGCTCTCGAGAGAACTACAGAGCATCTCCAGACGTAGACTAATATTCCAGAGATCCCATACATCTTCTGTATCGATTGTGAGCTGGCTACCTGCCATCTTCTGGCCTGCCGTCGCTTCTGCCGTCGGTGGCGCTGGCTTCTGTTCCGTTTGTCTCTGGACAGCAAGACGACTCGCTAAGGAATGTGGGTACATGAGATAAATATACTCAGGATTCTCGAGGCCTTTTAGACGGCGCTCGCCGAGATCTTTGACTTCGAAGCCTTGACTACTGAGTGATCGCAGTTCTTGACGTATTAGTTGGCTATTCGCATCATCGCCATAACCTTCCTCGGATCCTATCGAGTTACTGCGGTCTCCTTCGATGTGCGTTTCTAGGAGACGTTGTATCTCAGCAATGAAGTCGGATGACACAGTGATCTGCCCTCCGTCGGCGACGGAAGAAATACGAGAGGCGCGGTTGACCATAGGTCCGAAATAGTCCATGCGCTTGGTGACAGGATCCACTTCGCACACCGGTGTACCCCAATGTATGCCCATGCGGACAGAAAGACCTCTGAAGATGACGTTGCCGTCGGGGTCGACCACCTCTTGCCCATTCACACTGTTGAGAATCTCCTGCGGCCACTGTACTTCGAGAAGCTGGCTCTGGATGGTGAAACACCATAGCAATGCCGATGTCACCGTTCGGAATGCAACCATGAAAGCATCACCCTCAGTCTTGACTTCATAGCCACCGATGATACGCAGCTGGCGGCGCATGAGCTCATTGTGCATTTTGATAGCGGATCGCATCGCAATCGGGTACGTTTCCCAAAGTAGGGTCGAGTTCTTGATATCCGTGAAGACCAAACTGACCTCTCCTGTTGGCGCATCTACTTCATTGTCGAGACGGGCAAGCTTAGAATCACCGACCAAATTCCTCTTCTTTCCAGGTCTCCGTTGCGCACCCCAGTCCATATCTCCCCCGGGCGCAGGGATCAATGACATGCTTTGCGTGCGGTATCGGGCACGCTGTTTGCTCTTGAGATCGCTAACACCGAGCAACATGACCATGATCTTGTTGGTCGCACCGAAGGCAATAGCTAGATCTCGAAGCTTCTGAGCGGCGCGCATCAGATCATTGCGCTCAGATCGTGCGACATCAACGGCAAAATCTGGAGTGAGATATTCCCAGAGCTCTCGAGAAGCCACAAGGACCATTTCGTCAGTGTCCCCAAGGGTTATATTGAGAAGGTGCGGGGAAGCAATGACGGAGGGCGACATCTGTACGTAGCCAAACGCCCGTGACACCTCCAGAACATCGTTCAGTTTGCCTTGTCGCGAGACGAAGCCGCCTGCTTCACGTATCCTAGCTCTTTCGCTTGGTTCAGCTGGGTCATGTTTGCGAGTGAGAATCTTGTGGCCCCCCTCTGACCGAATAAGCAATGCTTGTGCATCACCAACGTTGGAAACATAGAGTTCCATCTCCTTCAAGAAAAGGACGGTGGCCACGCTTCCAGAAGTCAGATCGTCGTCACCAAGTTCGGGCACTCCACTGCGAGGTTGCGTTGGCGGGCCAAACGCGTTTCTGTCTAGTGTCTGAGTGGTAAGGGTGGCCAATTCCTTGTTGAGGCCAAGGTAGGTTCGTCGGAGTGCGTCTGCCGGGGATTCTTGTGGTCGCAAACGCTCCAACTCATCAGCGAAGCGGTTCTTGAAATGGTCATATAGATACTTGGAGATCTTTGATCCTCCGCCCGCAAGGGGCTGGGCATCAAACAGACCCAGTAATTGTTCATCATCGTGACTGCGGAAGCGAGGAACAACCATGTCCATAGTCGATATGTGCTCATTGCGACCAAGAGAGTCCGCCATACCGTATGCCATCGTGCCCACTGCGGAACCTGCTGTGCGAATCCTTCGATCCTCTGACTGTTCTGGTACAGAAGGTACCATCATCGTAACATCCATCAGTCCGAGTACTCGCAAGTTGATCAAAGAACTGAAATCCGTCAGGTCGCGACCTTCTCGCATGCTCATCCCGCTTCCACTGTAAGAACCGCTCGGTTTGATCTCAAGTCGTTTGTTGCCAGACAAATTCAGGTAACGGAGTTTGTGGTTCCAATTCCAATTCCAGTCGTACGGCCAATTGGATACATTGTATTTCAACGAGTTGCTTGCAACATCCAGAACAGCAAGCTGCGCTACTTTGCCGAGTTCGGCAGGGAGCACTTGGAATTTATTGTTGTTTATGTGGAGCACCTTCAAGGAACCGACTTCTTCCAAATCTTCTGAAGGCAGTGATGTCAAATCGTTGCCAGACAGATACAACTCCGCCAGGTGTTGCCATCTTCTGATCGTGCGGGGCGGTACATCGTAAATAAGATTGTATGCTAGGTTCACGATTCGCAACTCGGGCAGGAGACACAGTTCATCGAAGACGTCGTCAGTCAGTCTGTTGTCAGCCAAGAAGACATGTCGCAATGAGCCTGCGAAAGTTGTGACTAGTCTGCCCGACAAACTAGAGTCCTTCCGCGACATTGGTGTTATGGTGCCCTCTGTAGGCGCGCGAGAAGCGACCGATGTCTTCCGTGCTGTACTGGTAGAATTATATGACGCCATAGAGCCTTTCCTCTGTGAATTGGCCGGTGAAGTCCCAGAACTAAATTGGCCGCCAGAGGCCTGACTGGGGCGTCGATTCTGAAAGTCTTCCAACTTTCCGAGTTCTTCGAAGCTAGGGCTCGTTCCGAGGCCAGGCGTAGATGCTGGAGTCGCTCCATCCATATTGGCTACCTCGCCATTCGGCACCTGTGGAGGTGCCGCACTTGGCTTGGGAAATGCATCCAGTACGTTTGAGGACACATTGAGCGTCTCCAACCGTCGAGCATACCAGAGTTCTGGGGGAAGGATACTGAGATTATTTTCTCGGACGTCTAGATAACGTAGTTCCACAAGTCGTCCAATCTCAGCCGGTAACACATCCAGGGAGTTTCGAGCTACGCTCAGATGTTCCAACCTGAACAGTCGTCCAATGTTATTCGAAAGTGAGGTGAAATGGTTCTTGTCAAGAATTAGCTTTGTGAGACCAGTAAGCTTCTGAAATAAGTCTTCCGGTAACTGAGCTAGTTTAGCTGAGGCGAGATTGAGCACGGACAGCGATGGTACTGCTTGTGTGAGTCCAAAGCGTGTGACGGGGTTGTGATTCATGTGTAAGACCCGGATCTTGGTGAAGTAACCCTCGAATGCAGAAATAGAATTGTGCCCAATCATCAGATACTCTAGGCGTGGTAGCTGAGAGATTACGTCCATACTGTCAAGCGCATTGAACCGTACATCGATTTCTCGGAGGTTCACCAGGTTACTCAATGTCGGAGGGAAGCTACCGGTTAACTTGTTGTTGGTCGCCCAAAGCCTCTCCAAACAGGTAAGCTGACCTATCTTTGGAAGGCTGGAGATGGAGTTGAAGCTGATATCAAGATCGACTAACGTACGGACCTCACATAGAAAGTCAGGAAACTCGTTCAACGAGTTTGAACTGAGGTTCAGACTGCGAAGAGCACGATATTGGCCAAAGTACGAGGGCAGTCGCGTCAAACCGTTATTGGATAATCGTAGACCTTGAAGGCTTTGGAGCTTGTGCAGCTCCGCCTTATCCAGAGACTCAAGACGGTTGTTCGAGATATCCAACATGGTGAGGCGGCTGGCTAGACTGAGGCTGGGTGGCAATCGCCTTGCGTCGTTGCTGGTATACTTTATCTCTCGAAGATTGGTGCAAGCTTGGATAAAATCTTTCGGTACATCCAAAGACAAGTTACGTGATAAGTTGAGGGATATTATCTCTGTCGCCTTTTGGTAGAGCGTGATGGGTATGGTTATCAGATTGCGTCCTTGAAGGTCGATATGACTAAACTTCTGCATCTTGCTGAACCCAGGATCTCTTTCGAGACTGGAGTAGCCACTCATTTTAGCAGGCAGGAACGTGAACCTGCAGAGATAGCTATTGTCCTCCCGCCCGACATCTTCTAGACGATCAAGATCTGAGTACCCAGCTTGCTCGAGGAGGCGTTTCTGGATTAGCAAGGGACGCTCATTGTTTTCCAGCTGTCGCGCAGTATCATGCTTTCGCATCACAATATGGTAATTATCCAGATCGTCCTGTAGTACGGTTTTCTTTCCCAATATCTGGATAATCTCTTGCACCGTGGTGTTTAAAGTGGCAGAAAGCGTGGCGAATGTAGAATCGACCCGGAAAATGCGTAAACAATATGTCTTGGTGTCGCTCTCCTCCTTCAAAGGAGCGCCAGATTCATCGAGATCTCGAAGTCTGTCCATTTCGTCCTTTAGCCTCTTGACAGCCCAGGAATCAGGCGCATCCCAGGCCGCGTTGCCATCCTCGTCGGTTGCAGGAATCGGCTGCTCCTCGCCAAATGTTGGCGCTTTCTGTAGTTCGCCAACCGGGGGCGTCATTGGCGGTTGTTGTGGGTTGACAATACCCTCCATATCGTCGAGGTTTCGATCCAGAAAGAAGACTGCATCGTTGCCTACCGTGCTGGCGAGAGCTTCGTTGGGATCTCTGCCAGACTGATCGTTTGCCGGTGCACGTTTATCCTTTCTGAACGTTGGGAGGCGGTGATGAGGTGCTCTTCGAGTGTCCTTGCCATTCCCCTTCTCTTCCGGGGCCTGCAGGTTGGCTTGTCTCTTGGCCATGATTGCTTGCGGCGAAGGCTCTGCCCGTACCTGTTTGGTAGTGATGACCGAAGGGTTGAGAGAGATGGCGGACGTCGTACCAGCCGGAGGAAGATTTTTGAGGTTTTCCGGGGGAGTGCGGTCTGCCTTGTCCTTGTCCTTACCTCGCAAACGAGCGAAGAAACCGTGTGGCCTGTGGATGCTAGGTGACCGCTGTGTTAGCGAGGAATCGCGGGTTGTGTCAGAATAGGCACTAGGTGTAGGACTGGAGGGGCGCCCTAGAAGACTGGTCTTTGAAGCGAAAGCGGAGCTGAGGGCCGACGGGTACTGTTGGTTTTGGCGAACGCTGTATGATGAATCTTCACGACTGGTAGCGGGACGCAGCGGATAGGGCTGACTGATGTCTGCCCGGCCCTCGGGAGCTTTACTGTCCTCCTTGCTGTTTTTGTGCCGATGGCCGTGGCCAGGTAGTCTCACATGTAGCTTGTGCGAGCGAGTGCTCGACTTGCCTGAGTGATGCTCCGAAGAACGCCTTCCATTTTCAGCTGGGGCGGCAGCGTCCTATACAATGTTAGCAACAAGGTGCGTTGTCGAGATGCGCGAGGGAGGAACACGTGAATTGGGCCAATGTGCCTTCCTCAAAGACGTGATCCGACAGCCATCGCACATTGTCAACGTACCTTGGGTTCTTGAAAGTCCCATGGTGTGACTTCTGACGAGGGTTGTGGCGTCCGGGGACGTGAACTGGTGGGCGAGCTGGGCCTCGACTGGTGGTTACTACCTATAGTGTTGTTGAGAGAATTGCCACGATTCCGTTGCCCGCGCGTAGACGCCGTGTCTGGCACGTATGGCGTGTTCAAGCTCGTGTCGGAGCTCTGGCGGCCATCAGCAGGAAAGTCCTCCCCAAACACATTCTGCAGTCGTTTGTGGAAGCCACCTCTGTTGATGCTCGACTTGGAGCCGGTGCTGCTGACCGTGGTGGCACTTGCCACGGACGGCCGTCGGTCGTCCTTGAGCGGGAAGCCCATACTGTCTTCTCTGCTACCAGTGCCCGGGCGCGCAAAACCGGGCGAGAGCTGCGCAACATCCTCGTTCGAGTCGTTGAAAAAGCTGCTCCAGACGCTGTTGGCCATGTTGGTCCCATTCGCGCCCGCGGACCAGGGCGCAATTTGCGAGGTTGCGCTCGTAGCAGTCGGCGGGTTTCGCGATATCGACGGCACCCTGGCTCCCGACGTCTCGAGCACAGCCAGCTGCTTGCGGTGGTCCCCGAAAGCGTTCGTCTGCGGGCCGTCCCAGTTGGATTGCTTGCGCGGGCGGGGCGCGGCGTCCTTGGGCGGAGGAGCTGGAGGGAGGGTGCCGGGCGATATCTCCGACTCGCGTTCGATTCTACGTCATGGGGTCAGCGAGTGCTCAGGTCAAGCGATTGCGATTGCAATGTTGATTTCAAAGGAGAGCATGCACGTCTAGCAGTGAGACGGGCAGAGACAAGGCGGGGCATTGTGCTCGCCCACGTTCCCGAGTTTCCACGGCGCTCCGACGAAGGGATGGCAGATGTAGATGCAGATGCAGATGAAGACAGCACACCGGGGCATACGTACGGCTGGTTGGCGTCCTTGGCCGTCCTGACGGTGACGGGCGTGCCGCGCAGAGTGCCGCGCCCATGGGGCCGTATCGTGTCGCCGGAGCGCGAGCTCCACGAGCTCTCGCTGGATCCATGGCGGCCGACCTCCTTCCGCGTCATGGTCACGGCAGCGGGCACAGAGGGAGACGCGATGCGCCCGCAGGGCGAAGGGGTGCAGCGACGACTGCGGGATTCGAGGGCTGCGCAGCGCAGAGGGGCCTAGGACGGCTGCTTCATCGAGGCGGGACAGCAGCGGTCGGTGTGCGCATGGGCGGAGCGGTCACGCAACGGCAATGGGCAACAGGCAATGCGGGAGCACCGAGGGGCGTGGTGGCGGTGGTCTGTCTGGCGGGAGTATTCTCTGTCGCATTCACATTCACATTCACATTCGTAGCGGGTGCGGGCGCGGGTGCGTGTGGTCGTGGTTGTGGTTGTGGTTGTGGTTGAGATGGAGCGGCGTCAGGCGTCTCCAATTGCTGCGCGGGCTCCACTCGAGCAGCTGGCGGCGCGGATGCTCACCTGTCGCGGGCCCACGGGCGCCACTTGCACTCTGGGGTCCTACCAGCCATGGCCCATGGCCCACGGCCAGCTCCAGCATCCACCGCTCGGCTCCCAGCCTAGAACGCGAACAGCATCCGCCCAAGCAGCCAGTGCACCCAGTCGTGCCAGCCCACGGCTTGTTTCGCCGCTCGCGCCCCTCCTCAGAGTCCCTCTGCAAGTCACCGCGCCTGAACCGCCCGGAAGCAGCTGCAATACTCCGTACCGCCATCTACTATTGCGTCCAAGGCCCATCGTGGCCAAGGTGCAGCATCGCCAGCCGTCTGCCCCCCCGCCCGCTCCATAGTCCCAAGCCACCGTGCCGTGGCTGCTTGTTCGACCACCACCAAGGAGGGTCCATTCATCCACCTCACACTGCGCCAGATGACGACAGCTGCCCTCTCACCACGCACGTCGTGCTTCTCCTTCTCCTGCCATCCCATACGACATGTACTAGACAGGTCAAATCTAATCTATGCGAAACACGCGCGTCGCCTACAATGAGGTCGAGGGCCCGACTCACTCCAGCCTGCAGAACCTCCCATGTCTGGCCTGTGTGTCTGCCGCTGTGACGAGCCTTCTCCGCTGACAACTGCCGCTCGCCCGCCATTACACAGACATTGCCTTCCAGCTTGCCAGGGCGCTTATTGCGACATCACGTTTCTTGCTGTTTCTGACGAACAAGGCGTCGTCTTTGCTGATCCATCTGACACCTTGACCATGTCCAAAATCAATCTGCTAGTGCAGGCCTAGTGCAGCCCTATACCGTCAGCTTGCCAGGCCGCCAAGAGGCCAATCAGTCAAACATCACAAACCAACATGTTCAGTAGGGCTGCCATGTAAGGGCGTTGAACATCCTTTTTCTAATAAACTGCCGAGCCCCTTGCGCTGCAATCACCGACTAGTTATACATTGAAACATCTCCGACATGGCCACGTCAGACATTCGACATGCCTCGACACTTAGGAAACTGGGAAACAAATACCTAATGCACCTCAGAAGTGCATTCACCGTCTACTCACAACCCCACGTGCCTTGCTTGAGTCATGTGATTGTATAGGGCCGTCATTAATCCTTTCAAGCTGAACCACCTCCTCCTCCCAAGGCTCGGAGAATGTCTTGGAGGCTCTGCGCTCCTGCCTGCGCATTGGCTTGCTGTTGTGGGTTTGCAGGTGGCGGTGCAGCATTCTGTCCGTACTGTTGATACGGATACGCATACTGGGCCTGGGGTTGTGGTGGAAGTTGGGGTGGTGCTTGAGGTTGAGGCTGAGCTTGTAGTTGCGGCGCTTGTTGCTGGCTCATCGCGCCGACGACTTGGAACCATTGTGCCCAGGCTGCCATGTTCGCTTGTTGGTCGAGCTGGCTATGTGCTGGAGGCTGTGGAGCGTAGGCCGCCGGGTTTGCATATGCTGCTGCCCCTGTGGCCGGCGGCGGCGGTGGTGCTTGTGTATAGGTAGCTGCGGGCTGCGATGGAGCTGAGTATGGTGCTGGCCAGCCTGCGCTACTGTTGTTCGCATAAGCGTTGGCATTGCGCGTAGAAGATGGCGCTGAAGGCACAGGGGAAGAATGCTGCTTCTGATGCTGTCCCTGCTGCTGCTGCTGTTGCTGTTGATGTTGATGTTGCTGGTTTTGCTGCTGCTGCTGTTCCCGTTCGCGCTCCCTCTTCTCCCGCTGTCGCTGCTTTCGATTCTTGTTTTTTCCACTCTTAGGTGGCGATTGCTGGGGTTTATGAAGTTGATGCGGCTGTGAGTGACCGCGGTCTTGCTGTTGTCGAGCAGGTGACGCAGAAGTAGCAGACCGGTTGTCATACTGCGGGCCGTTCCTTGCGCGGAGGTCTTGTTGACGATCGTGCTGTCGATCATGAAACTGGTCCTGATGTCTCCCACCGCGATCAGACGGGGCGTTGAAGACACGTCCACCCCTACCGCCGCCGCCCCTATCGCCTCGATTATTGCCATGTCCGCCTTTATCGCCTCGCTGGGTGAATCCTCCACGATCACCTCGGCCGCCTCCAAAGTCACCACGCCCACCACCATACCCTGTCTTGTCGCCACGGTTGCCTCCAAAATCCCCTCTGCCACCGTACGCTCCTCGTCCACGCAGACCACGACCTCGATCAGACCAGGGACCCTTGCCACGCATCATACCTCGTCGTACATGGCTGCGATCCTCAAGTGGAGCTCCGTGTCCAACAATCTGCTCAAAGTGATCTGGTCTTGCAAGCGGCTTGTACATGCCAAGATCCTCATCCTCATCGTCGCTGTATTTGAGGCCACCGCCTTGATACTCCATAGACTGGTAGACTACTGGTTTGTCGACATGGCCTCTCGGCCCCGTGGGTATTGGCAGGTTTGGACGGTCCTCGTTCTCTTCTGCCCTCGCTCGCTTCTTAGCCTTTTGTTCCCGTTTATACTCGGCCTCCTTCTCGTCATCGGAAAATTCGACTTCGTTGGTCTCTTCATCGTGAAGGTTCGATGCGTCGGTGTGCTTCTGCGCACGTAGGGGTTCGGTGAAAACAAAGGTTGTATGCTCGTCCACGTAGTAAATCGGCATGTCCTTTGCAAGCCCTAGGGTCTCTATTTCGGTAGCATCATTGAAGCCCACAGCGTACCTGGGTTCTTCGACGCGTCCAATCTGCTCCGAAACCTTGCCAATGACTGTGCGGTTCTGCAGACAGAGCGCAGACCCGGATTCGAGCACTTGATAGTCGCCAGACACATTGGCCTTGATCAGGACAAGGTTCTCGACAACCGACTCGACCTTGCCGAGCTCCGTGATCTTTGTGTCTTCTGCGACTGTGATATCGGGCTTCTCATACTGTTCCTCTACCTCGTTCAGCGTCTTGACCTTGGCTTTGCCGTTCGCACCTGGCTCGTCTGCAGCTTCCGCCATGAGGAGGCGAACCTGCTCCTCGGGGTCTAGCAGCTCACCCTCGTCCGAGCCCTCGTCAGAACTGTCATTGGAGCTGGAGTCCGAGGACGAATCTGAGTCTGAAGCGTCCGAGTCCAACTGCCATTCGGCGTCCTTGTTGTCTTTATTCGCCTCTGCTGCGCGCAGGAACTCGGCTTTGCTGGCAATCTCTGCGGTACCACTGCCTCCAGCAACCGACAGATCTTCCACAGCGTCTTGTGCACTAGTCTGGGCGTCTATGGCTGCAGCGAGCGCCGCGTCGAGCGCACCGTCATCGGAATCGGGTGCAGGGTGAGGGACAGCGGCAGCATCTTTCACAGAGGTCAGGTACTGTACGCGGTGGACAAGCTTCAGGCGCGACGACGGCTTACCGTGCTGTGGAGCCTCGCCCAGGGCCTCCTCCTGATTGGCCACGGGCTGCTCGACCACAGTTCCATCATCATACAAGGCCTCGTCGTCTGAGAGCTCGCCGTCTTCGGGCGTCTCATCTGGGTGAGCGTCTGCGCTAGCTTGTGCTGCTGGCTGCGCGGCCTGGTTCTCGCTCACCGAGCCGAGCCCAGGGAGGTGGAAGCTGGCTGGTGCCGTAGCAGCCGCAGCAAACAACGAAGTCGCGCCGTCGGCAGCAGGAGGCGCTGCGGGCTTGACAGGCGTAGTGTCGTAGAAATCGTCGTCCATGTCATCGACGGGCGAGCCTGGCGCGTCCAGCGCAGTTGCAGGTGCGCCGTAGACGGGAGCGTCCGCCTCCAACCGCGCCCTTTTGGCCGGCGGTTCCAGAGAGTCAGACATGCTTGTCCTTCTCTGCAGTGTTCTGAAGCACGCGTACTCGCTGCGGGATCAACTGCGGTTTGTCTGCACCAGTCTGCTCTTCTGCGTGCGGTGATGGTCTGGAGGAGCACCTGGGAGGAACGTCGCTTTTTCGATCCATGCACCTCATCAGCTAGCGCGCCTTGGCAGGAAGGCGCGCCTCAGCCCTACCGCCCTAATGATGGAAATGGCGTTTACGTGACGGGAACGTCGAGCCACGGGCGACAGTCGATACCTATTTACGCGACTTCTACCACAAGTAACCCTGGAGATGGTGATGCATTCTGGTGCGCTGCTATAATTGAGTGACGTCCGGTAACTATGCCTCCAGGAGTGAGCCTGGAAGCTCCCACGACCAGGTGAGTAACACTGGACCCCCAACTCTCCACCCTTTCTGTGGAGGGTAGGTCTGCGCCCTTCATTTGCTTTACAACATCTATACTTCCTAACGGACTAAAGCTCATTCGTACACAGAACACCCGCCACGACCAGAAAGCCACCAGAGCTCCGGGCCACCATGGCGTTCTACGTATTTGCGCTTGCCAACCTCATCGCCGCTGGTTTCTCGCCAATTCAGGACTGCGACGAGGTCTTCAACTACTGGGAACCAAGCCACTATCTCAACCATGGATATGGCCTGCAAACCTGGGAGTACTCTCCAGAGTACGCAATCCGGAGTTGGACGTATACTGGCATTCACTCGCTGTTCATATGGATCTCGACGTTCCCACTCAAAGCTCTGGGTTATGGCAACTCTAAAGTTGCAGAGTTCTATTTCCTCCGGACGCTGCTTGCGTTACTTTGTGCACTGTGCCAGACAAGGCTGTTCTCGGTCATTTCAAGGACATTCAACCCCCGTGTGGCTCTGTTCTTCATGATTGCTATGGTCATCAGTCCGGGCATGTATCATGCCGCCCCGGCTTATCTCCCTTCGAGCTTCGCCATGTACACAACAATGCTGGGCTTTTCTGCCTTCATGGATTGGTCACATGGGATCAAGACATCTCAAGGGGTCATGTGGTTTGGCTTAGGAAGCATTTTGGGTTGGCCATTTGCCGGCGCTCTCGTCATACCTTTCGTCGTCGAAGAAATTTTACTTGCAGCTATAACTGGCGAGGTCATTGGCGCCTTTTGGCGGCTACTCCAAGGCGCAGGCAGATCTTTGATCATTCTGGTAAGGCACAGCACGGCACAGCATTTTGATCAAGTCGGAGCTAATACCTCAAACCATAGGCCCTACAAACGGCTATTGATTCAGCTTTCTATAAAAAGTTCACTTGTGTGCCATTTAATATCGTTCTGTACAATGTGTTTAGTGGCGGCAGTAAAGGTCCTGACATATATGGAGTGGAGCCATGGCATTTTTACATACGCAACCTCGCCCTGAACTTCAACATATGGTTCTTCCTCGCCTTAGCCGCACTTCCCTTGCTTCTTGTGCAGCACATCGGCTTCCAGAAGGCTGTTTCTAAGCAGACCCTCATACGCAGCATCGTCTTCGCCAGCCCGTTCTATCTATGGGTTGCGATTTTCACAGCCCAGCCTCACAAGGAGGAGCGTTTCATGTACCCAGCTTACCCAGCTTTGGCCCTGAATGCCGCGATCTCGCTACACATACTGCTTGCAAACTTCGGATCGACCGACCCAAGACACCTCGTCAGCAAGATTCCTCCACAGCTGAAGCTCGCCATAGTCAGCATTCCGCTGCTCTTGTCCTTCAATATCGGTGTGCTTCGCACGTTTGGTACGTAAAAGCATTTTGCTTAGTTGTCATTGATAGTTCTGGAGCTCTTGCATAGCCGTCATTCTTGTGTTCAGTTTGCGTCCTGCTTCGCAAGTGCTAAAATCCTGCTCAATATACGCTGCCGCTGAAAGCCGTTGCCCCGAATTGTATTGTTAGGACCTCAGTACTGACGATATCTCCAGGAACTCTTACCGCTTACTCGGCTCCTTTAAATGTCTACAAGCCTCTACAAAATGCAGGCGCCGCTCGCCCTGGGGACACTGTATGTTTGAGCAAAGAATGGTATCGCTTTCCGTCATCGTATAAGTTACCCCATCAAGTGCGCGCCAAATTTGTGAAGAGCGAGTTTTCCGGTCTTCTACCGGGTGAGTTTAGCGAAGCCAACATTGGCTTCGGGCATTTTCCCGGCACATGGCTCGTACCAATCGGTATGAATGATGAAAACCAGGAAGATCCCGGCAAATACGTACGTGCGGACCCTATGGCAGCTCGACGTGACTAACAATGGCCAGATTGACGTTGATCAGTGCAACTTCCTGGTAGATTCCCGCCTTCCTGGAACGCCACCAACAGTACTTGAGCCAGACTACATATCGGATACAGAACACTGGGAGATATTGAAGTGTGTACCTTTCCTCGATGCCAGTCGAACTCATCTCATCGGCCGCTTGCTCTGGATTCCAGACTTCCCGTTCATTCCGACAAGGTTCCGCAGGAAGTGGGGTGATTACTGTCTGCTGCAACGCAAAGCCTCCGGTAGCAAAGGCCTCCATGCATGAATGAATCCAATTTACCCCATAGAGCATAAACGGTTAGCTATGTAGTATCCATACGACTAGAGATGGCAAGATAAATCAAGAGAATGGGCCTCTATATCTACCAAACACACAGCAGTGGGGTGGTCTTCGACATAACTACGGGCATTGAGCATGCAACCATGATCAATCACTGCTCTCAACTGACTAGCACCCCGAGATCACGCAACAACTTTACCCAGCGAACAAGAATATCACAACCTATCACATAAGTAGTAAGGATGCTCAGCTGCTTGAGAGAGATCCACTGTTGTCGATGGCCTAACCAAGTGGGGTAATATTGTCCCCGCCATTGAAAGATAAAACCATTTGACGACAACCGGGACCGCTACGACCCCACACTAGATCCCTGGCGGACCTTATCGCAGCAGCGTTCGTTTGTATATCAGAACAATAAAAGGAAGCTGCACCACATGGCGTGCATGATTGTTCTGGCACTATCCATACAGTCCATCCATTTGTTCATGGCTTCAAATTCCGATTCCACTTACCAAATCCCACCTGAATTGCAGCCTTCTCAGTTAAATACCTACTTAACGCGCCCTTAGCTCTCAGTCACACCAGTAGAAGTCATGTCTGCCATCATCCTGCGAGTCATGGAGCATACACGACATGTGGCTCGCATTGTTCAGCATCACTGCGGTAAAGTCCAAGAGAAACTTGACCGTACTCTACAGATCGCAAACACCCAGCCTAAGGCCGTATTATACTCTGGTCTTCTTGCTATCGTATGCGTGTGGTTATGTGTCACTATTGCACGCCGAATACGGTACCGCAAGCGTCAATTCATCACACCTCCTTCCACGCCCAATCTCGAAAAACGCACCCTGTTTAAAGCTCCCGACCGTCCGCCTGGAGGTAAGTGTACATCTCCCGTACTCTAGGGCAGCCGAGGCAAACCCCATAATCTAACGTCCGTTCACTGTGACGAGCGTCAGACGAACGAAACTCCCTAACTTAAAGTACTAGTATGGCCACCCCAAACTTTCAAACGCCCAACCGCACCGCCGTACCCCAACTGGTCTCTCGAACACACCAAACCACTACCTTATCGCCCCTTCCGTTATGGTCCTAAGTACAACATCACAATGGGTCTGCGAACAATGCACTGGGATGAATGGATAGAACTCGACAACCAATTCATGCATTTCCACAACCAGAAAGCGCAACGCATCGCAGAGCGCGGCCAAAAATGCTGTAAAACAGCTCCCGAAGCATACGACGGCGCGTGTGAACTCCTCGAGGAACTATGCGATTACCTACCGCAGCGATATCCAAGCTTGTACAAAAGGACAAATGTAGGTATCGATAATATCGTTACGAAAGAGTCCTTCAACATGGTCGAACGACCCCTCAAAGAAGACCCAATGCAACTCGCCGCGCGCCTAACACAAGATGATCTCGCTATCATGTTCGAGCGCCCAGACGGGCAGTACTACCTCCTCGCAGGCGCAATCCTGCTCGCTGGTTTTTGGCGCCTAGAAGATAAATTTGGAATGCCATTGGTTAGTCCCCCGGCAGCCCGCAAAATAGTTTATACACTGGAATCCTTACTAAAGGCCTGCTCCAGTCTCAGATACATACTAGTGGTGACGTACCGGGGTATAAGGAAAAGTTAGAGAAAGGGTATAATTATAGTACTTAAGAGGTTCTTTATACTCTTTACTAACTCCTTTTAGGATGCTAAACTTCTTCCGGCGGATTCAGCCTGGAAATCCAGTGGTGAGGAATAACTACTTCATCCAGGTTGATGATAAGTTAGCCTGGAGTGAGAGTATTGGAGGAGAGGATGAAGAAGGGATTGGATGGTTTACGGTACGATGATGAGTTGCTTGCTGTTTCCCAGACTTCGTCAGGGAATCGATGAAAAACTGGACTAGACTGGATGGAACTGACAGTAAAACAGGCGGAAAAGAATAAAGCGATTCAACACCACTGGTTTAGAAGTGAGCGGCAGAGTCTACGACGGTATGTTGGACGTTATATCAGATCGTTTGGTCTCTTATCAGTTGGGTTGAGATGGTTGATGCGTCCGTCAGCATGATCAGCTTGATCCACATGGCCCTGATCATCGAGGGCCTAATACCCACCATTTACTCTACATTTTCTACCTCGTCAGCATCACCACAAAGTCTACATACTTACGTACACTTAGTCTTCCTCGATCTGGTGGCGTGGTCTTCACCATCCGCACCTACTTCCATCCAATTACCGATATCTGCAAGGAGCCCTACGTCCCTGGTCGGCTTGCTAGTGCAGTGCGCAGTTGGGGCGATGATGTGAGCAAGTACAAGGGCAAGGAACGCTATGGCGATGTATTGCTAGAGTATCTAGATAGGATGCATGAGCAGCAGGTTGAGGGAGGGCTCGATGTTAGTAAGGAGGAGGAAGAGGGGAGTGGGTATCCTTTCTAACCATTTTAGGGCCATAGATGTTACATGGTCGAAGTCGTCGCCTGGATTTTATTCAGGTCTCATTGAATTGCCAGAGGCGTAATCAGGGCATGTCACAGGAACAATGCATCTAGAGTTCGGACTCGGGCATACTATTGTCCCTATGCAATCGTCAATGAGTCGTATTCTTCTCATTCAGGCTCTACAACCAATATGGATCCCCTCTGCGCATCACATTCTGCGTTGTACGAGCAAGTATAACTGTGTCCTTTTGTCAGTTCGAACGGGACTGATCAATAGGTATTCTAGAAACAACACGGAAGGGAATTGCGCTACCCTTGCCGATTGCTCAAGCGCAATCCTGTTCCACAATACAGAACAAGATGACGTCGTCATGCATCCGTGCTGAGATGAGCGTAGGCCTGCGGTGCGCACCGTCCTTTGAAAGGGTAGTGTACATACCTACCGGTAGTGCACTTACGACTCGTACAGTGTGAGATGTGAGGCGACCAATTGTTCATGGGATCAACACGCTGGAAAAGTGCAATGGTGCCGGTGTAGTGGTAGGCGACGGTAGATGGCGGTAGGGGTGGGTATGGCCGTCCCAAAGCGGCAATGCCTTTGCACAGAAGCAGAGCGTGACTGGCCCTATTTATTGTTTATTCCATGTCACTACAGTATCAATCCTCAACGTCTCGTGCTTGGAACTGGCAGTAAAGATAACAATGATGCAGATGTGCCAGGGCCGAACGTCGAGCTGTCGGCGGGTGGCTGGGAGCCGACGGGTCGTTTGCACGGCCAGCTTCTGGACAGCAGGCCGCATTAGCTGTCAACATTGGACGACGGCAGCAAGCTCGTTTGCAGGAGGTAGCGGACCAGTGCGGAGGCAGCCGAGGAGAGGATAGTGGGTGTTACTTTGGGCTCAAGGCACGCACTGGCCCCCGGCCGGGGGCTGGCCGCAGGGGCGCTGACTGGTGAATTGCATCTGATAGCGCCCTGCGGGCGATGGTGACAGGGCTGCGACTTCAACCGCCGTCTTCTACTCTTGTCGGCGCAAATTAAGATGTCTGCACTGCGCACATCTTCTCTGGCCATGCCCTGCCCACGTTCCTGCTGACGGTGCTGCTCGTCGTACTGCTGCGCGCGCGAAGAAGCCGTTCGGTATGGGGGAGGATGGCGCTCCCGGCACTGCAACAGAATGATGCCTCCCCAGGCCACCCGGGCTCCCCTGTTGGGTTTGACGCAGACTTAGCACGGCGACGCGCTGACGACCCGCGACGCCTGCGACGAGTAAAGGACTCCAAGGAGCAGCTGAAGAGGCGGACGCGGGCACGCGGGGCCAGCAACAGCAACAGCAACAGCAACAGCAACAGCACCATCGAGACGGCGACGAGCAGCGCGACGGCCGCCGGGCGCTCCTACACGGTCGCCAACGTAAACAACGGCGTCATCTACCTGAGGTACGCGAAGCTGCACACGCACAGGAACAGCAGCGGTCTGTCTTGTCTCGCTCGTCCTCGTCCTCGTCCTGCATGACAACAACACCAACGCCCACATCTGACACCCCATCGCTGACTTCACCCCCACAGGCCCGTCGTGCGCGCTGGGAACCAACGCACCCGCGCCCAGCCCGACCCCTTCGTCTTCCCTCCCCAAACACCGCCCGACAGCGCGACGCTCGACTCGACGCTGCGCCCAACGAGCAATGACTGGGGCCACAGCGCGTACGGCTCGAGGACCCCGCGCTCCGAACCGACGCCGCCGCTGCCAGACGTGAGGGCAGACGATGCCTCGACGCAGCAGCCGCCGCCCGAACCCACGCCCGGCACGCGCCCCCTCGTCCACGGGCGCTCGCATTCCTTCTCGACGGCCGACGAGCACACGGCCACGTCGCTGAGCAACGAGCCCGGCACCTTCAAGGTGGTGATTGAGCGGCCGCCGTTTGGCGGGCGGCCCAAGACCGCAGACACGGGCTCCTTCCCACTGCTGCAGGTGCCCATTCCGCATTACCGCCTGGGGACGCCGCGTTTCAGCACTCGGGGGACCGCCGACCTGCGCAGCTCCGTCTACACGCGCGCCTCAGGCACCGACGACCCGGCCAATTCACTGCTGGCGCCACAGCGGGCTGGCACCCACTCGTTCCTGTCCTCCCGCCCGCGCTCAGACGCATACTCGCCGGTTCCGCATCGCTACCGCTCCACCATGGACCGCCCGCCCCTCCCCTCGTCTGCTCCTTCTTCCGCCCGCGTGTCACAAGCCCCAATTGGGCCCAGACTGTATGATGCTCTTACTCTGAACCCGGACGACAGGGCCGTCGTGCGATTCTCCTCGACTGGCGAGATTCTTGCAGCGACCCCATCGCGGCTTGTTGCCCACATCACCTCTCCTAGCTTCCTCGACTACGAACTGCTCTCCGACTTCTTCCTCACTTTTCGCGCATTCTTAAGCACTAGAGACTTGGTAGCCTACCTCATCTCGCGCCTACGCTGGGCCGTTGATAGACAGGACGACTTTGGCCGCATTGTCCGGGTAAGGACGTTCGTAGCCCTTCGCCATTGGATCTTGAACTACTTTGTGGATGACTTCGTGCCTGTCTACAGGCTGCGCATGTACTTCTGTCATCTCGTCAACAGTCTACATAGCAGTCTGCGAGCTCGTGAAGATGGAGGGGCGGGCGATATCAAGATTGTTGGCGAGTTGAAGAAATGCTGGAGGCGCACGTGTGCGCAGTACTGGGAGACAGAGGACGGCATTGGTCAGGATTATGCAGACGACGATTTGCTGCCTGGCGGGCAAGCCGGATCGCAAGATTCGATCCAAGAGATCCCACACGTTGCAGCAACCCCCACGACCCCTAAGCGACAAGCAGCTCGTGATACCAAGGAGACTGTGGGCTCCAATCCGAGTGATCAATTCGCATCTCGACATATGGAATGGGCGCAAAAGACCCGTCATACGCCTCAGAACTCAGTCAGCTCCCCTTATGTACCTTCCCAAGAGTACGAAACTGTCCAAGTGCCGCTGTCACCTGCAAGTGAGCAGAGTATGCATGTCCTCTCATGCTCTATCCCTATGCGGGGCATGAACAGGACGGAACAAGCTATTGATCTGCCACTTTATCCTCATCCGGTTCCTGCGGGCAACGCTCGTCTAGTACCAAGTCCGCCGCAGGTCATGACTGTCAAGAAAAATGGCCGTCCATCTCATAGCCATAAGCGTAGCGGGAGCTTCTCGGATGCATTGAGGGACAGCAGAGCACCCCTCTCAATCCCCAAATCAGGATCCACGGACCTTGCTATGTCAACAGTAACAAACATGCCTGGAAGCCTAGTTCGTGGTGGCCTTTTCCAGCCTGGATCTCCATATTTTGAAGTCAAGGCCCCACGTCCTACACGCTCGCAGCTCCTGCAAGAAGTCGATGAGGCGCATGCAACAGACTTGCAGAGACCAGGACACGCAACTAGCCCGGGAATGAAAAAGATCCTTGGTACCGTACGGCGTGCACTGAGCACCCGACAAACACCTGGTGCAAGTCCTCATCTTGGGGCATTTGCACATCAGCAACAACCCCCATCTATTCGATCATCTAACCCAGGCGCCGTAACAAATACTGCGGGAGGAGTTCAGAAACGGCGTACTGCTCGGCCAAGGCCACAAGTTCGCGTTGATATCTTGGCTTCCACGGTCGGAGAAAGCTTCAAAGAAGCAGTGAAGGAGCAGTTGGGCCGCGAACATCAACAACATCAAAACATGAATCCCCCCGACTTAGGTGGGTTCGAGTTCGAGTTTGAAAAACGCGGAACACCGCTCCCGGCGGACCGCGCAAAGTCATTCGATAACACAGACCCTCGCGTATACAGCAACATTACTAGCGGCAGCAAATCCATCTTAATCATAGATGATACGGGAGCACCGCCACTACCTGTGATGTCAGGAGCTCTACCTGCAGGTTTGGAGCTAGCAACACCAGCAGGCGCGTCGTTCCACGATCACCAACGGCAAGTGTCCATTGATGAACGAATAGTTGAAGGTGGTGTTTCTGAGGTCCGGCACTCAGAGCTTTACAGTGATCCAGAGCCCAAAAGTATCGAACAAGGACAGCCCACTTCACCACCCCCAACACAGCGTCCCGTTGTAAGGCAACGAAGATCAATGTCCGAGGGTCGTGAGCAAATGCACTCATTTAAACGCCGTGGATCAACCAAAACTTCCATTGCGCGCTCTGGTTCTTTGCGGCGGCATGCGTCTTATAACAGTGGACTAAGCCGACGCCGGGGCCCTGAGAGTGTTGCTACATTCCGAAGCATGTCATCGGACAACGATCCCTTCTTCCTCGATCGCCAGCCTGCACAAGGGCCCGCTGGCCCCACTCGCCAGCTTCGTCGACGACCAGGTGGAGATCTCCGCGCCGCGGATAATATACAAGACCTCGAAATCATGCAGCGCCCACACTCAACAGGGTCTGTTTCCAATCGTACACATTCGATTGCCAACTCAATC
Source organism: Neocucurbitaria cava (assembly GCA_027946455.1). Classification (NCBI taxonomy): domain Eukaryota; kingdom Fungi; phylum Ascomycota; class Dothideomycetes; order Pleosporales; family Cucurbitariaceae; genus Neocucurbitaria; species Neocucurbitaria cava. Next base: position 1,640,913 of record JAPEUY010000003.1, on the reverse strand, counting down.
ATCCTACGCTCTGACCGTTACATCGAGCCTGGGACCGAGGCAAGCGGCAAAGTCAAGGAGGCGGTCGATGAAGGAACGCAAAAGAAACGTATTTCCATGGTGGATACGCATTCCTCACAGCCTAACCTAAGGCCATCTTTTGAAGCAGAGGTGGCAAAGCTCGCAGCACTGCCAGATGATACAGATGATGATGGTGGTATTGAATCCGCTCTAATGAAGCTCGAAGGTCGCTATGAGAAGAAGTCTCCTAGCATCTCCGCTGAGCGAAGCACGCCAGACTTAAAAGCCTATCAGCCAAGCGGCACGCCTGTGAATGATGCTCTGCCCCCCACCACGGATTCTGAAGTGCGTCCCGATACTGATGACGTCTTCCACCGACCGCTTGCACCTCCCGAAGCGGATGGCCAGGGCATGTATAGACTGTCTGCAGAGAACTTCAATCGCCGCGTACCAGTTGGAACCTCGGTTGGGGAGTCAACAGATTCCTACTCTTCAATACCACTATTGGATCGCGGTCTTAGTGACATCACAAGCTCACCACGAACCGGCACCATGGAGACTATGAGATCTTCAGCGAAACCTTCACCTCTACAATTCACTGGTACGCTCCCCACATCCATGCAGGCACCTACTGTATCTTCGTCTGGAAACTCGTCAATTGAGTATATTACCGAAACGGAAAGCATGAAAAGAATACCAAATGGTGGAACCATGCCCGTATCCTCGCTTCCTCGGCAGTCATTTCTTCTAGACGAGGATGAAGATCTCAGTGACATGGAATCGACAGCGGGTGCCAGGTCGGACGAGACGAGCCATGGTGTGAGGAGCTTCTTCGATGATGAAGTAGTGACTCCGGATCATGAGGCGGACGGCCTTCCGACACATCCAATGCGCCATCCTCCTACGCCGCCTCTTACTGGACATCGGCTGAACGATGCATTGCCCAACCCAACCGTCTTTACGCGAGGCCTACCAACTCCAGGTCTCACGCCCACCGCCTCCCGCCCTAATCAGCAGGCATACAAGGAGTCTGGTCAGCTAGCAGATTCTCCAATCGAGCCGTATGGGGAGCCCGAAAGATATTCCGCATCGACTGCACATTTGCCTTTCGTCCTCGCATACGATTCGGAGGTTCTTGCACAGCAGTTTACTGTCGTTGAGAAGGATGCCCTGGACGAAATCGACTGGAAAGAGCTTATCGAACTGCGATGGAAGCAGTCCTCTCCACAAATCCGTGACTGGGTGCAATACCTCCGAACGCAAGAGGCTCGCGGTGTTGACGTTGTCATCGCACGCTTCAACTTGGTGGTGAAATGGGTGGTGTCAGAGTGCATTCTCACCGAGAGTGTGCAGGAAAGGGCTTGGTGCATCGTGAAGTACATTCATATCGCGACGCATGCGCGACGACTTCACAACTACGCTACCATGTACCAGATTGCGATTGCCTTGATATCAAACGACATCTCCCGACTGAAGAAGACCTGGGCACTTGTTCCTGCCGCCGAATTACGTACCATGCAAGAGCTAGAAGCGCTCGTACAGCCTCTGAGGAATTTCCACAACCTACGCCTTGAGATGGAGACGGTGACTGTAGACGATGGCTGTATTCCATTCATCGGTAAGTAACAGTAACCTCCACTCACTGTTTGCATAGAGCACTAAGAAGGCCTAGGTATCTATACCCGCGATCTTATATACAATGCACAAAAACCCGCATTTATCGACGCCCCTCCTGTAGACGGCGAACGACTTGTGAATTTTGAACGACATCATACGGCCGCCACTATTGTCAAAAATCTTCTCCGTCTCCTGGAGGCGAGCTCCAAGTACACATTCAAAGTTGAACCGAGTATTATTAGTAAATGCCTCTGGCTGGCGGCGCTCAGTGATGACGAGATCATGAAGCGCAGCCGCCAATGTGAATGATCGACACTCAACATAGCTCTTTTATCTTTTGATGGCTTATTGGCGACTTTGCGGTGGATTGAATCTTTCTTATCTCTTTGTTAATACCCGCTCTGAGCGTCATAAGCGCTGCATTAACCCGACATGAGTCACGACTGCGTCTTTACACTGTTTTGCATTTACCAGTCCTTTGCGACTGCTTTGGGCCTATCGTCCCTCTATTACAAGATCTAATAGCTCACGCTTGGAGAAGTGGATTTGTTCGTGTAGGGGTATCAAGCACGCTTGGCATACTTGGGACTATCGATGTATATGATGAAAGCTCGGTGTTCACACATGTAAAGATGTTATGGGTGGATTAGCTTCGCAAGGTATCTGCCGCGAACCAATGTAATGGTTGTCGAACGTCTCGTGGCGGTACGTCCTTTTTGTTGCCTTGCATGCCAGTCTCACCGGTTTGCCCGTAAGCTGGGCGTTGTCCAGGTGGTCAGCGAAGAGGTCATTGGATAAGCTCTAGTATGGAATGGTTCGTAGGGCTGACCCACGCGGAACTCTACCTAGTACGGCGCCGGATACGACCGCAGGCCGCCACAAGCAGCCTCATGATCGTTTCCGCCCCCATAGCCACTCCAGCGCGCATGCCGCGTTCTGCAAGGCCTCCAGGATGGCACTTCCCATAGCACCCTGGACGCCATGTCCTTCAATAGTTTACATGACATCTTCTAGAGCCGATGCGTCTGTGTTGTGCCTCCGATCGCGTATTGTTTGCCAGCTGGGTGTTGTCGTAACACGCCGTTGCTCGTTGTCACTGTCTTGGTGAACCCGGTAGTTGAAGCGCCGCAGGCTTCCAGTAGGTTTGAAACCCCTCCATAGGCATATAGTGCAGCCATGGAGAGGTCAGGGTTCCATCGATCGAAGACGGAGCCTCCGCCGCCGATCATGGTTGAGGATACAGCATCTGGAGAACCGCCGCAGCCGAGCCCTAGCCCTACAGGTGAGCTCTTTGAAGCCTGACATGTTCGAACGAGGGGCTGACTCTACTCCCAAGCGCCAGCGAGAGCGTTCAGCGCATACGAAGCCCGTCCATCGCGCCCACCATTCGAGCGAGGCGAGTCGCAGCCACTGTTGCGTGAGCGACGGAAAGGCACATTCGGTCACCGGCGCAAACATAGCCCCAACGTGGAATGGCGCGAAGAGTGGACAAAGGATAGCTGGAAACAGGGCCGAGTCCTGTTGATTGATTACGTCGCAAGGGAGCACACGCATGAAGGCAGAAGGAAGATCGTTGCGCAGGAGTTTTGCGATGTCGACAGCCTACGCCGTTTTTATCTCAAAGAAGAGCTTTCAGGCCAGGCGGCTTTGAGGGTTATACACGTGCAGAACGCAAGCTGGGCTACGCGCTTTATTTTGCGCAAATTCAACATCGATGCAAGTGATGATCTGGTAGGGACCACATTTGGCAGATGGGCCAGGTACGACAGCCCGCAAAAGAGGGGCGGGAAACCAGTGCTGAACGGTAAGACGTTCAGAGCTCAGCGAGACCCATGGAGAGGCATCAGTCGTGCCGCATTCGGCTGTGATTATCTAAAGTACTATGATAGGCACGCTGCCATGAACGCCCCGGGTGCAAGCGGCGTGAAACCAATGATGGAGCTCAACCACTTCGATCAAGCAGATCAACCCTGTTACGGCTACGATGTCCACGTTCAGCGCCTCTCCGTCTACGTGCAACTCAGCGACGGCAAGCCGGGACAAGCAGTTGACCCGGACATACCGAACCCATACAATGAGGAAGCATTCCAAGAATACCAGCGCCTGAAGAAGCAGTACGGCAATGTCGACGCCAACGAGCATCAAGACCGCTATATACCCAAGCTGCGCACGCTCGACAATGGCACCACAATCATTATATTCGAGACTTCCCAGAGCGGGTCTGTGAGAGATACTCTCATTGGTGCTCGGCAGGAAATCGAATCGCGCTGGAGACGGCTTACGTTCTATTTACCGCGTGAAGACATGGACAATGATGAGACGCTTGCGACTGAGTGTATGGATTTTATACTGAAGGATATATTCAAGGCGGTGGCGTATAACTGGGACAAGTTCCTTAGCGCGTGCGAGACTCATGTCGGTATTCTCGAGGACAAGATCTACGAGAACCCGGCCGATGAGTCTCGGGCACCTGAGCTGTGGAAGAACAGTGCACAGTGGCTCAAGGTTGAACGACTGCTGTATATCCATGCGGATATGGTCAAGGAGATGCGCTCTCACCTCCATGACCTTGCACAGGCGGATCCCAAGGAAGACGAACCATGGCTTGGCTCAGTACCCGACGAGATTGAGAAACTGACTGGGCAATGGGAAAGGGACGTCATGCAACCTACGACGGCGCTGTCAGACTTGATGTACAAGTCCGTTGGTACGTATCTTAGAGCACCCATTGTATGAGTGACGAGGCTAAATGTGTCCTTTGACTGCAGGTATTCGAGATGCCCGACACTCTTTACAACTTGGCTTGTCTATGTGGCGGCTTAGTTGGATTACGTTTATATTTCTGCCCCTCACATTCACTGTCGGATTCTTTGGCATGAACGTCAATACATTCTCGGAAAACCCACCTATCAAGTGGTGGTTCATCACATCAATTCCGGTACTCGTCGTCGTCATTATCCTTTGGTACGCCGTGAAGCACAACCTCTCCTCCCAACGACAGAATCCATTACGGAAGGGTTTCTACGAGGCGTTTTACCACGAACTAGCCACCGACTACTCCACACTCTGGACGCGTCGAGGCCCGCAACCAAACGTTGTGCCCATTGGGTGGTCGGGCGCCCTCAAGTGGCGCCTCATGACAAGCTGGTTTAGCAACGACAAGCTCCAACTTGGCCAAACTTACAACCCTGCAACTGAGGAGTTCGGCATGTGGAGTCGCACAAAGCGCTACCTCGTGCGGCGCTGGCTCTCGGAACTAGCCGTCATGCCAACAACCGCTCTCCCACAAACATCTGAGCCCGGTGATCACGATCTCGCCTCGTTGCAAAACTCAAGCATGAACAAAGACATCGGCGCAGTAGGTGAACTACTGTCTATCGCTACCCCGGTCGCCATCGCAGAGCTCGATCCTACGGCAGCGAGTAGATTGCAGAAGCGTATGCCGATGGAAAGGTTTCGCAACTTGAGTCCCACGAGAAGTGATGGTGGCGGAAGTACGGGGCGGCCGCCAAGCAGTGGGGGTGGGAATTCGGGGTCATGGTGGAGGAGAAGGGGCCTAGCGAGGATGAGAGGAGTGGGGATGAGGATGAGATGGATAGGAGGCGGAGGCAGAGGCTTAGCGTTCCATCTGAGACGGGGATGTAGAGGATCGTAAAATTTCAGATGGACTCGTGGAGGATTATACTTGTCTTCTGATAATCGCACTAAACAATGTACAAGAGTGATGCTCCTCCGCCAACAAACACATGATTCTCGCTTCTTCCCAATGTCTTGACCTGTCACGCCGGCGGCCTCTCCTTACACCTTGCACCTTTCCTTCCCACAATCACTTGCCACCCCATGGTCGCAAAAATCCCCACTCGGACTACATTTGAAGACATGATTCTTAGCCCTCTCCACCTCGACTGCGTATGTACCCGCTCTACAACGCAGAGGCCGCAATACACGCCGCTTACACATACACAGCCATTGAATGTACATGCGTGTTTGTTCAGCAGGATGGCGTAGTGAGAGAGGCATAGTTCTTGATGCCGATCATATTGATGAACGATGAATCCGATTGTGTCCCAAATACTTCGCGTTTCTCGTATAGGTGGAAGGATACAAGGAGACCAGAGCCTGCGACTGCAAGGGTTACGTGATGGTTTATTGCATACGATGTTGTGTGCTTCAGGCTTTGTCTAACGAAAGTGTAGCGTGGCTAGGGATGTCAAAATTCAAAAGGGCTCTTTTTATTGTTAGAAATCTTGGGATCCATCCTCGGGTGGCAATTGCGATAATCATGATAGGTGTTGGGATGAGTATCGGTACTAGAGCTACCCACCAGATCACTGAACGAAGAACCGGTGGCACGGATCGATACACCGACTATGTTCTAGATGGATACACCATTAAAGTAATACAAAACTGCAATTATCAAGCGCTGTGTCTACGTGGTTTAAAATGCTCGAACAACAATATTCTCTTTAGGTCAGTTTGTCCACACAAAAACGATCTCCCCTCAGCGAGTCTTAAATTGACTTTCCGTCTCTAACCAAGTCCCAAAGTCTTTCAGCTCAGGATATGCCCGCCTCAAAGTCTGAATGTCCGCTTCATACCCAACCTTGCCAAACCAAATGAACATGAATCCAAGATCCTTAACCAACCAATTAATAAGAGCAGCAAAAAATCCATAAGTAGTCGGCAGAGTTTGCCCAGTCTTTGCCTCGAATACATTTTTATATTGCCTGTACGTCAACTCATCGCCAGCGATGGATATACTCTTATTCTTATTCTCTGCGGGGTTTAAGAATGCCTCTGCAGCAAAGTATCCAATATCGCTAGTCGCAACAAGTTGTAGTGTTTTCTCCGGCTTTAGGTTGATTCGCCAGCTTGTTGAGAACACCTTCCCTAGGAAGCCCGGAACTAGGTTTTCGTAGAATCCTACAGGTCGTAGCACTGTCCAGGTCATCTTAGTGCCTCTGGCTTTCTTGAAGAGATGCCGTTCAACTGCGAATTTGCTTGCGAAGTGTGGCACATTTGTTGGGTCATTGTCGGACTTTGGACCCCCGCGATCAACGGAAGAGTATACAAAGTGTGTGACGCCGTTGTTGACAGCTGCATCTACCAAGGCTTTTCCTTGCTTCTCTTCTCGCTGGACGTTTGCGCCGTCGCCAATAGCTACCTATAAGACTAAACTTAGTAACAGTTCAAAAGCAAGCATAAAGTTCGCAAATTGTCTCACCTGCACACTGTACACTCCCCAGATGGGAAGATTGGTGACTTCCTTCGTCTTGCGAAAAATTGCGTCGGCATCATCTAAATCTCCGGTAACTAGCTTGACTTTTGGTGATTTCTGTAGAAGCCTCTGTGCAGAGGGCGATTGTGCATTGCGGGTCAACCCGAGGATCTCGAAATCGGCGTTGGCCTTGAGCAAAGCGCTTATGACAGACCCGCCTTGCTTGCCGGTCGCACCGGTGACAAGAATTGCCTTCGACATTAAGGAAGTCGAGAAGATTACTTTGGGGTATGAAATTAATAAAGTATCACAGTTGATCTTTTGTAGTGTGATTCGTAAACCGAGGTTTTTTGGTGAGATGGGGACTGTTGCTCTGTATTGTAGTACCTTCTAGTAACGCCTTATCGACTTGTATTTATATAACCTATTCCTCTCGCTTTCACTGTAATGTTCACGAACCAGAATCGACAGGTTAGGACGCGTCTTGGCAATGACTAAAGCTCGCTCTTATCGGAGCTGGAGTGCCCGACAGTTAACTTAGACACACTCCTCGCTTCTCGAGTTTGTCATCACAGAACAGGGCGAAAAGGCTGCAGAACATCTTGTTGACGCGAAACGTTCGATTTGGCTCAAATACTCCCGTGCTAGACTAAAATTAGCTCCTCTATAAGTGCGCTACGAACAAAGTGTATCTTGCTAGGCACAGGCTTTGCCATAGCTAGTTAGGTAGTTCGAGTAGTCGTTGTCAACGTGCAGCCTAGTCTAAGAAAGCGAGCACGGCCGCGCAACGTCACCATGGATGATCGCCTCCTGTGGCGCACACACTCATCAACTGGGTGAAGGGGTGTGTTAACTCCTGGCCGCGACTTATCGGTGCTTGATGAGCAAGATCGGCATTGGTATGAGCCACACCGAGGTATGCTTATTTGATTGTCCGAAAGATGAGTCCCAACAGTTTCCATTTCGACCCACATGATCGTTCAAGCTGACCGCGGGGCCATTATGACAGTAATCCCAGACACAATCAGCAGCTCAGCACGAGCCCTTACTTCTTTTCTCCAAACGGACTTCGCGAACTCGCATTAATTCTTCTGACCTCACAATTTCTATGGCAATCGACGCCGGGAATTCGTCGTACTCGGAGCCTAATTAGTTCCAGATCCACTCTAGTAACGGAGATCTTGTCATCATCACTTTGTCGTACAACATCGTGAAGCAGAGAAACATATCTTCATGGGGTATCAGGAGTGACTCCAAAGTGTCAATTGTTGTTGCATCCTCTCAAACGAACAGGGTTCAGTCACCCGCCTCATTGTGTCTCGGGATTTAGGTCTGTATTTCACTATATGCTAAGTTCCATGCCTCAAACCGAAAAGGTACTATCGAGTTGGCATATCTTTCCCGTGGTCCCGTCAACCTCGAGCTGCGACATCTTTCTCGCCTGATTGTGTACCCTCCTTCGCATCCATACCTTCATCTATGTGACGACTCGATGAGCTTTCAACATGAAACTGAAATAATGGCTCCATAGGTTCCAACTCCTTCCTCAACACATACTTATGCATGTACCACGGTAACTTCCTGCTGTAGTATGTTGCAATCTCCCGGTTGCCAACATCGAACACTGTGTCCAATTCCTCAAGCGTCAAGTTCTTGGTCTCAGGGAGGAGGAAGTAACAATAAATCCAGCCGAAGATGTTCCAAGCAGCGTACCAACCAAACGCACCTTGAGGCGTAAAGGCCTCCACAAGGGCAGGCCATGTTAGGGAAAGGATAAAATTGAAGCCCCAGCACGTGGCTGTTGCGAAGGACATCCCAAGGTCACGCAAATGCAGCGGAAAGGCTTCGGCAGAGTAGGCTATCAAGGTAAGTACGTGCCTTACCCCCGAGATGTACATGAAGCTTACTGAATGGGACAGGGCCTTCGCCTGGCGAGTACACCACCATGAAGCTATAAATCGCCGCTGCAATCGACCCAAGGCGCTCTGTCGAAGGCCGGCCAGTCTCAGGGTTAAGGGGAAGATAGAATGACATGCCGCACCAGAGGAGCGTAAAACTCATCAGCGGAAACGTGGTAAGTAGCAGATTGCGGCGTCCGAAAGTGTCAATGGTGCTGAGATCAACATAAGTCAATGACTACTCAGGGTGTTATATGACCACTTACTAAATGGCTGGGATGGCGAACAGCCAGTTCGTTACACCGGTGCCCATAGACGTGAGGAGGGCCTCGGAGCGGGAGAAGCCAGCTTGTTCGAAGATAGATGTACTATAGTAGGCAATTACCTTTATTCACGTCAGTGACTGCTCTACCTTCTAGTTTGAGATCAATTCTTATCAGTTCAACATACATTCACACCACAAAACTGTTGCATAAACATAACGAAGAAGGAGCTCTGCGCAGCACGACGATTACGCCGGACGAAGAAAAACTCCTTCCATGGATTTCGGCCTTCACGCTCGGCTTGCTCGACTTCAAGTAATCTGTAGGCATAGTACATATCCCGGGCAGCTTGAATTTTATGTTTACGGAGGCGACAGAGGGAGTGGAAAGCTTTGTCAAATTTACCCTTTTCCATGTACCTTCAGAGTGTCAGTACTTGGACGTTGGAGAACTCAAAGGAACTTACCATCGTGGAGACTCGGGGCAGAAGTACACCTGGAGGCATACAATCAAGGGAGGGATGCTGGTAGACGCCAACATCCACCTCCATGGCGATAGTGGACCTAGTATGGTGACATTCTGGAAAGCCACGGAAACCTTTATACTCTCTTAGCTTGACTCTATGTACTTAGCTAGAGGCGCTTTTTACTTACGACGAAGCCCAGCATAATTCCAAAAGCAGTCCACATCTGCCACATCATGGTCAGGGCCCCACGGATAGTTTTTGGTGCTGACTCCGCTGCATAGACCGGTGTGGTGGATGACTTCGCGCCTATGGCGAAGCCTAAAAAGAGACGTGAGACTAGCAGGTTGGGCCAGTTGTTCGCGGCGGCCATCCAGATACCAGTGATAAATGAGATGATACAGGAGATAAATATCGTTCCGCGGCGCCCAAAATAATAGTTGAGCGGCGCATTAGACCAGCACCCGATTAGGGCTGAGCAGAGGTAAGGGGCGCCATTCAGCAGCCCCTGCAGCCAAACGTCCTCGATGCCGAACTCTTCGAAATAGAATTGCTACAACACAGTCAATTACTAACCCTGGGGCGCGGAGTTTCGACATAATGACAAATTACCTGAGCACCATTTACAGCGGTCTGATCCATTCCCTGCACTATTGCGGAGCCGGCACAGAGTACGACAAGAAAGTAGAGCATGAATGGCTGACTCCACCGATGTGTCACTTCATATCGCAAAATGCTCTTCTCTTCCGCGTCGAGTTGACTGACATATTCAAATCCGTCGTCTCGTTGACCTACGCGTGCAATTAGAGCGCCCTTCCGGAATACAACCTGGTGTTCTTGTAGTCCCTTCTCAGCACACCAAGCATCGACATCAGCAATGACCTGTTCTTCGTTGAGGCCAGCTAAAGGGTTTCGTATCTTCGCGGCGACTGATGCCTGTCGAGGCTGGCTAGTCTGAGAGGCGCGACGAGATGCATAGGCGTGCTCGGTGTGCTCGGTGGCTTCAAGATTGGCCTTGCTGCTGCGAGAAGAGGAAGGCTCTGGCTCAGTCGCCTCAATGTCAGGCTTCCGATGAGGCATTATGATTGAAACCCCTAACAGTTTATTGTAATGTGAACAAACGCTTCCCAGCTTCCACTTAGAAGGTGAATCAAGAGTGGAGGGAAGAATCACTCCGTAAGGCAACAGAGGGCGTATGGTGAGACTTCTTATATAGTAGATTTCGGAGCTTAGGCAAACTCTCCCATGTGCACTTTTTCCTTACAGGGGAACGAGTCAAGAATTGACCAGGTGAGGATCCCCATGGGCTTCTGCGTACCACCTAATGTGTTGGCGTAGGTAATCTAATGTGGCATCGGGCGACGGAGTGTCCACTCCAAGAAATGAGCAAAGTTTTCTCACTGGAAGGACTCTTCTGGGACGATGTCATAGTGGGGATTTAGTACGGGTTGGCTTCCTCGGCGGAAGGTGGCCTCTTCTTGGCGGCGGAACGCAAGAGCGGAAGCATGGTAGCCAAGCATACTGTGGCATAATATCATGCTCGCGGATAGGGGTCTCAGGTTTCTCGTAATCGGTGGGTGGATAGGTAGGATCAATTGAAATTCCACATACCTAGGTAGTGAGGTGTTTTCCCTAACGTTCAGCTCCCTCCTTACAACGATCCAGTTTCGCCGCCAAGTTTGATATCACGCGCCCATCTACTACACCACAATACATGTGAGTTTCGGTTGCGGAACACCTACCATTCAGCAGCAAAGTTACGGGTGGTGGGCGGTTCCGCTAGGACAGATGTTGAGCGCATGAAATACTTGGCAACAACGGACGTTTGTTACTTGGCAGTGAACATGTCAAGCCTTGGCATTCGATGCCATCCTTGGGAATAGTGTTGAGCATAATCAACATGTCTTGTTTTGTGTCTTTGTTCCCGAACTACGCAATATAATGATGCTCGTGCGAATCCAGGAGGAACTGATCGAGGATAGATTCTTTCACCCGACAGCAGAATGTAGACTTGTGCTGTCCTTAGATATGCTTACGTTTACTGCCCTTGGAAGCTTAAATTTGCTAGTATATACAAACAATGAAGGGTAGGACATTGGCAATTAACAGTAGACACTAAGAAAGGACAATATATGTGAAACTGGTAATACAAAACATAAAGCCCAAGAAGGAAACCTCTTCCCCCTTTTATCAATATTAAACTACCCAAAGAATTCATATAAGAAAAGCTAACAGAAGCTAGAGAACTTCTATAAATAATGTAATCCACAAAATTTAGACTCAATCCTTCCCACCCCTAAGGTTAGTGGAACTGAAGTACTTCGCATAGCTTCGCTTGATCGACATACCAATTAGGGTCTACAGTAAGTTGAAGGTGCAAGGATTTCCCCACTGACTTTCGGCTCGTGCTATCCCTAGCTATGGAAGTACGGCGGATATAAAAGCAAGACAGGTTATGATAATTAGAGAATATGTCGCGTGGTATTCAAACCAGGACTATTGCCTCTTGATCCAAGGTCGTCTTCCTATTATCTTTTCATCAAGACTTTCCTCTTCATTCTCTTCCTGTATCTCCTTGACTAGTTTTCTTTTCTTACTATGCACAGTTCTCACGTGCTCTTCCATCTTGTCTTTTCTACCATTGAAACTGCGTCCTTTACTCTTGCCATTTGCTGGTGACCTTGAGCGGGCACAGCCCTCTTCAGGGCAAAAGTACTCCATCTTTCTGGAAGCATGAACATTTTCAAAGTGGCGTTTGAAGTCGGCTTGGCGACCGAAGGTCAAATCGTCGCATCCCGGATCAAGGCACCGGAACTTTCCCGATCGAGTTACTTGGCCGATGATTGGGTCAGACACAACGTCCGGTGAGGGAGAGGATCGGCGACGGCGACGGACAAGCTGCTGGTGTGGATTTAAAGTGTTCTGTGCTAATGGCACCAGCGGTAACTGAGAGTTGACGACAGTATCGCCATCTGAGTGCGAGGGTGCAGGACTGTGTTGCTTTAACATATGACTGCACTGTGTATAACTCAAGAGTGACTTACAGTGTATTGTCACGTGTTATTGGTTGACCAAAAGACACCGGTCGAGGACGAAAGTTGGGTGACAAAGGGACCAAGAAGTTCGTATTTCTGATGGGCATATCGTTAGAATCGTTCTGGTGATCGCAGACCAATTATAACCAACGTGTCGCTGGGAAGACCGCGGAGAATATGTCTTCGGTGTGGTCCTGGTTGAGACAGAGGGAACTTGTCCTTCTGGCTAGATCTCCTGGTCCAAAATCCATTCTGTTTGATTCTGCCAAGTAGATATCGTTATCAGTAGAACGTCCCTGTGTTGGGTCCGATGCTATGGATGAAGTGCAAGGCTACGTTGCAAAGCGGTTAAGCTCAAGGTGACGTGGCGTGTTGCTCTGGGACTACCTCGGACGTGGGGACGAAACAGTAGGATTCAGAAAGTTGGTAGTGGTCCAGAAGCCGATCTTGTAGAGCGTCCACGTCAACTTGGTTCGGGAAAGAATACCAACTCGGGTAGCGACAATTGGCGTGGGTATTGGGAAGACCCCGGTTGAATCCTTTCAGGGTTCGGATTCCCACGGGGTGAATAATGAGTTTGATCTTTTTAGGCCTATTTGTGGAGGCTATGTTTACTGTTCGTTCTACATCCTAAGTCACATGACCCTTGTAGCGATGGAGAGGAAGGAAGTGACAAAGTACAAACCCACCTTTTTATAGAACGGTAGGCAGCATGTTCACCTAACATTGGATTCCGAATTGAGCTTTTCCGGACATAGAGGCTTGCGAGAATGATCGATATGGAAACCGGCAGATCACAAAGTCAGTTGGGGTACTACTAGATTATGTTTGGTGATGTTGGAACTACTGAATTGTTCGCTGGCGTGATTAAAATGAAAATGGCTTTGGTCGACTAGAGCACCAACGGTTAGAGACATAAATTACTGCTGAATTAGTTATCGTAACCGTTTGCCCGCGTAACTTGTATATTCCTTTCAACGTGTGCTGCGGTTCGTAGGCGACATGCCTAGCAGGTAGGAACATCCTGTGATTATTTAAGCCCAACCATGTCCACTTTATGGTCTCCGAGAAGCCATCATTATTCCGAGGACAATCAACCAGGTTCGGGCCAGCCAGGTCGGACCTTGCACAACTTCATGGCCCTGGTTAGGTTCTATACCTTCAAGTAGACTCCAGCAAGTCAAACGGCAATCTCAACAGAAACGATGAACGTCTGGGTACCTGGATTCGAGAATTCGTTATGTTGACATGCTCTCTTCCTATAATCCAAGGTAGCATGGGGCCTCTGAACGCAGGGTATATTTCGATTGGATAATTATCATCGCGATGTAAATCCTTGGTGGAGACCGGTCTAGGAACGGATGCTGGATCCAAGAGTGGTGTCCGACAACAGGGTCTATGCTTAAAGAGTGCTCCTTGGTACGACTACCTGGCTATTTCATCACGTAATGCAACAGCATGAAGAGCACTCACCCGCTTGATGTAGTCACTTGATCAAGTGCTTTACTCCCATTTTCCTCTGTAGCCAACATCTCGACTAGGCTATCATTGATTTCGAATCCAACCATTGGATCCCCGGTGTACCTTGCGGTTTGGCTAGACGAATCGATCAACGGTGTGGTTGTCGGTGGCAGATTCAGCGGCTCGGTTGCGAAGTAACTGGCTTGGTCATGACATGTTTGTGCGCTAGCATTCAGAGGTCCAGGTTGTCGGACTGTGGATGTAATTGAATACTGTGACGTCGAAGGTGACATGGTAGGTGCCATTGGAGGTGAGGCGTTTCCGAACGATCCACGTGACGCACGATGTTGGCTGCCGTATCTTCGATGGTGGCCGGAAGACGTCGATGAGTATTGCGACGCAGAACGCGACATGTTCAGCGGTCGAAGTGGGTAGCCGCTCATATTATGCAGGGCGGTTGGAGCGAGAACGTAAGGATGTCCTTCAGCCTGCAGCTGCGAGATAGATGCTCTCGGCGTAGAAGAGGGTGAGCATTGGAAGAACGAATCGTGACGTTGCTGCAATGTTGGGGAAAGAAGTTGTTGACGGTTGATTTCCTGTTGAACGAAGAGCTCGATTGAGTTGGCACTAGTAATATCATGACCAAGGCTGTGATCGTTCGGGAAAAGAAGTCCATTGGCGTTGGCGTTGGCGTTGGTGTTGGTGACGCTGTCGTGGCGCATATAATCGGCCATTGGACGGAGAAAAAATAGAATGGTGGGATAGATAGAGCAGAGACTAGGGTTAAAGTCGGGTAGGTGTAGGTGCAGCGGTGAATATGCTTTGCTAGGTCGAGGTTGTGCAGGAGGAAAGGAAATAGAAACACAGGAATGAAGCGACCATATACCTTTCTTGACGAATCTAGGGCGCGCCGCCCTGTTGGCTTGTCCTGTTTGAAGGACCTCTACTTGGCGTGCATGCATTCAGTCTCGACGTGATATTTCGCGCAAAGAGGCATACTGAGCCAAGGCAAAAAAGGCAACCAGGGCTGACAACGAGCGCATACCCTGAACGAGGCACGCGGGGACATTACGAGGCCTACGAAACCGTGGAAATAATGCGTTCCACAATACTAGCTTTACTGTATATATGTCTTTTGTCGCAGCAAGGGAAAGTAGAATGGTCGAAATATGTATGGCCTAATGTCAGCGCTGGTATGTGACAATTATTGCGGCAAAGCAATAGCGCAAGCTCCATGTCTACGTCTACCGTCCACATTGCGGAGATTAGTAGAGTATTATACATAACAGACACGTTATACACAAGTCCAAGAGAACACCGGCCTTCGTATGATATTTTCGTACGCATGCGCCGAGTTGAGATGGGTGCAAAGGAAGGATTGCATGAGCAGCTGCAGCATTTCACATGTCGAAGATGCATTCGAAAGTTCTAGACCTATCGAGCAGTTTTTGCCTTTGTCCGCCTCACCTTTGCAACCGTTGAAGATCCGTCATGCTTTGAGTGATATTCTGTTAAAGAGATAAACATATCAACTTCGATCCACCGTAAATCGCACGGAGAGTGATGCCCCAGTGTAGGGGTTGTTTCTGTGAATGAAATTTACGCCTTGACCGTCCACACCTTTATGCTTGCATCACCACCCGCTGAGATGACCTTGGTAGCCTGCTCCCACGCGACACCAGTAACCCCATCCTTGTGCGCGTTAAGCGCCTTGATTCGTTTACCCGGGTCCTCGGTGCTCCAGACCATGACGTTTGTGTCCAGACTGCCACTCGCAGTGTACTTCTCGCTCTCGTCCCAGGCTAAGCAGGTGATACGTGCAGTGTGCGCGCTCCACCTATCAGTGATGAGTTTCCAGTCCGCGGACGCGTCGAATGCATATATCTTGCCGTTACTGGCACCAACTGCGAGCTTTTTGCCAGACAACGAGAAAGCAAGCGCCGAAATGGGCGAGGTTGCACGGCGGAGTACTATTTCTGTGTCCTTGAGGTCTGTGCCGGACAACGTATATATGTGCACTAATTTGTCGTCCCCTCCCACGGCCACGATGGAACCATGCGCGGCGATAGAAGTAGGCGTATACCTGACGGGCAAAAGGCTTGCCTTCTGGCCATTGGAGTAAACGGCTATCGCTTCGGATGATGGAACCAGAACAGCGCCGGATGCAGCAGCGATGCCCTTAGGCTGGAAGTTGAGTTCGCTGGCCTCCCCAGTGAAAATCTTTTCTGGTACCGAGATCGAACGTAACGTGTCATCCCAACCTACAGAGTAAAGCTCAGTCGCGCCCTTGTCATCGGGTGAGGTTATACCGGCCACGTAACTTGAGTGGGCGGCGCCTTCCACTTTGTCTGCGAGCCCCGTGGATAGATCCCACGCAAGAACTCGACCTTCGTAACTCCCAGTGGCAAACGTCGACCCTGAAATGCCAGCTGCAGTGATGTTTTTTTGGTGACCGCGCACTACTCGCGTCGGTTTGGGGTTGCCATCAACCAGGTAGTTGAGGTTTCCTTCCAAGTCCACACTGATGACCAATCCATCGCTGCGGCCGGTGGGCCAGACAACGCCAACCTGCTGATCAGGGATACTGGCAACGCTCTCTTCGCCCATTCTCCATGTCTGAATAGCCTTACCAGCCTCTGGATCCCAGATTCGGACGGTCTGGTCGGCGCTGGCAGTCACAAATTTCTTCGAGTCTTTGGCCCACGAAATGCCGAAGATGCTGCCCGTATGCACCCCCTCCCCAATCTGTCCCTTTGCCTCGCCAGTCTTACCGTCGTATAGCCAGATGCGCATATCCGCGCCCACGCTCGCAAAGATGGATCCATCGGGAGCGAATGCTGTGCCAAACACGAACCGGCTGTGTTGCCCTCTCAGACTAGTGTTGAACTTGAAAGGAGCGCCATGGTAGAAGACTAAGCTGGTGTCGTCGGAGCCGGTTGCTGCACGGAGAGGCCGTTGCTGGCGAATAGAGACGCAATTGACCTGGGAGGAGTGCCCTGAGATCTCGCCCACGCTGTTACCGCTGTCCGCTGTGATGCAGTGCCCGAACCGCTCTTTTCCATCGCCTACAGCAATTATACGCTGCGAATCGCCATCCCAAGCAATATCGTTAATCCGTCCAGCGATGATATGATAGTCGCCCTTGGTAGCACCCTCGCCCGCGCAATCCCATACTCTAACAGTCCCTGAGACATCTCCACTAGCCACGTAGAAGCCGGACGGTGAGAAACGGGCGACGGTCGTCTGAGTGGTATGTTGTGTGTATTGTTTACTGACTGCGGGGTTATCGATGGAGCGGAGGAAGACGGATTTGCCGGAAGCGTAGGCTATGCGTTCGCCCTTGGGGTCTGAGGAAAGGGGTGTGGGCTGTCCTCGAGTCGTGGTCGGGGCCGCCGCCCAGATAGCCTCTGACACTAATGACATAACAGGTTGATTACTGTACCAGAAGCAAGGGAAAAGAGATCGAGGAGGTTATTTTTGCCCACGAAGCTGCTCTGGGGTAACAAGCTACTTCGTGGAGCTAATAGTGGGGTAGCTTCGCACATACGAAGGAGCTGGTTTTTGTCACACCGCGAGATCCTAGCACGTGCCTAGGCTAAGTACAGGCAAGCTTAATTGCGGAGCGAGGAACGACCTCGAGCGTTAGTCACGTATAAGGCGTTCTTTGAGGTTTAAGAAGATCTGTACTACTTCCTAATATTTTCGCATACTCTAGTATGATAATGCAGCGAAGGTCTACACTACCATAAAAACACTAGTTGTGCATATGGCCTATGTAAGGTGCTTGGGCTGGTCGCCCGGGGCTACCTACGAGGCAATGTAACTTCGTCCTTGACAAACGGAAGGAATTCTGGCTGGCCTGGTAAGTACTTCCTCGGAACTTCTGGTACCGTAATCCAGTTCCATCTTCTGTCTGGTAGTTCTCCAAGATGCAGCACAGCGTTCTTTGGGTAGCGCAGAGAGTCGCGTTGAGAGCATGCGCGTACTGTTTCTGGTCCGTATCTAACTCTTTATCTTTGGCATAACTTCTTTCTGTGAATAACCTAAGCATATCCCGTTCGTCTTCTCCCCTCTATTGAGTCACCTACAGCACTATGTATGCATTTTCTTGACACGAGCCATGCTGGTTCCCGTGTTCCTCTCCTCAAATTCTCATCACAACGACATGTATGGGCTATGCCGGGCGGATAGCAGCATGCGAAGTGCAATATGGATGAGCTGATAATATTTGTTCAGGACTAGCCCGTCCACAAGCCGCGGGGTTCACATGTGCAGATTTCCAACTGGACAAGCTCTGAACAAGTGCCCTCCTTTCTGGAGAAGCACCGGGGTCGCCAGCGGCCTCGCCCACGCCCAACATTTATAAGGAGTATACTATCGACGCCTTGCAAGGCTGGGTAAGGCTGTGGCTTGCTGAGCGCCAAATTAGGACGTACTATCAGATTTGCGAGGCTGTGGCTTGCTGAGATTAAACCCTAGTATGACTAGCACCCGCCACCAGCCCTGGAGCCTCACACGGAACACACATGACAGCCTCGCATTCGAATACCAATACCACACATGCTTCAGGATCCATGTCAAGGAATTGATGCGCACGCATAGCTACACGCTAGTACTCATCTCTTCCGGAATCTTCTATACACTAGCGATGGCAAGCTTACTGACTGCTGTTTCGGAACAGCCAAAGCAAACTAACTCTTGCCGTCAATACGCCTTTTGAACGCAGGACTCGGCCCTTTTCGAATGTCTCGACTCAAATGGCGCTTAGACAGGGGCATATCGCCCGATCTGGACACGGATCGTCCTAGCGCGGACGTACTGTGTACATAGTGCGATATAGATCGGAACTAACATCGCTAAGGTATGTAGACATGGAGTCAATCATGTTCAGCTTTCAGCCATATGTATATCTCGGGTTTCCCTCGTCGTGGTCGAGGGACAAGTAGAGCTCTGGTCGTTGAGCTTAGACAGGTTTCCTGTCGTTACAATCACTTCCACTTTCCATTGCTCCAGGCCTTCGGTCAAGTTATCCGAGATGAAGTCCACTACTCTTATCTTGCTCCTCCTCTCGCCCCTTGGGATCACTGCCCAGAGCAAAGTATCCAAAGACGCGACCTGCGGTGGTAGCAAGGGCTACACTTGTCTAGGATCCAGTCAGTTTCAGCATACTTCCAATCCACACTCATACTAATCGACATATAGCCTGGGGCGACTGTTGTTCACAATATGGCTGGTGCGGCAGCGAATCAGCATACTGTGGCTCTGGATGTAACCCGGCCTTTGGTACATGTAATAGTGTTTCAGCATCGAGCTCTCCAGTGATGGTTTCGAGCGGAACTCGTACTTCTGCTGCCGCATCCGCCGCTACTCAACCGGCATCTACGAACGCGCGATGCGGACCGTCCTTTGGAGGCAAGACATGCCAGGGCAGCAAGTGGGGAGACTGCTGCAGTCAGTACTCGTACTGTGGCTCCACCAACGATTATTGCGCAGCAGATACCTGCCAGAAGGGTTATGGCAAGTGCAACACTCTGAGCTCGTCGAGCAAGCCCGGACAGTCATCTACCCGTAGCTCTACACGCCTCTCGTCCTCGACCGTTCGATCTAGCAGCTCCTCGACGCCCAGGTCCTCTACCCGTAGCTCCTCTACAATGAGGTCTTCTACTACAATTAGATCTTCCACCCGCAGCTCCTCGGCATCAACCCGCAGCTCTTCCGTACGATCATCGTCATCGCCGTCTAGGACTCCTACATCCAGCGCTTCAAATTCGAGGTCATCGACCGTCAGCTCTTCGACTCCTGTCAGGTCTCCATCTTCGACCCCCAGCAGCTCAGCGTCGTCAACTTCACTCTTGACTCCGATCAGTTCACCGTCGCCATCGCCTTCGTCCTCAATTCCTAGTCTGTCGCCCACACCAAGTTCCTCAATTCCAGTTTCGATGTCTTCGAGCGTAGGAGCATCATCTTCGGCTTCGTCCAGTGCTTCTCTCTCCAGCTCATCGTCATCGTCGAGCGCTGCAGGATCATCTTCAAGCTCGTCGGCTGATGTTTCTGTATCATCTAGCGCCTCGCAATCGATCTCCAGCTCAGCGTCATCGTCCCCGTCTATCTCACTCTCACTTTCGTCGTCGACGATCGGTGCAACCTCCACTATTGCATCCTCATCCAGCACTCCTCAACCAACGTGTTTTTCTGTACCAAACTGCGAGGCCTTTGCAGGGTCTCTAACCGAGACTTGCCAGGCCTCTAACGACAAGTGTGTCAACGGGTATCAAGTCAAGTGCGGGACCCAGCCGCAAGCCGGGTCTGTCCAAATCTCATATACACAAAGCACATCCACTGCAGGAGACGCGTGTGCCTCTTCGTGTACTTCAGACTCGACCTGTGTTGGATTCATTTTTACAAGCGACTTTGGAGGAAACTATTTCTGCGCCCTTTACAGCAAGATCACATCAGTGTCAACTGGCTTCGGGACTACATTTCTCAAGGTCTGCAACGATGCGGGAAGTAGCTCTTCGGGCGTCAGTCAATCTTCCGGCAGTAGCCTTGACTTTTCATCGAGCTCGTCCGTAGCTCAGACGAGCGTTACGCCTACGCCATCCTCAACCATCGGACAATCAACAGCCAGCTCGTCCACCCTCAGCTCTGTCAGCAGCACTCCGGCGGTTAGCAGCACCGCAACTCTTAGCAGCGACTTAGCTTCTAGCATTATTAGCACGACATCGTCTGCGACCCCATCTGCGTCATCATGCCCATACTTTACCGAGCCGAGCTGCACTCCTACCGATTTGACTTCCTTCGACAGTTGCCCAGCATCCGATGATAAGTGTGCATCTGGGTATCAGATCAAATGCAGCCAACGACTGCAGGATACCACACAGATTTTCGGGTACCTCCACGCTAACTCCATCGATCAATGTGTAAACGGCTGCAATACGAGAGATGCATGCATAGCATTCGATGTCCAATATGTCGGTGGCGGCCAGTATATTTGTCAGATGTATAGTTCGGCCGGGGCACTTGAAGCCAGCGGCTCCAATACTGCCACGTATTTGAGGCAGTGTCCGGTGGTGTCCATCAGTAGCAGTATCTCAGCTTCGAGCACTGCTTCTTCTAGTGATGCTTCAAGTAGTGCTTCTAGTGTTGCTTCTAGCAGTACTTCAGCGTTTTCGTCAACCGTAAGCTCGTCATCAGCCGCCTCTTCATCAGAGGCTTCCTCGTCCGTGGTCTCTTCATCACAGTCGAGCTCTGCCGCTACATCGCTTGCATCGTCGTCGAGCTCTTCTATGGCCCAGTCGAGCTCGGTTTCGTCGTCTATTGAGGCAAGCTCATCTTCGTCTATCGAGGCAACTCCGTCTTCTATCGTACCGAGCTCTTCTTCATCTATCGAAGCAAGCCCGTCGTCATCTATTGTGGCCAGCTCGTCTTCGTCTGTTGTGGCAAGCACGTCTTCGTCTATCGAGGCAACCCCATCGTCGTCCATTATGGCAAGCTCGTCTTCATCTGTCGTACCGAGCTCTTCTTCATCTACTGAAGCAAGCACGTCGTCGTCTATCGTGGCCAGCTCGTCTTCGTCTATCGAGGCAAGCTTCTCGTCATCGTCCATTGTACCGAGCTCTTTGTCCGTCGTACCGAGCTCCTCTTCGTCTGTCGAGGCAAGCCCATCATCATCTATTGTGGCAAGCTCCTCTTCATCTGCCGAGCCAAGCTCTTCGGTCGTTGCGTCCCAGTCAACAGCTTCGGCTTCCCAATCGAGCTCCTCGGCTGCTCAATCAAGCTCGTCTACTGTTGAGCCAAGCTCTTCGACGGTCCAACCAAGCTCCTCAGCTGTTCAATCTAGTTCCTCGGTTGCTCAATCAAGCTCGTCGGTTGTCCAATCGAGTTCTGTTTCGCCGAGCGCCACCCCTTCTTCAACCCCCGCAGTCTCGTCTTCATCGGCAAGCTCAAGTGCCTCAAGCCTTGGTCAATCATCATCCAGTGCCTCAAGTCTCGGCCAAACGACATTCAGCACCATAACCAGATCATCGTCGAGCTCTGTGTCCCCATCACCGGTCGTCTCTACATCTTCGTCTACTCCCACCCCAACCGCCGCAGTATGCCGGGGCACGCAAGTCAAGAACTGTGTATCGGTGGGAACCACTCCGTACTCAAGCACTTGCCCGGCATCAGGCCAGTCCTACAATAACATGTGCCATTTAAACACTGCGAATAGGCAAGGATACAGGATTCTCTGCAAGACGTCAGCTGGCACTGGTGCATTCCTGACAAGCGACCCTGCTACCAATGCCGATGCTTGTGTTGCTGCATGTGAGGCGAATACGAGCTGCGTGGCTGCTCAGTGGGGTTCGCAGACGTGCAAGTTGTACTCGACTTTCAGTGGTGGTGCCAGTAGTCAAACAAACACTATCTTTGAGCGCGTTTGTTTTACTTAGTAGGGGTGTAAGAGGGAGGGCGGGTGTTAGCAAGGAAGTTAGAAAGAGTAAAGAAACTTATCTTTTTAAGTAACGTACCCTATAGGTATAACTAGTTATAGTTATTATAAATTAATATAATATATTATAACGTACTCTATAAGTAAGTTAGATATATAGGCGAGTTAGATAGTATACTAAGCCTCTATTAAAATATACTATTACCTATAACGTACTCTATAGGTATATAGGTTACTTAGGTATATAAATTACTTTACTAAGACCTTACTAAAATATACTATTACCTATAGTATAAACGTAATACCTTAATACTATAACGTATAAAAGCCTTTAAAAGAATCCTAGATATAGCTTATACTTTAGGCTATAAAATAAGATATAACTCTTTCTTAGTAGCGCGCTATATAGATCTATAGCGTCTCTTAAATTATACTTAGTAATTAGCTTACTAAGATACCTTTATAATATAATTAGAAGCTAAAATTAATAAAGCTCCTTAAAATAGAGGAGGAGGTAATAGTCTAATATATATTAGACCTAGATATAAGAGGATTTCTACCCTAGCTTACTACTATAAAAGATATAGCTAATTCCTTACTTACTAAGTATTATTAGGACCTTATTAGTAAGAACTAGACTATAACCTTTATTACGTATTAACCTAAGCTTAAAGTTAAGTTTAATTAAAAGTATAACTATAAAAAGCCTTTTATAAAGATCCTAAGCTTATATAAAACTAGTTTTAGCTTATAGAAAATATAAAGGCTAAGTATAGTATCTTAGATAAGGATATTTATAACTTTAATAAGACTAGCTTTATAATAAGCTAGATATTAATAAGAGCTATAGTTACTAGCTTAGAGTATTAAGGATAGCTAAAGATAGTATAGTAGGGTAGTTAAAAGTAAACTATAGTTATCTAGGGTATTAACATAATAAGGTAGGTAATCCTACCCTTTATTATCTTTTAAGGTAAGAACTACCTCTCTACTTAGTATAAGGAAGATACCCTACTACGTAATTAGGTTATTACTATCTCTAAGAATAGCTAGATAATAAATAAGCTTAGCTTAGAGTAGTTAAAGTACTTTAATACGTATATAAAAAAATATACTATTAGTATAGTATATTTACTAATAATTAATAGCTATAAGAGCTATAACTTACTCCTATTCTAGTAGTACTATAAAGATAATAAGATTATTATACTCTATATACCTTTATACTTATTATACCTATTATAGTTACTAGATATAGGCTATTTTTCCCTCTAAAGAAGGCGTATAGGCGCTAAGCTAAGATCTTAATACGTAACTATATTAACTATATTACTAAAATAGAGTTCTTACTATACTTTATACCTACTTTTAATACTATTATTATAGAGAGTAATATCCTAAGTAGCTTTAAAGGCGCTAGCTTAGTTCTATTTAACCTAGAAGCTATAATATTAAAGATAGATATATAGTTAAAGATACTACTATTAACTACTATAGAAAATAGTCCTTAGGAGTTAAAAACACCTAGTAATACTATTAAATTTAGGTCTTAATTAACGCTAGTAAAGATAAGGATTTAAACCTACCTAGATAGTTCCCCTACTTCTATAGTTAAGGCGTTTAAGAAGATCTTAAAGGGTATAGTAATAATTACTTATAAGCTTATATTAGTATAATAGAAGATTATATAGCTTTAAGTAGCTAATAAGGTAGCTATACGTTAAAAATTATATAAAAGGAAGTAGCTATAGAAAGAGGGAACCCTTATAGTAGAGGATAGTACTTAACTATTAGCTTTAAAGGAGTTTAGTGCTTATAGTAATAGGGAGAAGTTAAAGAAAAAGGCACGCGCTAAAGGAGATCTACCTTAATAACACTATAGGTAGTATAGTAGGATAGGGTATAATACACGTACCTATAAAAGTAACTAGAATAATAAAAAAATATTATAGAATAATTTATACTCTTAGGTTTTATAAGTTTTTATAAAGTTTTACTAGTTTTTATAGTATTTTTAGAGTAAAGATATTAGTACTAGTAAAGATAGTAATTATACTATTACTTATAGTATAATTTATATAATAAGTAAAACCTAGTAAAGACTAGTAAAGACTATAGTAAAGATACTCTATAAAGATATCTATAAAGATCTTTATAGGTCTTTACTAAAATTTACTAGTTTCTATAGTATTTTTATAGGTAATAATATAAGCGTACTAGTAGAGGTAAGAAATATACTATTACTTACTATACAAACTATATAACTAGTAAAACTTTATATAACTTTATAAAGATTTAGTAAAGATACTTCTTAGTAGTTTATACTCTTAGGTTTAGTAGTTTTTACGATATTTTATAAGTTTTCACGACTTATACTATAGGTAATAGTACGTTTTAGTAGGGTCTTAGTAGAGTAATTTATATACCTAGGTAACCCGTATATCTATAGAGTATATTAGTATAAATATAATACCTTAATAATATAATATATAATAGAAATTAAATAAAGCTTAGATATAGCTTATACTTTAAGCTATTAAATAAGATATAATACTACTACTATAAGAGGCTATATAGATATATAATATCTCTCCTTTAATACTAAGTAACTAATGCGCTAGAAAGTATTTATAATATAATTATAACCTAAACTTAATAAAGCTTCTTAAGATAGAAAAGGAGGTAATTATCTAATATATACTAGACCTAGATCTCTAAGGATTTCCCCTTTAGCTTACTACTATTAAAGATATAACTAATTCCTTACTTACTAAGTACTACTATAATCTAGTTAGTAATAACTAGGCTATAAACTTTATTAAGCGTATACTAAAGCTTAAAGTTAAGTTTAATTAAAAGTATAACTATAAGAGAGCTCTTTATAAAGATTTTAGGCTTATATAAAACTAGTTCTAGCTTATAAAGAATATAAAGGCTAAGTATAGTATCTTAAATAAAAATACTTATAACTTTAATAAGACTAGCTTTATAATAGGCTAGATATTAATAGAAGCTATAGTTACTAGTACCTACTATTAAGGATAGCTAAAGATAGTATAGTAGGGTAATTAAGAGTAGATTATAGTTATTTAGAGTATTAATATAATAAAGTAGGTAATTCTACCTTTTATTATCTTTTAAGGTAAGAACTACCTCTCTACATAGTATAAGGAAGACGCCTTACTATGTAATTAGGTTATTATAGTTTCTAAAAATAGTAAATAATAAATAAGCTTAGCTTAGAGTAGTTAAAGTACTTTAATATATATATAAAAAGATATACTATTAGTATAGTATATTTACTAATAATTAATAGCTATAAGAGTTATAAATTACTCCTATTCTAGTAATACTATAAGAATAATAAAATTATTATACTTTATATACCTCTATACTTATTATACTTATTATAGCTATTAGATATTATAAGAGGCTAACCCTAAGAGTAGTTACTAGAAGAAATTAGAAGATTTTAATAGAAAGCTATTTAGTACCTATCTAAGCTTATATATATATATATTAGAGCTTTCTAGATACTAGCTAGCTATTTACTTATAGGTATTAGTAGTTATAGTTACTAAAGCGCTAAGGCTAATTAGCTAAGGATTATCCTAGGCCTAGCCTATTATATAAGCTCCCTCCTTCTTACTTTATTTTAAGCTATAGTATTATATTATAATAATAATATACTTTCCTTTATATATCTATATTCCCTATACTATATACTTAGAATTATATAATTTATATTATATAATTACCTTATTTTATCTACTAATTATAATAGGCGCTCCTTCTAAGCGTAGAAAGTATTCTATACTTTCTACGCTTTCTAAAAAGTATAGTAAGTCTAAGAAAGAAGCTATATACGCTTTACTATAATAATAGCTTAAAAATCTTTTAAGAAGTCTACTACTAAAGAAGAGCTTATTTCTATAAGTTTTCTTTACTTCCTACCCTATTCTAATTATTTTAGCTAATTATTATTATAGGAGAGTATTTATAAGAAACTACGCCTTACCTTATACCCTTCTACTACTATTTCTAAGGTTATTCTTACTTCTCTTAATTCTCTAATATATATTTAGTATATATTAGTCTTATATAAGTAAAGTAAGCTCTATATCCTTCTAGAGGATAACTATACTTATACTTATTATACTTAAAAGCTTTATATAGCTTACTATACTATAAGTATTTATTCTATATATTTACTTTAGTAGTTTACTAATATTCTTAGGTCTTAGATAATCTTAAGAAGGTTATTATTTCCTTCTATAAGCTTACTACCCTTAATAATCCTAATATCCTAAAGACTACTATTACTTAGTATAAGTACTAAATTCTAATCTTAAAGAAGGTATATAAGAAGTTAGAAAAGGCTAGTAAGAGTACTTAGTAGGGGTACTAGGATAACTATAATATAGACTCTATTAGTAAGGTACTCTTATATAAAATTTTAGCTAAGATTACTTCCTTTTAGAAAGAGTTTACTAATTACTTTACTACTTTAAAAGTTATAGTAAGTTATTTTCCCCTCTATTCCTTAATTTTTCTAGGCTATTTATTAATATATTTATAAACTTATAGGCTAATAAAATAGTCTATCTCCTAAAGTAGCTCCTATTTTTCCTTTAAGGTATTATTACTAGTACTATTAGTAGTACTAATAAGGGTAGTACTAAGGAGAGTAATACTAGTAATAATAAGTATTAGGAGAATAAGTAGTTTCCTTTAGCTAGCGTTTTTAGTTCTAAAGTCTAGCGTTTAGAAAGATACCTAATTAATTATTTTTAAGTATAATTTATAGTAACTATTCCCTTTAAAGATAGATAGTAAATTATAATAATTTATACTTAAATTTATTTATAATTTTCTTTAGTAACCTTTACTAACTAATATCTAAGTAATTATATTACGTTTCTAAAATTATTAGATTATTAACTTATATCCTTACTAGTATCTTAATATATTATCTAGATTATATCTTATATTCTACTATTATTTTCCTATATCTTACTTCTATATTCTTATACCCCTATTATAGCTATATCTTTTCTCTAAATTTATAGCTCTACTTCTATTTACGTAGGGACGTACCCTCTAGTAATATTCTATATTATTTAGCTAACTAGTAGCTTAAGTTTTTTTAAATTTCTATCTTTTCTTTATATATTCTAGTTATATTTTTCTTAGTTTTATCTTTTCTAGACTATTCCCCTACTTTTATACCTATTAAGTATATATATTATATTTTATTTAGACTCTCTATACTCTTCTAGTATATAGCTACTATATTATTAAATTATTAGTAATATAAATAGCCTATTACTAAAAGGGCCTATAGCTCTTTCTTTTCTACTATTTCTTACTCTTAAAGAAGTATATTAGGAAGTCTTAGATTCTAAAGATTATCCTTTATCTTTCTTCCTTATTCTCTATTCTAGGGAATATCTAAGAGCTAAAATATCTTAGTTTACTTTTAATAAGACCTATTTAAGTTTATTCCCTTTAAATTATATATCTATATATAACTAAGTAATCTTTAGCTACTTAAAAGTAGTCTATTAGGAACTATAGTTATAATATAATATATACTAGCTTATTATCTATTATTCCTAAATTAAGCTTTAACTTTTAGGTACTATCTACTCTTTACCTTCCCTTTTATTTTCCTAGGCCTCTTAGCTTTTCTATATTCTTTTCCTAAGTTAGCCTTATATTCTTAGGTTTATCTTTATCCTATAATATTCTTAAGAGTCTCTATCTCCTCTAAGATCTTTACTATTCTTCTACTATACTAGGCTTTATTATTATATAACTATTAAAAAACTACCCTAATAATACTCCCCTTAAAGGTTTTCTAGTAGTTCTTCTATTTTATTCCTATTATTTACTATATATATAAGCTATTAGTTAAGTATCTTAGTTTCTTTAAGTTCTACTTTTAGTTCCTATAATAGAAGTATATACCCTTTCTATTTTACCTAATATTATTTTTAATAACTTTTTCTATAGTATTTAATTTATTCTCCTATAATTACTTTAACTTTCTATATATTTTCTATTTCTCTATCTACTACTTCTTAGATAGTATTAGGTTACTAGTTATCTATTTCTTATTTAGTTAATAGGTTATTAGAGTAGAGCCTTAGTTAATCTATATAGAATACTAGGTATACTCCTAGTAGTATATCTAGCTTAATATTATATAGAGAAATAATTTCTATTATAGTAAACTTACTATTTTTCTAATTAAGCTTCTTACTTAATCTTTTATTAGAAAAGTATTTATTATATTATAGCTATACCTTATCCCCTTTATAAAGTTAAGGAGCTTCTTATTAGTATTAGTTTACTTAGGCTTCCTATACTTACTAAGCCTTAGCTATCTTTAATTATACGTAATTAAAGACTTCTTTAAACTTATCTATATACGCTATTATAGTTTACTACTTATTAGTAGTTTTATAATAGAGCTATTTAGTAACCTAGTCTAAGTCTTTTTATATTAAGTTAACTTTATATCTATACTATAAGAAGAATAGGCTAACTCTTATAGAGGTAGTAACTTAACCTTTAATAGTAATTTAAGCTACTAAATATAGATTAGGCTAGTTATTTTAGGCCTAGTTAATAAACGCCTATAGGTAGGCTTTAATAGTAGTATTTATCCTTTTATAGAGCTATCTATTTAGGGTATTTTATAGTAAAGATTCTTTAGGTAATCTCTAGTTTACTATATAAGACTTTCTAGAATTTACTAATAAACTAGCCTCCTTAATTAGATATAATAGTATCTAGTAACTAATAATAGGCTACTACTTATTTAATAAAGGCGTTAGTAACTATAGTTATTTCTAGGTTCTAGAGGGGATTAGTATAAGGTCTTTACTAAGCTAGTTAGTTACTACTATTAAGTATTAATACCTATTACTTAGTAGAAGTCCTATAATAAAGTTTATAGATATTTCCTTCTATATATAATCTAGTATTAGTAGTAGATAAAAGAGGCCTTATTTAAGTTCTTTTTATAGCTTTATTTAGCTATATATATTATAGATCTAGATATATTATTAGATATAAGATAATATCCTTAGCTAAAAGTAACTCCTTACTAGTATAGTATACGTATTTTCTTATCCTAGATATCCTATAATAAGGGAATTATAAATCTTAGCTATAATCTATACTCTAAGTTTAGTAGAGTCTAGGACCTAGTAACGTTTATAGTAAATTAGGTATCCTCTCTTATTTACTAAGTATTCTATTAATAATACTTTTAAGTTAATTCCTAGAGGAAATTTTTAGTACTATAGTTCTACTACTTCCTAAGTATCTTTATATACTTAATTATTTTTAATTACTTTAGTCTAAGACTATTCTATTATTTTAATTTTATTATATAAAGTATCTTCTACTATAGCTTTAACTTCCTCTCCTATCTAGGTCTTAAAGTAAAATAAAGCTCTAGCCTTATTATTATCTTATAATTATAGAGTTATCTTAGTAAATAGCTATAAGAGGTAAAATTCCTATATCTTATACTAGTTATTATCCTTTCCTCTAAGGATGTCTTACTTTCTTTAAAAAAAGGTATTAGCTCTTCTATTAATCTTCTTTAGGTAGTATATAAATATTATATTAAACTAGTTAAGTATAGCTACCTATCTTATATATCTTTCTAAGAGTAGCCTTATAGTATAAAAGTACTCTAGGTTTTTATAGTCTATAATTACTAGGAACTTCTTTACTTAGCTAAGCTCTACTTTCTATTACTCTAGGTATTTAATAACTATAAGAAGTTCTTTATTATAAATAGTATAATTAACTTTAGCTATAGTATTCTTTATAAAGAAGTAAGCTATAGCTTATAGTAACTCTATCTATACTATACTAGAATAATATCTTACCTATTACCTATTTAGAAGTATTATATTCTACTATAGTTTTTAGCTCTAAATTAAAGTTAGCTAGTACTAGTTTAGCTATAAAAGTAGCCTTTAATTTCTAGAAAGCTTCTTCCTATTCTATATCCTATATAAAAGGTACTCCTTATTAGTAAACTTAGTAAGTAGTACTACTATCCTAGAGAAGTTCTTAATAAACTACTAATAAAAGTTAGTAAATCCTATAAAACTTCTAATTCCTTTAGTAGTCTAAGAAGGTTCTTAAGTATTAATTATAGTTATTTTCTTTAGGTCTATATAGATCCCCTTTCTAGCTTTAATAATAAAGCTAAGATATTTAGTCCTTTTAATACTAAACTTACTTTTATTTATATCTAGGTATAATCTAGTAGTACCTAATTTTTATATAACTTATTTAACTTTCTATTTATAGTCCTCTTATAATCTATTAGAGTAGATAAGTATATTATTAATATACGTAGAATAGAAGTTATCTAAGTATTCTTTTAGTACCTAGTTAATATACTACTAGAAAGTACTTAGAGTATTAGCTAGTTTAAAAGGCGTTACTAACTACTTATAAAGTCTAAAGTAGGTATAGAAAGCTATCTTCTATTTATCTTTTTAGTTATCTAGATTTTATAGAAGGCCTAGATTATATTAACCTTTATAAACTATTTAGCTTTTAAAATTTAGGATAATATTTCTTAGATTAATAGTAAGGGATATCTATCCTTTTTATTATAGTATTAAGTACCTAGTAGTTAATATAGAAGTAAAGTTTACTTTCTAGCTTCTTTATAAATAGTACTAGAGCTACTACACTAGATTAACTTATTTAGATAAAACCCTATTTAGGTAAGAAGTAAGTTCTTTCTATAGGATAAGGAGTTCCTTCCTTAATATATTATATAATAGCTCTTATAGGATTTCTATAGCCTTTCTATTCTTCTTTAAGATTTTAATTAAATAATTAATAAAAGGGCCTTAATATAGGGCTAATTTATTAGCTTCCTCTTATATAAAGGTTTTATACTTAGATTATAAATAGAAAGATAGTTTTATCTAAGGGTCTTTATATTATTTCTTTTTAGTACTTTTTAGATATCCTTTATAGTAATAGTAAATACCTAGATCCTTCTATCCTTCTTAGAGTAATCTAACTAAGTAGTAAATGCGCCTATACTAATTACTTTAGGAGCGTTAATAGGTCTTTTTCCTTTCTAGCTCTTAACCCTAATTCCTAATAAGTAGATATATAGGAACTTCTTAGCTAAGGTAATTATTATATTATAATAATTTATCTAGGGCCTACCTAGTACTAAATTATATTTTCTATTCCTAGGTAGCTTATATACCTATATTTCTTCTTTATATCTATTAATATTAATTCTTATATTAATTATAGTATTTATCTAAATAGTACCCTACTAATCTTAATAATTTATCTTTATTTAATAGTTATATACTTTAGATTATACTACTTTATAAATTTTAATAAAATAATAGTATAAGTTAAGTATCTAGTATTAATAAGTATAGATATATTAGTAATTTTATTTATAATTATATATATAGTTATAAGTTTCTTATTTAACTATTTCCTATAAAAGTCCTAAAACCTATCTTCTTCTTTCTAATCTAACTTTATACTCCTAACTATACCTATAAGTAGGAGTATCTAGTTTTCTAAATCTAATTCTTCCTCTAGTAAGTATTCTTCTTCTTAAGAGATAGTAGTAGTTACTATATAAATACTTTTTTAAGTAGTCTTTCTACTAGACCTTCTTTATATTTAGCTATAAAGTATTCTATCTTTCTATACTATATATATAAGCTATTTTCCTTTTATTAGTTACGCTCTTCTTTAGATATCTACCTAACTCTAACTTTATATTTCTTAGTAGGCTAGTTATTTAACTATCTAGTACTAACCTATATAGGTTCTTAATTTATAGCTTTATTCTAAGCTATTCCCTACTTAAAGAACCTATTACTAAGCTAGGCTTAATAGATATTTTCTTTAATTATAGTTACCTAAGTTATAAGCTATTAGACTATCTACTATAGGTTTACTTTAACTAAGATTATTTAATCCTATAGGTTATAATAGAGGACGCTAAAGTACTAAGTTTTTAAGTTATTTATATTATTCTCTTCCCTAGCCTTATAGGCTAGTTTTATAAATTCTATATTAAAGTTTATTAAGCTTTATTTCTTTTAATAGATAAGTTATAGCTTTTATTAGGTATATTCTATATATATACTATTATTAAATTATTAGTCTAAGAAAGCCTAAAATTTAGTAGTTATACTAGTTAGGTTATAGCTTATCTAAGAAAGAGCTAAGTTAGCTACTATACTACGTAGCCTATTAAAGATATATCCTAGCCTAGATCCTAAACTAGATAGGTCTTAGTCTAGCTTATACTATATTTAGGTCCTAAACTACTAATAATCCCTATAATCTCTATTAAAGTAGTTAGGATTTAGAATCTTAAAGTTATAGTAAGTATTAGGTATTAAATTAATATTACTTATTATAGAGATTACTAGTTAGTTTACTAATTCCCTTAGCTACCTATTTTCCTATTCTAGCTAAGCTAGAAGTCTATTATTCGCGTAGTATACTACTAAGGTAAAGTAGTTTTTAGTTCTTCTATTTAGGCTAATAACCTTATTAGTATTTCTTAGAGTTGTATAGAGTATTTAAGGAAGAGGTAGTTACTTCTACTAGTTATTTCCTAGCTACTACTAAAGAAAGGCTAGAAGGAAGGGGGTTAAGAGGAGGTAAGAACCTAGCTATCTATTAAGCTTCTTATTCTATTTCTTATTCTACTATCTATAGTTTATATATCCTTTATTTATTATCTAAATCCTATTTTAAGTTAACTATATCTTTAATATATACTTGTTGTTACTTTAAGTAAGATAATTAAAAGAATTAAATTAATTTGCTAGTATATAAGAAAACGAGCTAAAAAGCTTAAATTAAATACTCTGCTTATAAGGAGCTAATCCCTTATAGGCTAAGGTAATTAATACACAGATTAATCTAAACCTAATCTATTATTCTACGTAACTATTCCCTTTATAAGTTTATATAATTAGGTTACTACTCTATAATATACCCCTATTTTACTTATATTAAATAAGTAAAATACTTTTAAGTAGTCCTACCTAATTAAGATAGTTTATTTACTCTATTTATAGGTATAGGGTAATAAAGTAGTATTACTAAGTAGTAAGGTAGTAAGAGCGTAGCGCAAACGCTCTTAGCGTGTTTTAATATAAACTACTTACTCCTACCCCTCCTTCTACTCTCCTTTATTATACCTTAACTACGCCTTTTATTCTCTTAGCTTTAATTAAGTATTACCGTTCTTCTACTCTTTACTTTTCTTATTTAATAGTAATCCTAGATCTACTATATTAGTAATAGTTAGTTACACCCTAAGCCTTTCTAAGCTTACTAAGAGTATAACGCTTAAGGATTAGCTTAAGCTAAGATTATTTATTAATACTAATACTACTCTACTTTAGGCTTCTAAGTAAAAGGCTCGTAGAGTAGCTTCTTAAATTACTAAGAAGTAGAAGGGCTTAGATAATTAGGCTAATTCTCTACAGTCTTTGTCTTCGTCCTCTTCTTTAAATAATTATAATAATCCTTAAATTTAAAACCGTAAGAAGACCTAGGCTACGTCTATTTATCCTACTCCTACTTTAATATTAAATTACTATAATCTATATCTACCTTATATTAAGAAATTTTATAAGAAGTAGAATAAGAACTATTATATAGCTAAGGCTACTAGTAGTTAGAGTAATTAATATATTTAGTATAGCACTTATATATGTTTAGAGGCGTAAGTTTAATTAATCCTTCCTTTCTTTTAATTATACTAATTAGTTTATAGTCTAACGTTAATCCTAATTAAAGGAAAGAAGTTAATTAAAGCCTTTTACTCTATTAATCTTGTCCTAACTATAAGTAGTCCCTAATCTTATCCTTTTTTTTTTTTTTTTTTTTTAGTAACTAATTATCTAATTTTTTAGCCTAATAAGTTAAAGAATCGTTACGCTACTCTCCTTACTTTAATTAAAAGTACTATTCCTTCTAAGCTTACTTTAGATAATCTTAATAGTATTACTTTATTACTAAAGTAAACTCCTATTACCTTAAGTAAGTTAATTATACCTTATAAGAAGAAGAAGAAGGTTTAATCTAATAAGGTCTTCTAATTAGGTAGATCCTCTTAGGATAATTACTAATATACTTCTACTTAGGCGTCTCCTTTATATAGATTAATTACTATTATAACCTTAGTCCTAGTACGCTTAGAGGAACGCCTACTCTAATTAATTAGCTATCTTCTAATACTCTAATAACTAATAAGTAGTATCTTACTTTAGAGGGTATTACGTATTTATTTAGTTCTAGTCCTCCTCGTCCTAGTCTTAATCCTAGTTCTTCTCCTACTACTCTTATTACTCTACCTTATCTATTTACTCTTAAGCCTACTACTCTAGTTTCTACTCCTAGTAATTAGCCTATTCTAATTAACTTAGATAAAGAAAAGTCTCTAATTATTATTAACCTAGAACTTACAGCTACTTATTATTATAAGCGCCGTAAAGTTAAGGCTAAGTATAATAATTAACTAGCTAATCTTTTAAGTATTCTTAAGCCTTCTATTTAGACTATTAAGTCTAATTAAATATCTAAGTAAGCTTATATAGCTGTACTACTTAATACTAGGGTTACTATTAAAGATTAGGATTATTTTACTACTATTAAGCTTTATTATTAAGCTAATTATCTTGCTAATTAGGGTTATACTAAGTAGGAACTTTTATGTGTAGAGAACGTTTATTTTTATTATAAGAGTCTTCAGCTTACTAATTATATTACTTATTACAAACACGCTTATAGTCTATTTAAGGATATTAAGTTCTTAATTAATAAGCTTATTAATTAGTTTAATTAAGAATTCTTAGTAGTTCTTTACTTTTAATTAGGATATCTAATCTATCTTTAGTAGGATAATTTCTTACTAGAATAAATAAAAGAGGAGGATTAGTATAGCTAATCTAGTATATAGTTTCTAAGCCCTACTCTTTTATAAGTATACTTCTTTTAAAGTAGATAATCTAATAAATAGTAATCTATAAAGTTAATTATCTTCTATACTTATAATTATTTTCTTAATATTAATAAAGTTAAGCTATTACTTAAATCTCTAGAATTACTATTTAGTAAGTAATTTTATAAGCCTATTAGCTAGTATATTATTTATTTATAAATACTCTACTAAGAATAATCCTTTAGTATATTCCTAATAGAGCTATATATTCTAGATATTAATATATTAAAGTTTTATTATAATCTACTTATTCTTTCCTATAACTAGCTAAATTATTTATTAATTATTATACTAAATATTCTAAAGATCTCCTAGATTAAATGTAATTTCCTTAAAGAATTACTTAAGTGCTATTACTTTTTTGCTGCTTATTCTAGCGTAAGTAGCTTAGCTTCTATTATTAAGGTTATTATTATACTTTATTAGGCAGCTTTCTATAGGATTATACCCTTAAATAGTATAGTAATATATCTATATAATAAGTAATAAGTATCTAGATTATTAGTAAAAGAGACGTCTCTATAGATTATAAGATTAGGTTTATTATAGTTATTATACTAGATTACTTCCTAATAAGTCTAATATAGATATATAATTATACGTTCTATAGCTTTTATATATTAATTACTAGGATTTATAAGAAAATAGGATAACCTAGATATAGTATAAGTAATATTTAGGTATAGTATAATCGTAGTATATAGGACTAATCTAACTCTTTCTTAATAAGCTTTAATCTATTATTTTATTACTTCTCTATCTAATTTAATTAAATCCTTAGAAGGTAGTAGCGTTAAAGGGAAAGTTCTATTACTAAGCCTAAACTTCTTTATAATTTTATTAATATAGGTATTATAAATAAGCCTTATTAATCTCTTTTTATAATCCTAGATTACTTAGATCCTAAGAAACTATTTAACTAGTCCTTATAACTTAATTTTATACTTTACTTAAATCTTATCTTATAAGCTCTAAGCCCTTTACTTAGATACCTTATAAAAGAGTAATAGGATATTATTAATATAGAATAAGATAAAGACCTTTTAATCCTTTATAAAGAATAAATACAGTTCTTCTTTTATAGTAATTAGATCTAATAATCTTAATATACCTATAAACTCTTTATACTAAAGTAATACTAAATCTCTTAATCTATATAGGGCTTAATTAAGCCTAATACATATACCTAGTTCTTTAAATCTATCTAGTAATTTACAAATTACTAAATTATTTAGCGTAATATAGATATTTAAAAATACTCTAACTATATTATATTATATAATCTCTAGGTTAAAATAAATAGTAATTACTATTACTACTTAAAGGATTTAGCTACTAGTATAGTAGCGTATATTAAATTAAGCGTATTCTTTTCCTAGAGATCTCCTTTTATAATAATCTAAGCTTTATATTTAAGTAATATACTATCTTAATTACTCTTATAACTTTAAACCTACTTTAATAGGAGTAGCTATTCCTTAGTTTTACTAATTAGCTATACTATCTATATATTTTTCTTTTATAATTAATTAATTTCCTTATAAGAGGCTTACTTAAATTACGTTCTATATAAGTATTATAATAACTATTTCTAAGTTTATAGTAGAGTAGGGAGCTTATTTCTATAAATTTAAGCTAGTTTTAGTACTAGTAGTAACTAATTACTAAGCGTTACTACTATTATAATTATATTTATTAGCTTATTATTATAATACAATTAATAGCTAAGCTATAAAGCCCTATTAGAACCCTACTAGGGTACTATTAGGCTAAGTACGTAACCTTAGATATATAGAACCCTTTAGGAGTATAATAGCTCCTTAAGGATTTATCTTAATATACTAGTTTACCCCTATATTTAACTCTTACCTATAAACCTCTTATAATTTAAATCCTTTATACTCCTACTAGGAAAGGTAGTTATTAGATATAGATCTATCTACAATAACGACCTAATAGTACCCTATTTATACCCTATTCTAGTACTATAATAATACTAAGTAATAGTAGGCACTTAAAATAATAAAGGTAAAGCTCTAACTACTAGAGTAGTAGTAATTAGAGATCCTAATAATCTACCTAGGTTAACCTAAGTAGTAGATTAACTTCTCTAGGAATAATACTACTAACTTTAGCCTAAGGAGTCTAGGGTTAAGGAAATTATAGGCGAAACCTTAGATAATAAACTAAGGACTACCTTAGACCTTAAACGTAAGGCCTTCCTATACGCTAAGCCTAGGAACCCTTTAAAGACTTAGTATAGCTTCCTAACCTTACTAGATAGTTATAACTAGCCTTAGGTTTTTTAGCCTTAAGTTTTGTGCCTAGCCGTAGGCTAACTATAGATTAATCTAGCGACGCTATTAGGATAATCTACTACACTATAAATATATAGTATAACCTAACTATTATACTATAGAAATCTACCCTTAGTTAAGGAATATTAACTATAAGAACGTTAAAACTTTAATCTTATTATAAGACCTAACTCTACTCCTATTAGTAGAAGTATCTATTCTAATACTAATATAGTACTACCTTATTATAAGGCTATAGCTATAACTAATAAGGAGTTTATCTAGGGCTACCTTTAGAAACTATTCCTAGCTTAAGCTAGGGGTAACTTACTAGTAGTTATTACTACCCTTAAGGAGTAGATTAAATATACCTCTTAAGCCTTAGGGCTAGCGAAGCCTAATAGGCCCTTATTAGATTATTAGTAGCTAGCCTTTAATAATACTAGTAAGCTTATCTAAGTACTAAATAGCGTTTAGCCTAAACTAAAACTAGGCTTAGAGAGTAGAGTCTTTACCCCTAGGTAGGTTAAGTAATAGATTAAGGATATAAAGATAGTATTTAATTACTATTAAGTCTTTAAGAACTTAGTTACTAGGACCTACTAGGCTATAGGGACGATCTAGTATAATATTTATTAAGAGTTAATATAGTAACGTATTAATAAAGGTATTATTAATAGCTAGGTTAAGCTTAAAGTAGAGGAACGTAAGCTAGTCTAGGACTCTATCCTTACTAGATATAAGAACTATATTTAATTTTTTAACTTTAAATAGAAGGATAATAATACTATAAGCTCCTTTTTACTTTAACTAAATAAAAAAGAGACCTTACTATCTTATAACTTCTTTAAAATACTTACTAGTAAGGATAACTATAAACTAAAGATTACCTTTATATAGTCTAAAATCCTAAAGGCGTATTAGTAGGAGATCTAATATATAGGTATCCTTAATACGCTTATTATATAGCCTAAGTTTAAATAAGTACTTTATAACGTAAAGACTATAGTATTTACTACTAGTAAGGTAATATTATCCTATCTAGGGACTAGTAATAACTTACCGCGTAGTAAGCGTTAAGCTTTTACCTCCTAGCTAGGTAACTAGGGCTTTAGGAAGAAGTAAGATTATAAAGCTTCTAACTTAAGAAGTAGTTCTAGGGTAGTATCCCTAAGGCCTTCTAATAACGTTCTAATAAGGCCCTATTAATAAGGTAGATAATAGGCTCTTAGGAACTAAGGTAGAAATTATAGTAGAGGTTAGAGACTATACTAGAGAAATTATTAGGGTAATAGCTAATAAGATAATTAGGGTACTACTTAACCTTAGTAAAATAACAATTTAGGAAAAGATAAGCCCTAGTTACTAACCTTTTATAATTATAACTAGGGCTAAACTTAAAAGGGAAATAATTATATATTTAAGTATAAGTCTATATATCTCTCCCTAATAGTTCTATAGTCCTACTTTATATACTTTATAACTTAAGAGTAGAGATTAATATTATCTAGTAGAAGATAGTAGATAAGTACTCCCTTAAAGATATATTAGTAGCTAATAAACTAGTAGTAATATTTTTAGATTATAACTAACTACGTATTAATAAAGTATATAACCTTATAGTTAGCTATAAGGATAGTAAAGGCTTAGTTTAAGTTATAGGCCCCTAAAGATTTTAGGCTACTAATTTTAATAGGTATAACCTTATATTAGGTTACCTATAGCTATAAAAAGTAGATCTAAGGATCTAATTCTCTATAGGAGAGTTTAAATAGTAAGGAGATAAAGTTAATAGTAAGGACTATATTAAACTCTTCTCTACTAAAGACCTCCTTAAAATACTAAGGCTAAGGGAGTAGGCTTATATACTTTACTTAGAGCGCCTATTATATAGTATATTAAGTAAAGAGACTTAATAGTCTTTCCTTTAGGAGATACACTAGGAAGGCCTTAGAGTAAAGGTACTACCTACTAGGCCTAGTAGAGACGTAGAACTTAATATAAAGTAGTATTATTACTAGGGGCTACTTTAGCTAAAGAATAAGATACTTAAGATTATTAATAACCTTAAAAGGTACGTTACTAACGCTCTAGACCTAGCCTAGCTACTAGAAGTAACTACTTAATAAATAGTAGCTAGTATATATAATAAGAACTCTTAATAGGCTAAACTACCTCTAGGTATAGCCTATATCCTCTTTAATAATAAGAAGGATACTCTATATATAGTACTAGAAGATAACTAGCTAAATAGTAAGGAACTAAAGTTTATTCCTAAAAAGCTATACTATAAATAGCTTATATTTAATAAATACTAAATATATATACTTTGTCTAAATAGCAAATATAATTATACTATTAATATTAAAGAAAGGAAAAAGATCTTTAACCTTCTAATTTATAACTTTTCTAGGAAGGAGTTAGAGATTCTATAGAACTACCTTAAGACTATATAAGATAAGGGTTAGATTTATCTAAGTAAGTTACTTATAAGCGCCCCTATCCTCTTTATCCTAAAGGTAAATAGTATAATAAGACTTTATATTAACTACTATAGGTTAAATAAAGTTACTATTAAGAATTAGTACTCTATCCTACTTATAAGCGAGATACTAGACTATCTATTAAAAGCCTAAATCTTCTCTAAGCTAGATCTTTAAGACGCCTATTATAAGCTTTAAATCTAAAGGGGGATAAATAAAAAACTACTTTTAAAATAAGATATAGTTACTTTAAGTACCTTATTATACTATTTAGGTTAGTAAATATACCTATAATATTCTAATTATATATCTATTAAGCCTTAGGAGGACTAATAAACCGTATATATATTATCTACTTAGATAATATCCTTATCTACTCTAAAGATAAGGAAGACTATAACTTCTATATTAAGAAGATCCTTAATAAACTTATAGAGTAAAGCCTCTACTATAAAGTAAGTAAGTATATCTTCTTAATATACTCTATTAAGTTCCTTAGGTTTATAGTAATACCTAGTAGCGTTATTATAGACCCTATATAGGTGTAAATAATTAAGGAGTAACTAAAGCCTAAAAGGTATAAGAATATTTAGGTATTCCTAAGGTTTATAAACTTCTATTAGAGGTTTATTTATAACTACTTTATAATTATACGCCTAATAGTAGACTATATAATAGCTACTTAAGCCTTACTAGTATCCTATAAGTTAGCTAATACTAGTAAGGTAAAACTAAAAGCTATAAAGAGTTATAAAAGTCTAACTAGGTAGTACCTACTATAGTCCTAGCTAGAGGATATAAGAAATACCTTTCTAAAACTTTAAAAGAAGTTTACTAAGGTACTAGTACTTTAGTACTTTAACTCTATAAAGCTAGTAATAGTTCTTATAAACGCCTCTAACTTTACTATAGTAGTAATACTTCTATAGCTAGCTATATTAGAGTTAGTAACTAATTATTATTAGAAACTAGTTATATTCTAGAGTAAGAAGTTCTTTAGGCTATTACTCTAGTAGTATACCTATAATAAAGAACTAAATATAATAGTAGAAGTATTTTAGACGTAAAGGTATTACCTTAAGTATACCCTATTAATAATCTAAGTACTCTCTAATTATAATAATCTTTAGTATTTTATAACTACTAAAGAACTCTCCTCTAAATAAGCTAGATAGGTAGAGAGGAGCTAGCTTAGTTTAACTTTAAAATTAAATATAAGCTAGGATTAGAGAACCTAGTAGACGGCCCTTTAAGGAGGCCTAACTACACAAAAGGTATACTAGTTAGAGAGTAGTAGGTACTTTATAATATAATACTACCTACTCTCTAATAAAAGCTTTAAATCTAGATAATCTAGACGTCTAGGGCTTAAAAGGTTAACTAGGTAACTATAGGATAAGACTACCCTAAGGCTAGACTACTAAAGTCCTATTAACCCTCTAAAATAGTCCCTAAAGAGGAATTCTTTAACTAAATATTAGTTAATAGTAATAAGTTACTCCTTATCCCTAATAAGCTAACTATAGGCTATAGTAGCTAGTATTAGAGTAATAAATTTAAAGTATAGCTAAAGGATTTTAATATAGCTAAAGCTCTCTTAAGGAGTATAGGTAATTATATTTTATTACTAAATTATCTTTTAGTAGAAGCTATAGAAGATAAGTCTACCTATATACTAGATATTCTAGACTACCTCTCTAATTATATTAGAATAATTTAAGAGTAAGATAAGGCCTATCTTATTTACGAATTACTAACGTAATAGGGAGTAGGTAGGGTAAAGAGGGATAATATATTTTAGGAGATTAATCCTAGTAGAGTCCTATACTAGAATAGGAAAGTATAGATTCCTAATAATATATTACTTTAGGTAAACCTCCTACTAAAGAACTATAATAATCTTATAGGTAGTTACTATAGTATAGATAAAATAGTAGACCTATTAAAGAGGAAATACTTTTAGCTATATCTCTAATAAGACATCTATAAGTATATTAATAGGTATACTACCTATTAGTTAAATAAGATTAGGCGTTATAAACTATAGGGGATGCTATCCCCCTACTAGTACCTAAGGTACCTTAGTAGTATTACTCCCTTAACTTTATTACTAACTTACTAAAGTTAAAAGATAAGAAGGAATAAATATAACGTAATACTTATATTAGTAGACTACTTTATAAAGTATATCTAGTATCTACCTATTATAAAGATAATTACGGCCTAGTAAGTAGCTAAGTTACTACTATAATAATACTTTTTAAAGCTAGGTCTCTTAGATACTCTATTATTAGATAAAGGCTCTATATTTATAAGCTAGTTCTAGTCTAATATATACTACTACTTAAAGATTAACTATTAGTTAAGTATAGCTTTCTACCCTTAAACTAATAGGTAAACTAAGCGTTAAAACTAAGAGCTAGAGACCTACTTATAGTTATATATAAACTATAAATAGGATAATTAGGTTAACCTACTTTTATATACTAAGTATACTTATAACTTAAAGAAGTACTCTACTTATAGGTAGTATCCTATAACCCTTACCTTTAGTATTATACCTAAAGGTTTTAATATAGTCCCTAATAAATACTAGCTCTATAAGCCTCTAGCTATATAAGATAAAGATATAAAGGTACTAAAACTATACTAGTAAGTTACTAGCTAGCTAGAGTAATAGTATAAGATATAAGGAGTAACTAAGGTAAGTTTAGAGTACGCCTAGCGTAGTAATACTAAATAGTATAATATAAAGAGGGTAGATAAGTACTTTATAGAAAGAGAATAAGTTCTCCTTAGGGTAAAGAATATTATAATAAGTTATCCTTCTAAGAAGTTTAATACGTAATATTTAAAACCTTTTACTATTATAAAGAAGATTAGTAAGCTAGTATACTATCTTAACCTCCTTTTATTAATAGCCTAGGTATATCCTATCTTTAACGTATTACTCCTAGAGTTATAGGTTAAACCCTATAAATAGGATAAGTTTAGACCTAGACTAATTTAGGTACTAGAGGATATTCTTCTAGGAGATAGATATAAGGTAGAAAGTATCTTAGAATATAAAGACTCTACCTTAAGGGTAGAGAGTACTTTATAAAATAGCTAGGCTAGTTAGTAGAAAAATCTACCTAAGAGCTAGTTAAGTATCTAGATTAGTATAATAAGATACTAGAGGATTACTTATAGAACCTAAAGAACGTGTCCTAAGGCACTAGTAGGAATTACTAAGGGTAAT
The DNA here is from genome assembly GCA_027946455.1 of Neocucurbitaria cava. NCBI lineage: Eukaryota > Fungi > Ascomycota > Dothideomycetes > Pleosporales > Cucurbitariaceae > Neocucurbitaria > Neocucurbitaria cava. Next base: position 1,597,455 of record JAPEUY010000003.1, on the reverse strand, counting down.
AATAAGAAGCTAAAGAGCTAAAAAGGCGTAGTAGACTTTATAAGTAACTATAATAGACTATAGAGGGCTTATCTAGTATAGCTAAGACTACTAGATATATAGAATTATCTATAAAATTAGTTAAATTATTACTTATTACCTTAATAAAAGATATAATTATAATAAAGTAATATTATATTTATAAGCTACTAATAGTAGTAGGGAGGATAAGCTCTCCTAGGTAAACTATCTACTACGCTCTACTACTACCTTAATACCTACCTATTTCTAGGTTAAGTTTATACTAGGGAGAGAACCCCCTAGCCTAATACTAAGATTAAGGGTAGGGTGCTTCTTAATAGGTAATAGCGTTATAGGTTTAAAGAAGATACTAGTAGAAGTAGCTATAGGTATATTAGTACTATAGTAGTAGTACTACTTCTCTTAGTTAGTAGTAGTACTACTACGCTTAAATATAGCCTTATAATTTATATTAACTACTATATTAGTAGGCTACTTATAGCCTATAGTGCCTAAGCCTAGCTACTAATATTAGTAGAAGTATTAAGTTATAACTACTTAATATTATACCTTATACCTCTTTAGGTTATACTTATAAGAGGCTATATAGGCCCTCTTAAACTTAGTATAAGCTTTTTCTACCTTACCTTTACTCTTACCTATACTCTCCTTAACCTTATAGTTATAAGCGCTAGTATAGCTCTTAAAGGTAAGATAGAAGTCTTTACATACTTAAAAGTAAACTCCTATAGCTTACGTAAAATATTATTATTAAGTTAGTTAGTCTTAAGTAAAGCCCTCTAAGTTAGCGTAGCTATAGCCTTATCTATCTTATAGTTCACGTACGTAAGGAGGTAGTTAAGGACGTTAATAGCGTAGTAGAACTTAGGCTTAATCTATATAAGTATTAGTAATAGGACCCTAATAGGATATTAGTAGAAAGGAGTTAGATATACTTTAATATACCCTCTCTTATACGCACTAGAATACCTATTATAAATACTAAAATTATTCTTTTAAATATAGTAGGACTCTTTATAAATAGTCCTAAGGAAGCTATAAATAGTACTATTAGAATCTTCCTTAGACTAGGTAGTAAGTAAGACTATATAAGCCTTATACTAGAAGCGTATTAGTAATAGTTAGGGTTATATATTAGGAGGAGGAGGTAAACTTAGTCTAGTAATAGCTTATTACTTAAGATATAGGGAATAGTACTACTAATAGGTATAGTATTAAAGATATTAATAATAATAGATAAGGATTAAGTAGAATTTAAGTATAGTATAGTATAGGACTATAGTATAAGAACTATAGTTAATAGCTACCTAAGAATACTTTTATATAAGCTATAGGATAACCTACTTATAGGCTAATAGTAACCTATTCTCTTATTATAACTATACTACTACTCTTTACCTTAAGTATATATTATATAAATTAACTAGAATATAGATTACTTATATAAGTAAGTACTTATATTTAGGTAAGGTATTAGCTAAGTAATAGGTAACACTAATAAATATTATAAGTTAGTTAAACTATTAACTAAGATAACAAACCTTATAGGCTTAAATAATCTATACTAATTTAATAAGACCTATATAATAGGTCCCTTATATAGTATACTATTAGTATACTATAGGAATAATATTAGGTAGTAAATAATAATACTAACCTAACTAATTATATAGTAACACTCTACAAAGTTAATAACTAGTTACTAGTTAGAGAATTACTATTTAATATTTATAAATATATAACTATAAGTTATTTATAAGTATATAAATATTATATATAGCCTAGCTAAAGTCTAGAGTCTCCCCTTAGTATACCTATAACTAGCCTATTTAAATTAATAAATTAGGACCTAGTAATAGGATAGCTAAAATTATATATACTAAACCGCTATTAGTAGTTAAGTACTAGTAGATACGCCTCATGAGTAAGATACTACTACTAAAGGAAAGTAAGTTAAGATAACTTATAAAAAGGGGAGGCTATTATTATAATATAATTAATAGCTAAGCTATAGAGCCCTATTAGAACCCTATTAGGGTACTACTAGGCTAGGTATATAACCTTAGATATATAGAACCCTTTAGGAGTACGATAGCTCCTTAAGGATTTGTCTTAATATACTAGTTTACCTCTATATTTAACTCTTACCTATAAACCTCTTATACTTATAGCTTAAGCGTTTATCCTAAGTAGCTATTACTCCTAGTAAATAGGTATTTTTAAAATTAATCTACTAGAGATTATCTTTTAGATCTATAATTAGTATATATATACCTACGTTCCTACCCCTATCTAATTACTATAATTTAAGCGTTTTCCTCTTCCTCTACGTATTAGCTTATAGATATTAGTATACCTATTAATCTTAGGATTTCTCCTAGCTAATCTATAACTAGTTTATTAAGGTTATTTAATTAATAATTTAGGTAGTAGAGGAGTTAGCGTAGCACGACGTAGCCTACAGCGTACCCTAATCTAGGTAATACTTACTTCATCTAGCTTATTTAGGTTAATAAGACTAGGTTAATTAGTAAGTTAGGTTAAGCTCTTAGGCTCTTCCTTATATAATCCTATCTAATTACTAGAACTCTTAGAATTAGCCTATCTAGGTAGATATATCCCCTATTAATTATTTATTCTTAATAAGTAATTAAGTACTTTATAATTACCTATCTTTATAATATCTAGCTTAGGTATTACCTCTAGAGTTATAAGCATTAATTAATCCTTTTCCTAGCCTATTTAAATTCTTAGTTACTAGCTAGCTATACCTATATCTTAAATAGTTTCTATTAGATTAACTCCCTAATTACTAAGCTAGCTAATATTAGTAATTACTTAGTTAATTAGCTTACCCCTAAGATTACTCTTAGTATCTAGTAAAGGTTAATCTTACTACTCTTTAAGTAATAGATTATTAAGATCTATTTCTAGATCTTCTAGTTCTCTGTTATATAATATCTTAGTAAGTATAATTACCTAATCCTTCTTTATTTTATTCTTACGTATTCTATTATAGAATCGTGATTTATTAAAGGTAATATTTTGTTATAACCTAAACTAACAGGTCTATAGAATAGTGCTACTTAAGTACTAAGACTAATAGAACTATCTAGAAAGATATTAAGAACAGACTATACTATAGTTACGTAACTAATTAAGGGTTAGTATACGCTAAGGAAGTAATTAGACGGAACTAATTATAGTAATTAGTATTTAGTGATTAGGGAGGTACTAATTAAGGTAATTATAAAGGATCTCTTTAGTATATAGATCTTATAGTATAATAGCTTAGGATATTATATTTAACTTAAGTTACTCTTATAGATAATTAACTCCTAATTATCTACCTTAGTCTAACTCTCTCGTATATCTATAGAATACACTAAACCTACCTACTAGTTTATATCTACTTTATTGTATTACGCTTTGTAGCCCTAGACCTATAACTAAGTTTAATACTTTAAATACCCTTAAGATAAGCGATATAGAGATAGACGTAGCTACTCCTAATACTAAGCTTAGCTTTAATAAAAGGATACGAGGTAATAAACCCTAGAACTTTAATAGTAACTAAAAATAACTTAAACTATAGTTAGTATAGTTTAATCTATACTTCTATATTAATAATAATATTAAAGATAATAATAAAGGAATACTTATATTAATATACCTTACTAGAAAAGTACTAGATTAGATTATACCCTAACTTAAATAGTATATAGATAAGGATATTATTAATGTAGATAATATACTTATATTTAAAGATTAGAATAAGTATAAGAGAAGGATAAAATAAGTCTTTAGGATCTATACTAAGAAAACAGTTACTAAACAAAATATCTAAAATCTATAATAAGCTACGTCTATCGTAGATTATACTAACATATTCTAATAATATATAATAGTAATTAACTAGGATAAAATAGTATTATAAAGAATATTTTACTAGGGCCTAAAACTATAAGTCTAGGAAGAACTAATACGCACTAGCTTTGCTACTAATATACTTAATAACCTAATTAATAAATATATTTAAATTAATAATATATTATATAAGCTAGAACTAGAAAAGAAAAGCTATAGAAAAGGAGGCTATCGCTAAAATACTAGTAAATAAAGGGATTTTATTTATACTAACTAAACTACTTATACTATAGGCTACTACACTTTATAATACCCTAAGCTTATACACCTTAATAATATAAATAAAGGTAAGAACTAGAAGATAGGATAACTAAAGGTAGTTATAGAGAAAAAGGATCTAGAATACTTTAACTATAGTAAGAAGGGACACTTTACTAGAAATTATAAGTAGAAGAATAAAGTTACCTAATAAATTAATATATTAAGATATAACTATAACCTAATAGGTAATAATAGAGGTTAGGAAATAATTCCGCTATTAGACCCTAAGAATCTTGAATTATTATAGGAAGATAATAAATTAATTAAGATATATAAACGAATTCTATACTTATTATTAGAAAATAATAATATACCTAACACTAAAGGAAACTAGGCATTACTATCTAATATTAACTACGACGATATTATCTGGGATAGAACTAAGTATAAAATTGTAGAAAAGAAAACGTCCTACTAAATAAAAGTATAGAGTACGTATACCCTAGAACTTAAGTTAATAATTAGAGCTAAATAAACGAAGTATACTAGGTAGAGTATAAGGTACTAGACTACTATACTAGAAATACTACTATAGTAATAGTACCCTTAAAAATAAAAGATTTAACTAATAAAGATAAGGATTAGGAATAAGAAGATAATAATGTACGTAGAGGATAATAACCTATCCTTATATATAAACTTTATAGAAAGTAAAAAACTAGGTATAAACCCTTAAAGCTATAGGATACCTATAGAAAATATAAAGATAGGGAATAGAATATATTAGCTTCTCTATAGTAGACTAGGAGAAATAGGAATAATAAACCTAGATACTTAAGAAACTAGCTAGAAGATACGAATACGATAATAATTAGAGAAACCTAAAATATAGACTTCTCTATTACTACGCTTATATATATAACTACTATAATATATATTATAAGGATAAAGTAGTAACTAATTACTTCCTAATACTAACGTATACCTATAAATAGTAGTAGTATAATTACTAAAATAACCTTTGTAAGTTCTACCTATAGGATAAAAGGGTATTAGATTACTTCCTAGGATATAATAAGAATAAATAAATATAATAATAACTTATTATAAATTAGATCTATACTAATAATATATAGTAAATCTATATAAATAAAGACTATAAGTAATATAAGAGTAGTAAAGTAAAGAATACTTATAATAATTATTCTTTTTAGAAAGACTTTAATAGCTAGGTAAAACTACGCTAGCTTAACTAGAAAGTAATAATATAATACTATTAGATAAAAGGAGAATAACCCCTTTAGATATTAGTAAAACTTAATAGATAAAATATAAGGGTACTTATTAATTTAGGATCTTAGGAAAACTATATCTTTAGACTAGCTATACTAAAAGCTAGGCTCTAGCCTATTCTAAAGAAAGATCCCTACTAAGTAATAGTAGTAAACTAATTAAGTAGAGGACTTATTAAGTATAAGGTACTTACTAATATTAGTATTATATTTAGAGTAATAAGTAAGGTTAGACTAGATATTTTTAGCTTAGCTACCTATAATATTATATTAGGACTACCTTAGCTTTAAGATTATAACCTACGTATAGACTAAAAGAACTAGTAGATCTTAATAGGGTATAAGAATAATATATATACGCCTATAATACCTACGCAGCGCTAGAATAGCCTAGTAGATAAGAAGATAATTATAAATATTAATACTTTAGTTAAGGATATATTTATAAGAACGCTAACTATAAGACCTATATAACTACTAGTAAGAAAGGTTAGAAGGTAATAAATAATAAAAAAAGCGTTACTCTAAGAATCCCTAAGGAATATAAGAAATATAAAGAAATATTTATTAAAAAAGTAAGATTAGGAGCGCTATTAAAATATTAACTATAGGATTATAAAATTAAACTCTTAAAAGGAAAGTAACTAGGATTTATACTAATATATAAACTATTATAGAAAGAACTTAAGGAGTTAAAGAAGTATATTAAGGAAAATTTAGCAAAAGGATTTATTAGAAAATCTAAGTCTCTAGCAGGATACCCTATCCTATTTATGCTAAAAAAGGATAGAACGTTAAGACTTTGCGTAGACTACTATAAACTTAATAACATTACTAAGAAAAACTACTACCTACTACTAAATATCTAAGAACTATAAGATAGACTAGTAGGAGCTAAGATATTTATAGTACTAGATCTAAGAGGAGTATATAACCTTATCTAGATAAAAAGAATAAAGAATAGAAAATAGCCTTTAGGATATAATATAGATACTATAAGTATATAGTAATACTATTTAGGCTTATAAACGTACTAGCTATATATTAAGATATAGTTAATAGTACCCTAAATAACTATTTAGACTAATACGCGATAGTATACTTAGATAATATCCTAGTATACTTAATAACTAAGGAGGAATATATATAATACGTAAAAGAAGTATTATAATAACTACAAACATATAGGCTAGAATTAAAACCTAAGAAATATAAATTTTATAAGGATAAAGTTAAATTCCTAAGATATATAGTTAGAATTAATAGAGTATAGATTAGTAAATTAAAGATTAAGATAATTAAGGAATAGGAAAAGCCTAAGATAGTAAAAGACATCTAGTCTTTTCTTAGATTCGTTAACTTTAATAGATAGTTTATTAAGGACTTCTTAAAGATCTTAATCCTACTTACTTAACTTACAAAAAGGATATACCTTAGGAATAGATAAAGAAATAAGATAATGCCTTTAAAATACTAAAAGAGTATATATTAAGGAACTAGTACTAATACTATTTACTAGTAGAAAACTGCTTAGAATTAAGACTAACGTATTAGATTTAGTGTTAGGTGTAGTTATACTCTAAGAAAAGGATTAGAAATAGTACCTAATAGCCTATTATTTAAGAAAGTTCTTATAAGCTAAGGAAAGATATAATATTTATAATAAGGAACTTATAGCTATTATAGATGCTCTAGAATATTAGTAAGTATACGCCTATAGATATTTAGAGCTAACTATATTTATAGATTATAAGAACTTAATATACTTTATAACTACTAAATAACTAAACTAAAGATAGGTTTAATAGTTAGAACTATTAGGATAATATAAGTTTAGGATTATTTATATACTAAGGAAAATAATAGAAGAGTAGATATACTTAGTAGATAATATAACGTTATAGGAAAGAAAATAGATATATATACTACTATCCTAAGAAAAGATAAAGGAAGAGCCTTAATATATAAATACTTCTTTAATTACCTCTACTACTAGGAAATTAATAATATTATAAAGATAAGACTAGAGCTATCTAAAGAATTTTATAAAGAAATTATTAGATAATACTATAATAATCCTATATATAAATATATAGGAGTTACTAGGATAATAGAACTTATATAATAGAACTACTACTTTAAGAATATAAAGTAAAAGGTAGAAAGCTTTATTAAGAAATACTTAGATTACTAGAAAAGTAAGTACGCGATATACGTACCTTATAGCGAATTATAAGTAATAGAGCTACCTACTAAACTATAGGAGGATATTATAATAAATTTTATTATAGACTTACCTAAGTCTATAGATAAAGTAACTAGATATAAATATAATAGGATTCTTAATATAGTTTATAGGTTCTGTAAAGGAGTAGAATTTATTCTATTTAGAAAAGACTTTATAATAGAATAATTAGTAAGAATTATAATTAATAGGATATTCTAATAATATAGAATTCTATAATTAATTATTAGTAATAGAGATAAGCTATTTATGTTAAACTTTTAGGAAATATTTATAGTATAACTAGGGATAAAGAGGAAACTATTAATAGCCTACTACCCTAAAACTAATAGATAGATAGAATAAATAAACTAAATATTAAAATAATATCTATAGATATATTATAGCTATTAATAAGATAACTAGGTATTACTATTACCTATAGTATAACTAGTATATAATAATAAGATATTAGAAAATAATAAGTAAATACTATTCTTTATATACTATAAGAAATACCTAAATCTCTTTAAAAGAAACTTTCTAAGTACTAAGGCTAAAGCTACCTTAAAGATAGTCTAAGAATTAATAGATATATATAAAGAAATAAAGGAAAATATAGAAAAATATAGTACTAATAAATTAGAAATATTAATAAGAAAAGAAAAATAATACCTTAGCTAAAAAGGGGATAAAGTATATTTACTTACGAGGAATTTCTAAACTAAATAACTAAAGAAAGGACTAAACTATATTAAGGTTAGACTATTTTTAATTAAGAAATAATTAGGACTAGTAAATTACATACTAGATCTACTAAAGGACGTAAAAATTAAACCTAAGTTCTACGTTAAACTACTAGAACTAGTAGACCCTATAATACTATTATAAAAAACATTTTACTATAAACTAGAGGAAGAAAATAAATTTAAAGTTAAATATATATTAGACTACTAACTAGGCTAAGGACGAAACAATAAATACCTAGTTAAATAGTTAGGATATCTAAATAGTAAAAATATATAGGAACTAAAAACTAACCTTATAAATTGCTAGTAACTACTAAGGTAATTCTATAGATAATAAATAAATTAATAACGCTAGGAGATAGTTCTAAGGCGTTAAGAAGAGAAAATAGGAGTATTATTAGGTAATAATATAGAAGCTAGCGTATCTAAGTTACCTAGCATTTCCTATATTATTAGTAAGAAACTAACTAAGGTATTAGCTATAGGGTAGTTAGTAAACCCTTATATAGTAACCTCCTTACTATCCTTCTAGAAACTATTAGCTAGGTACTAGGCCTTTTTAGAGAATAGTCTTTTACTTATTATAAAATCTTCTTATTCTATATTAATTACGAAATAACTTTAGCTAATAGCTACTTATCCTCTTCTACTTTCTTCTTATACTCCTTATAGGTTTTATTAAGGGACACTTAGAATATATTAATATATAAATAACCTAACTAAGTATATTCTAAGTACTTTAAATAATAACTATTAACTTCTAGTATAGTAACGTACTACTAACTAGAAGTAAAATAGTAATTATAAGGGATAGGGGCAGGAGCTCTATTATAAGAAATTTTAAGAGCTAGGTAATAGTACTCTTTAGATTATAGGGCTAGTATTATTAGTAATAGAGTATTTAAATAAATATAGGTTACTTAGAGATAAGCTCTAAAGGGAGAGGGGATAGTATTATAAACCTAAAGGAAGGATAGTATAAGTTAAAAGAGATAGAAGAATAATAAGGTATAGTTAGTACCTATAAAGTAGTTAAGAACTAATAGGTATACGCCTAGTAAGGTAGAGCTACGTACGTAACCTTCTTAGAGTTAGATATATAAGGAGGGAGCTTAGTAGCACCTCCTTATATATAAGCTACTAAGAGGTCCTTAAGCTCCTCTAACTAAGGAGTATAAGGAGTACTAAGGTTAGGAAGTATATAGACTAATATAATAAGCCCTTATAGATTATTATATTTAACTTAAGTTATTCTTATAGATAATTAACTCTAATTATCTACCTTAGTCTAACTCTATCGTATATCTATAGAATATACTAAACCTACCTACTAGTCTATATCTACTTTATTACATTATACTTCGTAGCCCTAAACCTACAACTAAGTTTAATAAAAGTATTGTTAAAACTAGGAATCTAGAACCTTATTAGGTAATTAATAGCTATTAATTACTAATAGGCTTATAGCGTGTAACTAAGTAGCTGTATTTAAAATCTTAGGCTAAAGTTTCTTAGGTAGGCGAGTACTTAAGCGCATCTTAATTGCCTTTGTAATAATTTCTTTACCTACTTACTTAGCTAAGCTATTAGGCTTATAAGTATAAGATAGTATAGCCTTAATAGTAATCCCTATTTCTTCCGTCTATTCTTTATATCTTAATTAGCCTTTTTATAGCCTAGTAGCTAAATTGCTATCTTAGTAGATCTCTATAATCTATAATCTATACTTATTTATAATATAGTTTATATACTATTCTAAAGTGCGTATAATCTTAAGTAGTATTTTTAATTAAAGATTATTATTCTTAATCTTTCCTAAGAAGTTATCTTTAATTAATATTAACTATTACTTATTTAAGCGTTCTTATAGTATATTAAATAGATCCTAAGAGATCCTATAAAAAGGTTTTAGTAATTATTTCTTTAGTTATTATAAGATTACTTAGCTTATATAAGTAGTAGAATAGTAATTATATTATATCTATTAGGTTCCTTTAATTATAACGTTCCGCGCGTGCTTAACTAATACTTATAAAGCACGTTACCCTAAATAACCTAATCTTTAATACTAAAGATCTTTAGAATTAGTTCTTAATTATATAATCTATAATCTAGAAATAACTTTTATAAGGAGTAGAACTATAGAATAAGTAGACTTCTTATATTTAATAAAGAGTAAATTGCCTTTAGTAACTAACTTAAAAATAATAACACTATAAGTAGGAGAACCTAAGTGAATTATTTAATTATAGCCTATATACTAAAGGTTTACTTTCTCCCTAAGCCTTACTTAGGAAACTATATTTAAATAAAAGCCTTTAACTACTTTAACGTCTTTAAGTATAAGATTAAGGCGTAATTTACTAGCTTTAGTTATTAGTCCTTTTAGAATTTAATTACTTAATCTAGAGATAGGTAGTAATTACGTACTAGTATTAACGCACTTAGTAGTTAAAGCCCTTTTAAATAATCTAGGTATAAGGAGATCCTAACTATTTACTAGGTAGATAGCTAATCTACTATTAAGGATTATTAAGTTACTAAGTAGGTAATAACTATAAGTTACGCTGTATATACTAATTAGATTAGTAGTCTACTTAAACTTAGTAGGGTTAATTAAAGCTACTATAATTAAAGTAGGGTATTATAAGTTAGTAGTCCTTCCTACTAAAGTAGTCTAACTAGATTACTTAATTAGATTATAAAGGGTAGTCTACTTTAGTTTATTATAGCGTTTAGTAATTTTTATCTTATTTATATTATTTAACGTAATCTTAGGTCTAGGTACTACTCTAGCTATTATAGTTTAAAGTCTTCTGTAACTACTTAGTTCTTATTTATATTTAGCTTAATCCTCTAGCTTATATAGGCAGTCTTAACCTAATCTAGAGTTATTCCTTAATTTAGAGTTACCTTTATTCTAACCTATATTAGTAGTTACGCTAGATAATAATAGAATAGTAAATATAGATAATTCTTTTCTTTTATGTATAAGACTAACTACTTATAGAGTATAGCGCTATAGCCTTATATAATTTAATTAAGGGTATATTCTATATAACTAAGTATTTTATCTAGAATAATTATAGATTATATATTTACTGCCTAGTTTAGAGCAAATTTTAGTATTAGCGTATTTAGGAAATCTATTATTACTAGCTATCTATTTAGCTTAGAGATCTTAAATAACTCTACTTAGGTACGGATTAATTCCTACTTAGTAAACTATTTTTTAGGATTTATTCGCCTATTTCTAGCCTTATTAAGATACGCCCTATACTCTATTCTAATCTAGTTCTTTATTATTACCTTATTTAAAATAAGCTATTATTTAAGAATCTTAAGTAGTAGTTATAGCCCTTACTTATTTCTATTTAATAGCTTAGTCTAGAGTAGATAGAGGATATTACTAGTAACTATTTTTCTAATCTAGTCTATAATATTAGTATAAGTAGTACGCTTTCTATTCTAGTAAGTGTACCTTTCTTTATATAAGCGTACTTCTTCTAGTTAAATCTTTTCGATTATTCTATAAGGTAAGTTAGATTAAATACTTACTTTTAAGTATCTTAAAGTTATTAGCTTTATTATCTATTAGCTTAATTAGCTTATATAGAAGCTTTAGATAAGCAGGTTCCTAATTAAGGATATTTAGAGTAGTTAGGAGATTAGGGTTAATTTAATCTTATATATACTTTTTATAGGTAATACTCTAAAGTTAGGTATACTAGTAGGGCTAATCCTTTTAAGCTTTAAGTAGGATATTACCCGCTAGGATCTTTTCGTCCTAATCTATTTATTAGATAACGTTAAAAGATTTATAGAGATAGAGAGGTAAAGAGGAGTAGTTTAAGTAAGTAAATTAATCTCTTAGTAGTAATAGATGCGTAGGGAGAATTAGCCTATTTATCTTAAAGCGCTAGGCTTATAACTATTATTACTTTAAGTAAGATAATTAAAAGAATTAAATTAATTTGCTAGTATATAAAAAAACAAGCTAAAAAGCTTAAGTTAAATATCCTACTTATAAGGAGCTAATCCCCTTATAAGCTAAGGTAATTAATACACGAATTAATCTAAACCTAACCTATTATTCTACGTGACTATTCCCTTTATAGGTTTGTATAATTAGGTGTAAGGATACTATACACGGGTATACTGTATTCGAAGTTAAGATAGTTGAATTCCTCTACAAGTAAGATACTGCGTAAGGAACTATTGTATATATAGGAGCGGCACCTATACGCGAAGGCGCATAGGCCGTATACATACGCAATAGGCCCGTGCGCGTAATCACGTGACCTTAGTAAGCGAGGTCGCTAGTTCGAATCGTTAATCCGTCACACTACCCCCTAAAAAGAGAGTAAGTTCTATCACTTAATCGTATAGCTATATTACGTAAGTCTTTCCTATTTTATTCTATAAATTATCCTCTATATTTCGTATACCCGTGGGCGTATGAATCGTTTGGTCGTCTTGAGGCGTGATGATATAAGTAGCGCTAGTAGTGCCTAATAGTGTTGGATACAGCTAGATCATGCGCTGTAACTATATTAAATAACTCCTATAAAGGCTAAATTATTTAAAAGCCGCTTATACTTACAACCCCTATTACCTTAACTATAAGTAGTACGTAGCTAGTCTTATATTATTGTAGATATTAATGTAGATGGTTGTCGTTTAATAGAGTTACTATATATAATACGACGCGTCGTAGTAGCACCCTTCTTAAGCTAGTTTAACTTATTACTTTAAGGTGTTACGAGAGTGCTTACGGCGAGACGTTTAGTACGTTAATTGTTTGGACCCGACTAGTACTATTATTAATAAACTCTACCTACCTATTAGTATTACAAACTTTTTATATTCTTTGGGTTTCTCTAGGTGTCTTTAATAATATTTATGAACTAAGTCTACGCTATCTACTAGGTTTATATATAGTTCCTAGCTTAGATTATTAGGCCCTTCTAGATAGTCTACCTATTATATAAGATACTATAGGAGTCCCTTATAGTTCTGTCGATGTAGATCTTTAAGAGTCTTTTGAATATAATAATCTTTAATAGTTTCTATATAGTAGTCTGTGTTGTCTTCGATATCTGGGTTAATATCTGTAGGCTACTCCTAGTCGTATATCTGTTTAGGCAACGGGTTTTCTTCGTGTAGGTGAAGTAGCTATGGGTGAAATATATTATAGACTCTACTTATTAACTCTGGGAGTAATAGTTTATATACTATATTATTAATAGCTTGGACAACTTAAAAGGGGCCGCGATTCTTGTAATCTAGTAAGTGGCTTAGCCTAGTAGTTTAAATATTGCGCGTATCTAGGAATATCATGTCTCTGACCTTAAATACAGGGGTAGGTATTCTATAGTTATTAGCGTATTCTACTTATTTGGCTTACGCCTAGGTCATGGATACCTTTAACTCTTTTTAAAGCTTATGAATACGCTCTGCGAGTTAATTGGCACGTTATTTATTATTTCGAATAGGCGTAGTATTAGCTGATAGAATTAGTATAGGAGGTTCGAGACCTAAGCGTAGTTTGTAACCTTTAGTCGTATAAAATAGAGATACGCTAGTAGTAGTACTAACACTAGAGTTTACTTCGAATTCTACGATAGGTAAAAACAACGCCTAGTTATCTTGTTTATAGTTAATATAAGCGCGTAGGTACTGCTTAAGGTAGGCGTTGGCGTTCTCCGTTTATCTATTAGTTTGAGGGTGGAAGGTAGTCGAGTATTTCGGATGTATACCTAATCGATGACATAATCTTTTCCAGAAATATAATATAAACTAGCTACCTTAGTCGCTAACGATTTTATCCAGATATCCTTCCTCTCTCTATATATATTTAACGAAAGCTTGTACTAGTGTATCTATAGTAAGACTTACTATAGGAATAAACTTCTTTTTCTTCGTTAAGTAGTTAACTATAATAAGTATACTAGTAAAAACTTATCTATTATGTTAATATAGTAGGAGGTGCGTAATAAAGTCTATTAAGATATAGGACTAGTACTATTTGGGTATAGGTAGTAGATAGAGGAGGCTATATCTGCTATCTCTATTACTCTTAGTGCGTTAGTACGTAAGGTAGTTGTGTATATATTGCGCGATATTAGACGTTATTTTTAGCTAGTAATACTACTATAATAGATGGGAATATAATTTATATTTACTATAATATCCTCTATAGAAAGTGTAATAAGTTTATTTAATAACTTTCGTACAGACGTTTCCTATACTTAGTATATATACCCTTTTGTTTACATAGAAGAGTCTATCGCGTAGTTTATAATCCCTAAGTTCGATCCGTATCTAGTGCGGTCTGTAGATAAGGTTATATGGAATACGTTAGTATCTATCGCGTTTGGACTTTATTAGCTCCTTAAGTATACTATCCTCTTCTTTTTCGTACGCTTATTTAATTAGCTTCTAGATATCTTCTTTATTATTAGGCTCAGCGGGGTTTGTAGGTGAGTCTTTAGTATTAGTATCTATCGTATCCAATAAAGCTAATATAAGGTATAATTTAGCGTATAACTCACTAACGTTATCTTCTTCGCTAAGTTAGTATATTATCTACGTAAGTTGTATTAGTGACTCCGTGATGTATCTAGTGTAGTAGTTAGCTAGGTAAATAGCATATCGCGAACTACTATCCTTTTCGAACTATAAATAGGCGATCCGGGCTTCCTTATCTACCTAGTCTGGTTTAATAAGTACCTATACTTAATACTATCTTCGGTCGTCCTCTTATCCTTCTAGTAAATCCCCTAGACGTCGTATAAGTATATTAGGCTTAGTACCTTATTTACTAGGGTGATATTTAATCCAGAAGTTAAACTCCGCAAGAAACTCCGCCTAGTATACCTAACGCTAGTTCAGCCTCTTACTCTCTATAAATATTTGTAATGCTTAATAATTAGAGAGGACTTATATAGGATCTTAAGTTCTAGTAAGTTTAAACCTCTATTCCTTAAATGCTAATACAATAGCGAGTAGCTCTTTGTCGTAGATTTCGTAATTGTATTTAGTAGGAGATATCTTTCGTGAGAGGAAGGCGATAGGCTTAAGTATATCTTTAGGTCTAGGGCCCTTCTGAGAGAGGATTGCGGCCGTGACGAAGTTAGAGGTATCTATCTCTAACTAGGTTTCCTAATCGGGATTAAAATAAGTAAGTATACCTGCTTTGGAGAAGGCTTCCTTTATCTAGATAAAGGTATGGTATGCAGCTGAATCTTCTTAGAGGGGAAATGTTTATTTTACGTCCAACTCTTTGCGCGTTAGGGCTATTAATAGTTTCGCTAAGTATAAGAACCCTTTAATAAAATAATAGTAGAAGTTAGCGAATCCTAAGAAAGCCTATACGTCTTTTATATAACGTGGTATTACCTAGTTAAGTACTAAGGATACCTTCTTTAGATCTATTTTAATACCGTCTGTCGTAAGAATAAGGCTAAGGTACTTAACATGGGTAGTTTTGAAATAGTACTTAGTAGTATCTAGGTAGAGTCTAGCGTCTTAGAGCTTCTATAATACCTTTAGGATATATTCTTTATAATCTTCTTCGTTCTCGCTGTAGATTAAAACATTATTAATGTACGTAGTGTAGATATTATCTAGATATTCGCGTAGGGTCTCGTTAATAAACGTTTAGAAGGTCCTGGGCGCGTTATAAAGTCTAAAGGGTATTACTAAATACTTATATAATCTATATTGGGTTTAGAATACTATCTTCTCCTTATCTCCTTCTTTAATTCTAATAGTATTGAATATAGTAATAATATCTATAATAGTTATTATCTTAACTTTAGCTATTCGTGTAAGCGTTTCCTTAATTACTGGAGGCGCGTTACGATTTTTCTTCGTAATATTATTAAGTTACTAGTAGTTAACGCATATACGTAAACTACTGCCTAGTTTCTTTACTACTAGTACGGGGGTAGTGAAAGGAGAAGTACTTAGCTAAATAAATCCTTTACCTATTATATTGTCTATATAAGCCTTAACTACTTTAGTCTCCTAGCGCGTAAGACTATATATCTAAGGCTAGGGAGTATTACTATCTCTAATATTAATAGCATAGTCTACCCCTTTCTAGTATAGTGGTAAGGTATTCGTATACTTAGGGTTAAACAAGTCCTTAAATCTTATATATATAAACTCCGGGACGAGAGCCTTAATTTCTTTGTTAGATATTAGTAGTCTTTCTATTTTATTAATATACGTGTCGTAGTTGGACTAGGAGATAGCTGCGCAAGATTAGG
Source organism: Neocucurbitaria cava (assembly GCA_027946455.1). Classification (NCBI taxonomy): domain Eukaryota; kingdom Fungi; phylum Ascomycota; class Dothideomycetes; order Pleosporales; family Cucurbitariaceae; genus Neocucurbitaria; species Neocucurbitaria cava. The sequence goes on along the minus strand of JAPEUY010000003.1, from coordinate 1,580,765 downwards.
TAATATAGTCTAGGAAACTCTCTAAGTTATAATCTTTATTAGGTGGTTTCTTTAGTCGCTCCTAATACTATAGTTCTATCCAGACGATCTAATTAGGATTTCTATAAGCTATACAATAAGTAGTGGCTACGCTAATTATACAAATATTTCCTTATTCGTACGTGCCTCGTGTCTTACTATTAGGTCTGCGCTTATTATTGTAAACGGTCTCTAGTGCTCTATGTTTAAGATAGTTAAGTTTGTAGTATAACGACTAGAAGTATATAGAACGTATAGTACCAAATCCAAGAGTTAGTTAATATCTATCTAACCAATTCATCCCCAGAATGATATCGTATTTACTAAGATTAGTAACGTAGCATAGAATATAACTTAAATAGCTACTATATTATACTAATATATCCGCTGCCTCCATTAATAAGTCGATAACTCCTCTATCTATAAGTACGAGCTAAATAGGCTGTTAAGTTTTAAATAGTTTTAGTCGTTATTATTTAACCTATTATTAGTTAATAAAGTATGCACTAGCTCCTATATTAATAAAACTTCTTAAGGATCTCTAGTTCGAGGTAGCTTTTAGATAACAAGTAAATTCGAGTTATTTAGTAGGGTTAAGCTATACTTAGTCTAATAATAAGGCTACTAAAATATAGTATCTTCGTTACGGCACTACTATAGTGCCTAGGGCGATTACCTTTAAGGCGGCTACTTTAAGTCGTCGATAATACTCAATAATACGTCATGTAGCTTTGCTAGATTCACGCTATTCGAGCTCCTAGGTGCGATTTTGCCTAGAAGCGTCTAAAAACGCTATTTATCTTCATCGTTATTATTAATAACGTACCCCTTATCATCGACATCACAGTCCTCTTCCTCTTGTTTAATATTATAAGACTTACCTTTACTACTATTATCTATATAATCGGCTTTAATAGTACTTAGGTTAAGTCCTTAGATCTAATTAAAGGGAACTATATAATCTTTAGTGCATTCTAATAATATATAATCTTTTCTACTATATTTAAAGTAAGCCTTATTCTTATATAGAATGTTACGTTCCTCTACTAATTAACCAAATCCAATCTTTTAATCGTTATATTAATTTAATAACTTCTTTTGTTTAGGAGATTATTAGCGCTAGAGTAATCAGAGCGCTATAGCTTCTTAGTAGAAGAGGAGGATATAGAGTATTTAGATATAGATATTTTTGTCGTAATAGAATATTAACTAATTTCTTTCTAATCTAGGTTATAGTTGCGAGCGTAGTTAAGGAAATCTATTAGGGTTTCGCTATGAGTTAATCCTATAGTTATAGCTAATACTAGTCTAGGTTATAGGAATTCTCGCGCGTATCTAATTATAGCCTTATTACCTTTCCGGAGGATAGTATTAACCTTTATAAACCACTATTTCTATACTAGAAATATCTCACTATTCTTCTATACTAATAACCTATCCTAAAGTGTATTTTTAGCTTCTATTTTACGCTTATACGTCTTTATACCATAATATGGGTTAAGCGCTTCTAGCAGATTAAGAAAGTGCGTTACTAACATAATATCGTATTTAATTAGTTCCTAAGCGTTACCCTTAATACGTAATTCTAGGTATATTTTCGTAGTATAGTCGTTAATATAAGTCTCGTACTTATTAACTATACTACAGCGCTACTTCTCGTAGTCCTTATTATTATCTTTACTATTATCTTTACTATAGAAAACGTTAATATCTAGAAGTTAGAACGTAACTCTACTACTACTACTACCTATTAAGGATATAGCTTATTTATATAGTAGGGTCGTATTACGGTATCTATAGGTTAAGGAGGGTATAGTTAGTATAGTTCGCGTGGGCTAAATTAGAGGAACCTATAATAGAGAAGTATCTTATAAGATCCTAGTAGTTAGAGGAGAAGCGTTTTAGGGCACCTGAAGGGAAGGAGGTAGAGCGTCTCTAGGAACGCAAGTAGTTATAGGCATTCTATTACGTATAGATAGTAATAGGATATATTATTAGTTATTCCTATAAGCCTCTATATTATTAACCTAGTTAGTATTATTATAGTGTAGAATGTTAAAGGCGTAGTAATTTGGCTTATAAGTAAGGAGCTTAGTATAGGCCTTATTGTACTCGCGCTAGAGATCTGCTAGCGAATAATTACACTCGTTAACTTCTCCCTATAAGGTAGTAAGACGGGTAGTTAGTTAGTTAGTCTTAACTTATTTAGCTTTAAGCTTCTTGTAGAGTCTATCCGCCTCTCCCTTCTCGTACTCTACTTCGCCTTTCTAGTATTCGTAGTTTAGCTATAGTTTATCTTTAGTAGAAATAATAGTATTAGCGCGTTATTCCACTTCTTCTAGGTTTACTTCTAGTATTTTAATCTTTCGATGATATTCTTTATTAGCGGAGTAGTACTTATTACGCTCTTCTAAGATAGCGCGGATTTTAGACTGCAGTACGTTATAGGTAGGGTTTTAAGTAACGTTATTGATTTTGCCGCGTCTGCGCAGTATATCCAAATTCTTCTTAAGGTTCTTAATATAATTAATCTTTTATCATATTACTAACGTGGGATAAGATTATTAGGTAATAGCGTTTAATTAATAATATTATAAGCCTACGTCACTTCGCGGAGGTTAGTTAGAATATGGATTATAACGTTAAAGAACTAGTTAGGAGTCTTCTTAACTGCGGTACTGTATTCATCGCTGTCCGTAATAAGGAGTTGAGGTATACTATTATTTTAATCTAGGCCCTTAGGGAGATCTTAGCCTATTGAGATACTAAACGTCTCTATCTCCTTAGGGTTATAGGTGACTATTATATTAATCTAGTATCTATTTTCAAATATAATATAGATATACTATTTGTCTAGGTGCTTTAGGATCTCTATACGGTCTCTATTAACGTCTAGGTTAATGTAATCTTAAGTCGTGGGCTCTCCGGAGAATTCCGTTATCTCTTCTAAAACTAAGGGTAAGATAGGGTATATAACTAGGAAGCTACTCTCACGTCGCTCGGATTAGCAAACGTGATAGTTATTAAGTCCCTAGCTTATAGTGTTTTGGGTGTCTAGTTACTAGCTAGCTAATACAGAATTCTCTCTGTTATCGTGTAGCCGTGCTATCCTTATTCTAGAGGATTGGTGTTAGGGTTAGTTAGCGTCTATAGTACTTATACTAGGTAGGTACCACTATTATACTAATAGATACTTCTATAGTACTATTCGTTAGTTAGGTTCGCAGGTTTCTATACTCTAGGCACGATATACCAATTTGCTTCCACTACTTACTCTAATTAAGGCAAGCTAATCCTTTAACCTATTACGCTTTAAACTCTTAGTAATAAGGCGCGAGTTCCGTACTTACACTCGCCCTCTTACTAGCTGATATCTTAACGCAGGGCTTCTAGTTAGTAATATCTATTTCCCTACAAACTATATATTTATAGGTAGCTATACTACTCGCCGTAAGTTGTACTAACTTACGCGGCGCTACGTAGCGTAGTAATCTAGCTGAACCTACCAATTAGGCGCGGGTCCGCTAACTTAGAATCTTTAAGATAGTTACTTATACGTCTGTGGATTTCGTGGGTGTCCTACCCTAGGTATAAGGATGACGTAGTATAGTGTAAGGATGCTGTATACGGGCACACTGTATTCGAAGTTAAGATGGTTGAATTCCTCTACAAGTAAGATACTGCGTAAGGAACTATTGTATATGTAGGAGCGGCACCTATACGCGAAGGCGCATGGGCCGTGCGCGTACGCAATAGGCCTATACGCGTAATCACGTGACCTTAGTAAGTAAGGTCGCTAGTTCGAATCGTCAATCCGTCACATTAGGTTACTACTCTATAATAATACTTTAATCTTAGCCTATATTCTTCTATTATTAGCTAGTTATAGTATAGTCTTCTTAAGGCCTACTACTAAAGTAGTATAGAAGTTTTCTATTATAACTAGTAGTTCTAGATATCTTTTAATTTCTAGAAAAAAGGTATTAATTAAAATCTTATATAAAGGGCTAACTCTAAGGGTAATTATTAGAAGAAATTAGAAGATTTTAATAGAGAGCTATCTAGTACCTATCTAAGCTTATATATATATATATTAGAGCTTTCTAGGCGCTAGCTAAAGCTTTATAAATACTAGCTAGCTATTTACTTATAGGTATTAGTAGTTATAGTTACTAGAGCGCTAAGGCTAATTAGCTAAGGATTATCCTAGGCCTAGCCTATTATAGATATAGACTATTTTTCTCCTCTAAAAAGGCGTATAAGTATTAAGCTAAGAACCTAATATATAATTAGATTAACTATATTACTAAAATAGAGTTCTTACTATACTTTATACCTACTTTTTATACTACTATTATAGAGAGTAATATCCTAGGTAGCTTTAGAGGTACTAGCTTAGTCTTATTTAACCTAGAAGCTATAATATTAAAGATAGATATATAGTTAAAAATACTACTATTAACTATTATAGAGGATAGTCCTTAGGAGTTAAAAATACCTAGTAATACTATTAAATTTAGGTCTTAATTAATACTAGTAAAGATAAGGATCTAAATCTACTTAGATAGCTCTCTTACCTCTATAGTTAAGGCGTTTAAGAAGGTCTTAAAGAGTATAGTAATAATTATCTATAAGCTTATATTAGTATAATAGAAGATTATATAGCTTTAGGTAACTAATAAGATAGTTATATATTAAAAATTATATAAAAGGAAGTAGCTATAAAAGAAAAGGACTTTTATAGTAAAAGATAGTACTTAACTATTAGCTTTAAAGGAGTTTAGTACTTATAGTAATAAGAAGAAGTTAAAGAAGAAGGCGTATACTAAAAAGATCTACCTTAATAATACTATAGGTAGTATAGTAAGATAGGGTATAATATATATACCTATAAAAGTAACTAGAATAATAAAGAAAATACTATAAAATAATTTATACTCTTAGGTTTTATAAGTCTTTATAAAGTTTTATTAGTTTTTATAGTATTTTTAAAGTAAAGATATTAATACTAGTAAAGATAGTAATTATACTATTACCTATAGTATAATCTATATAATAAGTAAAACCTAGTAAAAACTAGTAAAGATTATAGTAAAGATACTTTATAAAGATATCTATAAAGATCTTTATAGGTCTTTACTAAGATTTACTAGTTTCTATAGTATTTTTATAGGTAATAATATAAGCGCGCTAGTAAAGGTAAGAAACGTACTATTACTTACTATATAAACTATATAACTAGTAAAACTTTATATAACTTTATAAAGATTTAGTAAAAATACTTCTTAGTAGTTTATACTCTTAGGTTTAGTAGTTTTTATAATATTTTATAAGTTTTTATAACTTATACTATAGATAATAGTACGTTTTAGTAGGGTCTTAGTAGAGTAATTCGTATACCTAGGTAACTAGTATACCTATAGAGTACGTTAATAATCTACGTTTATTATAGACTATACTAATATATTCTAATAATATATAATAGTAATTAACTAGGATAAAGTAGTATTAAAAAAATATTTTACTAAGGCCTAAAGCTATAGGTCTAGGAGGAACTAATACGTACTAGCTTTACTACTAATATACTTAACTAACTAATTAATAAATATATTTAGATTAATAATATATTATATAAGCTAGAACTAGAAAAGAAAAGCTATAGAAAAGGAGGCTATTACTAAAATACTAGTAAATAAAGGGATTTTATTTATATTAACTAAACTACTTATACTATAAGATACTATACTTTATAATACCCTAAGCCTATATACCTTAATAATATAAATAAGGGTAAGAACTAAAAGGTAGGATAACTAAAGGTAGCTATAAAGAAAAAGGACCTAAAATACTATAACTATAGTAAGAAGGGATACTTTACTAGAAATTATAAGTAAAAGAATAAAGTTACCTAATAAATTAATATAATTAGATATAATAGAATAATACTAGATATAAAAGATAGCTAGATATTAATATCTAATATAACTTATAATAATATTATCTTAAATAAGACTAAGTACGAAATTACTAATAAGGAAAATATACTACTAAAAGAAGAGGTAGAGTATATATATCTAGGAACCTAAGTTTAGGGAAGTTAGGATTAACTAGAGTAAGAAAGTTAAAATAACTTTAATATTCTAGATTACTATATAAGGAATACTACTATAGGTATTATACTATAGGAATAAAACTAAGGTAAAAAACTAATAATAGAAATTAAATATAATTAGAGACCCCTAAAGCTAAGTAAAAAGATATAAGAAGAATATAAACCTATTCTCTCTTATAAAGCTTATAAGAAATAAAAGACTAGGTATTAATTATTATTAATAATAGATATATACTAAAAGTATAAAGGGTATAAAAGGATATATAAAGGCTTCTCTACTATAGAATAGAAAAGATAAGAATAATAATAGAGCTACTACCCTAACTAGGTAAAGGATTAAAAGTTAGGTATAATAATAACTAGAGAAACCTAAAATATATACTTCTTTACTACTAGGTATATATATATAACTACTATAATATATATTACTATACTAAATATAAAAATAGTTACTTTTCTATACCTAGATATAGGTATAAGTAGTAATAGTATAACTACTAAAATAATTTATATATATTTTACCTATAGGATAAAAGAACTATAAACTACTTCTTAGGATAAAATAAAGGGTAAAAGATATAATAATAACTTATTATTAATAAGAACTATATAAATAAGTATTAGTAAATATATATAAACCCTAATTATAGATAATATAAGGTATATAAAAAAATAATAGATTTAATAATCCTTCTTTTTAGGAAGACTTTAATAGCTAGGCGAAACTACGCTAGCTTAACTAGAGAATAATAATATAATACTATTAGATAAAAGGAAGAATAACCTCTTTAGATACTAGTAAAACTTAATAGATAAAATATAAGAGTATATTAATTTAGGATCTTAAGAAAACTATATCTCTAGACTAGCTATACTAAGAGCTAGGCTCTAGCCTATTCTAAAGAAGGATCCCTACTAAGTAATAGTAGTAAATAAATTAAGTAAAGGACTTATTAAGTATAAAGTATTTATAGATATTAGTATTACGTTTAGAGTAATAAGTAAGATTAGACTAGATATCTTTAGCTTAGCTACCTATAATATTATATTAGGGCTACTTTAACTTAGAGATTATAACCTACGTATAAACTAGAAAAACTAGTAGATCTTAATAGGGTATAAGGATAATGTATGTATACCTATAATACCTACGCAGCGCTAGAATAGCCTAGTAGATAAGAAGATAATTATAAATATTAACGCTTTAGTTAAAGATATATCTATAAGAATACTAACTATAAGACCTATATAACTACTAGTAAGAAAGGTTAAAGAGTAATAAATAATAAAGAAATATATTACTCTAAAGATCCTAGAAGAATATAAAAGATATAAAAATATATTTATTAAAAAAGTAGGAAAGGGAGTACTAATATAATATAAACTATAGGATTATAAAATTAAACTTATAAAAGGAAAATAACTAGGGTTTATATTAATATATAAACTATCTAAAAGAGAACTTAGAGTTCTAAGAATTTATATTAAAAAGAATATAGTAAAAGGGTTTATTAGAAAATCTAAGTCTCTAGTAGAATACCCTATCTTATTTATACTAAAGAAAGATAGAACTAATAAACTTTATATAGACTACTATAAACTTAATAATATTACTAAAAAAACTACTACCTATTACCTAATATCTAGAAATTATAAGATAGACTAGTAGAAGCTAAGATCTTTATAGTACTAGATCTAAGAGAAGTATATAACCTTATCTAGATAAAAGAAAATAAAGAATAGAAAATAGCCTTTAGGATATAATATAGATACTATAAATATATAGTAATACTATTTAGGCTTATAAATATACTAGCTACGTATTAAAATATAGTTAATAGTACCCTAAATAACTATTTAGATTAATACGTAATAGTATACTTAGATAATATCCTAGTTTACTTAATAACTAAGGAGGAATATATATAATATATAAAAGAAGTATTATAATAACTATAAGTATATAGGCTAGAATTAAAACCTAAGAAATATAAATTTTATAAGAATAAAGTTAAATTCCTAAGATATATAGTTAGAATTAATAGAGTATAGATTAGTAAATTAAAGATTAAGATAATTAAAGAATAAGAAAAGCCTAAAATAGTAAAAAATATCTAGTCTTTCTTTAGATTTATTAACTTTAATAGATAGTTTATTAGGGACTTCTTAAGGATCTTAATCTTACTTACTTAACTTATAAAAAAGATATACCTTAGAAATAGATAAAGGAATAAGATAATACCTTTAAGATACTAAAAGAAGTATATATTAAGGAACTAGTATTAATACTATTTACTAGTAGAAAGCTACTTAGAATTAAAACTAACGTATTAGATTTAGTATTAGGCGTAGTTATACTCTAAGAAAAGATTAGAAATAGTATCTAATAGCTTACTATTTATAAAAGTTCTTATAGGCTAAAGAATAATATAATATTTATAATAAAGAACTTATAGCTATTATAGATACTTTAGGATATTAGTAAGTATATACCTATAGATATTTAAAGCTAACTATATTTATAGATTATAAGAACTTAATATACTTTATAACTACTAAATAACTAAACTAAAGGTAAGTTTAATAGTTAGAACTATTAAGATAATATAAGTTTAGGATTATTTATATACTAGGAAAAGATAATAGTAAAGTAGATATATTTAGTAGATAATATAATATTATAGAAAAGAAAATAGATATATACTCTACTATCTTAAAAGAAAATAAGGATAGATCCTTAATATATAGATACTTCTTTAATTACTACTATTACTAGGAAATTAATAATATTATAAAAATAAGACTAGAGCTATCTAAAGAATTTTATAAAGAAATTATTAGATAATATTATAATAACCCTATATATAGATATATAGGAGTTATAAAGATAATAGAACTAATATAATAAAACTACTACTTTAAGAATATAAAGTAAAAAGTAGAAAGCTTTATTAAGAGATACTTAGATTACTAGAAAAGTAAGTACGTAATATATATACTATATAGCAAATTATAAGTAATAGAGCTACTAACTAAACTATAGAAAGATATTATAATAGATTTTATTATAGACTTACTAGAGACTATAAAGAAAGTAACTAAATATAAATATAACGTACTCTATAGGTATATAGGTTACCTAGGTATATAAATTACTTTACTAAGACCCTACTAAAATATACTGTTACCTATAGTATAAGTTATAAAAACTTATAAAATATTATAAAAACTACTAAACCTAAGAGTATAAACTACTAAGAAGTATCTTTACTAAATCTTTATAAAGTTATATAAAGTTTTACTAGTTATATAGTTTGTATAGTAGGTAATAGTATATTTCTTACCTTTACTAGCGTACTTATATTATTACCTATAAAAATACTATAGAAATTAGTAAATCTTAGTAAAGACCTATAAAGATCTTTATAGATATCTTTATAGAGTATCTTTATTATAGTCTTTACTAGTTTTTACTAGGTTTTACCTATTATATAGATTATACTATAGGTAATAGTATAATTACTATCTTTACTAGCGCTAATATCTTTACTCTAAAAATACTATAAAAACTAGTAAAACTTTATAAAGACTTATAAAACCTAAGAGTATAAATTATTTTATAGTATTTTCTTTATTATTCTAGTTACTTTTATAGGTACGTGTATTATACCCTATCCTACTATACTACCTATAGTATTATTAAGGTAGATCTCTTTTAGCGCGTACCCTCTTCTTTAACTTCTTCTTATTACTATAAGTACTAAACTCCTTTAGAGCTAATAGTTAAGTATTATCCTCTACTATAAGGGTCCCTTCCTTCTATAGCTACTTCCTTTTATATAATTTTTAATATATAGCTATCTTATTAGCTACTTAAAGCTATATAATTTCCTATTATACTAATATAAGCTTATAGGTAATTATTACTATACTCTTTAAGACTTTTTAAACGCCTTAACTATAGAAGTAAGGGAACTATCTAAGTAAGTTTAAATCCTTATCTTTACTAGCGTTAATTAAGACCTAAATTTAATAGTATTACTAGGTATTTTTAACTCCTAAGGACTATCTTTTATAGTAGTTAATAGTAGTATCTTTAACTATATATCTATTTTTAATATTATAGCTTCTAGGTTAAATAGGACTAAGCTAGTACCTCTAAAGCTACCTAGGATATTACTTTTTATAATAGTAGTATTAAAAGTAGGTATAAAGTATAGTAAGAACTCTATTTTAGTAATATAGTTAATATAATTATATATTAGGATTTTAGTTTAGCGCCTATACGCCTTCTTTAGAGGGGAAAAATAGCTTATATTTAGTAGCTATAATAGGTATAATAAGTATAGAGGTATATAAAGTATAATAATCTTATTATCCTTATAGTACTACTAGAATAGGAGTAAGTTATAGCTCTTATAGCTATTAATTATTAGTAAATATATTATACTAATAGTACGTTTTTTTATATGCGTATTAAAGTGCTTTAACTACTTTAAGCTAAGCTTATTTATTATCTAGCTATTCTTAGAGATAGTAATAACCTAATTATATAGTAGGGCGTCTTCTTTATACTAGGTAAAGAGGTAGTTCTTACTTTAAAAGATAATAAAGGGTAAGATTACTTACCTTATTATATTAATGCCCTAGATAACTATAGTCTACTCTTAACTACCTTACTATACTATCTTTAGCTATCCTTAATACTCTAAGCTAGTAACTATAGCTCTTATTAATATCTAGCTTATTATAAAGCTAGTCTTATTAAAGTTATAAATATCTTTATTTAGGATACTATACTTAGCCTTTATATTTTTATAAGCTAAAACTAGTTTTATATAAGCTTAGAATCTTTATAGAAGACTTTCTTATAGTTATACTTTTAATTAAACTTAACTTTAAGCTTAGGTTAACGCGTAATAAAGGTTATAGCCTAGTTCTTACTAATAGGGTCCTAGTAACGCTTAGTAAGTAAGGAATTAACTATATCTTTTATAGTAGTAAGCTAGGGTAAAATCCTCTTATATCTAGGTCTAATATATATTAGACTATTACCTCCTCCTTTATCTTAAGGAGCTTTATTAATTTTAGCTTCTAATTATATTATAAAGGTGTCCTAGTAAGCTAATTACTAAGTATAGTTTAAGAGATACTGTAGATCTATATAGCGTGCTACTAGAAGAGAATTACGTCTTATTTTATAGCCTAAAGTACAAGCTATATCTAGGATTCTTTTAAAGGCTTTTATATGTTATAGTATTAAGGTATTACGTTTATACTATAGGTAATAGTATGTTTTAGTAGGGTCTTAGTAGAGTAATTTGTATACCTAGGTAACCTATATACCCGTAGAGTACGTTAATAGGATTCTTAATATAGTTTATAGGTTCTATAAAGGAGTAAAGTTTATACTATTTAGAAAGGACTTTATAATAGAATAATTAGTAAGTATAATAATTAATAGGATATTCTAATAATATAGAATCCTATAATTAATTATTAGTAATAGAGATAAGCTATTTATATTAAACTTCTAGGAAATATTTATAGTATAATTAGGAATAAAGAAGAAATTATTAATATCCTACTACCCTAAAACTAATAGATAAATAGAATAAATAAATTAAATATTAAAATAGTATTTATTTATTTAAGTTTTATATAAATATAAACGTTTAGGGTATTATAAATTATAATATTATTAATTATATAATAAGTAAATCTCCTCTACCTATTATATATAAATACGTAAATAAAGTTATATATAAAATATTAATCTTACTAATTAAGGACTTAGAGTATTATATAATACTATACTATAGCTAGTACTAGTACTCTAAGCGTAGCTTAATACACTAATATTAGTAAGGTACGTAGTACACTAATACTACCTAAGCTCTAGCTATTCTTCTTTTACCTTATTACTATACTTTAATACTACGTCTACCTTTAAGCTAGGCTTAGTAGGCGACTAATATAGTCCTATTTAGTATTATTATTATCTTTTCTCCCTCTATAGCTTAAAGTACTAGTCTATATTATCTAGCTATTAAAATTACTTTATTACTAATACCTACGTTAAGGTAGCCTTAACTATATAGTTATTAAGCTATTTAAACTACTTACTATATAACTCCTTAACCCTATATACACTTAATTATTTATACTATAAATCCTTTATATTAGTTACCTTTATAAGCTCTTAATTACTTATCTTATTAGCTCTTCTATTATATAAAGCTTTATTCTATTAATACTATTACCTAGCTATATTACTTATTTCTATTATAACGTATTCTATAAGTAAGTTAAATATATAGGTAAGTTAGATAGCGTACTAAGCCCTTATTAAAATATACTATTACCTATAGTATAATACGTAAAAACTCGTAAAATATTACGAAAAGTACTAAACCTAAGAGTATAAACTACTAAGAAGTACTAAACCTAAGAGTATAAACTACTAAGAAGTATCTTTATTAAACCTTTATAAAGTTATATAAAGTTTTACTAGTTATATAGTTTATATAGTAGGTAATAGTATATTTCTTACCTCTACTAGCGTAGTTATATTATTACCTATAAAAATACTATAAAAACTAGTAAAACTTAGTAAAGACTTATAAAAATCTTTATAGATATCTTTATAAGATATTTTTACTATAATCTTTACTAGTCTTTACTAGGTTTTACTTATTATATAGATTATACTATAGGTAATAGTATAATTACTATCTTTACTAGTATTAATATCTTTACTTTAAAAATACTATAAAAACTAATAAAACTTTATAAAGACTTATAAAACCTAAGAGTATAAATTATTTTATAGTATTTTCTTTATTATTCTAGTTACTTTTATAGGTATATATATTATACCCTATCTTACTATACTACCTATAGTATTATTAAGGTAGATCTTTTTAGTATACGCCTTCTTCTTTAACTTCTTCTTATTACTATAAGTACTAAACTCCTTTAAAGCTAATAGTTAAGTACTATCTTTTACTATAAAAGTCCTTTTCTTTTATAGCTACTTCCTTTATATAATTTTTAATATATAATTATCTTATTAGTTACCTAAAGCTATATAATCTTCTATTATACTAATATAAGCTTATAGATAATTATTACTATACTCTTTAAGACCTTCTTAAATACCTTAACTATAGAGGTAAGAGAGCTATCTAGGTAGATTTAGATCCTTATCTTTACTAGTATTAATTAAGACCTAAATTTAATAGTATTACTAGGTATTTTTAACTCCTAAGGACTATCCTCTATAATAGTTAATAGTAGTATTTTTAACTATATATCTATCTTTAATATTATAGCTTCTAGGTTAAATAAAACTAAGTTAGTACCTCTAAAGCTACTTAGGATATTACTCTCTATAATAGTAGTATAAAAAGTAAGTATAAAGTATAGTAAAAACTCTATTTTAGTAATATAGTTAATTTAGTTATATATTAGGTTTTTAGCTTAGTACCTATATACCTTCTTTAGAGGGGAAAAATAGCCTATATCTAATAGTTATAATAAGTATAATAAGTATAGAGGTATATAGAGTATAATAATCTTATTATTCTTATAGTACTACTAGAATAAGAGTAATTTATAACTTTTATAGCTATTAATTATTAGAAAATATATTATACTAATAGTACGTCTTTTTATATATATATTAAAGTACTTTAACTACTCTAGGCTAAGCTTATTTATTATCTAGCTATTTTTAGAAACTATAATAACCTAATTATATAGTAGGGTATCTTCCTTATATTATATAGAGAGGTAGTTCTTACCTTAAAGATAATAAAAGGTAGAATTATCTACCTTATTATATTAATACCCTAAATAACTATAGTCTACTCTTAATTACCTTACTATACTATCTTTAGCTATCCTTAATACTTTAAGCTAGTAACTATAGCTTTTATTAATATCTAGCTTATTATAAAGCTAGTCTTATTAAAGTTATAAGTATCTTTATCTAAGATACTATACTTAGCCTTTATATTTTCTATAAGCTAGAATTAGTTTTATATAAGCCTAAGATCTTTATAAAGGGCTCTCTTATAGTTATACTTTTAATTAAACTTAACTTTAAGCTTTAGTATACGCTTAATAAAGTTTATAGCCTAGTTATTACTAACTAGATTATAGTAGTACTTAGTAAGTAAAGAATTAGCTATATTTTTAATAGTAGTAAGCTAGGAGGGAAATCTTTAGAGATTTAGGTCTAGTATATATTAGATAATTACCTCTTCTTCTATCTTAAGGAGCTTTATTAAGTTTAAGTTATAATTACGTTATAAATACTTCCTAGCGCGTTAGTTACTTAGTATTAAAGGAGAGATATTATATATCTATATAGCCTCTTATAGTAGTAGTATTATATCTTATTTAATAGCTTAAAGTATAAGCTATATTTAAGCTTTATTTAATTTCTATTATATATTATATTATTAAGGTATTATATTTATACTATAGGTAATAGTACGTTTTAATAGGGCTTAGTATATTATCTAACTTACTTATATATCTAACTTACTTATAGAGTATATTATAGAACTTTACTCTATTAATACCTTTACTTATTAATACTTCTACTTATTAATACTTCTACTCCTTATTAATTCTATTCTATTATTATCTTACTTCTTTATACTATTACTACTACTACTACTACTACTACTACTACTACTACTACTACTACTACTACTACTACTACTACTACTACTACTACTACTACCACTACTACTACTACTACTACTACTACTACTGCACTACCACTACTGCTACCACTACTACTACTACTACTACCACTACTACTACTACTACTACTACTACTACTACTACTACTACTACACTACTACTACTACTACTACTACTACTACTACTACTACTTAATATAAGAACTTTACTATTACGTATTAAGTATAGCCTTATAGTTATTAATCTAAAGGGTATAATATTCTTTATATTTCTAGTTATTCTTAGGCCTTCTACTAAGTTAATAGGGCTTATTAGTTATTACTACTATAGCCTACTACTATAGGATCGTATACTAGTATAATATTAAAGATAAGATTAAAAAATATATCCTTAATATTTATATTATCTACTAAAAAGCCTATATTAACTATAAAGAAGCTATTACTCTCTATAAGTTTACTTAGGATAATATTACTATATAATATAGTACTATACCTAATAGTATTATAATTACTTACTAGATTAATACCCTTAAGTAGCTTACTAAGAAGGTAAAGAAGGGGGAGGAGCTAAAGGAGTAGGAAGAGTTAGATAAGAGGGATAAGCTAAATAAGGAGGAGGCTTTATTTATAGTAAACCTATAGAAGGGCTATAGTAAGTACTAGATAGTATATATATTACGTACTATATAGCTAGATATAAAGCCTTAATAAATATATTATAGTTAATATAGGTAAAAGGGAGATAAGAAAGTTATTACTAGCTAATATAGCTAGGTATTCTTATATATTAGTTTTATTATTATTATTATTATTATTATTATTATTATTATTATTATTATTATTATTATTATTATTATTATTATTATTATTATTATTATTATTATTATTATTATTATTATTATTATTATTATTATTATTATTATTATTATTATTATTATTATTATTATTATTATTATTATTATTATTATTATTATTATTATTATTATTATTATTATTATTATTATTATTATTATTATTATTATTATTATTATTATTATTATTAGTTTAGGTATTATTATTAGTTAAGGCTTACCCTTTGTTTAGATAATAGTTATTAGTTAGGGCTTACCTCCTACTTTAGTACTATAGTTAGTAATAAATAAGTTCTTATAAAAGGAAAATATAAATTAAATTATAAAAAGTAAATACTAATAGCTAAAGTAAATAGTATCTATAGGTATACTATAGCTATTAATAAGATAACTAGGTATTATTACTATCTATAGTATAACTAGTATATAATAATAAAATATTAGAAATAATAAAGTAAATACTATTCTTTATATACTATAGGAAATACCTAAATCTCTTTAAAAGGAACTTTCTAAATACTAAAGCTAAAGCTACTTTAAAGATAGTCTAAGAATTAATAAATATATATAAAGAAATAACGTACCTTATAGGTAAGTTACTTACATAAGCAAGTTGCTTATAATACTAAAACTCTATTAAAATATACTATTACCTATAGTATAAATATAATACCTTAATAATATAATGTATAATATAGATTAGATAAAGCTTAGATATAGCTTATGCTCTAAGCTATTAAATAAGACGTAATACTCTCCTAGTAACGCGCTACATAGATTTATAAGGTTCCTTAAAGAATACTAGGTAATTAGCTTAAGAGAAAGCCTTTACAACGCGATTGTAACCTAAACTTAATAAAGCTCCTTAAGATAGAAGAGGAGGTAATTATCTAGTATATACTAGACCTAGATATCTAAGGATTTCCCTCTTAGCTTACTACTATTAAAGATATAGCTAATTCTTTACTTACTAAACGCTACTATAGCTCTATTAGCTAGAACTAGGCTATAACCTTTATTAAGCGTACGCTAGAGCTTAAAGTTAAGTTTAATTAAAAGTATAACTATAAGAGAGCCCTTTATAAAGATCTTAGGCTTATATAAAACTAGTTCTAGCTTATAGAGAATATAAAGGCTAAGTATAATATTCTAAATAAAGATACTTATAACTTTAATAAGACTAGCTTTATAATAGGCTAAATATTAATAAGAGTTATAGTTACTAGCTTAGAGCGTTAAGGATAGCTAAAGATAGTATAGTAAGGTAATTAAGAGTAAACTATAGTTATCTAGGGTATTAATATAATAGGGTAAGTAATCCTACCCTTTATCCTCTTTTAAGGTAAGAACTACCTCTCTACCTAGTATAAGGAAGATGCCCTATTACGCAATTAGGTTATTAGGGTCTCTAAGAATAGCTAGATAATAAATAAGCTTAGCTTAGAGTAGTTAAAGCACTTTAATACGTATATAAAAAAACGTACTATTAGTATAGTATATTTACTAATAATTAATAGCTATAAAAGCTATAACTTACTCCTATTTTAGTAGTACTATAAGGATAATAAGATTATTATACTCTATATACTTCTATACTTATTATACCTATTATAGCTACTAAATATAGGCTATTTTTCCCCTCTAAAGAAGATGTATAGGCGCTAAGCTAAGATCTTAATATATAACTATATTAACTATATTACTAAAATAGAGTTCTTACTATACTTTATACCTACTTTTAATACTACTATTATAGAGAGTAATATCCTAGATAGCTTTAAAGGCGCTAGCTTAGTCCTATTTAACCTAGAAGCTATAATATTAAAGATAGATATATAGTTAAAGATACTACTATTAACTACTATAGAGGATAGTCCTTAGGAGTTAAAAATACTAAGTAATACCCTAGAATTTAGGTCGTAATTAACGCTAGTAAAGATAAGGATTTAAACCTACTTAGATAGCTCTCCTACCTCTATAGTTAAGGCGTTTAAGAAGGTCTTAAAGAGTATAGTAATAATTACCTATAAGCTTATATTAGTATAATAGGAGATTATATAGCTTTAAGCTACTAATAAGGTAGCTATATATTAAAAATTATATAAAAGGAAGTAGCTATAGAAGGAAAGGACCCTTATAGTAGAGGATAGTACTTAATTATTAGCTCTAAAGGAGTTTAGTACTTATAGTAATAAAGAAAAGTTAAAGAAGAGGGCACGTACTAAAGAAGATTTACCTTAATAACGCTATAGGTAGTATAGTAGGATAGGGTATAATATACGTACCTATAAAAGTAACTAGAATAATAAAGAAAATACTATAGAATAATTTATACTCTTAGGTTTTATAAGTCTTTATAAAGTTTTACTAGTTTTTATAGTATTTTTAGAGTAAAGATATTAGCGCTAGTAAAGATAGTAATTATACTATTACTTATAGTACAATCTATATAATAGGTAAAACCTAGTAAAGACTAGTAAAGATTATAGTAAAGATATCCTATAAAGATATCTATAAAGATCTTTATAAGTCTTTACTAAGTTTTACTAGTTTTTATAGTATTTTTATAGGTAATAATATAACTACGCTAGTAGAGGTAAGAAATATACTATTACCTACTATATAAACTATATAACTAGTAAAATTTTATATAACTTTATAAAGATTTAGTAAAAATACTTCTTTATAATTTATACTCTTAGATTTAGTAGTTTTCGTAATATTTTATAAGTTTTTACGTGTTATACTATAGGTAATAGTATATTTTAATAGGGTCTTAGTATCGTAAGTAACTTACTTATGTAAGTAACTTACTTATAGGGTACGTTAAAGGAAAATATAGAAAAATATAGTACTAATAAATTAAAAATATTAATAAGAAAAGAAAAATAGTACCTTAGCTAAAGAAGGGGATAAAGTATATTTACTTATAAGAAACCTCTAAACTAAATAACTAAAGAAAGAACTAGACTACGTTAAGGTTAGACTATTTTTAATTAAAGAATAATTAGAACTAGTAAATTATATACTTAATCTACTAAAGGACGTAAAAATTAAACCTAAGTTCTATATTAAATTATTAGAACTAGTAGACCCTATAATACTATTATAAAAAATATTCTACTATAAATTAAAAAAGGAATATAAATTTAAAGTTAAATAAATTCTTAACTACTAGATAAATAATAATAAGGATAAGTACCTAGTTAAATAGTTAGGCTATCTAAGGAGTAAGAATATAAGAACTAAAGATAAACTTTATAAACTATTAGTAACTTCTTTAGAAGTACTACTAGGGTAATTAGGAGAAAGAAACGTAGTCTTTACTAGATAATAATATAATAGTTATTATATCTAAACTACCTAGTATTTTCTATATTATAGGAGAAAAGCCTACTAAAGTATCTACTATAAGGTAATTTACTATATTAGACTAGACTTCTTTACCCTTAGCTTTTAGTTTAAATACTAAATATATTATTTTCTTTTATATATACTCCTTTACCTATATAAGAATTTTCTTATTTTATAATAAATATAATATTACCTTAGCTAATAACTTCTTATCTTTATTAATCTTCTTTTAATACTCTTTATAAGTTTTATTAATAGATTCTTATAATATATTAATATATAGCTTACTAGCCTTTATATACTTAGCATAATAAAGACTAAAGTTAGGTATAATAAAATAATTAAAACTACTTAGGAAATAATAATTATAAGGAACTTTAGAGATATAATTATAGGATAAGATTTTATTATAGAGTTAAAGTTAGTATTTATAAGAGTTAGAAGATATAATAGCTAATCTTACCTAAAAAAGATACTATAGGGTAAGCTAATTTAACCTAAAAAGTTTAGGTTAAGTAATTTAAGATAAATTACTAGGAAGGGGGATAGTATTATAAATATAGGTTCTAATATAAGAAATAATACTTAGTTATACCTAAGAGACTAATAGGAACCCTTAGTAATAGAAGATTATAGAAGCCTAAAGTAACTATACTATATAGTACGTAACTAATAGTTTTACTAAGAACTACTAGTAAAAGTAATAAGAACTACTATAACTACTATATAAGAGTAATAGTTATAATAGTAACTATTATAATAAGTATATAGACTAGAATAATAAGCCCTTATAAATTATTATATTTAACTTAAGTTACTCTTATAGATAATTAACTCTAATTATTTACCTTAGTCTAACTCTTTTATATATCTATAGAATATACTAAACCTACTTACTAGTTTATATCTACTTTATTATACTATACTTTATAGCCCTAGACCTATAACTAAGTTTAATAGTTACCTTAAGATTACTTAAGTTATATAAGTAATAGAGTAGTAATTATATTTAATCTATTAGGTTCCTTTAATTATAATATTTTGCGCGTACTTAACTAGTACTTATAAGGTATATTATCCTAAATAACCTAATTTTTAATACTAAAAATCTTTAAAACTAGTTCTTAATTATATAATTTATAATCTAAAAATAGCTTTTATAAGAAGTAGAACTATAGAATAAATAAACTTCTTATATTTAATAAAGAGTAAATTACCTTTAGTAACTAACTTAAAAATAATTATACTATAAGTAGGAGAACCTAAGTAAATTATTTAATTATATCCTATAATATACTCTATAGGTATACTAGTTACCTAAGTATACTAGTTACTTCTACTAAGCCTTTTCTACCTAACCTTTACCTCTTAATAACTTTCTATCCTATAGTCTAAATTTAATAATTTTTAGTTTATTAAAAAGCCCGAAAAATTACCTAAAACGGACTAGTACTTAAAAACCTATTAAGAGGTAAGGTTTTAGTATTCTTACTTAGCTAAGATCCTTACTTTTACTAGTTAGGGCCTATAATAAACTATAATCTTTTAATATATTTTTATTTAACGTACTTTATAGATATATAGGTTACCTAGGTATATAAATTACTCTACTAAGACCCTACTAAAATATACTATTACCTATAGTATAAATATAATACTTTAATACTATAACGTATAAAAGCCTTTAAAAGAATCCTAGATATAGCTTATACTTTAGGCTATAAAATAAAATACAACTCTCTTCTAGTAGTACGCTATATAGATCTATAGTATCTCTTAAACTATACTTAGTAATTAGCTTACTAGGATACCTTTATAATGTAATTAAAAGCTAAAATTAATAAAGCTCCTTAAGATAGAGGAGGAGGTAATAGTCTAATATATATTAGACCTAGATATAAGAGGATTTCTACCTAGCTTACTATTATAAAAGATATAGCTAATTCCTTACTTACTAAGTATTACTAGGACCCTATTAGTAAGAACTAAGCTATAACCTTTATTACACGTTAACCTAAGCTTAAAGTTAAGTTTAATTAAAAGTATAACTATAAAAAGCCTTTTATAAAAATCCTAAGCTTATATAAAACTAGTTCTAGCTTATAAAGAATATAAAGGCTAAGTATAGTATCTTAAATAAGGATATTTATAACTTTAATAAAACTAGCTTTATAATAGGCTAGATATTAATAGGAACTATAGTTACTAGCTTAGAGCGTTAAGGATAGCTAAAGATAGTATAGTAGGGTAGTTAAGAGTAAACTATAGTTATCTAGGGTATTAATATAATAAGGTAAGTAATCCTACCCTTTATTATCTTTTAAGGTAAGAACTACCTCTCTACCTAGTATAAGGAAGACGCCCTACTACGTAATTAGGTTATTACTATCTCTAAGAATAGCTAGATAATAAATAAGCTTAGCTTAGAGTAGTTAAAGCACTTTAATATGTATATAAAAAAACGTACTATTAGTATAGTATATTTACTAATAATTAATAGCTATAAGAGCTATAACTTATTCTTATTCTAGTAGTACTATAAGAATAATAAGATTATTATACTCTATATACCTTTATACTTATTATACCTATTATAGCTACTAAATATAGGCTATTTTTCCCCTCTAAAGAAAGTATATAGGCGCTAAGCTAAGATCCTAATATATAACTATATTAACTATATTACTAAAATAGAGTTTTTACTATACTTTATACCTACTTTTAATATTACTATTATAGAGAGTAATATCCTAAGTAGCTTTAAAGGTACTAGCTTAGTCCTATTTAACCTAGAAGCTATAATATTAAAGATAAATATATAGTTAAAGATACTACTATTAACTACTATAAAGGATAGTCCTTAGGAGTTAAAAATACCTAGTAATACTATTAAATTTAGGTCTTAATTAACGCTAGTAAAGATAAGGATTTAAATCTACCTAGATAGTTCTCTTACTTCTATAGTTAAGGCGTTTAAGAAGGTTTTAAAGGGTATAGTAATAATTACCTATAAGCTTATATTAGTATAATAGAAGATTATATAGCTTTAAGTAGCTAATAAGATAGCTATATATTAAAAATTATATAAAAGGAAGTAGCTATAAAAGGAAGGGACCCTTATAGTAGAAGATAGTACTTAACTATTAGCTTTAAAGGAGTTTAGTACTTATAGTAATAAGAAGAAGTTAAAGAAAAGAGCGCGTACTAAAGAAGATTTACCTTAATAATACTATAGGTAGTATAGTAAGATAGGGTATAATACGTATACCTATAAAAGTAACTAGAATAATAAAGAAAATACTATAGAATAATTTATACTCTTAGGTTTTATAAGTCTTTATAAAGTTTTACTAGTTTTTATAGTATTTTTAGAGTAAAGATATTAGCGCTAGTAAAGATAGTAATTATACTATTACTTATAGTATAATCTATATAATAGGTAAAACCTAGTAAAGACTAGTAAAGACTATAGTAAAGATACTCTATAAAGATATCTATAAAGATCTTTATAAGTCTTTACTAAGATTTACTAGTTTCTATAGTATTTTTATAGGTAATAATATAAGCGTACTAGTAGAGGTAAAAAACGTACTATTACTTACTATATAAACTATATAACTAGTAAAACTTTATATAACTTTATAAAGATTTAGTAAAAATACTTCTTAGTAGTTTATACTCTTAGGTTTAGTAGTTTTTATAATATTTTATAAGTTTTTATAACTTATACTATAGGTAATAGTACGTTTTAGTAGAGTCTTAGTAGAGTAATTCGTATACCTAGGTAACCTGTATACCCGTAGAGTACGTTATATATAAAACTATAACTTATTAAATTTTTAGCTTATTTTACTTAGTATTAATAGAGCTATACTAAGGTAGAATATTCTTAGAGCTAAAATACCTTTATCTACTAAAATACTATAAAATAATAACTAATACTAAGTAAAAACTTTCTTATATTATATATTTATATATATAAATAGTACTTAGATACTTATAACTTTTATTTAATATCTATTAATATATATTTATACCTTAGTTTAGAATCTTAGATATTATAAAGATTTTACTAAGTAAATAATAGTAATAATATACCTTATAAAATAGTACTAACTAGCTTATTATAGTATATTATAACTATTTAAATAGTTATAGTTAGTAGTATACTATAATATACTAGTATTACTAGTATTTTTAGTACTAAAAGCTAAAGAATTCTTTAGCTAATATAACTCTATAACTACTAGATAAAATAGGCTAAAAATTTAATAGATTATAGATTTATATATATATATAATATTATACTAGAATACTAAAATTTATTATTACTTCTAAGTAGTAGAAGTAGGGTTCTTACTTAAGTAAAGAGCTTAAGAATACTAAAACCTTACCTCCTTATAACTTTTTAAGTACTAGTCCGTTTTAGGTAATTTTTCAGGCTTTTTAACGAACTAAAAATTATTAAATTTAGACTATAGGATAGAAAGTTATTAAGAGGTAAAGGTTAGGTAGAAAAGGCTTAGTAGAAGTAACTAGTATACCTAGGTAACTAGTATACCTGTAGAGTACGTTAGTATATTCCTAGTATATAAAATCTTTTCTTAGTTTATATAAGTTAATTACTATAATTATATCTTTAATTAATTCTATATTAATAAAGTTATCGCGTTGTAAAGTTAGCGTAGTTCTAGTGTTTTAATAGGGCGCGGGCGTTACGCGGAAACGGGCGTTATGCGAATCGGCACGTTACCAGCATCGCTCGCGTACAGCCTGCTATGCATCAGCTACAATTATGCGCACCGGAACTACCTTTACTTACATAATCGACTGCGGATCGAATGGCCTTCAAACGTCTGCCAATAATTACCTTCGGCATCCTTGTGATTTTGCTTAGACCATTCCGCTGCACCGAAATTGTAACGATAGCTAAGATAGCCGCTCTTGCAGACTTGTGCCATGGTGTGCTCGCCCCGTTGCTCGACTGCGCGCTTCGTCTCTTCGTAGCGAGCAGGGTTCTTGCATTCAAAGTGAAGGTAGTAGTCGCGGTCGTAGCGCTGATGCTCGTGCCAGAGGCCAAACACATGGCCTAAGAAGTTTGGTGTATTAGTCATGGGGCATTGTATATGACAAAAGTCTCACATACCGAATTCATGAGCTATCAGCCATGGCAAATCAATGGTCCTCGCTTTCGTTCGGTCAACTGCAATGCCATGTCGATCTGGCAAACCCTGCGGACGATAGCCCTCAGATGAGCGAGCAACTGTGCCACGGTTCTCCGACTCTTTCTGGATGACCAGTGTGCCCGAGGGATATGCGGAGTTCCAATTGCCAGCGTTGGGGTCAGGAGCTTGGAGAATGCACCACGGCTGGGGATCGGAAAAATGCCATTGAACTTCTGTTATGGAAAGAGCATGGCCACTCTGCCTACCAGCCGGACCAATCTTGTTCCTCCAGAGGTTGAGTGCTTGATTGACCAGGTTAGACAGGTCGTTGTATGCGGCTTTGTCTTTGTAACAGTAATGGATTGTCGTGTGGTAAGAATCGTGGTCTTGAGGCCAGGGTTTGCCAGGATTACCATATGTAGCGACTGCGTCTGTCCAAGCGATGCCGCCTTGCTGGATTGCGGCTTCAATGAGGTCGGTGGTGGTGTGGGTATCGTTTCCAAGAAAGTCCGGGTTGTTGAACGGTGGCGGGCACCCGAGGGCTATGCCAATAATGCATGTAAGAATGATCGTGAGAAGCTTCATAGTGTTTCCTTTTGTCAGTTGGCAGTTGAACTTAGGTGATCAGTTCTGAGTAGTGTATTGAACCAGGTGGACAACCCTTTATAGTATGGAGACTTTCAGTGGTGCGTGATGCACGGCCACTGTAATGAGAAGTAAGAGTGAAATAGTGAAACGTAGAATATATATCATAGCACCCTGTACAAGGCTCCCAAAACTAAGCGCTGAGAGTGTTCCCTGCCACAGTAAGAGTCATACGACGTAGATCTTTACCAGTCTGAAGTAAAAGTCGTTGAAAAACACGACCTCTGTATGGGATTGTACTCACGTTCGACGAGTATATATCTGACTGAAATGGAAGTTGCGACATGTAGGAGATCCTGATGCCAGTGGTGAATCTTCTTTTCCGATTCGTACGAGGAAGACATATGCCGCAACTTTAGTATCAACGCAGCGCTAAACAGGGCTAATACGTGTGGACAGTTTGACTGCCTAGTCGACATGTGAAACTCACTTATCCAAAACCGAAAAGTAAACGGACTGCTTGATTTACTCGATCTCAGTATAGGTCTGCCCACCACTCTTCCATGGACACGCTCTTCAACCATCCGGTCCTCAGAGTCGAACTTCCCAATTCTCTCTCCATCATTGTCTGCCTCATGAGACATGGAATAGAAGACGACAAAGTGCTATATCCAGATCGACAAAATCGCCGCAGAGGTTATAGGGACTTGGACATAAGTGTTGAGTGAAAAGAGTATGGTGAGCTGGGACACTGGTATTTTGATGATATGTGACAAAGCTTGGTTCCTTTTCTGGAGAAATCTAAGAGACGGGACGATCCTGATATAGTTAAGAGATGAATTGCGGACATATTCATAGCTGTATGTTACAGGGGAGCTAAAATGTGCTCAAACGTCTAACAATACAATGTAAACCGCTTGCAAAAACGTCTCGTATCTTCCCAACGAATGGCTTTTGAGTGGGTTGCACGCATCGTGATCACCACTTGCTGACCCTCTGCTGACCTTCGTGCTACTTCACGCATGGCGAATATGAAACCATCTTGAAGGAGCAGCAACGCTATGCCAGTTCACAAGATGAGAATAGAAGTAATTGCATGACCTTAGCTTGCTTGAGTTGTTTCTCTCCGCACCTCCTCTGACATATGAGAAACCGCAAATTGTCGTAAGATCCACGCATCTTCCAAGCCAACCACCGTTCCTAGTGCCATGCCGATTTCAAGAGCCTGTTTCGCTGTTTGTGCAGCCTGCAGTGATTGGATTGTTCCTGCACGCTGGCGACAACTTCCAGAATGCAGTAAGTCCAAGGGTGGTAAGTCAAGTGCTAACGGTCCTAATACCGTACACGTGAATTACTGATTGTTCAAACGCGTTGATGTGTAAGGATGGTAGAGTCTTGGCCTGCGATCGGGGAGAGGCTTGGAGCCCAAACATGCGACTCGCTTCTCGCGGGGATACCATACCGTGTATTCCGCCTGCAAGCCCAGTAAGGCCAAGAAGACACTGATGTAATCTTTCGACCTACTCTACAGTCGGCTTCCCAATTATGTCTTCTAGGCCGTTAAGAACATAGTTAGCCTTGTTATGTGCAGCGGGATTCTCTTGGAGTAAAAGATAGGCTGCAACGATGCCGACATCATGAGACTCGATAACGCCAGCAGGCGCGTCTGCTGATGTCATTGATCGGAGCAGCTCTTGTCTTCCTTCCTTGCGATTGTTTTTAATCCATTCTACGGCTGTGTACATATACTGGGCAGAAATATATCAGGCTGTAATGAGATCCACTACAAGTCCTTAAATCCTGGCGAGCTTAGCAGAGCCTCGATTGCCCAATGTGTACGTGGGTAGTAGGCATTACAATCCGGGTGGACGTTCGCTGTTGTTGAGATCCGTACAACATACGACACCTGCTCTTAAGGCCGCGACGTAGTAGAATGTGGATTCCTCGGTGAGTTGATCTGGCTGGTTATGTGATGCAATGAACGCTCTGGTTACCTCCCATTCGCGGAGCCAATTGGTAGTGATCTCAGTCCAGTTTTGTTCCGTGATCGACCCATTGGGCAGTCGCGCAAGTTGTTGTGCTGCTGGGCTATTCGAGGAACGTGTAAGGGCGAGGATCTGGCAATCAGGAAAAGCCAGGCTAATTTGTAGAAATTTCGATAGTGTCTCGACGACGCCTGCGGCCGGTGTTGCCAGTCGCGCCGACAGTAAGGAAAGAAGGTGCCATACTAAGGAATTGAAAGGAATAAAGCGATGAAAGATGTGCGCTAGAGGATTCCTTGCCTACGAAGTAAATATATGGTGCAGACATGCAGTGAAAGTGGTTGCCATTTTGAAAAATGTCAGACAAGTAACCACCTCTTAGCAATGCTGCAGAAATGTATACCGTAGATTTGGTAATATTAGTCTAGGTACGGACAACAATAGACGAAAGGATCCACAAATGTTATTAATCCCTACGAAACTACTCCGCAAACAATGTTCCGAACCGATTTGAATGAAGCGGATCAGTAACTAGTTGTTACTAAGACGATAGTGAATTTGAAAAGGTATCTTAGGCCTCAAAGAATAGATCCAAACCAAATTCAAGACTTTTCCGTCCTTTTCCAGAAACAAGCCAGGCCTATTTGATAGACCCCCATATACCACATGGTCCCACAATCCAGGTAAGTGGGCAAAGATGCGCAAGAAAACACATCTTGCAGTCCCCCGTTCTTTCCTCATTCCCCTACCTACCAGTTCAGCCGTGCGATATTATGCAAGATCTCGGCAATGTGCAAATTCTCGGTCAAATAGGAAAAGGAAATGATCCAAATGTTATGATACTCCAAAACTCCGCGGATCTCATGCAAGCCAAAATGGAGACCGTCGATGCAAACGCCGCTCCTATGCCGACGCCGTGTGAAGAGTGCTTTCTATCAGTGATATTGCCGGTGACAAGGAATATATCGTAGCTCGTGAGTGCTGTAAATCCAAATATATATGTTCGATGCGCATCCGCCCATTACAAAATGACGCACTTTGGCTTGTCCTTGGCCCTTTTGTTATTGCCATAGCCGCCTCTACCGCGGCGGCCATCGGCTATTCCTCGCGAGCGGTCCTTTTCGTAGTGGCCGGCGCGTACTCGAGGCTCCTTCCGGTCTGTCGGGGTACGACCGCCGCCCTGGTGTCGTTGTCGCCGGAGTTGGCGGACGACATCAAAGAAGGCTTTCTCCACATTGACGCAGTTCTTGGCCGATGCCTCGACAAAATCGCAGCCGAGGTCCTTCGCCAAGGCCTGTCCCTCCTGCGTAGAGACCTCGCGCTCGGTAACGCGATCGCACTTGTTTCCAACGAGCATGACGGGCGCCTGTCCAAATGCGGGTGAAGATGCGCTGAGAGGCGAGCCAGGATAAGTCGGAGAGCCAGCCATGGCGGTCTCCTTGACGCGCTGTATCTGGCTATGGAAGCGCTGTATGCGAGCAAAAGACGAGCGCGAGGAGATACTGTAAACGAGGACAAAGCCTTCGCCGTCACGTATCCACTGGTCCCGTAGGGCAATGTACTCTTCCTGGCCGGCCGTGTCGAGGACTTCGAGCATGCACGACTGGCCATCTATCTGCACCTGCTTGCGGTACGAGTCCTCGATGGTGGGGTCGTATGTCTCCACAAAATGGTTCAGGCACAACTAGCAGCTGTCAGCAGTGTCATCAGAGAGGCAGCACAGTGAGGAAGCTACCTGTATGGTCAGGGCCGTCTTGCCCACGCCGCCGTCACCCAGCACCACCAGCTTGTACAGCGTCATCTTCCCCGCCATGTTGCCGGGAGTTGAGCAGCGTCACCCTCGTACTTGCAGGTAGTGCGTGGAGACAGTGCAGAGCGCAGGGAGGGGACGCGGTTTAAGGCAGCGACAGGCGCTGGCACGGCTGTCTGGCCGGCTGCGTCGTGCAAGCTCCGAGCCACGTCGTCGCAGAGGTCGTCTCGTGAGTGCGGGCAGGCTCGCAGCTGACCAGCGGCCTCGGCTCAGGCAGGAAGCAGTCAAGCTCCAGGCAGGTGGAACGAAGGGGGCGGCACGGCCGAAAAGAGGATGCTTGACGGGTTGGTCCAAAACGGTCGATGCAGCTGGTGGCTCGGCGGCACTGGTGTTGCACGAGCGGACGGTTCGAGGCGGAAGCGTGGCCTGTGCAGCTATGGCGATGCAGAAGCGAGCGGGGACGAGCAGTGCCTGGCAGCGACGAGGCGGGCTGGGAGGTGAGGCTGCTGGGAGCTGGTGCTGGGAGCTGGTGCTGGGAGCTGGGAGCTGGGTGCTGGAGAAGGGGTGGATGGGGATAATGGTGTCCGGGCGGAATGAATGGGGCGTGGGCGGGCCGTTGCTGAGTGCAGGCAGGCAGGCTTTGTTGCCGGGTCGTGTCCCCACGTGAAGACGACGACGTCGCTATCACCTATCAACAACGTCTATCGAGGCTGGCTGTGTCGCATGGACGCGGGCGACGTGGGATGGATGGGAGGCTGCGGGCGTCGACGGCAGGACGATAGCGGGCGGTGGTGGGAGGGAGGTCAAAAGAAACGCGCGATTAGTTGCTAGCGGACATGGGCAGCGGTGGTGGCAGCAACAGCAACAGCAGCAGAAGAGCACCAGCAGGCAGCGGCGAGTAGTGGGCAGCCTTGGGCCATGCCCGCCATGGACGATGGGCTCTGGGCTGCGGGCGGTGGGCCATCATCCATGGGTGCCGTCGCTGGGGGGTAGTAGCCAGTAGCCGGCATTGGACCTAGCCCACGGCCTCACCTGGGCAGCGTGCGCCTACCTAGGTACCTACCACCTCCACTACTACTGTTTAGGGCTAGTCCTGTCCAGGCCAGCCAGTGCGAGCGACAGCAGCCAGCAGCCAGCGCCGAACCGCGCGCCGTGTACCGTCCATGTACCGTGTACACTGTACCGTGTGCGCTGCCCGCCGACGCCGTGTTCCATGCTCCTGGACGGGCGCGACGGCCATCGCAGCAGCGCGCCTGTGTCTGCGTGCGCCTGTGTCTGCGTGCGCCTGTGTCTCCGCCCGTCTGCCGTGTGCGCCGTCTGCTTGCCATCTGCGGTGCGCAGTGGCTGGTGGCACAAAAACAGTCGAATTCGAAACCTCCCTCCCAGGTTCCTCGCTCGCCTGTACTGTACCGGCACTAGCTTGTTTAGTCGCTGCTGCTAACTCTGGCGCGCATGCAGGGCAGCATCCTACTGTAGCTACACATGCACCCTCGACTCTGGAGGAACAGCCTGCTGCATAGGCACTACAGTCTCCAGTGCCTTTCTGCTTCGGTCAGCGAGTCCGCCGAGCACAGTGACATGTCATCGCACTGCGCGAGCTTGGTCGACCATCTCACTGCTCGACGCGCCCTGCCTCGTCGTCGGGAGTCGACCGTCCATACCGAGTACTGGGGGCGCAATCCTGCCAAACGACCTGTTTCGTCGACTCGTACACGAGCCCGTCCCAGGGCCAAAGAGAGCCTTTGCGCCACAGTTTCACCTCTTTCTCTCCCATGCAGCTACCGTCCTTCGGGCCACATGTCCCCGTCATTGTCCCGAGACACAAAGTAACCGCCTGGACTTGGCATCCTTTCTCGCTACGCCATCCGATCCGACGGCTTCACTGACCAACCGACGCTCTCTCCGGCAGGCGTTTGTCCTACGCGGCTGGGCTCCGTGCCCACGGGCGTCCGCCATCTCTCGTAAGACGCCTCGCCAGGCTTGCTGCCGCTGCCGTCATTGGCGACGATCCTGCCGGCACCAACAGTTGCAGTAACATCTCACCCAAAGAGCCAAATGTGCGCCGACCAAGAGCGAGCGGGCGAGCATCTTGACAGCTGCACTGGTCAAGTGTCACCATGAAGCGACCCAGGAGTTGCCATGGCCAAAGCTCAGCACGCGCACCGGCGCCCAGGACCGTGAATTCGCAGGAGCTTCGACCAGGCACTGTTCCTGCAGCGCCCGCAGCAAGACGCGAGCACGTGAGATTAGTCCAAATAGATTGCTTGGCCGAAACCGAGGTGACCGAGCAGACAAATGAGCGTTGGCATCTTCGTCTCATCCAGCATTGGCACGGGCAGCGGCCCGCTGCGAGTCTGACACCGTTCAGCGCGCCGTTAGTAAGACGACGCGCGCTTAATTTTCGGGCATCATCAATGCCAGCAAAACGGCTGAGATAAAAAAAACCCTAGGGCTACGTCGGGAGAAGTAGAGGAGAACAGAACCGACAGCACAACGAGCAATACCACGCGTCATCTTATGATATATACCTACCAACTTATATAAAAACCCGCAGAACGACGCGGAAGACAACACATTACAGCTTCGCTCGCGCCTCAGTAGCTTTGTGCAAGTCCCTGCCCTTCAATTGGAAGTACTCGCGCACTTTCTCCCGTGCCACCCTGACAGCCTCGCGATCTTCAATCGTACTCGGCACATTGACCTCCTTGTCGAACTCGTCGTGTGTTGCATTCTCGATTAGCTCCCTCAGCACCCTCCTCAGTGTCTTTCCACTTCTCGTCTTCGGGATCATGCCTTTGCCCTGGATCATACCACCGAGGGATGCAATGGCACCAATCTGCTCGCGCACAAGCTTCTGCACCTCTGCAAATAACTCATCGTCCGCTACAGCAGGGTCGGCATGGCCGTGTGTTGCAAGCGTAATGAAGGCGAAAGGCAGATGGCCCTTTAAAGCGTCGGGGCATCCAACAACTGCCGCCTCTGCGATAGAAGGGTGTGTTGTGATGGCTTGTTCAATGGCACCTAGCAAGAGTCAATTAGATGTACAATGTGAACAAGCCAATAGCATACCAGTACTGAATCGATGTGCTGCGACGTTGATCACATCATCAGCTCGTGACATGATCGAAATATAACCGTCTTCGATCATGCCTGCATCGCCCGTATCGACCCATTTCCCATTGAATCTTTTCAGGTAGCCCTTGTAGAATCGCTCCTCGTCCTCCCACCAGAGTGTTGTGAAGGCAGTCGGCGCGAGAGGAATTCCAAGGACAATATTCCCCATCTCGCCTCTCCCCACTTCATTGCCTTGATCATCAACAATGCGCACGTCAAAGCCAGGCATGGCTTTTCCAGCAGAACCAGGCTTGATGGGAAGCGGCTTTGGTCGATCGGACGTGGAGAAGTCGAACCCTGCAGAGGCACTTAGAGCGATTCCGGATATAGGTGAGCCCGACTCTGAGGACCACCAGTTGTCGATGACCATTGCACCGGGAGCGCAGTGCTTCGATAACAACTCCTGATACATCTGCACAATACTCGGCTCGCTTCTCTCGCCCGCCAGGAAGAGTGCTCGAAGTGTCTTCAAAGCGCCCTTCTTTCCCCTCGTCTCAAAGAATTCATTATCCCCGTCTTCTCTACGGATCGCGCGTAAAGCTGTTGGGGCGGTAAACATGGTGGTTACCTTGTAGTCTTCTATCATACGCCAAAAGGTACTCGCATCCGGGGTTCCGACAGGTTTGCCTTCAAACAAGACGGTAGTGGCACCTACGAGGAGGGGCGCATATACAATGTAAGAGTGTCCAACCACCCATCCAATGTCCGAAGCCGTGAACTGCACGTCGCCTGGGCCATGAATACCAAACAAATACTTCATGGAGAAGTTGAGGCCAACAGCATGGCCGCCCGCTGAGCGAACAACGCCTTTGGGTAGACCAGTCGTTCCGGACGTGTAGATGATATACAGCGTATCTCCACTTTTGACCGGTACAGCATCAGCCTTCAGTCCCCGGTTCTTTGCGCTTTTCACGAGTCGCTGCCAGTTCCTCTGCCCGTTCTCTCTTAGCACCGGGTCCCACCTCAGCTGATCCCTCTGCCAGATGATCGTCTTTGATGGCTTGAGGTTACTCTTCTGGATTGCATCCTCAATCATGGTTTTGTATTCCATTGGTTTCTTCGCTCCTTCGATCCCGCAGGAGGCTGTCATGATCGCCACCGGACGGCTCGCTTCGATTCTTTGTGCCAATGCTGCGGGAGAAAATCCGCCGAAGACTACAGCATGGATTGCTCCGAGTCGAGCAATAGCGAGCATGCCAAAAAGAGCGGCTGGTATCATGGGCATGTAGATCAGAACCACGTCGCCCTTCTTCACTCCCTCTTCTCTCAGCACGCCGGCAAGTGTCTCTACTTCTTGGAGCAGCTGTTTGTACGTGTATCGCTCCTTTTGACCCGTTACAGGGCTATCCCAGTAGATGGCAACATTGTCGCCATTTCCAGTCTTGACATGTCGGTCGACGCAGTTATACGTTGTTGAGATTTCACCGTCCTCAAACCAGCTCCAGTGATCGTGCGATACTTTGCTTTTCTTGAGGTGTTTGGTACTTTTTTGGAGCGCCTTGGAGGGCCTCTTGTGCCAGTATAAGTTGTCCGCTTGTCGAATCCAAAATGCTTCGGGGTCAGCGATTGAGGCGGCATATACCTGGTCCTGAATGTGTTCTTTGGACATAGTAATCAGGTGCAATTGACTATGATAAGTGCTTGATGCGGTTGCGCCACGGTTCTCGCTGTGTTGTTGGTACTGTCTGGCTCTTCTTATGCGGTGATATTAATGTTGACCTTGTTACAACTTCCCATATACTTGGGAGATGACAAAGCTTATGAACAACGAGAGAGTGGCATGAGTTGGATTTAATTGTTTGCTTGGGCGGTAAGTGGCGGATACGTGGTTTGCGCTTGACGTTCAGAGCTATGCCGGCCCAAGGGGACCTGGTGATGCTGCCGAGGAACTGGTTCGAGCCGGAGGCGGCTGCTAGCGTTTTGCGGGGAAGGTTAGTGTTGTCGGAACGAACACAGAACTGAGAGGGACACTCGGGCATTGATCGGTTTTATCGTGTGTATCTACAGCCATCTGTGATTGGGTGGTTATTATGGCTACAAAACACCTCTACACTATCAACATGGGTGGTCGCTGTTGTAGAAGTATGTAGGGTAGGGGCAAATACACAGGAAACGTGAACTCCTTGGTTGAAAGCTACAGCCAAACAGGCAGCCTTCATCGCGCCATAATTTCTCGTCAGCGTTGTAGTGATGATCTGTATGACGGGATGCATGCATAAGACGTGTTGTGTATGAACCTGTCTCGTTGTTCGTCTCTTATGCATGTTGGTGCCGGGTATCAGAGTGTACAGGCCGTATATGCGCGGAAGCCCTTAATTTTCTCGTCATATTCTAATAAATCTAATAGTTTATTGTATATATCTGTTATGTCTAGTGTCTTTCTCGTGATATGTCGCCCTCGTTGAAGTGACGAAGTACCAGATGTTTGCCGATCCGTCTATTCTCTACACCGTCGACGTCCGTAAAACGCGAAGAAAATCAACCCGTGTATTTTGAATTATACCAAAACCTATGGAAACATAGTCGGTGTTGTTGGCATTCGATATATAGAGTTTGGTGTGTTTCGAGTATGGTACTGTTGCAGGATTATTTTTTGAAGTGGTATAATGTTAGAACCTAATGACAAAACTTGTGATCAAGATTCTGCGCAACATTTATAAATCACCATCGTCATCAACACGACATAAGACAAAGAGGATAAGATCCCACATGCATCAACAGTGAAAATACAGACAAGTCCATAGAACGTATAGACTCGCAATAGTTCTAAACCCTTGTGATGGCTTCTGCGTCGTACCGTATCAGACACGGTGCCTTGTGAATTAAGCAACACCAATTGGCGCAGATGAACTCAATCTTCTGGCCTGGCTCGAACTGGTCACATCGATCCCTAGCTTTTCTGCCACTGTGATGAAGCCCTTGCTCCCATCTCCAAGACTCACCCAGAGGTCCACCCAACCTTCTTGCTTGGCCTTCTCGATGTCCTCCCTGCTCCACTCTTCTTCACCAACACGCTCAACATAGATAGTTTGTAAACCGTTCTGCTTAGCAGCCTTCAGGTCGTTCAGATGAGCTGCTACCATCGCACACTGATTTGGTGGAAGATTTAATCTTTCCGTAGCCCCAATGTACACCCGTGGAGAAGGCTTGTATGTGCCGAACAACTCGGCAGAGAAGAGATGAGTAAACGGTATATTGCTGAACGCACGGAGATCCGAAAGAAGACTGATATTGCCATTGGAGAGGGTGCACGTGTCTCCTCCTATTAGCTCGAGCACATAGTAGGAGTATGAAGAGACCTACAAAACAGCCGGTTTAGCAGCGCAACACCCATTGCGGAATCGTCCCAAGGTTCCAGGTGATGCCATATCAGACTCAAGGATCGAAGCTCCTCATCGGTCCACAAGCCCTCAATTTCCCACTTGACCGTGAGCTCCTTGAGTGACGTTAAGTGATGCTCATCCACGGAGATCCATGGAAGAGCAGGGTCTTCTGCCAGTTTGCGCGTGAACTGCTTGTACCCATCTCTCCACTGCTGAGCAAATAGCCCCCAGTGCTCAAGTGTCATATCAGATGCCCGTAGCCGGACACTGGACGCCAAAGATGCAGTTGCCGAATTTAGAGAAGCATGTGATTGAGCATGCAGCGCACCAACGACGGATTTGCGCCAATTCACGCAGGTACCAAACACATCAAAAAGAAGTGCGCGTGGCGAGGGTGTGAGAGCCATGGTCGAAATTGAAATTGATATGGGAAGAGATTTTGGCAACGGCGCTGGAGAAGTAAGATCATTTTGTACTGGCCGCTTCGGTGATCCCGCCATGGGAGGGGCGTGGATACGTCACAGGAGCGCTGTTGCCCGGAAATGCAGCGGTCGAGCGGAAAAGCATCAACACGAAAAAGACACAAATAATAAGGCCGTGGAAGAGATAGGTAGCCAGTATGACACGAGGTGCCCTCTACTTGTTGTCAATGAGATCTCTCGCGGTTGCAGCCGAGAGTCAGAGGATATGCCGAAAGCGGGAGAGACTAATATCGAAACAAAGAAGGCAAGTTGCTCCATAACTTCGTAATGCTAAGTGTTCCCTAACGTGCATCGGCTATTGGGTCTTGCTCAACGGGTTAGCCTACCAGGCATTGCAGGTGGAGCATCCCGAAAAGAATCAAACAGCATAGAAAGATGTGTGGCCGGACTTTGAAAGTCCTGTCCATACGCTCGGTTTTGTCACGGTGTCACGCCGTGCAACTAGGTATGACTCAAACCACCTGTGGCTGACGCAGGCAGATCTGAGGGACACATAATATCATGGCGACATTAGTAGGCCGTCATACATGCACAATCTCGAGGTGCACAGCTTCCGACAAATGCCCCGGAACCATATGTTCCGATCAACAATGTACTTCATATACGCAAGTACAGCATAGGTCACAACTGCAAAGATGCGAACAAGAGATCAAGAGTGCAGTGAATTATGGTATCATTCCATGAAAAATCAGATCCCAACTGATGTGACCGTGAACTCCGAGCCTACTATACAAGGCTATGACCATCCCACCAAGCACCAAAGCCGACCGTGAACCGAAGAAGCCGGCAGAAGTCGTAACATGAAAACCGTAAGAGAATGCATCTAACCACCGAAACCGTACAGAGTGCGGCCTTGTCGCTTGAGGGCGTAGACAACGTCGAGAGAGGTGACGGTCTTGCGCTTGGCGTGCTCAGTGTATGTGACGGCATCACGGATGACACCCTCAAGGAAGGTCTTGAGAACACCACGAGTCTCCTCGTAGATCACTAGGTACCGTTAGCCTTGGAGAGGGGATACTGATATAGAGGGACATACTGGCTGAGATACGCTTGACACCGCCACGACGAGCGAGACGACGGATAGCGGGCTTGGTGATACCCTGGATGTTGTCGCGAAGAATCTTGCGGTGACGCTTGGCTCCGCCCTTGCCGAGACCCTTGCCGCCTTTGCCGCCTGGAGACATGTCAGTATGCTGGAGAGAAGATTGGGTTGCAAGACAACGACGCGTTGCGATGGACGCGTCGAGCAGGCGGGGGAGGAGAGCACATACGTCCAGTCATGTTGATAGATGTGGGGGAGTGGTAAGAAGGTGGGTGGAGACGGTGTTGAGCGTGGTTGAGGCTGGTGGACGCGTCGAATTGGTTGCTTGTGATAGTGTAATGGTGCTGGGGCGCTGCGTGTTTATGAGGCGATGGGGCGCGTGCGCGTGGGCCGCCGGATCACACCTCGCCAGCCAGATCAAACCAGCGCACGGGCGCGCTTCCCAGATCAACAACCGTGCCACTTCCTGTTTGGGCGGCGGGCCAAGCGAGCCAATAGGCGCCGCTGCTCTCACTTGCGAGTTTGAAGTTCCTCCCCGCTGCTGCTAGCAAAATCACTTTGATGTTCTTGCGCTGATTGCGAGCGCTGTTTCGATTGATTTTCCAGGCTCCCGTCCGCCCCCCAATACCTTATAAACCGCGCCCGCCCCCCTTCCTCCGACTCTCATCCACCACACAGCTCCACTCCACCACCACACAACAGAGCACCTACTCCACTACCCCATTTCTACAAACAGCAACTCCATCTGCAATGGCTCGCACCAAGCAGACAGCCCGTAA
Organism: Neocucurbitaria cava; assembly: GCA_027946455.1. NCBI lineage: Eukaryota > Fungi > Ascomycota > Dothideomycetes > Pleosporales > Cucurbitariaceae > Neocucurbitaria > Neocucurbitaria cava. Next base: position 1,543,488 of record JAPEUY010000003.1, on the reverse strand, counting down.
GTACTAGCCTCATCTGCACGAGCATCATCATCATCATCATCATCGTCGTCGTCGTGGTTGAGTTGCAGTCGCTCTGGTGTTGTCGCAGCCTGCGATCGCCACCGTGCGCTGCCTCACGACATACCGCCACCTTACACACTATGCTCCCTCACCGACGTCGCATCTCATCGCAACACTTTACTAACCATGCACAGGCAAGTCCACGGGTGGCAAGGCCCCTCGTAAGCAGCTCGCCTCCAAGGCCGCTCGCAAGTCCGCCCCCTCTACCGGTGGTGTCAAGAAGCCTCACCGCTACAAGCCTGGTACCGTCGCTCTCCGTGAGATCCGTCGCTACCAGAAGTCCACCGAGCTTCTCATCCGCAAGTTGCCATTCCAGCGTCTTGTCCGTGAGATCGCCCAGGACTTCAAGTCGGATCTCCGCTTCCAGTCCTCCGCCATCGGCGCTCTCCAGGAGTCCGTTGAGGCGTACCTCGTCTCTCTCTTCGAGGACACCAACCTGTGCGCCATCCACGCCAAGCGTGTCACCATCCGTACGTCTTCTAATACTACTTGTATGATCAACGCTAACAGCCACACAGAGTCCAAGGACATCCAGCTTGCTCGCCGTCTCCGTGGTGAGCGTGGTTAAGTGCATTGCTTCTTCACACACCTACTCGGCATGACAACATCTTCGGGTTGGTGATGAGTTCTTGGGGTCGGGTTTCTTAGGCGTTCTCAGGGTATCATGGTTCACGGTCTTCAACTCGGTTTATGGGTGCGCACGATTGGCGCGGAGCATGTAGTATATCCACTAATCAGTGATGGGTCACTGACGATATCCACGAAATCGAACTGATTTCATCTTCAACTACCACACTCATTATGCCCTTGTGATGCGTATCTTAGTCCCCATTAACCCGCATGGACGTGGTGTACAGTTGCCACTGAAACGACTCTCTCAGATCTGTTATCGGTTACGTGAGCTTTATGTAGGCTATGCGATGTTCTGGCTATGGGAAGGTGTAGTTGGCTCCTCGGTCTGTAACGTGAAAGGTCACGATCCGACGCGCCCCGCACCTGCTACTACGTTCATCAAACAAGGAAGCCTAGTACAAAGATAACCGATCGCGTCTCAACTATGTCCAACAAACTCTATTCGAACGCACCCCAGGTTCATATACGCACTCGCAGGTGCTTTGATCCACAAGGATGACTTTCTCCACTGAGTTTTGGTCATGGATGTCTCCATCATACGTCAAGACCGCCGAAACACCAGTTGTCGGCGAGAAGGCACCTTCCACCTCTAAGCTCAGCCTCCCCGCGCAGGACGGCCACCCGACCGTGGTGACCTTCCTTCGTCACTGTGGCTGCCCTTGTGAGTACATGTCCTCACCGGCTTTCGAGATGACCATTTGCACTAAGCTAGGAGAACTACAGTCGCTGAGAAAACTTTCCTTGACATGCGCGCGATTGCTCCTTAGGAAGAGGGTATCAACGTGAGGCCTACAGAGAGTGGGAATAGGTGGCAGACGGCAGGCAGCTTTGCAGTAGACGGGAAGGGGATTGTGAAGTGGAGCAAGAAAGATCAGCGGGCAGATGATATGCCGGACTTTGAGGAAGCCATCAGTGCTGTGTTTGACGGAAAGTAGAACAAATGATGTGGGCTAGGGGATGCAGGATTGAGGGGTGAGCTACAATGCACGGTTTTAATGCTGCACGCGTGTTTCGTGCTTCGTAAATTATATCTAGAGGCGTTATATTGAGAGCAAGTGCACAATTATAGTAGTGTCAGACTCGCTGAAGTTTTTTTACGAGTGCTCGTCTTTTGTGTTGCCTGAGCGGTGCAAAGCTGGGGTGGGTTACATCCAAACGATCATTCACAGGATTGGAAGTCCTGAAATTGCGCCTTGCGATGACCGTCATTAAGCACGAAAACAAATACAATATATATAGAGTTATAGCTTCGCAGCTTCTACTGCGTTGTCCGAGCATCTTTGGTACTAGGTTGTGTGTTTCTGGCCGTGTCATGACAATTCTTAGCTACCTTTCGATTGGCCGGTACGCTCATGTGATGACCTCACGAGCCTACGCGACAGCGCGCCATGGCTGAAGCGCGTCTCGTCGCCACAACCACAACTCCGCGGCCAGAGGATGGCGTTATGGCCACTCGCCCTGTACAGCTGACAATACCAGCGAGCGAATACGGCTCGAGCCTTGACATTCCACCTGTTGCATCGCCGAGTGATTATGGCTCCGACTTCAGTTTTGAGGATCTGGACGAAGGCAGGATACCTTCCGAAGTGCTAAACAAGAGTAACGAGCAAGCAACGGTCGAGAGGAGAGAACTGCTACCCAGTATTGAGTTCGAAGAGGGAGAGACTGAAGACAATGAACATGATGTGGACAATTACGTGCAGACGCACCAGCCTGCGGTCTTGCGCATGGCAAAAGGCAACCGGGAGGGCTTTGGTGCACAAAGGCTGTTTGAAAGCTCACCATTGCGAGAGCGCGAAGCGATGGAAGTCGAGTACGACGAGAAGTCGCGACGAGCGTGGAGTGGTATGTTGATATCATACTTGGCGGACTTGCTTATACAGGCATGAGACTGACGGCTAACAGCGTTTAGTTCCCCACGGGAACCCGCAGTACGCATCGCGCCCTGTTGCCTCTAAACCATCGCGCCTCAGTCCTAGTCCGACCGACTCCCAGGTCAAGCGCTTTTCCCCTTCAACACAAACTGTGAACTTCGCAAACAATGACGGTTCTTCTCCCATCGAACGCTTTCGCACGAAACCCAAGAAACCTCTCTCAGTCACCGACCTCGTATCCCCAGCATGGTGCGAACTGCAGTATCTCTACACACTTAGCAGATTTGGCCGCAAGCCTCGGACTCAAGCCATGCGCACTGGAACGAAGATACATTCGAATCTCCAGGATGAAGTGCACACGACTGTGCCTATACAGGTGCACAGTAAGGAAGATAGATTTGGACTTCGCATCTGGAACGCCATATCAGGACTGCGTTGTCTGCGTGAGACTGGTTTGACACGAGAGTTGGAAGTCTGGGGCGTGATTGATGGGCAGGTTGTCAATGGTGTCATCGATGAATTGTCCTATCAATGCCCTGACACCGCCTTCGAAGAACAGATCCAGAGAGGTAGAGCAGATAAGAGCGAAAGTATCGCACCTCTACCACCAGGCCAAATTAGCATCTCTGAAGCTTTTGCAAGAACCACAGAAGCAGACCCGGATCCAAGTCTGAGGAGAAATAGCTTGAGAGTTGATCGTCTGGTCTACCTCGCTGATGTCAAGACACGCTCTCTTCGATCTGTTCCCACCGGTGCTTCCCTGCGCCCTACTTGGATGCAGCTAATGTTATACCGCAAGCTGCTTGAAACACTTTCTAGCAACACCGTGGATGCAGAGGCTATATTCATGCGTTACGACCTTGGACCCCTTGAACGTTTTACAGACGTATTCATGCAGGAGATTGACAGGATTGGTTCCGATAATGATGCCGCCCATTACTCGAACCTTCTTTCCCTATGGTCCCTCCTCGTCACTGAATTGCAAAACACCATATGTTCGACAAATCTATCCCCAATCCTCCGCGCGGAGTTTCGCTTCGCTAAGACTGGTGATGTGATTGGATCAGAGCTTACGGTTTACGAACCTGACATCATTGACAAGTACATTGCGGACGAGATGGCATGGTGGAAAGGGGACAGAGAAGCGAAAGGCGTCGAGATCGAAGAGGCCTTTAAGTGCAGGATCTGCGACTTTGCGGAAGGATGTGAGTGGAGGAGATCGAAAGTCGAGGAGGCTACCGAAAAGAGTAGGCTCAGGAGACAGGCAAGGGAGAAAAGCACCGTGTAAGTAATGCCCATGCTTGGTGGTATGATGGAAATCTAAAACATGCATGATGATTGCACAACTGCCTATGAGGCATAAACCACAGTCTTCGGCTGCAAATAGGACAGTTCTGAAGTATTCTTTCTATGTCATAATTGCTTTGGTTATGCTTGCACGGGTCAAAGACGTGCACATCTGTTTGCGAATAAGCCCCTTTATGGATTTAGTGGATCACCACACACACAGTGCAAGAAAAAGAGACAGTCTATTGTATTATGTTCATGTAGCATCAGATGTCTCAGTATGTCTAAATAAAAACATGCAGCCATTCTACGTTGCCATGGTTTCATGGTGTATCTAGCACAGTATCCAAAAATCTTATCGTACCATGAGTTCCGACTTTCTGCAAAAATGACAGTCATTTCCTACTGACCGCTAGGAACCTCGTAAGGCCCATAGCCAGGCCTCGGAAAGTTCGGTGTCCCATCTTCGTTCCAATCGAACTTCTGAGCGCGAATTGTGCGTGCACTCCAGCCGTTGGTTGGGTCTTTCATACCGTGGTAGACGATCCAATCCTCGCTGTCGTCGGGAGAGGTCGTGAATGACGCATGGCCGATTCCGTAAGATTTTTGAGTGGGGTTCTGGTAAAAGACGGGTTGAGGGTGCTTGCGCCAATCACCAGGATTCATCGGATCTTCGCCGACTAACTCGAGTTGGGCGAGACAGTAGTTACGGTTGTCGGAGCGCGCAGCACTGTAGATGAGAAACTGTTGGCCAGTTTTGGAGTTGGTGAGCTGCTGGGGACCCTCGTTGGACGACAGGCGATCGTTACCCGCGCGACCGAATGGCGTCTTCTCCCATGGATATTCCGGGACAGAAATGATCTGACGCTCTGAGAAGGGAGAGGAGACGGTCCATGGGTTCTCCAGCTTGGTAATGCAAAGGTTGGCCGGCCAACCGTCGTACTTTCGGTGCCAGCATGAGTAGATATGGTACAGCTGGTCCTTGTGCTGGAAGTAGGTTCCGTCAATGGCGAATTGGTCATACGTGTCGAGTTCGGCTTTGTACTCCCATACGGCTTCCCAAGGATTGGAGCCAGTACCTTCAACAACGAACATGCGGTGATGGACGGCTGGGCAGTTGTACTCGCACCACATCTCAACCTCCGGCGGAGGAGAGTCGTTGAGCGGATCGGCGGTGAAAATGGCATACCAGTTCCCGTTCAGGTAGTGAATCTCAGGAGCCCAGAGGTCGGTCGAATAGTTCATGCCCGGCGGAGGCGCGAAGACTAGCTTGGAATCCGCGCCGTTCCAGTCCGTAAGAGACTTGCTTCGGAAGAGCGTCACGTTGACATTGTTGGAATATGTCAAGTAGTAGTAGTCATCATGGCGGAACATCCATCTATGGCGGTCAGTATATTCTCCCAAATGTGTTTGTTTGAACTAACGGATCTGCACCCTCATTGACGATTGGGTTATTATACGTCGAGTTAGTGGAGTTCTTTGGAGGCGAGTAGTTCTGGCAGACGCCTACCACAGCGAGCGCTGCGGTCAGCAGGAGTTTGAACATGTTTGTGGTTGGCAGTGACAGCACTAGCAGGCGCTGGAGCGGTGGGGAGCGGATAGAGAGCGGACAGAGAGTTCAAAATTGGTCAACAGGCGGTCGTTGTTCTTATAGTAAGAGGGGGGCGGGGATAAGCGGGAGAGGCAGGTGAAGCAAACGGGTATAGCATACCACAGTAGGACTACCAGGGATATGCACAGGATTTATGTGGGGATATCAGTGCGACTTTCACTGCAGAAAAGCGTGACCTCTGGAGATGTTGCCAACCGGGCGGAACCAGTTCCTCATCCGTACGGAAAGGTCAGCGAGCGCAGGTGTGCCGGTAACCTCGATAGGAGCAGGCATTGCGCAGGTTGGACCGTTGGAGCAGCGGGGCGTCGAGCCCAGAGGAAAGGGTACCTGAATGGGAGGCGGTTCCTGCGTGATGTCACATGTTCCCCGCAATTGATGCCAGCCACAGACCACCGCACCCGCACCTGCAGGAGCAGGTGAGTGGGCAGGTGCGCCTCCACGAAGGAAAACGGGAGTATTTTTGGCTATGTCAGCATAGTCTGCAGATGCCGCTCACTACCAACTGCCTGTTACGACAGCACATGTAGCACCATGGAGACTACAACTTTACAGATCATGAAGAGCGATCTCACGCAGCATTTAAGTTCAAACAATCTAAAAGTCTTGAGATTCAGAGTAGTTAGAGCTTAATGCGCGGGTCAACTCTGATGTTGCCGATACATCCAACACGTCCAAGAATACTCCCATTTTTTCCTTCGTGAGGGTGCCCCTGTTTTCGTGGCAAGGTGTCGTGGGTGTGTCCACTAACTAGTTAACGCCGATCGCAACCTCCGTCTTGGCGCCGCAGTTTCTCCAACACCACCCGCACGGCGCACCTGCCGCGCGCCCACACTGAAGATGAACAATTCGCAGTTCCGGCGGCTTCTAGTCGAGACGCCACGACAGCCAGACGATGGCAAGGGCACGCCTGCGCCGGCCGGGGCACCAAAGGCCGCACTGGGCGCGCGCAAGCACGCCAGCATCCCCATGACGCCGTATGCGCCCTCGCCCTCCTCCACAGGCCGTTGAAATCGACGCTGACCTCTGCCACAGCCGCCAAGTAGGACGGGGATCGGTGCAAGCCGACTTCGCCCGCCAACTCGCCGAGCGCAACGTGAAAGCCAACCCGCAGAAGAAGGCGCGATCCTCGGCACCCAAGGGCACGAAGCTCGCGGCCGGCTACGTGGACCGCACCAAGGAGCGCACAGACGACGAAGACAACGAGATCGCGAAGCGCATCAAGAACCTCGAAGAGTCCATGAAGCTTGGGCAGATCGACCGCGAGACGTTTGAGAAACTGGTGCAGGAGATTACCGACGGCCATGTTGAGACCACACACCTCGTCAAGGGGCTGGACAGGAAGCTGCTCGAGCGAGTCAGGCGGGGCGAGGATGTAATGGGCCCTGGTGAGCACGAGGACGAAGAGCATCACGCAGAAGAAGCACCAGAGGTCGAGGAGGCCTTTGACGAATTGGCCGAGGAGCATGTCGGGCCTATCCTGCGAGAGAAGGCCGAGAAAAAAGGCGAGACGATCGCATCACCTCCACCGGTGGCTGGCGTTAAGAGGAGTCGAAACGATATTCTGAGAGATCTCAAGAGACAGCGGGAACAGGCCGCAAAGGACGCTGCAGCAGAGCACGAGAAGAGGTATCCGACTCTAGGGCCCGGATTCCGCAAGATCACTGCGAAAGGTGAGACAAGTCGGATCGAAACCGATAACAAGGGTCGGGAGGTTTTGATTGTCACGGGGCCGGATGGCAAAGAGAAGCGAAAAGTCAGGAAGCAGAGGCCCGAGGGACAGCTCCCTTCTGAGATACGTCATGATCTAGACGATCCCACAAAGCCGATAAACATGCACAACTTGCCCCAGCCGAAGAAGGAGGACTCGGAAGATGATGATATATTCGAAGGCGTGGGGTCCAACTACAATCCGCTTACGAACTTTGACGACGAAGACGAAGATTCCGAAGCAGAAGATGCCCAGGTGGCCGCTTCCACGCACGAAGCCCAGGACACAGCCATAAACAAGCTACCAGCAGGAGTCAAGGCACCACTAGTACCGAGCAAGGTGACGGAGAACGAAGCTACAGTCACGCCCCGAAAACGCGACTATTTCACGTCTACCAACCGTGACACTTTATCTAACACCACAACCGACATCTCCTCCGCCGATGCTACTGTCCGCGCCGCCCTTGCAAAAGTTCGTAACCTGGATGAGAACTCGACTCTTCTGCATAATCTCTCCTCCACTGATCCGAACGACCCCAAATCGAAAGAAGCCCGTTTGAAGAAACGAGCAGCCGAGCTCGCAGCCTCGGACCGTGATATGGAGGATATGGACCTCGGGTTCGGTGCATCGCGGTTCGATGACGCAGATGAGATGGAGCGAGAGGGAGAGACGGTCAAGTTTAGCCAGTGGAAGGGGCTTGGGGTGGAGGGTAACGAAGACGATGCAGATGACGGTGCGAAGGGTACGAAGAAGAGAAAACGAGGCTCGAAAAAGAAGAGAGGAGATAAGAATAACCCAGACGATGTTCTGAAGGTCATGGAACGACAGAAGGAGAAGAAGACATTGGGTTAGTCTTAGGTGTGCGAGGCGAAGGAGCTTGATGGGCACCCGCAACCCTAGGCGCCTGATTCCAAGGAGGATGGCCTTGGAGGTCCCGTGGAGAGGCGAGTCAAGATGGAGCCAGGTCGCTTTTCCACCTTCGGGAACCACACCTACGGCGATGCGTGGGGGAGGCACATCCTTTGTCCTAGCCTAGGGTGGCTAGGTAGGCGGATAGCATCGAGATAGGGGCAGTTGGCAGGGCTGGCGGATATGGGGCGATCTATTGCCTTAGCGTAGTGTGAAGAGACTGAGCTCGTATCCAGCGAGTTATTGCCTCTATACAAATGCCACCGGACTATACCCATAATACCACGTAGGAGATAGACATTACTCTAACTACACACAAGTAATCTCAAAATCATCGGCTATAGTCCTCATCTGTCACTCAAGGAGAAATTGTTACTACTAAGCTTCAGGTGGCAGGATATAGTCCCTCGCTCCTTCAGTACTGAAGAGCGTTATCACAGACTTTTCGTCTAAACCCAGCTCATCCTTCTTCTCCTTGCATAATTTCTTCAAGGCAGTTAGTGGAGCTGCACCACACGGGCCGTTCTGGACGATCTGACTATGCAAGTACTGCAAGTCGTTATGCACGTCTATGTCGGAGACCGTGACACTGGCATCGACGCCATCCTTCAGGACATTCCAAGCAGTCGTCGAAGTTGTACCACAGTTCATTCCGTTCATGATTGTATGTCCTGTCGAAATGGGTGTGATCTTTCCAGCTTCCAAGCTTGTCTTCAAACTCGCTGCGGTCTCCGGCTCGACGGTAACAACAGTTGCCTGGCATGATCGTTCTTCGGATTTGTAGTGCATTGTAACCGCTTGCGCCCAGGAGCCAACACCAACGGAAGCTATCGCGTGCGTGACTGCGCCTATCCCCAGCTCCAGTAACTGTCTATCCGTTTCGACAAGCATCGTGGTGTAGCCTTCGACCACCCACTGTTGACTGTTAGGATGACTACGTTGGTTCGGTTGAAATGTAGGGAGGGAGCTACCTCAGGGATCTCTTCGTATCCTGCCCAAGATACATCCATGACCAGCAGCCCACCCTTGTCCGCTTCTTCTCTTGCTTTCGCGATCGAAAAGTCGTAATCCCCGTCTACAACAACTACCTTGGCCCCCTCGCTCTCAATCTTCTGCTGCGTCGCTTGGTCCATAAAATCAGGTACAAAGATGACCGCGGTAATCTGTAGGTATTTTGCCATCCTTGCGACCGCTCTTCCCCAGTTTCCTTCTGTACATGTGACTAATCTGACCCCATTTTTGCTTGCTACGGCTCCAAGCTCCTGTATGGAGGCGGTAAGTGGAAGCAGGCATTGGCCAGCTATGGCCTTGTAGATAGCCCATGATGCACCAAGAATTTTGAAAGCGGGAAGACCCAGCCGGCTGGACTCATCTTTGAGAAGAACATAGCCAAGGCCAAGGTCCTTGGCCAGGTCCGGTAAAGAAATTAATGGCGTAACCGCATAGTTGGGTAAGCTCTTGTGGAAGGACTCGACTGCTGGGTTGGCACGCGGGCCGGCGTATCTCCAGGAAGCTGCTAAAGGATTCAGGAACATGATTGAGGTGTGGCTTAGTTGTTTTCAGGCAATCGTATATTCCAGAAGCCGCAAGCGGTCCCGGGAAACGTAGGACTGAGAAAATCGCGGCCTTGAGAATTCGGGTTGGGCTGACTGTTGAGTGTATTCAGGCTTGATTGACAAATTTTTGAATATTGGCCGAAGAGAAAGGCGAGAGAAGAGTAGGAGACTTATTATTCCGGTTCCATCAAAAGTTGAGGAGTATCCACTGTGTTCGAGCGCGTGTAGGGCGCGTTGGCTCAATCGAACACAGCAGTTAGCAGGACAAGATATCTTTCTCGAATTATTTTGATGTCTTCAGGATCTCGATGTACAGAGCAATTTCTTTAGATTGCCTCTTCTTAAGATCATTACTCCGAAATCTGTGATTACATTATTGTCTTAGGGGTCGCTCGCTCCCCAAATACCAGCTCCCTCGTGCGCGGGTGTGCCATATACATGTGCTGTAGGTGGCGGGGGGCAGCTAACTGTAGGCGGGCCCAAGCTCGAAGCTGCGTCATCTCTCGAAGCCTCAAGCTCAAGCTCAAGCTCAAAGCTCACATGCACTCCGACGCGCCTCCACACTCTAGGTCAGGACACGACACACAGATGCCACAAATGCAGTCACAGCACTCCTCCCTACGGAATATTCCTAGGGTCGTCGTACGGCCAGCATGGGATAACATAGTGGCGATGACCTATCTTGTCAAGGTCCGCAGCCCTAACTGTGAACATGTCGCGTACAATCTGACAGGCAACAGGGAATCGTCTTTTTCATAGCACATCCGTTCTTATACCCGCTCTTGAAAGCTCGCCTAATACCCGCTATACTACTCAGTACATTCATACTCGTCAACCTGTTCGTCTGGACCTTTCTGCCGCAAGTCGCATTTCTCGCCCTGTTCCACAAAACAGGCAGTGCCTGGGTCAATGGAACGTTCCTCGTTCTCGGGGAGAGTGCTGCAGTGGTAGCCATACTGTTCGAGTCCTTCCTAGTAGTATGCATATTTGACTTTGAGACATGTCTGCGGTACACTAACCACAGCCTAGGATGAGTCCCAAGTCGATATTTTTGACGCTGTCATGATCTACAGAGGCTGCGAGGATCTCGTGCGCCAACACCGGCCCGTCACCGAAGATTCCCTCAACGACCCTGTCCGACGACTGGGTAAGCCTACGAGATCTTCGGTGTATGCCCCATTCTCCTTTCGCCAGATAGCAGAGTTCATTATTCTGTTGCCCATCAACTTCGTGCCATACGTTGGCGTACCTCTGTTCCTGCTGTTGACAGGTTATCGAGCGGGGGCCCTTCCAACACTGGCGCTACTTCCAGCTACTGGGGTACGATCGCAAACAGCGAAGTGCTGTTATTAAGCGAAGAAGATGGCAGTATACCTGGTAAGCCCTAGCGATCGTGACATAGCTCTAGAGCTTTAGCTAACCATGCATAGGTACGGTACTGCGTACTTGTTCCTGCAGCTAGTACCGCCCTTCAGCATGTTCTTTTTGCTCACAGCAGGTGTGAGCTCTGCGCTATGGGCGGCGGATCTGGAAAAGTCACGACGAGACCAGGAGGCGAGATTGATCCAGGCTCCTCGGTACACAGATGAGCCAGATGCGACTGTGTAGTGTGGGGTTGGTCCTGAGGAAGTGTCAACAGAGCTGTAGCAACATCCGGAGGCATGTTCGCCTTCTTCACCGTCGCATCGGCCCAAGGGTATGCGAATGGTTTAGACTGGTGGAACACAATATACGAGATGTTTAAAGCCTGGAACTACTGTTCGCTCTCCAACGATGTGAGATTCGTGCGTGGCTGCAATTGGCTGCCGTAATGGTAGGCCGTCGTGTCGCACCGTGTGCGAAGAGACGCGCGCATGGTGCGAAGAGAACGTGATTTGCCTGGGCCGCTAGTGTACGGCTCGCATAAGCGGCCGTGTGCAGTGCCGTATGTACTGTGCTATCGCGATCAAGAGGGTGGTTCACATGCAAGCTATGCGGCGTGCGGCGTGCCTGGCGGGCTGTGGGTCCTCGTGCCTGCTTCGACCGGAATAGGATTTGACTTGAAACCAGCAGGGACCAGTAGTGCGCACGTGCATGCGCAGCAGTACGTCAACGAAGGGTGGCAGGCGCTGAGGCGATGCCTGCAGCCTGGACCCCAGCCTCCACCTCCGCCTCCACCCCAAGCTCCCGGCAGCTCCATCCCAACTCACCACACCACACCTCCCATCACAGCACGTCAACACTGATCCATCAGCTTCCATTCTTCATCTTTACCTTTGCCTTGCTGCCTCTGCTTGTCGGCCATCATGAAGTCGGCCATCCTGCTCGCCGCCTCGAGCGTGCTAGGCTCCGCCGCCGCCGGTGTGCACAAGATGAAGCTTAAGAAGATACCTCTGAGCGACCAGCTGGTAAGCCATCATCGCAGCCACCTGCAGCAACGTGCCGTGCGAGGGAGCTAACGACGAGCAGCAATATGCCAATATCCAGGAGCAAGTGCATGCCTTGTCCCAGAAGTATTCCCAGAAGTACATGGGCAAGCCAGAGAGCCACATGGAGCAAGTCTTCAAGGCTCCCTACATCGCCGACGGAACTCACCCTGTTCCCGTCAGCAACTTCTTGAATGCCCAGTGTACGTTGCGCGCATATCCCGGTGCTCCCCTAACAGCGCGTGGCGATCGCTGACAGACGCCAGACTTCTCTGAGATCTCCCTCGGCACTCCCCCGCAGACCTTCAAGGTTGTCCTCGATACCGGTAGCTCCAACCTTTGGGTTCCTTCGTCGGAATGCAACTCGATCGCCTGCTACCTGCACACCAAGTACGACTCTTCATCGTCGTCGACATACAAGAAGAACGGCACTGCGTTCGAGATTCGCTACGGATCGGGAGAGCTCAGTGGCTTTGTATCTCAGGATGTTTTCCAGATTGGCGACCTCAAGGTGAAGCACCAGGACTTCGCCGAGGCTACTTCTGAGCCTGGTCTTGCTTTTGCCTTCGGCAGGTTCGACGGCATCATGGGGCTCGGCTACGACACCATCAGCGTGAACAGGATCGTTCCCCCCTTCTACAACATGCTCGACCAGGGTCTTTTGGATGAGCCAGTATTTGCTTTCTACCTTGGAGACACCAACGAGCAGCAGGAGTCTGAAGCCACTTTCGGTGGTATCGACGAGAGCCACTACAGCGGCAAGCTCATCAAGCTCCCGTTGAGGCGCAAGGCTTACTGGGAGGTCGATCTTGATGCCATCACCTTCGGCAAGGAAACTGCTGAGATGGACAACACCGGTGTCATTCTTGACACGGGCACATCTCTCATCGCTCTTCCCTCCACCATTGCCGAGCTTCTGTGAGTTAATGTCCAGTGTTACTCCCCGCGACCCCTCATGCTAACACGTTGCAGCAACAAAGAGATTGGCGCTAAGAAGGGATTCAACGGCCAATACACGGTTGAGTGCGATAAGCGCGACAGCCTGCCCGACCTTACCTTCACGCTTACTGGTCACAACTTCACCATCAGTGCTTTCGATTATGTTCTTGAAGTCCAGGGGTCTTGCATCTCTGCCTTCATGGGCATGGATTTCCCTGAGCCAGTTGGTCCGCTTGCTATTCTTGGCGACGCTTTCCTCAGGAAGTGGTACTCCGTCTATGACCTTGGAAACTCGGCTGTTGGCCTAGCAAAGTCCAAGTAAGCCATCAGTAGGTGGAGGGAACTGGGACGGGAGAACAGTATGCTAAGAGCGTGCTGGTGGGGACGGCGTTTGGCTTAAATTGTACCTATGCATCAATAGCTCGCACATCTCTCTTGTCAGTACAGTACTACGGTCATATGTACATTAGCGAATACATATGGATGAAGGACCACTGCCGTACTCATGCACCGCGACACTAGACGTCCTCGGTGCGCTGGCGCCAGCGCTCCACCAGCTGCTTGTTATCGATAGGCAGCAACAAGTGACGTAGCTCGGAGGCTTGGCCGCGTTTGAACTTCACACCTCAGCACATGTCACCACCCAACTGTCGCAGATGAAAGACAGACGAATGAGATTGCGGAGCGTAGAAGGCGGCCTCCGGGGTATGTTGGGACGAGAGCTAGGTATTGTGTGGCACCAGGCACCACCGTGACCATGTCGCCGCTTTTCATAGGTAGCCTCGTGCATGTGCCGCGCTAGCACCTAAGAGAAGCGTGGACCCATCTCGTGAGCGCGAAGGGTGCTGTTGCTATCAGCGCGGACTCATAATCAATATGTGACATCTCAACACGAGCGACTGCCGACAGCAGTGTTCCGTCTCTTGTACAAGATACACACGACATACGCACACGCCTCTGCGGCAAGTAGGCGCCTCTTTGATGCTGCCCGCACTCCGAGTACCTCAGCCGTAACTAGCCACGAGCTCACGCAGCAACCATACACGATGGCATCACAGGACCGAGGGAGGGAGAGGACGAGTCGCAAACTGACCAAGAAGCGGAGGGATTCACGGAGAGAAGCGCGCGGCATGTCGTTGGACATACCAGACCGCTTCAAGGAGGGGGACGATGAGCATGTAGATGTCACCGCCCCAAAGCGCAACAATACCATGTCGATGAACCAATCCATCTTCTCCATGATTGCACGGGCCGGACAACAGTCACAAACGGATTTGGGGGCTCTGCAGGAGATGGACTCGGGCGACAGCGAGGACGGGGGCAAGAGCAACGTACCATACCATAGCTTGGATGGTGCCGCAAGGTTGAGCCGTTTGAGTTCAGCGAATGACTTCCGGGCCTTGCCGCAGGATTTGCACGAGGAGAAGGCAGACAAGAGTAAACATGGGCGGGCGCTCTCGGAGAACAAGTTGTTACGCTCGCTCCCCAAACTAAAGATGTCCAACAGGAAAGAGGTGCGAACCGAGGGTCAGCCCACAGACCAGATGTCCTCTTCCCAGTTTCTCCCACCACGACCGCCGGCTCTGCAGGCGTCCATCCCGGTGAGCACGAACGATCAGCTCCCGAAGGCGAAGGCTAAGGTTACACCTGGCGAGGAGATACACCTTGAGAAGGGCCGGAGGAGTAGACACGGGAGCTCGGCCGGCCAAACGAAGAGCAAAGCACCCGTCACGCTTGCGAAGAGGATACAGCAGATCTTTGAGTTTGAGGGTGCCGAGGAGGTCATATCAGAGTATCCTTGCTGGCTACTTCAGAGCATTCTTTTACAGGGATATATGTACATCACTCAAAAGCACATATGCTTCTATGCATATATACCGAAGAAACATGTAGGGCCTCTTTGCCACCGTTTTTGACTAGACTTGCTGATAGAATTAGCACGACGTAAGCAAAACGGGCTACGTCTTCAAGCGCGGCCGGTCAAAGTACAATAGGTACTGGTTCATCTTGCGAGGCGACGTCTTGTCATACTACACGAACCCCGCTGAGCTCTACTTTCCACGCAATCGCATCAATTTGCAATACGCCATCTCAGCGGACGTGGTCGAAAGCAACAAAAGGAGCGAGGAGGAGACCACATTCATCGTCACCACCGACGAACGAAAGTACCAATTCAAGGCTGACAGCGCAGTTAGTGCGAAGGAGTGGGTCAGGTCCATTCAAAAGGTCATTTTTCGCACACACAACGAGGGGAACAGCGTGAAGATATCGCTGCCAATACAGAACGTCCTTGAGATCGAAGAGAGTTCGATTCTCGATTTCGCAGATACGGTGAAAGTTCGTGTAATCGATAATGACGAAACATTTGCGATTGACGAGGTGAGTGGTCCTAGTCATGAAGTGGTGAAGGTAGCTAACCATGGTAGTATTTTTTCTCCTTCTTCAACCATGGTCCAGATGCGTTGAATGTTCTGCGCATTATGGTCAATGACAATGAGCATCACCAGGCTGTACCAGGTCATGAGGACCGAAGTGAAATCACTCCTACTCCATTGGGGCCGCCGAGCCATCGCGAACCAGGAACATCGCCAATCAGTCCGGATGACGCACTACATATAACAGAAAATGTGCGGGCCACTTTATCACCACTACCTAGCCCACACGTTGGTAGGTCAAGTATAAGCGATGTGTCCGCTCGATCGAGTATTGATCTAAATCGTAAGAGTCGGGACGTGCGACGCAGCATGGACGTCAGTCGCACCTTCCGCCGCCCGAGCTACGAAGTTCGACGCCCTAGCCACGAAATTCGACGGAGCTTCAGTGGTGGGCGCTATGACAAGCAGACAAGAAATCGGCCAGGGGATCGATCGCCATTGTCTCCCAAGGCAGCGGATTCGGAGTCGGCTACTCTCTCGCTCGAACCAGGTACAGAATCATCGACCGCGATCCAATCCATGGATGAGAGCAACGCGTCTGCTTCTCAGATATTGAATCGATCTGATGTATTCATGGGACCTAGATTTCACTCACTCAGCGCATCGCCTTCTGATAGGGTAGATCAGCCGGGTGAATATGCACAAGGTGCGACACGACCTTCTCACACAGGGAAAACTCGAGCGCAGTCGGGACAGCACGTCCAAACCATGGGGAATGTTTCCCCCCAGACAGGCAGGCCAGACGTCGAGGAGGACACAGAACTCAGCCAAGCACCTCCACGATTATCAGGCTCCTCCTCCGCACTTCAAGACATTGCATCCTATCCACTCCATAAAGCTTCTGGATTAGCAGGCTTCCTTCGAACACGGTCAAAGCGAATGGGCAACTTGCTAGCGTCTGAGTCCATAGGCTATTACGAGAAAGTATCCGGCATGCTGGCAGGCGGCAGAAAGCACTACACTACAGCAGAGGGCCTAGAGACCGGGGATCAAGTGCATGGCTTCGAAGACGATGAGGACGCAGCGAAAGCAGCTGAAAATTTCCGAGAACACTTCGCCTTCCCGGAGACCGAGGTGCTACAGTCGTCGTTCTTCGCGTCCCTCCAACGAGTACTCCCAAATTACGGCAAGATTTATATCAGCGGGAGGTATTTCTGCTTTCGTAGTCTGATGCCTACATCCAAGACTAAGGTATGTCGAGTTGGGCTCTTTGAAAACCAAAATCAAGCTAATATACATAGATCATTCTGCCTATGAAGGATATCGAGAACGTCAACAAAGAGAAGGGTTTTCGACTCGGTTACCATGGTCTCGCAGTCGTCATCCGAGGCCACGAAGAGCTCTTTTTCGAGTTTTCCAAGGCCGAGTACCGCGACGAATGCGCCGTCACCGTGCTCCGTATCCTGGAGAACACGAAATATCTAGAGGAGGAGGATTCATCTTCTTCCGGCATTGATAGCGACGACGAGGCTGCTAAAGCCGAACACGACCTCTTGCAACAAGCCCGGGAGAACAACGACGCCAGCAAGAGCATCAACGTATCAGATATCGTCCGCGCTGCGGACCATGATCATGATCGGATTCCTCTTATTTTTGACGATCCCCTTGCTTCCTTTGTCGACTTCAAGCCACCGGAACCGTTGACAGTTGTCTGTCTGACTATCGGATCGCGAGGCGACGTACAGCCATATATTGCACTGTGTAAGGAACTACTAAAAGAGGGACACAAGCCGCGCATCGCGACACACGCTGAGTTTGAGCCTTGGGTGCGGAAGCATGGCATCGATTTTGCGCCCGTGGACGGCAATCCAGCAGAGCTAATGCGAATCTGTGTCGAGCACGGCATGTTCACTTACAATTTTATGAAGGAGGCCAATTCGAAGTTCCGCGGATGGCTGGATGATGTTTGCAGCTCTTCATGGAGAGCATGCCAGGGTGCAGATGTTCTAATCGAGAGCCCCAGCGCCATGGCTGGGATTCACATTGCGGAGGCTTTAGAGATCCCGTATTTTCGGGCATTCACGATGCCATGGACGCGTACCCGGGCTTATCCACATGCCTTTTCAGTGCTACAGAAGAAAATGGGCGGCGGCTACAATAGCATAACTTACATCACCTTCGACACTATTTTCTGGACAGCCATCTCCGGCCAGATTAACAAATGGCGTCGTCGAGAACTGGGATTGCAGAACACGTCTCAGAACAAGATGCAGGCAAGCCTTCGACCGTTTCTTTACAACTTTAGCCCCCATGTTGTGCCACCGCCACTGGATTGGCCAGACTGGGTACGCGTCACGGGGTACTGGTTTTTGGATGAGGGAGACATTTATGAGCCCCCAAAGGATCTGATGGCATTCATGGAGCAGGCGCACAAAGATGGTAAAAAATTAGTGTATGTGGGCTTCGGCTCCATTGTCATCGACGACCCTGCCGCTCTCACCAAGACGGTAGTGGACTCGGTACTGAAGGCAGATGTTCGCTGTGTACTGTCCAAAGGCTGGTCTGACCGCTTGGAGACCAAAGACGCTTCCAAACCAGAGATCCCTTTGCCACCCGAGATATTTCAGATCCAGGCGGCACCCCATGATTGGCTGTTCAAACAGATGGATGCCGCGGTGCACCATGGCGGCTCAGGCACGACGGGGGCAAGTCTTCGAGCTGGCATTCCCACAATTATCAAGCCCTTCTTTGGCGACCAATACTTCTTTGCACAGCGCGTGGAGGACATGGGCGTTGGCATCTGGCTGAAGAAGGTCAACACGAGTGTGTTTAGTCGTGCACTGTGGGAAGCGACGAACAGCCAACGTATGATTGTGAAGGCCAAGGTTCTGGGACAGAAGATTCGGAAGGTAAGCGTACGCCAAAATAAGTTGATGTGTACTCAATCTAACGTCTGCTAGGATAACGGCACTCAGGTTGCCATTCAAACCATCTACCGCGAGCTCGACCGTGCCCGCTCTCTGATAAAGAAGCACGCCAAGCAGGACGATGATCATATGGAGGATTTCGAAGAAGACTGGACTATTATTGAGGACGGCGAAGAAATTGACGTCCCTCATCCTTTCGAGATTCAACAGCCGGTGACCGGCATCTACCAGGACGCGTCTCGAATCGGCGGCGGCCCCATGGTATTGGGAAGCATGGTGTTGAAGGGTGCAGGTTCGCAGAAGCGCAATTCAGAATCTGCACATAGAGATTAAGTGTTTGTTTGTATGTCGACCATGAGCATGGTTAAGGCGCAGGAATAATTTCGGTATAGGCGATCAAGACCTGAGGAACTGAGGGCTGTGTGTATAGATACCTTGGGTCTTTGCAAATTAGCATGCAAAGACTAAGCATTAGGAGTATGTAGGCTCGGAGGACTAGATCTGGGTAATTAAGCGAAGTGCCTTTAGACGTGACTGCACATGTAGCTTGTAGGAGTGTGTGTAATGTGAGGAGCTACATTTTTGTTTGGACCATGCGTTGACACACGCAAATGATGCGCAGCCATCTTAGCTGACTCTGCCCACGAGAGATCTCCGCCCAGTAGACGGGAGATGATGACAGAACGAAGGCACCATGGCTGCCCATGCAGCACGTACATGGAGATAAAGCACTCGAGGGCTGGTATATACACACCAAGCCGACCGTAGCCACGTGCGGTCTGCCCATTGTTGTTCTGCTTTGGAGAAAGCGGACTCGCGCCGCCGCCGCTGCTCTTTGTCTCCCTGACGAATGTTTCAGGGTCACGTGACGCGTCTTTTGGTATTCTTCTACTTATATAAAGCGCGAGCCCCCGCCCAATACCGAGCGAGAAGCGACACGGTCCAGCCGCAACGCCATACGTCAATCCTAGTCGCTACCACCCAACCTTTACTGCACACGTCTACGTCGCACTGCACCTCACTCGGACTACTTGCCCACTCTGCGATACATTGTTGCAAGTTGCTCCTGCACGCTGCGCCGGGGCCCTTTCTTTCGCGACGCGAGGCCGCAAGGTCCATCTATTGTTGCGCCGACGCGCCTGCTCCAACACCACATAGCTGATCGCATGGACTAGCGCAATAAGGAATGAAGATTACATCGCCGCGGGATCTGTCGTATCCCATTACCATTGTCGACCTCCTGAGAAAGCGGGAGGAAGAGGTCGAGCGGTCGGAGAAGCTGTTCAACTACCGCTATGAGACGCCGGTCCAGGAAGGCGACAAGTGGGGAGGGGAGCGGACGGTGATGAAGAAGATGATCCAGTTCTTCCATGCCGGCACCGCGGGGAAGATCACGCGATGGCTCGTCAGGCCCGGCACTGTCGTAGAACATTCTGGGTAAGTGACTTGCGCTGTCCGCACTATGGCGCGATGCTAATCCAGCCCCAGCGTCGAGCTGCTCGAGATCCAAGAGCCATGCACGCACGAGACGCAGTTTGGCGGCCTCTGCGTCGACTGCGGAGAGGACATGACCAAAGTCGACTATCTCACCAAGGAGAGCAACGCCGCCCGTGCGACCGTGAACATGACGCACGACAACGTCGCCCTGCTCGTCAGCCACAAGGAAGCGGTGGCGGCCGAGGAGGACGCGAAGAAACGCTTGCTGAGCGCCAAGAAACTGACCCTCATCGTCGACCTGGACCAGACCGTCATCCACACCACCTGCGAGCGAACAATTGCCGATTGGCAGGCCGACGCCCAAAACCCCAATCACGATGCGGTCAAGGACGTGCAGGGCTTCCAGCTGGCCGACGACAATGTGTCCAATGTCGCTGCAAACTGGTATTACGTCAAGATGCGCCCGGGCTTGAAGGACTTCTTCGACAGAATGTCCAAGCTGTACGAGATGCACGTCTACACCATGGCGACCCGAGCGTATGCGCAAGCCGTCGCAAAGATCATCGATCCGGAACGGAAATACTTTGGCGATCGGATACTGAGCCGAGACGAGAACTATACGGACAAGCTGAAGAGCCTGACGCGGTTGTTTTATCAGAACACGGCAATGGTGGTCATCATCGATGACAGGGCAGACGTTTGGTCATATAGCCCGCACCTGGTCCGTGTACCTGTCTTCAATTTCTTTCCTGGTGCAGGTGATATCAACGCTAGCTTCTTGCCTAAGCAGCAGGAGCTGGTCTCCTTCTCGAAGGACAAGTCACAACCCGTGCTGAAGAAGGGAGAGGTGGACGGTGATGTTCCCAACGCCGACCCTGTCACGAGTAAGACCACTGAAACTAGCTCGTCCGACCCGCTCAACGGCGACCTTAACGAACTAGGTCAGCAGCTGATTTCGATGGCGGCAGGAGAAGATTTGGAGCAACAGGCCAAGGAACAAGAGAAACTCATCATTGCACAACAAACGGAGCGGCCCCTATTACAGCAACAGCTCATGCAGGACAAAGAAGACGAGGAGGCCGAAGACAGCGATAAGTCTGCTGAAGTAGAGAATGGAGATTCACATCACTCAGAAGGGCCCAAAGTACGGCACAGTATCCTGGACAACAATGACAGGGGATTGGACATTATCGAGCAGAATCTGCTTCGCGTACATCGCACATTCTACGACGAACATCTGAAGGCAAAGGCAGCGCCCGCAGGCGGCCGTGTCGCTGAACTCAAGGGTGAAAAGAGTCCCAAGAAGCGTCCTTTCAACGACGTTATCCCTGATGTCGCTGAAATCATGCCGCGCATCAAGGCAGAAGTGCTCGACGGTACGGTGGTTGTCTTTTCGGGCATAATTCCGCTGGGCGTCGACGTTCAATCGTACGTCCCCCACTTGACATAATCTCGTTGCGTATGCTAATATGACTTAGATCTGACTTTGCGCTATGGATCAAGAGCTTCGGCGCAGAAGTATCAACCAGCGTCAATCGACGGACAACACATGTTATCGCCAATCCCGATCGAAAGACGACCAAAGTTAAGCAGGCCGCACGCTTTCCGCAAATCAAGATTGTGAACCCCGAATGGATGTTGCAATGCTGCACACGATGGGAACGCGTAGATGAGACACCGTATACCATTGAAGTAGATGCTGCTGAGCGTGGCTCTTCACCATTAGGCGAGGTCGAAGACGAGAGTATTGGGGCCACAGGCGATGAGGCAGATGACGTTGCCGAACCCCCCGTTACGCTTGATCTGACTGCCGACAATTGGGCAGATGTTGATGATGAGCTGAATGATTTCTTGAACGAGACAGACACCGAAGGCGACAACGAGTCGGATTCGGACAGTGTTCGTTCTGAAAATAGCACGGCATCAGACACGAAACAAAACAAGAAGAAGCGAAAACGAACAACGAACTCGACGGACGTTAGCGAGGCCGAGGAAAGCGACAGCAGTGTTAACAGCACATCACGACTTCAGCGACGGAAGAAGCGTACTATGGAAAGGGTCACTTCCTTGGCTAATGTCGTGACAGCAGACAAGTCATCAGGTTTACCTAGCCCAGAAACAACCGGACCCGAAGAAGGCCAGGGAGAGGACGACGAGCAGGCGGCAGAAGCGAATGGGGTTGCACCGGACCTGCAGGAGGAGTACGATGATGGACTGGAGGCAGAACTGCTGGCGGGCTTTGAGGGCAGCGATGAGGAGTAGAGATTTGTGATGGTCATATATTGATATTTACTCACCTGCATAGCGAGGTGTCTGGCATGCGGCGTTCTATTATTGTTTGGGATACCCTATGTCTGGGACGGATACCCAAGGGGTTGTGGTGGCCCATTTACAATTACCGGCAATGGACGTCTGATAGCCTCTGGATCCCATTGTGTACTTGATCGTCATCACACATGCTTTCTCACTAACTGGAGTGTTGCCTGGCTGCCGGTAGCCGTGAAGCCGACCTCAGCTGGCTGCGGTGCGACGAACTCGAGCTGAGTCGTTGAGGCTTGGTGACTGTGCTCATGGCCGCCCTTCTTTCACCGTTGTTGCCTGGCTTCACGATTTGCGACGCCAGGAGCTGCGCATGACGGCTGCGCCGGTCTTGCCGGGGTAGCTCTCCGCCATCCAATAACAGTTAGCCAACACATGCTACCCCAACTTCGCGAGCTGACTACCGGTAGCGCCCTCTTTTAGCGTGGGGCAGCGGGACCCTTGCCCTTGTACGTACAGCACCGTAGCTGTCGGTGGGACAAGTGAGGCTGAAGGTTTCTTTCGTCGCCTCTCAATCCTCACCGAACAGCCCTGCTTCTTCCGTTCGCGCCGAGCTCCACCTCCACCGGTCAGAACTAGCATTGTCAGCCGCCACCCCAGTGCCCCCGACCTAGGCAGCAAACCAGCTTGATATCAGCACTGTGCTATCATTGTTAAAACAGCGAACGCCCCCCGTCTACGTTGCTGAACTCCGAGCTATCGTGTGGCCGACTGCGAAGACCTCCCAATTGCACAGGACAGAGCCGGGTGGGTGAAGAGGATAGCACTATGGCGTCCAGATTGAGCTTTATGGATTTGTCAGTGGACCTGAAGACATTGATTGTTCAGCATGTCAGTACATGACAACCTCAAAGCGCAACACTGCTGGAGTGGAATGAATGGCTGTATGCTGAAGACCGCGCAGATCGCCCGTCCGACGGACCTCAAGAGCGTATGCCTCGCCTGCAAGCAGCTCCACGAAATCGCAGTCCGCCAGCTCTACCACGAGGTGACCCTCGATGTCGGCTCTGCAAACGACACGCGGCTTGCAGCCTTCCTCAGCCCCAGGAATATCGGTCTACAACATGTGCGGAAGCTCGACCTCTACCTCGCCGATGTCAGCGACAAGTGCAACCAGTTACAGCAGGCCAATTTTGCGATTCGCATGATATTAGAACTGCTGCCAGAAAACATATTGGAAAAGTTCAGCTGGCATCCATGGTCCCCGTTCTCTGGAGATAACCTGGTCTTACTCTACAGGAAACAGAAACGTATGAAGTGGATGGAGAGCATCGCGCTTGACCGAGACGTACTGGAAGACCTACAAAAGATGCCGGATTTCGACAAGTCTTTCGAGAATGTGCGAAAGATTGGATTATACCCGGATTCGCGAGAGGTGCTGGACTTTTGCCGCTTTCTGCTCAAAAATACGGCCAATCGCAAGTTGGAGAAAATCACCCTACACGCGAGCTTTGACGAGACCGACTCATCAATACCTGAACGGGAGCTATACGACTCCTCGACTGGGCCCGGGCTAATGACCTCCACCATGTTCGGCCACATGCAACCCTTCGCAAAGTGCACGCCCATTGCACTCAAGGAGATTACGCTTCAAAAACTCAAGCTGCGATATGCCGCCGAGACATATTGCAGATTCATTGACTTCCAAAGCGTGAAAAGCATCCGTGTCTTTGGCTGTTCTGGTGCCGATGCTCTTTTCGCGGAGCTCAGCAAGAGTACGAAACTACCAGACAAGCTGGAGACCTTAGAGTTCAAGCACGATGATAATCCTGAGAATGACGGCCTAGGTGCCATTGACGGCTTTCTTTGCTTAGTCTCTGGCCTCAAGACACTCACCCTAGACCTTACATACGCTAAGAGCCTCCCTGCCTGTGCAGGTATCGTACGGCATGGGAAGACGCTGAAGACCTTGAACGTACACGCCAGCACGGGCCCTGACAGCTGCGATGACGAGCTAGTCTACGATTATGGATCGTTCTCGCAGATTTGCAAGGACTGCTCGCTATTAGAACAGGTTTCGGTGGCGTTTCCACCGGTGAGCGTAATTAGGAGCAAAAATGACAGCTTCGTCAATTTTGAGGTATGTAAGCTGCTTGTTTCACACTCCTGCTCAACTGGATAAACGCCAGGCACATGCGGCCGCCTTTCTGGTCATAGAAATCTTCACTGATGTACTATTTGCAGAATTGTCTCGGTGACCTCTCAGGCCTGGTGACACTAAACATCACTACCTGGCCGACCAACAGTCCATCATCGACGAAGCTGCCGCGCAAAATCTATGACCACCTCCTTGCAGGCTTGGCTCAACAAGGATTCGAACGTAGCTCAAGCCATGCCAAAGAACAGGGACGCTCATCGAAGCTGGCCATAATCGCGTTCGGCTCCTCTGATAAGGTGTACGACCGTGAAGATAGCCTAAACCAGATTAGTGAGTTGATTCCATACAACAATTCAGAGTACGGAGGAGCTCGTATCTATTGTATTATGCCTGCTTACTAGCCTCTACATTCCTGCATATGGGCTCCTCCGTACTGCTGCTGACGGCAGTTCATGTCAACCTCATCATGTCTCTTCGCTAATGCCACCCAGTCTTCGTCAAAGGGCGACAGATGGATCCTCTAGGCAATGAGAGATCAACCGCAGTACAAATTGGATGGTGCTTGAGGAAATTCGTTGATGCCGGCTCCAAGAGCGACATCCTCGACTTCTCCCTTTCAAGATCATCGCGGCCCCCGGCACGGAGTCCACCCGACAGCGACGACAGCGATTGACAGATACGGGGTAACGGGGGGTTGGAGTGGGCACATGCTCCGGTGGACATGCAATGGTAGACGTTACGATGCTCATAGTCTAAGCACGTTGTATCCGCCACACTAGCGAAACAGGTTGTAATACAGGAGTATAAATTTTGTGTAAACACACAGAGCAAGTTTTACTTACCAGAGTGTGTTGCTAAGAACAGGAAGGGAGAAAAGCCACTAGGATGTGCTTTGTCATAGTGAGTGAGTGAAGCGCGTGCAAGACGAGCTCTATGACGTCAGAGCCAGCCCAAAAGCATTCCGACGCGAGAGGAACACCCGTTCGCGACAGTCGGAGCTAATCCCACCAGATCTGCGTTGCCGGGGCCCCGAGCGCAGGCTCGCCCTGATTGGCTGGTTGGCTGGCCCAGAGGCGAGCTTCGACGAACGCAGCGCAACATGATGCGCGGGCACAAGCAACAACAGCCAGGCACAGTTGCAGTTGCAGAGCTCGCTCCGCCTCCGCCTCCGCCTCCGCCCCCATCGCCAGCGCCCGTCACCGTTGGCAGCCATCCGGTCGGTTCAAACGCGCCGCCTCTGCTGTGGGACGTCGCCCTGTGCGCCGTGTCAGACCCGTCTCCTCTTTGGTCACGGGAGATCATCGGCAGCGCGAGTGCGAGGCCTGTCGCCCTCTTCGACCACAACCGCGTCCCGACCATGAGCTCGTCGCCGCACGCGTCCCAGTACCCTCCCCCGCCCGACGGCGACGCGGCGCACTACACGCCCATCTATGCCACTGCGCAGTCGCTCGACGGCCCGGCACCGCGCGCGCCCTATCCGCCTCCGCCTCCGCCAGAGCCCCCGTTTCCCAAGCTCGAAAACATCAACGAGGTGCTGCAGGCGCAACAGGCCCTCCATGCGAACCACGCCCAGCTCCTCCCCCCGCACTCGCCCGCGTCGCAACAGCCGAAGCCAAACCGCCTGCGCAAAGCCTGCGACTCGTGCAGCGCGCGCAAAGTCAAGGTAGGCCTGGGCGCCCCCGTGCTGCCCGCCATGGCCGTGTGATTGCTGATGCCGTGTTGCAGTGCGACGAGTCTGGACCGCCATGTCGAGCTTGCCTGGCGCTGGAGATACCGTGTACCTTCGACCGTCCTAGTCGCCGGCGAGGGCCTCCGAATCGCCATGCAGAGGCCGTTAAGAAGCGGCGACTGAACCACGCGGACCCCAGCTCCGCCGGCTCGTCGCCGCAGTCTCCTACCAACGCTGCCCACGCGCTGGCCCAGCTGCAGTCGTCGCATCCTGCACAGCTCTCCGCCGAGACCATCTGCCCGCTCCCCACCATGAACGCCCTCATCGACGACTTCTTCATGTACATACACCCTCTGTGCCCCTTTCCCCACGAACCCTCGTTTCGAGAGGCGTGGGAACGCAGGGAGGACTTCTCGAACCCTTCGTTCTTAGCGTTGCTGGCATCCATGATCGCTGCCCTGGTGTCCTCCTTTCCGCGTAAGCCGCGCCTGCATCTCAAGTCCCAGACGCGGCACGAATATCCCTCGCATCTCTCTCTCGTTGACAAGTGTCGCGAGGTTTGTAGCCAGGCCCGCGGGCCTGGCTACCTCGACCGGCCGTCTTTGAATGTCTATGACGCATGCACAAGCTACTTCTTGGGCTTGACAGGCGCCTATGTGTTCCAGTGGCGGCAAATGCGCCTATACATCGCCGAGTCTCTCACAATCATACGTTCGCTGGGCCTACACAAGTCTGAATCTCCAGGCTATACTTATCTAGGGAGCGTGCCCAGTGCATGGGGTTCAAGCGGGCCCAACTTCGACGGCTCAAGAGACTTCAAGCTGGACCACATCACCGAGCAGATTGGGCGCCGGGTATTCTGGACCGTATTTGTTGGCGTGCGGTAAGCCTTTGACAGAAGTCCGTGGCTTGCAAGGTATGCTGAACTTATGATTAGGACACTACATCAGCTGGGTGCCTCGTTTGGCGAGCTGAGCATTCCACCCGCAACGCCAACCGAGCTTCTGCCTCCACTGCCTGAAGAAGTCGATGATGTGCACATCTTTCCAAACGAGATCCAACCGCAGCAAATCGGTGTCGTCTCACTCATGGCGGGCTTCAACGCCAACGTACGCATTTATTTGTCATATTCGACGCTTGCGACGGCAGAAATGGCTTTTGGCGTTGACGAAATATTCGACTGGGGTCGGCAACAGCGAATTTTTGAGGAGAGTCTACAGCGTTGCAAACAGGCTCTTGAAAATATTCCTGCTGTTCTTAAAATTCAAACCAAACCCGGAAGAGCTGGTGGCTTCATACAGCAGAGGCAACCCTACTACCCGCCCATGCCAGAATTCTCAGACATGAGGAACCCGGCCTTGAATAGTTACAATGGCGCCCAATCTCATGATACGCACCGTTATGAAATCCAGAAAGCCAATATCTACGCGAGTCATCTTGCGACTCGCTCCTACTTGGTGGAGAAGTATTTCCTCCAGCTCGAGAAATACCACACTACGAAGAGTCAGGTAGCGTTGCAGGAATCTCCTGTTGCTATTGTGGCAGGATTAGACAAATTCTCGGCTAGGCACCCCGTTGACTCAGAGGCCCTAGAGCGAACCATGTCGGACGAACGAGAACAAGTTGTCAAAGACCTACTTGTGGTGCTAGGAAGTATTGATATGGTCAACATGGAGCCAAACGGCGACTCGTTCGTAAGTCTCCACATCCACTCATACGACTCCGGTTTTGTCTATGAGGCTGGCAAGGAAACAGCCTTGTCTTGCCCCACGCAATAATCATCTAGACCCAATCGTGTGTGTCTGACTGCAAGCTTACATTTTATTTTGACACAGACCCAAAAGATTCGGTCAATAGCGAGCACTCTGCTTGAAGTGCCGAAAGAGCGAAGGGGTAGTGTAGCACTTCAACATCAAGATTACCTCTACACGTTTCTCAATATTTTGGGTAAGCTGGAGCGGGCAAGCCCAGAGGGTAGCGATCCAGCTAGTGGCCCTGTGGATGAAGAGACAGAGCTTCGGCTTTGGGCGGATTTGAAGGAGCATCAGCTGAAGTTTCAAGAACAGGGCGGCGTCTATGGATTTTCTTGAGCGCAGGGTCAAGGATCCCTGATAGACCTGCCAGCAGACCTAGAAGGCAAAGGACAAGGTCGACCATGCTAGCGTAGCCACACTTAACACAGGTTGAAGGGTCGCAGGTTTGAAGCAGTAACCATTTTGCGGGACCTTTGGTGCTATCCACAAATATCACCGCACTACAAGAGCAAACACGGTGCGTTCGCATGGGCAGAAGTGGTGGTAAGATGATGTTGATCATTTTGGTATGCAGATAACGCTTGCGCACCGCAGGCGGATCATGTTAGCATTACAGTATATGTACTGATAGTAAAATTGAACGTTGCACACACATAATGCTACTCGGGGATTTTCTACACTCTCCGGGGCATGGCGCATATACACACAATGATCTTACAGGATCCTACTCGTACATTACGATGAGAAGCCCAAATTTTAACATGTACAAAGAGTAAGTCCAGTGACGCAGAACGCCCACTAAATGCAAGTCGAAATGACCCGACGCTATTGCTGCCTCTTCTTCATACCTGGACATGTCGTTGTCTGAAAGCTCTGCTTCCGCTGGGACATCTCTACGGCACGACAACCACGCCTAAGCTACCTGCCTGTCCAACAATACTCCGCGCAATTCCCTCCAAACTCAACCCACTCAGCCTGGTCTCACTATGTTTTATTTTTGCGATCTCATATATATGCTTCAAGCTCACAGTCCCTACTGTGCCCTTGGTCGCGTTGCCCACCGTGGGACTATTTGTCGCAGTTTTGCCTTTTTGTCCCTCGTGATTGTTCATAGGGCCTGGAACGTTGCCGGCACCGCGAATCTTGTTCTTGATGGGTAGAACGCCGGCTGCGCTGAGAAGGAGCGTTGCGGTGGGAGGCGTGCGGAGGGAGAAATGGAAGGAGCGATCGGGACGGACAGTAATTCGTGCAGGAATAGGGGTCCCGGCTGTGTAGTGGGCTGTTCGCGCGTTGAACTCCTGTGTCGACTGTCAGACACTGTGCGATTGCGCGCGGGCTGGTGTAGAGATTGGCCATACCTTGCAGAAATCCATACCCTTCACACCTTTACTGCCCAGCGCAGGACCGACGGGCGGTGACGGCGATGCCTGCCCTGCGCCGACTATCAGCTTGACGATTTGGTCTTTTGCTATTGCTTTCCTCGCCATTGTGTATGTCGATGTGTGTAGATCGAGGATGCGCGACTTTTGCGGAGTCGTCTCGGAGGTCTCGGTCACTTGATTTCCGGTTGAATGCGCAAGCGTAAGCTAGAATCTGTGAGAGACGAACTCAATCGAGATGTAAACTGCCAGTAATGACTACCTATACACACCCATCTGGATTATCGAGATGAAAATTGATGGATGCGATGTGGGTTATCTAGTCATGTGACCGCGCGTTCAAAATTTGCCGCTCCTACCACCATGGGCAGCTTGACGCGTCCAACTTCCGCCACCAATGATCAACACTCTGCCACGACCACTCCCTTCTGTCCCGCTCTATAAGCCCATCGCTCAAACAAACGCTGCGGTATCTTATACTTGCCGATCTTCAATGCACAGACCCAGGGCACTCGCAGCTGGCGAGGCGACACCCGCGAAGCCCGCAGCGCGTCTATATGGCGGCACTCCACAATCGACCGACCGCCTCATCAAGCCTTTCAAATGCCCTGGCGCCGCAACCTCGACTCGGGCATCGGAAAAGCCCGCAAGAAAGAGGCGGAAGGTTGACTACTCTGGAGCCGGTGGTGAGGATGGAGAAAGTGACAGGCCCTACTCGAATGAGGACCGGCTAGCACTTGCCACACGCGATGCAAATCGATTCCCCGTTTTCAAGCCCAAAGACAAGGACACCCTATTCAAATCAAAATTTGCAGTGCCCCTGATCAACAAAAATACCGACGCGTACAACCCAAATCGCCCTGCACCGCTACTGGGGATGCGGACGGGAACGGTCTTCGTGGCGCGGCCGCTGCATGACCCTAGCGGGGAGTTCGCGATTGTGTTGTACGATCCTACAGTCGATGACAAGCCCGTACCGAAAGAGGAGGTAGAGCCAAAGCTAAGTCAAACAGAAAAGAAAGAACTAGAAGCTCCGCTAGTACACAAAAGTTTGGCAGAGATACTGGGCTTGAAAAAAAAAGTGGACAACGAGCGACCACGCGTACCAGTCGTAATTGACCCTAGGCTCGCCAAAGTTCTCCGTCCTCACCAGGTCGAAGGTGTCAAATTTCTCTACCGAGCTGCAACGGGCTTGATCGACCCAAAGGCAAACGGCTGCATCATGGCAGACGAGATGGGCCTCGGCAAGACGCTCCAATGCATCACCCTAATGTGGACACTGTTAAAGCAATCACCAGATGCTGGAAAATCAACAATACAGAAGTGTGTCATCGCCTGCCCTTCGAGTTTGGTGAGAAACTGGGCGAATGAGCTAGTCAAATGGCTTGGAAAGGATGCAGTCACGCCGTTCGCGATTGACGGGAAAGCTTCCAAAGAGGAGCTGATTCAGCAAATACGACAATGGTCTATCGCATCCGGACGTGCAGTTGTGAGACCGGTATTGATCGTCTCGTATGAAACGCTTCGACTCTATGTCGACGAGTTCGGACAGACCCCAATCGGTTTGCTACTCTGCGACGAGGGACATCGTCTAAAGAACGGCGAGAGTTTAACTTTTACAGCGCTCAACAGCTTGAACGTGCAGAGGCGTGTCATCCTCTCTGGTACGCCCATTCAGAACGACCTGTCAGAGTATTTTGCACTACTGAATTTTGCAAATCCGAACTACCTTGGTACACGAATGGAGTTTCGCAAACAATATGAGATACCGATTCTACGTGGCCGCGATGCCAATGGAACAGATGAAGACGTGAAGAAGGGCAATGAACGTCTCACAGAGCTTCTAAGCCTTGTCAACAAATTCATCATTCGGCGGACCAACGATATTCTTTCCAAATATCTTCCTGTCAAGTACGAGCACGTCGTCTTCTGTAATCTTGCACCCTTTCAAAAAGATCTTTACAACCATTTCATTAGATCTCCAGACGTTCAGAGCCTGCTACGTGGCAAGGGATCACAGCCGCTCAAGGTCATTGGTATGCTCAAAAAGCTTTGCAATCATCCTGATCTCCTCGATCTCCCCGACGATCTACCGGGTTGTGAAAAGGCCTTGCCAGAGGACTTTGTGCCAAAAGACGCCCGGGGCAGGGATCGAGAAGTCAAGGTTTGGTACTCGGGCAAGATGGCTGTTTTAGACCGCATGCTCGCACGCATCCGCGCCGAGACCAACGACAAAATTGTTCTAATCTCCAATTACACTCAGACTTTGGATCTCTTCGCTGCACTTTGCCGCTCGCGAGGTTATGGCTGTCTTCGTCTTGATGGAACAATGAATGTCAGCAAGCGACAGAAACTCGTGGACAAGTTCAATGACCCCGAAGGTCCTGAATTCGTCTTCCTCCTTTCGTCCAAGGCTGGTGGATGTGGTCTCAATCTCATTGGTGCTAACCGGCTCGTTCTCTTCGACCCTGACTGGAACCCAGCTGCCGATCAACAAGCCTTAGCTCGTGTGTGGCGTGATGGACAGAAGAAAGACTGCTTCGTCTACCGGTTCATCACCACTGGTACTATTGAAGAGAAGGTTTTTCAACGGCAGTCGCACAAGCAGTCGCTATCGTCATGCGTTGTCGACTCGGCGGAAGACGTCGAACGTCATTTCAGTCTCGACTCTTTGCGCGAGCTTTTCCAGTACCGCGACAACACGACAAGTGACACACACGATACCTTCAAATGCAAGAGGTGCAGGAAGGAGGATGGGCGCCAGGTCATCAAGGCGCCGGCTATGCTTTATGGTGACACGAGTTCGTGGAATCATTTTGTCAATGACGGAGAGAATGGGCCACTGGGGAAGATCCAGGATCTACTGCTGAGGCAGGAGACGGCGAACGACCTCAAGGATGTTAGTGCTGTGTTCCAGTATATCAGTCATTAGACTTTTGGTGCTATCAGCTTATATTCACATTATCGAAATTTGCTCCAATGCACCTGGGCGTGTAGTTGATGAGTACTGATACAACTGGCGGAAGATGCAACAAACCGTGATTGTGGGTGAAATTCCTTGCAGACCGACGAATTGAAACAAGGACAGAGTAAGCACCCAAAGAAAACCCCCCCTGCAACGTTTCATTACGACGTGGCCCGTCTATGAGCGCAGACGCGAATAGTATCAAAAGTCGATGGTCATGATATCATCCGTGACTGCCTAGGCGTGACTCGTCGGAACCGTGGGTCCGAGCTTCGACATTTTCCATTCTATCACCTCTGGCCTCTTGTCTCTTGCCTCTTGCTGCACACACTTCATACCCACTTACACACGACCCTGCCGCGTACACGTCGTATTTAATAGGGCCCGAAAGCACAAACTCGCCGCGCGCAGCCTGCCATCCAGCATGGATCCAAAGCGCCGGAAGACCGACCATCAGGACATGAGCGAGCTCCGTCTGGCGTCTCGACAGAAATACCTGGCCGAACGAGAGGCACAACAACTCGCCCTCCTCCGCCGCCAGGTTGCCGAAGAAGCAGAAGAGGAGGCACGGCTAGGGTCCAAGCTGTCAGAACGGGAAAGGAGGGAATTTGCGAGGAACAGGCAGACTTTGAGCCTTGCCGAAGCCAGACAAGCGATCGATGAGCATTTGGACGGATACAGGCTGCCTGATTCGGACTACTCGAACAAAAATGAAGTTTTGACCAAGAGACACAAGGACAAGGAATCGCTAAAGAGCGAGGTAGAGCTATGGGAGGACGAAACCTTGAGAAAAGTCAAAACGCAAATCAAGAGACCAGAGCGGGTACGAGAGGACGATTACGAATTCGTGTTCGACGAGCAAACCCGCGTATCGTTCCAAACAGACCCTGCAACTCGTATCGATCCCGACAAACAAGCACTTCAGTCTCAGCTCGATGCTGCGGAGAAGGCGGCACAGACTATCGCCGACACACAAAAGAGCCTGCCTGTCTATCAGTATAAGGAAGTCTTGCTGCAGGCCATGGAGGACCATCAGACACTCATCGTCGTCGGCGAAACCGGCTCTGGAAAATCAACCCAGATTCCTCAATATGTCGTTGAAAACTTCACAAAAGGCGCCGTTGTAATCACGCAGCCACGACGAGTCGCAGCCATGTCGGTGTCAGCTCGAGTAGCCCAAGAGATGGGGGCTCGACTTGGGAAAGAAGTCGGATACAGCGTCCGTTTCGACGACAAGACAAGCGACGAGACGAGGGTGAAGTACTGCACGGATGGCATACTACTCCGCGAAGTCATTGCCGACCCAATGCTTTCAAAGTACTCCGTCATCATGATTGACGAAGCGCACGAGAGAAGTGTCTCGACGGACTTACTACTCTGCCTCTGCAGACAGCTTGTTCGCGCTAGAGCGGATCTTAAACTGCTCGTGCTATCGGCTACTATAAACGCTGGAAAATTTGCCAGCTATTTCGACCAAGCGCCAATTCTGAACATTCCTGGAAGGACGCATCCGGTTCAACTGAATTATGTTCAGAACCCAGAAGCTTCTTATCTCAGTGCGGCCATCACGACGGTCTTTCAGATACACATCTCCCAGCCCTTACCGGGGGATATTCTCGTATTCTTGTCCGGCGAAGAGGAGATTCTGTCAGCCATGGAAAACATTGAGTCGACTATGAAAAAACTCCGAGGCAAGGCCAAGGAACTCATCGTCTTACCACTCTACTCAGCCCTGCCGCCCAACGAACAAGCCAAAGTTTTCGAGCCCACACCGTCCAACTCGCGAAAGGTAATTCTGGCCACGAACATTGCTGAGACTTCTATAACGATCGACGAAGTCAAGCACGTAATCGACAGCGGATACTCTAAGGAGGTCACATTCGACCCCTCTACCGGTATAAGTTCTCTAGTCGTCAGCCCTATCTCTCGAGCTAGTGCTAATCAGAGAGCTGGACGAGCTGGCCGTACTAGCTCAGGTTTCTGTTATCGCTTGTATACGAAGCATGCCTTCTACAATGAGATGAGCGAGACAACAGAGCCAGAGATTCAGCGCATTGGCATGGACGCGGTGGTTCTACAATTGAAAGCACTCCAAATCGATAACCTCTTAGAGTTTGAATTTCTCGATCCGCCAACACCAAACTCTATCATAAAGTCTCTGGAAGGCCTCTACGCTCTCGGCGCCCTAGATTCTTCGGGTAAATTGACTCGAGTTGGCCGGAAAATGGCCGAACTACCACTCGATATCAAGTTATCCAAAGCCATTCTTGAGTCCGAAAAATACGGCTGCCGCGAGGAGATTCTCTCCATAGTAAGTGTCCTGGGCGAATCGGCGTCACTCTTCATGCGACCGAAAGACAAGAGGGTAGCGGCAGATTCTGCGCGTCAAAGACTGGCAAAAGAGGCAGGCGATTTTGGCGACTTCATGACTTACTTGCAAATATACTTGCAATTTGAAGAATCAGGCTTCGATCCAAGGTGGTGCACCGAGAACTTCCTTCAATATCGATCTCTGAATCGTGCGAGGGACGTCAGAGATCAATTAGTCAAGCTTTGTGAGAAAGTGGAGCTACCCGAGTCTTCTTCTGCGGACCATATCGCGATTCGAAAAACACTCACTGCTGGCTTCTTTCCTAATGCCGCCAGACTGCAACGTGACGGATTGAGCTATCGCACACTTTCGAACAACGGCATGACCGTCTTCATACATCCGTCATCCAGCTTAATGGAAAACCGACCGAAATTCGTTGTATACGCCGAGCTCATTTTAACTACGAAGGAGTATATCAGAAGTGTTTTGGCGATAAATCCAGAATGGTTGGTCGAGGTCGCGCCTCATATGCACACTGCCTCGGCCATCTCTCGGCTTGGTGACGACAAAAAGATGCCCAAGGAAAGGTCGAAGACGAGTGCTGGCATAACTCGCAGATGAAGCCAGCAGAGAGAAAGACTCAGAATAGAAGTTCATATGATACCCAATTTAAATACAGTTTGATATTTGTCTCATTGTGCCTTGTCTAGTATGTAGTGTATACATCGCGGACCAACAAGAACATTACTATTCCAAGTGTCTAGGCACTATGTCTCCACTATGACTACTTGAGAAGAGTATGCTGCTCACTCTACATATTTGCCGCCGCAATATATGCACACGTCACACGCGAGGAATAGCACCCTCGACAATGTGAACCTACCGAATTCCTCCTGCACTTCTACCTCCTGCGCCGTCACAAACTCTTCGCTTAGAAATGGTGTGCTGCAGATGCCACAATATTTCGTGATACCCGGGGCTTGGATCGGTAGCAAGCTTAATCCACACCTTGGGAACTGATGCCCCTTAGTGCAAATAGCCGAGGTTGGGTCTGTGAAAGGTATGGGCGCAGAACAGAAGTCACATGTATCTTCCCCAAGGGTGGCAGGATCTGTGCGTGCTGTAGTATCATCGACGGTTGCAACTGGACTCTGCCTCGATACATTGTTTGCGACGTCCAGGTTCTCCGTGAGCTCCGACGGAGAATTGTCAGGTTTGATGAGGCTGTCTACCAGTGATATCAGCTGCCGATGATGCGCAAATATCTCAGCGCTGAAGGGAGTCTGGAAAAGTGAGGACGGCAGGTGTTGCAGTGCGGTCGCAAGGCGATGAGCAATCAAGGTTCTCGGAAGCATGTTGGATGAGGCAATATTACATGCTTGAGATAAGAGAATCGTATAGCGGTCCCTGAGTGTATTCACATTCAGGAATGTTATTTTCTTGAACGCATTAAGGAGTGCGATCAGGTCGCTCGCGTCACGATACGTTGCTAAGATACTGTAGTTGCTGTTGGGGTCCTGGCAGGGCGGATAAGCTTGCATGAGCTTATCCTGAATCTCAGTCGCAAAAGCGGGCATCTGATCACTTTCTTCGACAGTATTCTCGACCAATTTCTTTACGGTAAAAATTATTCCTTCCGCGCTTACGTGCCGCACTGGAAAACTTTTGCGTAGTTCACTATATAGCCGCAGGTTGCTGATAGCGATGGTCCCTCGTCTTTCCGAAGGCGGTCCATACTCAATCATATCGGATGGATGTACGCTGCTGCAAGCTGCGATGAAGTCTCCAAGCGGGGAGGTCGTCAGGCCCCAGACCTTTGCTTTACTGTTGCCTTTGAGATCGTTCTTAACGCTAAACAGTACTAGGTTATTCTCAATCTGATCTCGCCAGTTGGGCGAGGGGAGGCTTGTAAGACCACCTGATGATACCTCGAGAACTGCAGTCGGACTTTGTAGGGTCGATAGCAACGAGCTGAAATGGAGGCGAACTGTGCGTTGCTGATCAATGTCCCAAGCGGTTGCAGATATTAGATCGCATCGCCCATCAAGCTCGTGAACAACTTGTTTGATGATAGAGGCATCGTGTGCTGAGATGGT
This sequence comes from Neocucurbitaria cava, assembly GCA_027946455.1. Classification (NCBI taxonomy): domain Eukaryota; kingdom Fungi; phylum Ascomycota; class Dothideomycetes; order Pleosporales; family Cucurbitariaceae; genus Neocucurbitaria; species Neocucurbitaria cava. The sequence goes on along the minus strand of JAPEUY010000003.1, from coordinate 1,507,175 downwards.
CAGGTAGACGAGCCCCGTGCCCGTAAACAAAGCAAGCCTGAATGTGCTTCCATTCTGGACTTCAGGATACCACTTCAACGGCCCGTCATATCGTAGCTGAATACCTTGATAGACAATCTCGGCGCCCAATTCGATCCTATGGTCCGTATACGTTATAGTCCTTGCTCGCACATCTTTGTTTGTCGCGTATACGACTACGGAACGGTAACATTTGTCTCGATGGACCCACGGACTCCAGGTAATATGTGAAATGTGTGTTTGTTGTTTCATCATGTCTTCGAAGAAGATTGGTTCATGGTGACAACTTTCAGAATCTGGAGTTAGTGCGAAATGGGTCCGCACCTCTGCGCTCCAGCCCTGGTTCACTCCGAGGGTGGAGGTTGGTGAGTCAACTACTACGAAAACAACCTGCTTGTTATCCGTTGCCACAGCTATGATGTGCTGATCATATGACAAGCGTGTACCAATGATGCCATTTGGCCCAGAGCAAGGTAAGGCAGGCGCCCAAGCAAAGGCGCGAACACGAGTACTCAGTCGCATTTGCTCCTTAGATGTTGGAGCAGAGTTGATAGATTCATTAGTCGTGCTGCTGAGGAAATACCTCTTGAGCGCGTGGTTGACGATAAGCCGGCGGCTCCAGCTCGATTCTTCTTGCGGTTTGCCATCCGCTGACCAGATCGACAAGACCAAGTTCGTAGTGAGCGTTGCAAGCGCGCATCTTTGGTGCTTTGCGAGACCAGGAGAAGACCAAGCTATAGCAATAGGCACGCTGCTCGAGATCTCTTCACCAATCGAGTAAGCCGATAACGGAGAAGGTTCCTTGACGGCAAGTTCTGCAGAAGAGAACAAAGGAACCCTCAGAGATACGTGTTGCCACTGCGGGGCATCTTGATCTCTGTCGAAACTGACTGTGTTCGGGAACTGTGCAGAGAGGTCAGTGTGGAAACAGGTACAAGGAGGATGTGAGCGCACCAGTAGCTCAACGCGTTCATCGGAAGCTAATGCAATGATACCGTCCTGGGACCAATCAATCGCATCGACGCACGACGGCCAGCACTTGAACTCGGTGACATCTGTCATGATGGCTCACAATGTCCAGGCGTCGAGGAGAGGTGGTGGGTTGCTCATGGTTTGGAGAAGGTACGAAGGAGAGTGAGTGCAACGAGCAATCTGCAGTAGCGCGTGGTGAGGGAGCCGCGCCAGCTTTCACCAAACCCAGCACAGCATGCTTGTCGTGCTTGTTTTCCGCACGAAAGATACGACACTGACAATAAATGCCCCAGCAGCACGCCAGAGACGACGACGCATCGAAAGGACTCCAGTCGATGCAACGCAATGCAAGGGCCCGAGAACGTGATCTAGCCACTTCAAGCATGAGGCGGTCGAGCCCTTATCGATTAGCCCAAATCGCCGACTGCCGATACAAAAAGTGAATTTTCCATCGCTCAGGCCTGCCCGTCCCATAGTCGAGCACAACGAGCACAACATGGCGAAGCGACCCATCTCTGACGTCGTCGCTGAGGATGGCGTGGCTGTCAAGCCCGAGCTTTCGAGAAAGAAGAGCAAAAAGGACAAGATTGAGAAGTCGAAGAAGAGCGCAACGGCCAGTGCGCCCGAAGTGAACGGACTGGCGCAGGTAGGGGAGGCCAATGGCAGAAGCGCAGATGACGCCGAGGACAACGAGAAGCTGTCCAAGGCCGAGCGCAAGGCGGCGAGGCGAGCAAGGAGGGAGGGAAAAGAGGCGACAGGGGCGAAGAAAGCCGAGACGGAAGCCGCCATTGCTGAGCCCCGTGCAGCTGCTGGAGATGGCGATGAAGATGTTGCAAAGGCGGCGCGAAAGGCTGCCCGAAAAGCTGAGAAGAAGAGACTGCAAGAAGCGGCCACGAACCCTGAACCAGCCGCAGAGTCCGGCGAATACCAAGAGAACAGAGAGCTGGCGCAGCTCCCACAGTCGGAGATTGATGCCTTCCTTACAAAGAACGTCATGACCATCGATGACCCGAAACCCGCTGCGCGCAAACTCCGCCCGATCACCAATTTCAAATACCTGCCCATCGATGATGCGCAGCGGGCACCGTTTGCCAAATTCAGCGCCCCTACACCCATTCAAGCGGCCACATGGCCTTTCTTATTGTCGGGACGAGACATGGTTGGAGTGGCCGAGACGGGATCTGGCAAAACACTGGCTTTTGGCGTGCCCTGCGTGCGATCAATTTCGTCTCTACCGAAAGACAAGCAAAGGGGAATCAAGGCGGTGATTGTCTCGCCTACCCGCGAACTGGCGGTCCAAATCTACGATCAACTAGTCGCCTTGGCCACACCTGCTGGCCTGCAGGTTGTCTGCGTATATGGAGGTGTGCCGAAAGATCCCCAGGTTGCTGCTTGCCGCAAAGCGCACATTGTAGTTGCTACCCCTGGCCGACTGAACGACCTCATTGGAGATGGCTCTGCAGACCTTAGCAAGGCCGACTATGTAGTCCTCGACGAAGCTGACCGGATGCTCGACAAAGGTTTCGAAGAGGCGATTCGCCAGATCATCTCACAGACCCCAAGGAAGCGCCAGACTCTCATGTTTACAGCCACCTGGCCACCTTCGGTGCGCGAGCTCGCATCAACATTCATGAACTCGCCAGTCAAGATCACCATCGGCGATAATGTGTCCGGCGAACTCCGCGCCAACGTGCGCATTAAGCAACTTGTCGAGGTTGTAGACCCCCGCGCTAAGGAACAGCGGCTTCTTCAGCTGCTCAAGCAATACCAATCTGGAAAAAACAAAGATGATCGTATTCTGGTCTTCTGCTTGTATAAGAAAGAAGCTGTCCGCATTGAAAACTTCATACGCATGAAGGGCTTCCGCGTGGGTGGCATCCACGGCGATTTGAGTCAAGAAAAGCGCAGCGCTTCTTTGGCGGCATTCAAAGAAGGCCAAGTGCCGCTGTTGGTGGCTACGGATGTTGCTGCACGAGGCTTGGATATCCCGGCAGTTAAGCTCGTCATCAATGTTACTTTCCCATTGACAGCTGAGGATTACGTGCATAGGATTGGAAGAACGGGGCGAGCCGGTAAGGAAGGGTTGGCCATCACATTATTTACGGAGCATGATAAGGGACTTTCTGGATCGTAGGAACCACCCCTTCCAACTTCGCTAAGAAGCACCATGCTAATATACACAGCTTAATCAACGTCCTCAAAGCAGCGAACCAGCCAGTGCCGGAAGACTTGATGAAATTTGGCACAACGGTCAAAAAGAAGGGGCACGATGCCTACGGCGCTTTCTATAAGGATGTTGACAGCACGAAGCAGGCAACGAAAATTACGTTCGAGTAAAGGTATGGATCACATCTTGGTGTCGCCGAGTCCGGCCTCTCCAGAAGGTGGTCGGCGAAGTTGACTCGGAGGCTGCAGCTGAGGCGGAGATCCCTAGAATGGGATAATCTAGCGGATGCTTCGGCATACCCCAAAACCCTGGTAGTGTATACATAGACGGGTCCCGTAAGTTATGGATCTAGGCTAGCCACTTACTAAATGGACAACTGGGGGGGATCAGCGACAAAACTTAATAGTTCGACCAGCTCTTGACTGCGCTCTTGAGTATGTCAGATTATCATGTAGTATCTCGCCTCCTGTATTCTTAACCAAGTATATGCACAGGGAGGGCAGGGTTCTATTGGGATCACCACGCCAGAACATACTATTCTTACCTCTTTGACACAGTGTATTCAATGCCTCAGAGCCATGTGCAAGTCTCATGCGCGCCCGCATTCCATCCCACTTTACTTTACTCGCACTGGAGACTAGATTCGCAATACTAGCTCTCTACACACACCAAGCCCCACTGCAAACCACAATCCGCAGTCTGTGCCCAATGCGCTCCACTCTGTTCCCGGGCTATAGGGTATAACATACGCCATACCCGCAGCCAAGCAGGAATATGCAGGGCGATACGATCCTAGAGTTAAGTGCGCGAGAAATTGTGGGTTGTGATTGGTGTACATGGTCGTCCGAATTAGGTCGGCGACCACGTTCGGCGAAGTTGGGTTGGGAACCAACGAAAAGGATCCCGGCGAGGGAGATGCCGCGGGCTGATGAATAGCGGCCACGTACGCGGGACGTTCAAATTGGCGGTTATGAAATGGATATATAGTGGGACTTCGCAGTCAACATCTGCTGTTAGAAGTGTATACTCATCCGGCAGAGCCAAATAAAAAACCCCCAGCACTAAATTGTGTAGCATAGCCACACGCATCTGTCAAGAACCAGAGATTCTAACGGCACTCGGTATTCGCTACAACTATCGCTGCTCGAAACCTGAAAGCCTACATCGAAACAGTCGTCATGTGTAAAAAGGCTGCGTGTGACTCGTGCCGTATGTCCCTCCCCCTCCAACATCTCCATCACTGTGGTATCATCACTAGCTTGTCTTCTACGACTTGATCGCCGCTGACAACATCTAGACAAAACCACATGGTGGGGCTGCGGTAAACACGTCGCTGGTGTGATGAGCAATGTTCCTTCCGAGCAATGGTGCACTTGCGGGCCCCGGATCGAACAAGAAGGTCACCAATACCCACCCATGGGCACGCTGGTCTCCGCATGACTACCTTTTCTTTCGAAGAGAATGGCATAGGGTCACTCGATGATAAGAAATGCATATACACACGGGACTGGATGTACGATGCGTCCACAGATACAAGGCACCCTGGTGGATCACTGAAAATACATGAAGCAGACGAACTGGATTAGGTTCCGCATATAATGACGCTATGATAATGTTGTACGATACGGGAATTAGAGAAACAAAGTAGTCTTACCATACATATTTACCGCTCAGGTATCAACTCCCCGTCCTTGACTTGTCTTCAGCCAGGGGGATACTCCTCTACGTTAATGCGATCACTCTCCATGTGCTGAGACTCATCTTGTAGCTGGAGATACTTTTGACTCTGGCCATAGTTGAGAGGACGTTGAGTATACACACAATGTGACAGGAAGCCGAGGGATCGATACAAGTATGGATGATGGAGACCTCATTGCGGCCTTCTAGTCTCGCGGGACCTTGCAGCTGTATTCCCACGCTTGTCCCAATGGTATGGGTCTGCGAGCTACGGCGTGAGGTCTGGAAGGCGGTGGCATGGAGTGGTCGCCGTCCACGACCAATCACTGGATGGCAGAGCATGGCCGCCACACGATATGACAAAGTCACCGACGCACGACGTGTTGCAGCATGTCGATAGAGGATCCGCACAGTAGTTACAGAGCCCGTTGCATGTAGGAAGAGCCCGTGGTGTAAGGCGTGGTTGCTGTTACGATGGATTCGTTAGCGGCCCGTTTTGCTGGGTTCGCAGAGAGTGGTTGGCAGATGTCGAGGATGGAGCAACGCCGGCTGCACTTCAGATGACCAATGGCTTCGGGAGAGCGCCGACCCGCGCGGCGACGCTGGTCTCACTACGGGTCGACTAAGTATAGCCGTTGCAAATGTGGAACCGACCCTGCAGTCGACGCGTTTCAGATGCTGCCCATAGAGGTCGACTGCGAAGTCGAAAGGTGAGGTTGGGTGAGGAGAAGGATTGCACCTGCAGACACAGACAGTCAGGCCCTGCTATTGGCTGATTGGGCCAGGTGACGAAAAGAGGCATTAACAGTGAGATGATATTGGATAAATACGGCAGAAGCACGACGCGGCGAGAGAGAAACAGCTCTGGCCGACGCCTATCAGACTGATGGTGGGGACTAGCGAAGCACTTCTGGAAGGTTTGAGATGACTCTCGTGCATATAGCAGAGATCACAGGTGTGACTTGGGGCGTCTGCACCAATGGCGAAGCTGAAGGGCTGTCGAATGGTGTGTCTCGCAAGCTAGACTCCAGGTCCGGCGGCTAGCCAAATGGTCGCGCGGCCGTTGCACCGCGAGTCTGATCTACTGTATATCAGCGCGCCGCGGTCAGTTCGTGGCACTGCTCCTGGTCCTCCTGGTCCTCGTTTGCATCTGCGCCCTCGCCGCTCGTCGTGTCTGTTTTCCATCGCCTGCCCGCGTCCGCACGTTGCGTGCACTGTACCTGGATTCGGCTGTGTTGTGTCTTCAGCTGCCCCGCCATCCTAGCACAGCAACCGCCGCCCGCAACACCCCATCGCGCCTTCCGCCCTGCACCTTGCTCCTGCCTCCTCGACGCGACCGCCGCTGCTGCTGCCGAAGTAAAGGGCGCCCTCTGTGTGCTTTCAGGACTACATGTACGTCGCGCTTCCGCTTTCGCTCCTGCCACGACCTGCGCGCCGCCCGCAACGCTGACTTGGCCATCGACACCCCAGAACCTGGCGAGACCCTGCCCGTGCCTGCCCTGCTTGCCCCTCCTTCCAGGAGCATCTCACCCTACCAGCACGCCTGCACCGTCACCGCCCCGCCCCGCCCCCTTCTTCGTGCAAACACCACGCCAGCGGACAAGACGGACAGGCACCACCAGCGTCCGGCCAAGCACAGGCACAAGCACAGGCAGCGTATATCAGAGAGCCGGACCCTGACAGTCGCTCAGCGGACGTCGTGGCCTACCACCGTCGCCGCGCCATAGCACACCGCTGGATAGAAACAAGGCTGCACGTGGAGAAGAGTCAAGCACAAGCAGACTCCACCCGACCACGACTGCAGAGTGTGCTACCTCAGTTTAGTGACGAGCACCCGAACCCGAACATCTGGTATGTGAACGCCTCTTCATTGGTGGCCAAAGGTGGCGGCGCATAGCTAGTAGCCGTTCTTTGTGCGCTCATGTGCTTCATTGATGGACGCGAACACTTTGCCGTGTGAAGGAGCACGTGGCGCTGGCCTTAGTGTCATGACATGACCCTATGCGTGTGCTGTTTCACCATATCTGCCCTGGCCGGTTGAAGACGCCCAAGACACACCTTGTGTCTTGCAAACACCGCCTTTTATTTTGCATTTGTACTGACAAATACTGCTCACAGATATTTGCTCGAAAAGTGCATACCTTTGTCTGTACCTTGCTTCGCCTCATTGGCTATTGCCTAAGACCTCTACACTGTAGGTACAGGGCATCAGCTCAATTCGACCGACTTCATTGCACAGAAAACGCAAAACATCCACAACAGCAGCCAGCATGCCACCTGCCGGGAGCGGCAGCTCTAGGAAGATTTCCTTCAATGTGTCGGAGCAGTACGATATCCAAGATGTGGTTGGAGAAGGTGCATACGGTGTTGTCTGGTATGTGCAAACTGTCCTTGTAGTGCGTCAGCAGCTATTGACCAGCGCACAGCTCCGCGTTACACAAACCGTCCGGCCAGAAGGTCGCCATCAAAAAGATCACGCCCTTTGACCATTCCATGTTCTGCTTGAGGACGCTGCGAGAGATGAAACTCCTCAGATACTTCAATCACGAGAATATCATCTCGATTCTCGATATCCAGAAACCTCGAAACTACGAGACTTTCACGGAGGTTTATCTTATCCAGGTACGTAACACTCACTGAAACGCTAGAAATCGCTAAGAGAGAACTTGTAGGAACTTATGGAGACGGATATGCACCGTGTCATTCGCACACAGGAGCTCTCCGATGACCATTGCCAGTACTTCATCTACCAAACGCTACGTGCCTTGAAGGCCATGCATTCAGCGAACGTCCTCCATCGTGACCTCAAACCTTCCAATCTGCTCCTTAACGCCAACTGCGATCTCAAAGTATGCGATTTCGGTCTTGCCCGGTCAGCTGCTTCGACCGAGGACAACTCAGGATTCATGACTGAATACGTCGCCACGCGATGGTACCGCGCACCGGAGATTATGCTTACTTTCAAGGAGTATACGAAGGCGATTGATGTGTGGAGTGTAGGGTGCATTCTCGCTGAGATGCTTAGCGGCAAGCCATTATTTCCAGGAAAGGATTGTACGTCAGAAATACCATTCTCCTGTCGTGCTACCTAACAATCGCACAGATCACCACCAGTTGACATTGATTCTCGATGTGCTCGGGACGCCCACTATGGAAGATTATTATGGCATCAAGTCTCGTCGCGCTCGCGAGTACATTCGATCACTACCATTCAAGAAGAAGATCCCTTGGAAAGCCATGTTCCCCAAGACTAACGATCTGGCACTGGATTTGTTGGAGCGACTGTTGGCCTTCAATCCTGTCAAGCGTATCACAGTCGAGGACGCGCTCAAGCACCCATACCTCGAACCATATCACGACCCGGATGACGAGCCGACCGCCGATCCGATCCCAGAGGAATTCTTCGACTTCGACAAAAACAAAGATAACCTGACCAAGGAGCAGCTAAAACGTGAGTAATATAGGTGAAGCTGTTTGATCATAGCTAATGTGCGATAGTCCTCATCTACCAGGAGATTATGCGATAAGCGTCACAAATGTCTCAGAACGTGCGACATTTACAAAATACCACCATCAGATCTATTTCAGAACTTGTCTCACAGCTAGCTGGTCCGGGCTCACTGCGGTGTGAGCCATGTGAGAGAGGATGCCTCTCATCTCGCTCAGTCTGGATTCTTCCAGAGATTCGATGCATGCATGACGTGAAGAGCGGGTATGAAACCGAGTTCTAGATATCTACCTAAGACTTTTCTTACGGTTAGTGTAAGAATGAGAACAAGCACGCGTGCATTGCATTTTTAAAGCACGAGGTCTACAGTTATATAAATCCTTTTTCTTTGGTCAGCTTGAACCTCTATCGCTTGTCCTTCTATTCCTTCCACTTCCAACCCTGACCTTACGATACTCCGGCGAGACTCTGACCATGTACCGTATGCTTGCCCGCAGCCGCGCGGAACTGACACCTAATAAAGCGCTAGTCTATCTAGTATCCGCATCGCAGCGCTTAGATCATTGTCCAATTGATCCATTGCTTCCTGCTTTAAGTTCTAATAGCGAGCGTCGTGAGCGGCAGAAGGGGAACTGCAACCGGAACATGGTTAGCCCAAACAAACTAGGTTTTTACTGGGTGCAACGAGTGCGAAGAATGTAGATTGGATAGAATACACTGTGCAACGCCGCCCAATGCTATGTCATGTGGAGTGATGATGCCCATACTATGCATACACCAGCTGCTTCCGCAGCGCCTCGGTTTACATATCGTACACACATAAGACCCTCTCCTCAAACTTCCCAGTCATGTCTTAGAAGTCACATCTCCCATCCTTCCAGCCTGTCCGCCACCTTTCCTCCCATCTATTACAATCAAAAGTCTGCTTGCCTAATTTGACATTGACTGCATTGTGTGCCTCACACATCCACGTTCCAAACTCCTCTCTCGAACTGACCCGTGGTGTATGCTTTGTCATCCAGTCTTGGAAGTCTTCTGCGCATACCCAACATGGGTATAGCTTGCCGAACGTCGATAGGAAGGTCTTGGTCTCAGATTGGAGTTGTGGAGTGGGAGTTGCCGGGTAGGTTGCGGTAATGGAATGGAGGAGTGTCCAGGACGACCGTCCGAGAGCTTCGACGTCGGGTGGGCAGTCGGCGGGGAGGGTTGGCGTGGTAGCAGGAGCGGAGGGCGCGGTGCTACTGTTAGTGGTGCTGCCTTTCTTGCCAGCCATGGCGAACAGGGAGGCTACGTCGTTACAAGTGCGACATCTACAGGCGAGCGTGAGTGTCGAGAACTTGTCGTACCCTCGAGAGCCGAGGACCAAAGGCGCACACATCTCGCGGCGCATCTGGAGAGCTGATACTTACGGCTTACCGTCAGGACCGAGCACAATGCCTTTTGAGAGTTTCTTCGGCACAGCTGTTTCTGCATCTTGCTTATCTGCTATCTCTACCGGTCCTGGCGCCATGATTTCTCCTCAAAGTACCCTTGGTGTTGGTCGTGGCGCATTGAGCATGTCGAAGGGTGATTTCAAAGCTCTCCGAATGGTGTCCGTGCATGCAGGAACCTCGGGGCATGCTAAGCAGGGATATCCATGCAGAACACCTCGCCTCTTGCGTCTCGGATCGTCACGGTCGTCGTGCTCTCGGATTCGGCTTGGCGTGGATGGAGGTTCTTTTAAGGCGTTAAAGCCCTCTTGTAGAACAGTGAAAGCATCTGGTTCAGGTGTTACCAGCTTTGAACTCGCCAGCGCTCTTGATACGGCGTCGAAAGCATGGATGTCCCAGCCGCAGCTAACGTCCTGGGTACTATGGGAGCCGTATGTTAGACGCATGATCGAGATGAACTTGACTGACAACTTCTAGGTCTGTTGGTCCATTCAGGTAGGTGCCCCCACCCCAGCAATCACCCTGTTCCCAGGACAAACTAACAACAGTCGTGTTTAGTTGATACCGCAGATCGTCATCAACTACCGTCGACACAATACAACGGGCCTGCAGCCGACCATGATGATGCTCTGGGCATGGGCGGGTGTTCCCCTGGGCGTGTATAACATTGCTGAAAAATTCAACATTGCCCTGAGGATACAGCCTCAAGTCCTTACGCTTTTAAGCCTGGTGACGTGGATCCAGTGTTACTACTACGAACGGGTAAACCTGAATGCCCTCGATGGCCCCAACATCAGATACTCCACGCTAACGGCGTCAGAAATGGTCAGGCCTGCGCTGCCTTGTCATGGTCGTGCCGGTGATATGTATCATGAGCGCCATACAGGCTGGCCTTATCATCGCCGTCGGCCATGCTAAGGAAAAGGAGATGCGTTGGCCCAGCATCCTTATGGCCGCTGCTTCAGCTACACTACTCGCGGCTGGAGTCCTTAGGCATTACGTGGACGTCTACCTTTACCGCACTGTTCGAGGCATATCGTTCATCTTCGTTGGCATCGACGCCCTCGGGGACGTCTTCTCACTGGTTTCTGTGATCTTTCAGCCTAGGCTAGATATCCTGGGTATGGTTATCTATGGCACTGAGCTGGTTCTTTGGATAGGTATCTTCATGTGTGGAGCGTATTTTAATCTTATTCCTTGGATCAGTGCAAAACGAGCCAGAAGCCAGCGCAAATCACCTTCGATTGGAGGCGACTTGCCTCCTACCATAACAGAGAGAGATGAACGTCGGGAATGTGCAGCGGCTGCATCTGGTATCACACTCCATGACCTGCCTTCTAGCACCTCGGTGTTTAGGACGCTTTCAGGAGACATCGAAGTGATACGGCGACAGAGTCGGAGCTCAGGAACGGGCGGTAGGAACGGGCAGCATTCACTCGAGCACATGCCGCGGAGGGTTGCGTAATTAGAGTGCACTGTTTTCTTCAGGTGGGTTTTTCGGATTTCTCGAGGCAGTCTGTGACGTGGTTGAAGCGCGTGCTGTCTGTCGAATAAACTGCTTTCTTTTACACCGCAAACCGTTTGTTTTGTGCCGGCTTGTTCGATGCTCGGATTGCCTCAGCTTCCTAGTCTTCACTTGCTGCACGCTCACGTTCACGGTCCGCCGTTGGGTCGCCGCTTCCTTATTTCATCACTTCCGGCAGGCGCACGCACCGCTCTGCCTCACGCACTCTACGCCCGCTTCCCCCACACTTGATCAGGAACTACAGGCACCTGCTCTCGATACAAATATCGGCCGCAATCCCCGTCCGCCACATCTAATATTACGGCCAACCACCATAGTGCGCATAACACCCGCGCCCCGATCCAGTACCAAAGTACGACTTGACCCAAAAACTCCCTCTTTCCACTCTGTCGCCCAAATCGTACTCGACTATACCTGCAGGATCTAGCATCCCGCTTCAGTCACCACAATGACTACTACAATGACCAAGGTCACTTCTCTTGGCTCTCCGTACTCCGGCTCTGGTGCCCCGTCCGTGCCCAATCCCACCCCGGCTACGGAGACTCTGGACAGTCTTGAGAATGAACCTACTCCACCCATGGACTTCGCCGCCGTCGCGAAGATCCTTGGGCCCATTCAAGAGTCGCTCAATGAATCAGCTGAGGAGGCTATGTACCCCTCCCCACCTATCAACACCCCCGAAGTACTCTCTCCAGCACCTTCCGTTCACCGTTACCAGACTCGAGTTCGCGGCTTCAGCTTGATCGGCGATAGACTCGCACAGCTGAAAATTGACAGCCGTAAGCCTCCGCGTCGCGACTTAGATGTCGCTTCCAGCAATCGCTCGGCGGAGCCCTCCGTCACTGGAGGCGAGGAGGGCGATGTGGCTAGCGTTGGCGAGGTACTGAATGAGTGCGGTAAGGACAAGGATGGTCTGGGGCATAGTAGTATGTCCCCCGCTCCCCTCGGCTCTCCTGTGGGCGAAGGCTCAGTTCCTATCGCTCTAGGTTCTCCCACGGTCAATCCGCGCATTGAAGAATACCTGTCCTTCACTTCAAAGGATCTACCTACCAAGTCTCCCGCCCCTTTCTTCGCATCTACCCTTATCGAAAAGGCTCCTTCATCAACCAAGACGGCCCACGACAATGAGAGCTTGGACAGCCACAACACGATCCAGAGCGAGGATGGTGTCACAGAGAAAAGCAATTGGGGTGCAGAATTAGAAGAGAGTGTTGATCGTGTCTGCATGCGCCTTGAGCAATTGGCGCGGGACGAGTATGTTATCGATCCTAGCAAAAGCCTTGAGGAGTACTATATTGCTCGACTTCAACGCTTACTTGGGAGCGACAAGAGGGTCGTCCCAGTCAAGATTCAGAAGATAGTGCACAGCCTATTGGAGTAGGCGGAAATGTGCAACAGTATCAAGACAACCGAGTCGTCGTCAGACCATGGATTAGCTCTCGACGAGTTCAACCTTGTACTTAGGAGACATAAACGGCGACGGCTTTCATGGTCTGGATGGCGCACCCTCCTGGGCATTCTACCATGAAGTCACATTTCCCGCTTTCGTACTCAGGTTTATTTGCGATATCAGTAGCATGATCAAGGCGTTCAAGGTATACATGACGGATGGGCTCGGCATTTTTCGGGGATATATGATATCACTTTGTTTCCCAAGGCCCTCTCTCGTATATCCTTATCTGTCTTGAGTTCCGTACTATAGAGGTGCAATCCAATCAAGGCCGATGAGCCAATTCCATTTGAGAGCTTGACGAATCACTTCTCTTCTCTACCCTTTTAACTCGGCTTACCCAACGATAGCTACCTCAAACCCATCAGCAACCACCCAAATTCTACTTCAAGAGTTTCGAATACGAACCATTCCTCACTCCCAAACCCTGCAAGATAGCAACCAGAGCCAGTGTCATCGCAGTCGGTTTGTCGCCACTCTTATAATACGCAGCCCCTGCAGCCGCTAATAGACTTACGAGGATACCAGCAATGCTTTTATCATATATATCATATATGCCTAATTTCGCCCATTTGTAGTTGAGAATGCCTAGATGGAGTTAATGGCCTTCGTATGGTTGGACAAGACGGCATGGTTAACCACTTGGGGGCAGGCATACCCATGATAAGGAAAAAGCCACTGCCTTCATACCATCCGGCTTTGACGGCGCCGCGAAGTGCGCCAGGTAGGGTATTCAGAGAGGGGTGTTTGAACTACACGCGTGCCAAGGAAGTCAATTAAGGTCATATATATGGGTCGCAAGTTGTGGTTTCGTACTTGATCGAGGCCCTTTGTCTGTGGGTAGAGTTATTGATTAGAGCTAGGACCTAGGACATGTAGTATGGTGGATCTGTTTGCTTACCGTATGTCCCACAGCCAATACACCGTGAGCTAGGGCGGCGGCAAGGAGAAGAGGGTGACCATTTGAGGTTGCGGTTGCCATTGTGGACGAGCAGTGATTTGCGATACGCTTTCTTTTGTGGAAATACAATCCTGTATAAGATGGAGATCCGAGAGACGTTCGTTAGTTGTGATGGGAGATATGACGCTCGAGTTGTAGTGAGCGTGTCTTAGTTGCCCGAGGTTGTTGCTGAATTGGGACAGTGCCCCACCTTGCGGGTCCGCTCGACTCATCATCAACATTGTTCTTTCCAAGGTTGCCCGTTTACAGACTCATGGATGGTATTATACACTTGAATGCTTCTTTCGATGGTTACATTCCCTAACCCCAAAGGGCTGCTCTAGCCCTGTCCGGGCCTCGTAGGCAAATATGGCCGGATCATCCTCTTCTCCTGTCCTTCCGATTCAATGCACACTCGTCAATTTCTAGGCTTTGCCACGCTGCCATCATGCTCCTCCGCTTGGTTCTGCTGACTTGCACCGTTCCCATGCCCCTCGGGCTGCCTCTCTGTGGGCATAGCAGGTAAAATCCCATTCGCAATCGCGTCGAGGTCGGAGGGTACGCAGGTCGCTGGCGACGTGTAAGGTCCTGTGCTGTCCTGCTCCAAGCTCAATTCCTCCGATTTTTTCTCAGCCCATGTGAGAGCCCCATCAACGGCTGCCTTCATTCCATGAACCGCACTTTCGACCAGTTTGGCTGCGGACTCCGTTCCGTCCGTCCGTTCACCGAAAGGGGTTGAGGGTTTCGCTGGCGTGACAGACGACTTTTCGAGGTTATGATCCTGTATAAAGTTAGTATGGCGAAGTAAATTGCTAGTAGCCGATCCCGCTGATGCTTACTTTATCTTTGGAGACGTCTACAGGTTGTGGCGTATCTTCGTTATGGTTCTGCGTTGTGGCAGCTTCTAGTGCTTGGGGTCTCATCGTTTTTTTTTTGCGAGTGCGTCTAATGCTTCGGCCTTCATTCGAATTCGAACGCGAGCAGAGGGAGCATATGTCGTGGCTCGAATGCTCCTTTGTCAAGAGAAACTTTTAGGAGCAAAACTGTGTGCAGCGATTTGATGGACGAGACAACTCGCGTTTGCTTGCGCAATAGAAGGGGGCCTGCATGAAGTCTGGACCGTTTGCGAGTATGTAACAAGAAGCGACGTCATGAGGTAAACAAATAAGAAAGCACCAGGTCTCACATAGGTAAGAGCCATGAACGTGGTCCACAATGCTAACATACGTCGCATTCAGAACCTCTCGTTTGCACAAGCAATGCTCGACAATATGTGAAGCATGCTCTTTCTACGCGGATCATTCCTTACACGCCTTGTAGAAGAGTCACTTAGACATTGCAAACATCTCGGCCTGGGGTGAAGACTATGCACAAGAACCATGCGACCTACTTGACGTTGCTTTTTGTAACGTTAGCGCATCTACGAAGGAGAACGTTTCTCATCTCGCGCCAGCAGCACAAAAACCTGCATTATTATGCCTACAACACAACAACGCTGCGAAATCTAAACTACAAAATCAATCTGCATTAAAATAGAAGCACTTGGTTCAAAAGCGTCTAAAGAGGATACTGCATGATCTCGTCACATCATATTGTTCTACGTACGGTGTGGATTTAGAGTTGGCGGGATAAAAGAAAACGACCTCGTTCGTAGTGCAATGCAAATATGAGGAGATTTGTCTTCATCCATCTAGCACCAGCTTGTAGGGACCCTACCGTGTACAGCTTTTGATATATTGATTATGACCAGCATATTGTTAGAGATTACATACTTCTCTCATTCATCTCCAAAGAATTTCATAATGGCAACGGCCACAAATCAGATCCGCATGTCTCGACCCCGAGAAGCGAGTACACATCAGATGGGTAACATTACGTAGTCTAATCGAATGTGACATTCAGCTTCATGGATACTAGGTAAGCTAGGAGTGCCAACTACCACCGTTGGTACCTTGCAAGGGATCTGTTCCACCCCGGTCAAGGGCGCTGCTGACTGTGCTATAGTAGAAGATGCATGACATCTTCTCCAGTTGACCGAGCCATTGTTGTACGTAGCCGCTTATACTCCGCTTTACGACAGTGACACCTGGTGAGATCCAGGAACCACCGGCTAAAATTGAACACTAGAAGGGTAGTAGAACAGTGTTCATGTCCACAATGATGGTTAATCGTTATCTCAGGCGCAGCCACCGGGCCATACCGTTCGTAAGACGAGATGCCAAATGTGCTGAAGGCAATGCCAACCCTGTTGATGTGGCGCATGACTCGGTTCAAGCCGCTTGACGTGCAGATCTGAGGGTCTGATACGAACAAGTCTTTGATGCTTCTGGAACTCTGTTCCAACTGGTCAGATTGCCACCGGACATGGCCCGCAGATGTCAGATTCTCCAGTCCCGACTGCCCTGTCTCCTGTGAGAGCTTCGAATAACGCGGCTACACTGTCTGATCAAGTTCTCAAACACTTTGCGAGGCCGTCCGCATCAGACGTCAATTCGAGACAACAGACTAGCGCAAAATCCATGGACGAAGAAGCATCTCGAGGGCTCTCTGGCTGGTGTGGAGGAGGACCTTGCCTAACCGCTCTCCCATTTCTACAGCTTCTCCAGCTTCCACGGCTTCTATGACCAGGCAAGACCCTGTTATCGCATTTGGGCAGCAACCATATATTACATGCGGCATAGATGCCTTTTCAGCCTATCAGGACGCGTAGCATCCTTTGAAACGGACCTTGTGCGGCTTGGCCGTAATATATAAAAGCTGCTGGCGCAGGAAATGTCGTAGCGTGAATGATCAGGAGATGCTCTTACTGCAGGTCCACTGCCGTCGTTTGCTGACGGCGCTGGACCATGCTTCGCTCGGATATGGCGCGTCGCACTGGGATCTCCATCGGTGCTCTGCTCTTTGCTTAATTAGCCTGTTACACGCGGCTCGCATGCACAGTGGGTTGGAGGGCAGACTGGACATGCTCGCTTCGATGTCCTGTCGGGAGCATGGTATAGCAAGACTCTGCGCTGCTCATGCTCCGTGCTTCCTGCACACGGTTCTGTAAGCTCATCATGGCCATTGTCCATGTGCGCTGCCAGGCGGTCCCTTGGTAGGATTGGAGGCAATTTATCGTCGACTAGACGAGGACTTGTGGAGTCAAGAACCTGGTGGCATTGGCGGCCGTCCACTCAGCACCCCTACCGGGCTCTCTGGCGCCGTATTTTGATTGTCTGAGCACCGTGTGGAGTACTCGACGCCCATGTCATCCCCGCATTGGCATCCCTCTGCTCGCAAAGGCGACTTTAGAGGTGTTGCGGAGCTAGGAGAGGCGAAATTTGGAGTCGATATATCCACTGCTAGTCACCCGTTGCCCGTCGCCGTCTCGTCCTGCCACCGCCTACTGCGTCTCCAGTCCCACGCGGCCGCCTGTCTGCTGTCTGCTGTCTGCAACGCCGTGGCGCCTGTGCATCGCAGCCGTTGTGTCGACATCGTGGCTGCGCGCCGCACAGCTTCAGTGATCAGAGCGTGCAGCCTGCCCCCGGCCGCCGCCCCTCGGTCCACCAATCATGGCGGCAATTACACCTTCTCCAGACGTTAGTCCCGTGTCAGCAGCAACCACCAATGGCCGTTTCCCGCGAGACTCCTTCTGCCTTAATCTTTCCACTTTGCCGGACGCGAACCATTTTGTGCTCAAGTCTGCCCTCAGGTCTCCGCATCTCCTCGACTCCCCAAATGGCTTGTTTGCGGGAAGCGGTGGCCTGAGCAGTTCCTTCAACTTCAAGAAGCGGCCCCGCAACATGTCTCAGTCGTCCGGCACCGATCGTGAAATGTCAAGTGGCACTCCACCCGCCCCGACAAATGGCATGGCCCCGACGAGCAATGGCACACACGCCTCCAGCAGCGAACCGCGCCCGACGGCCAAGAAGCGGCCCAGCACCGATACAATTGACTATCCCCGCCGGCGCGCGACCATTGCGGTACGACAGTCTGGTCCATCTCTATGCAAATGTTGCTATGCAAGTACTGACCCACCACAGTGCGAAATCTGCCGGTCCAGGAAATCTCGGTGCGATGGAACAAGGCCAAAATGCAGGCTCTGCACAGAATTGAATGCAGAATGCATATATCGAGAACCCGGCATCAAACTTGACGCTGGCGACAAGCTGATTCTGGAACACCTGAACCGCATTGAAGGACTACTCCAGACCGGTCTCACTAACGGCTTCTCGCTATCCTCGCATTCGCCAGCTGCGAGCAATTCCACGAGCGAAGACTTTCTGGCCCGAAGCACCGGCAATTTGTCCCATCTGGGCATGGTCCAGCCGATCAACGGCATCGGAACATGGACCAACCACCCTTCGAACATATCCACCATGCCCAAGACTCACAATACGGCGGCTCTGAACTTGCTGTCATCGCCCATGATCCGCGAGCTCGTATCACGTCCCTATGATCCTAAGATCCTGCTCCAGCTCGAGATGAGCAGAGACTCAGTGAGCCTGGGCACCTCTAGAGGACTGGACCTGTCCAACACTGGAGCGTACGTACAAGCATATTTTGAGAGGGTGAATGTCTTCTATGCGTGCGTAAATCCCTATACATGGAGCGGTCACTATCAGACGGCACTCAGCCATGGGTTTCGGGACGGACCAGAGAGCTGCATTGTCTTACTAGTCCTCGCTCTTGGCCACGCTGGAAGCACTGGGAGCATCACCCAGCAAAACCCAGAGAAGGATCCCCCAGGACTAGCGTATTTCACAGCAGCGTGGAGTCTTCTTCCAAGTGTCATGACAAGGAACAACATGGTCGCAGCGCAGTGTCAAATTCTGGCTGCAGCATACTTGGTATACCTTGTGCGTCCTGTCGAAGCCTGGAATGTATTATCTGGCGCAAGCATGAAACTGCAGCTTCTTCTGAGCGCTCCTGGACGGGTGTCTCCAGCAGAAGAAGAATTAGGCAAGAGAGTGTATTGGAATGCGGTCATGATTGAGAGCGATCTTCTAGCCGAGCTTGATCTTCCTCATTCGGGAATCGCTCAATTTGAGGAGGGCTTTTCATTACCAACAGGATTCGAGGACCTTGGGACAGAAGCAGTTGGTCGTGATGAATTGTGGTACTTCCTTGCAGAGATTGCCCTTCGGAGGCTCCTCAATCGCGTAAGCTCCATGCTCTATATTCGGACAACACCGTACTCCAAAGGCCCTGCCGCCACATCAATTGCACAGTTGGACCCCCCTTGTGGTCGAGCTGGACTACCAACTGAACCAATGGTACGCAGGTCTACCACCAGCCATGCAATTTCCCCTTGACAGAGTCCCCTTGCAAAATCCTGTACAGACCGTCTTGAGATTGCGCTTTTGCATGTCGTACCATCATTTTCCGACCATATGTACTCCTTGTCCTTCAAGACGAAAGCCTAGCTATGGATTCAAGCGTGCAGGATAATTGTCACAAGTGCTTGGAGGCGTGCGTTCGGCAGCTGGAGTATATCACAGCGCACCATGCTGGGCACCTTCCATATCTGTTCCAAGGTGCTCTTTCGTAGGTCGACATCACTCTTAACTTTTATCGAAGTGCTAACGTCTGCTCAGCATCATTTCACAAACTCTTCTCATCATGGGTGCAACTATGAATCCTTCGCTCTCTCAGCTGCTTCCTCCGCCTGCCACCATGGACGATATCATCAACAATGTTGTCCTTGAGATGGAGCGATATGCCCATCTTGCACCAAGCCTACGTCTTTCTGCCGAGATCATCCGCGAAGCCGAGGGAAAGCGTCAAATGTGGCTCAGGACGGCAGGCCTGAAGTTTGAGGTCTGAACAGTTCTTAGTATAGCAGAGCCTAAACCTCGAGCCTCACAACAGCAGTGATTGCATCTATCTAAGTAGCTAGTCGTCTCCCACGTCGGGGGAAGCAGGATGACTGAGATTGCCATTCTGGGATGTGGCATACTCAGACTTACAGGTCAGGAACGGCCATTCCACGTTTAGGGACCATCATTTAGACGACACAGGCTACTTTTTTGTCGACCCATTGCTAGGTTGAAGCACAGACCATGGTCCGACAGGTCGCAAGACTTGAAGATCAGTACCATAACTCGATCAATCACTCGTCAACCCGGTAACGAGAGATTACGTAACCATTAGTAAATGCATACGCACAATCTCGTACGGGGTGACAGGCATTTGCACGTTTTCCACGACACTGCAGCACGTCAAAGCCAGGTTATCTCCGGGGAGTTGCAGGCTAAACTCTTAAATTTCCTGTCCTAGTAGATCTATCTTGGCCAACAGTTGGTCCCACAAAGATCAAGTTGAAATGCCAGAGATGGCAGGACGAGACGAGATACGTGCAAAACTGGATCAGGGCTGGGTACAAGGTGCAGTATGGTGCTGAAAAGAGCTAGCCCTTGTATCAGACTTTCAGGATCTCAGGTGGGAAGATGTTGTGTTGATTAACAGCGTCAGATGTGAGCCTTTCCTGTCTCTCGTGGCGAAGGACCGCAGAATGTAGTCTTGAGCAATACATGACATGGCTGGCAAGGAGGAATTCTGCTCGGGATATACCGCACGTCAGGTTGGGTTCGCCACGGGATTTGGGCGGATCCCCTGCATTGATGTCTGCACGACCTTTTGCTGGGTCAAGTCGTGATTGCGATAATGGAGTAGATGACATTTACGAAACCTGTACGATATGATGATCGATGTATGTGGCAAGTTACCCATGGACATCGATCAAGTCCGTAATATCATGCATCATGTATCTTGGAAAGGGATTGACACCCCGGCGCAGGGCGCGAGCGAAGCAATACAATTTCCGCAATAGCGCAAAACCATTTCATACTTATTGAACAGGCTTGATTTAAGAAGCAAGCATACAACTAACCAGGATCAAGGGTCTTAAGACAAGGAGGCTACCTGCACCCCACGTTCAATTGGCCGGACACGACATACCCTGAGGCTTTCTGGAAGCGCACTAGAAGTTCTAAAACATTCGATACGGTGCCCCCTACCCCCGTCCCTACCCCCGTCCCTATAGTCTATACTCTGACAGAACCAAGTGCGCGGTCTTATGGATAGGCAACGCTTTGCCTCTGTCATGGTGCTGCACCCCTTCGTTTTTTTGAGACAGCTAACATGCTAAAGACGTCGTGGATCAAAGTCCAAATTGTTGAAGCAGCACCCATCAGGCTTTGACGAGGAAAATGCTTGTGCCCTTTGAGTAGAAACTCTAATTACATCGTAGCCGTCATGGAGGGTTCCGCGTTGGCTACCTACGCAGTACATCAGCCACGGCATGGTGTCATCATCGCGCTCTCTTCTTCGATATCGCCTCACCGCGAGTACACTAATTTGCCGGTCAGCAACACTTTCTGATTCACATGCTGCAGCCGCAAAGCTGTCAGTTCAGCTTCGGAGACCCAACGTTGGAAGGGTCGAACGGAGGGCTTGCATAAGTGGAAAACGGTGGCTTCAACTCCGCAGGACCGATGTCAATCAGCAAGTGCTGTTCCAGAAATCATCGGTCGGCAGCAGCGCCCCTTGCTTGCGCGCATGATCATAGACTAGACTGGGGGCCTTTGCTCCCGAGCGGTTACACGTCATCCAGAGCACTGCATTATGGTTGGTCCCTTGGAGGGTTGTGACGCCACAAGCGGAACAGACGGGGCGCAATCCGCTCTCAGCAAGAAGATCTCTAATCCTAAGCAAACTCAAGATGGTCGTGAGAGTTAACGCAGATCGTGAGCACTCAGTTAGTTCGCACACGGGGAAAACATCTTCATTGTCTCTAGAGTAGCACTACCGGTACCGTGAATATCTTCATAAGGTTTAGTTTCGCGTCAATGACAGTACAGAGCTACTAAGGAGCTTACATTGTGCGCCTGTTGAGGTGAAATCGTATTTCATGTTTAATCGAAACGAGATCCTACTAGCGCGTCATGGGCGATGCAATGGCGAGATAAGTTAGTGCAGAAAAATATACTCAGTAAGCATCAAGTTGGTGTTTTCTCAGGTGCCATTGGTGCAACGAACCCAATTCCAGGGTTGCACTCGAGAGTCAAGTATAGCATCGAGAATAGTGGCCCGTTCGACATTCTCAGGTCGTGGGATCATATACATGCCTTGTAGGACCGGGTGGCACAAGACCGGAACATCACGGCCACTGATTGGGGCGACAGACCACTTGGTCAGGAACTGCACATACAGTTCGGGGCTAACCGGTGTTGATAATGAAGTGCAGCTTACATCTCAAAATAAACATGTACTCCGACGTGTCTCTTCTGCTCATTGCAGATGCGCCGCAACGAAAAAATTCCTCAACCTTGCGGAATATTACTATTGCAGTACGTACAAACTAGGCGATGCAGCCAGTGCCCGAGAAGGTCGCCAACGAGTGATGCTTTGAGGTACAATGTTTCCCGTGATGACTCCGAGAACCAGTACTAGAAACCGCAACACAGGACTACTGCAGGTTTGTAGCTTTATATAATACCCGATGTTTACGCTGTCCGTAAAGATTGAATGTGGTTGTTCCAATCTATATCACGCCGCATCATCTCGGAAGTACAGTGCAACAACCCATGGTACCAGAAGGAGTGTTTCACCCTCGGTACTTGGAGACTACCTTCCTCCGCTTTTCGAAAGCATCTCCTGCTGCAGAACCAGATCCACGAGGCCCGTCTCCAATCGGTCGCTTTCTGCTCTTTTCTAGAGTTCCTAGCTTGCCACCTTTTTTCTGGGTAAGCCTCTCAATGCGGTCTATACCCGCGCCCAAACTCCGCCATTCTTCCCCCCCAAACCCACCATCCTGCTGCCGCGCCCGTTTCTTGGCTTGCTCCTTCTTGCTTTCCGGAGCTAGACGTGTGAAATTGGATTCTTCATATTCTCTTCTCTCAGCCTCCTCACGCCTTTCTCTTTCTGACTTCGTATGGCGACCGCCATGCGTGATAGTACTTCCAATACTTGGTTCTGCAATGGGAGCAGATGACAACTCGCTTGCGACAAACTCATCCAGGGTGGCTGATTTGCCAGGTCTCCGCTCTCGCCTCGCTTCTCGACTCTCCGGGGTCGGCATGGCCATGGGTGTGATCTTGGGTGGCCTGTAGATGCCATCTTTCGCAGACTCTGGTGCTCTGTCCCCTGAGACTCTTGACTTTATCCTTGAAACGGCAGCCTTATTCGGGGCAAAAGACATCTCATCTTCATCTTCTTCCGTCTGTGCAGACGCTACTGACCCTTCCTCACTGACGCCAGAGTCAGATCCTTCATCTGCCTTGCTCCTCCGAACTCTTGACTTTAAGGTTGCTTGAGTGGACATCCGCGCAGAATCGTCGGCAGTCCTGAGGATCTTGTCGATATTGTATTTCAGGCGATTCTCCAGTGGTCGAACGCCCTTCTCCAGATAAATCCGCAGCTCAATGAGCTTTTGGACCACTTCATCATGGGAATGCAAACCCTCCTCTTGCTCCTCTCTATCTGAGCTAGATCGTGACCTAAGCTTCAAGAGAATGAGGAATACGAGATTCTGAAGATATGAGAGTAGTAGTTCATTCTTCACATCCAGTAATGATATGCCTTCTTTTGGCGGCAGGATATCGTCGTTAGGGAGAACCTCAGTAGCGGAGTGAATTGAAGAAGTAAGGGTCGCAAGAAGCGACTCTAAGGAGTTATCGACTGCCATCGTCCTCGGTGCTAAGTTGTGTTGTTACGGCGACTTTGTCGAAGAATTGCAAAGAAATTTTAGCGGCGCCGATGATCGCCAAGACGCTAACATTAGTGAGTTAACGCGCGCGCGCGCAGCAGTGGGTGGTGGGCCCGTGCCGCTCCTATCACTCTCTACACTTCGTACTCACCCTTCGAGTGTCCTATCATGCACCGCATAGAGTATTCGGTGAGCTTTGAAGATACAGTGGACTCATGTCAGTACCCGCACCTTGCTACTCCAGCGGCCATCAGAGTGCTCGGCGTTTCGGGAACGCGAGAGAAGCTGTTTTATCTTGTGGAGATGTGCCCTTCGAGGCGCATCATACGCGTGGCGGTGCTATGATGGCCCAAATGAAGGATCTGAAGCGTTCGTTTCTATCTACGTTGATGGCTCCGGATACTTCCAAATCACTCATAATCTTGCCACCATTCCTCGAGATATCCTCATCATTGACTGATTCTCAGTCAAACAGAAGAATTTGGATCGATCAAATATGCACATATTCTAGTCGACACTAAATTAGGGACTGCAGACAACTAAGGCCAAGACCTTACTTTTGTGAAAGTCTTAATAGCGCACCTTTAACTAGTCACGTTATCTTCTGGGTTTTCAATTAGTCTTATATAAATAAACTAAAAGGCTAGAGCTCTTCAAGATCTACTTAGAGAGAAACTACTTCGTATCGAGAGTCTTACAGCGTGCTTTGCGGAAACAACTCATACAGAGCTAAAGATCACTAATTCCAGATCGAGGTCGAATTGCCGGTCTTTCGTTCTTCATTTTGTTCCGCCCCAATGGTCTGTGACACTCAACATTCTGACAGCAGGCGATACCTGCCTTCTTTGCTCTTAGGCCTCTTTTCGCTTTCATGTGTATGGTTCCTGATGCTTTTGCAGTTCTTACCGCCGCGCTAAAACGTGGTTGACAGAGCCCTGTGCCACTGATACCATCTTTTGATGCTATTCCTGGACGCTCTCTCTTGATTTAATGGACATATGACCCAAACTTCAATTCGCAAGCTGGTCTTCCACATTTCAGCTGTCCAGAGTGCTTCACTAATTGCCCTTCTCTTGTCCTTTGAAGCTTCGCTCCTGATAGCTTGGGTAGACATACTTTGCCTCTCTTCTCAACCATATTGACTGTTTTAGGGGCGTTAGTCCACAACGAAGTAGGATGCTGATCGCATTTGCGAAACTTGTCGTAAAGGCCACGAAAGATTAAGGGGCTCGATCGGAGAATCTTCCTATGCCCGGTATAGCTTCACGACATGCTTCGTACCAGTCGAACATTGCCTTCGGGGTGGATTGCTTCCTTTGACCTTTGTCACCAAGAGAACCCAACAGCACCATAATCACTCCTTCGGTCAGAAGTGGCCAGAATGTAGAGTTCAGAGGACAAAATCCAAAAGTAACAGCACGGAGGTCCGTTGTGCGATCAGCCTTTGTGGCAAACCAGTGATGATAGTCTTTTCTCGAGTAGGCGTCCTTGGAGAGATCATTTGAGGTATATCGATCGTATCCCAACCATCTTTGAAGTCTGCCTCTTTGACCTGTGGCAGAACCACGTATTGGAATGTGGGCTACAGGACTAAAAATAAGAGGCAAGGCCAAAAAGTATTGCCTTCTGCAAAAAGAAATGCTCCCTGCCAGGATCGAACTGGCGACCTTGGGATTGCTCTAGACAAGGCTAGATCATATATGATGATATGAGACCCACGTGATAACCAACTACACCAAGGAAGCTTGTATTGTTTGATGGAGAAATCGTGAGTTGGAATCATCATATAGTACGTGTTGCCATCGAAGAGACTTGTATAAGCGAGCGGCTACCTTTGTTTAGCCTTGCGCCACTAAGGGCCGCAATAAATCGGGGCCGATGAGGTAAGCTACACCCCACCAAATTTGGGTGAAAACCTAGTGGCGCTATTACTATTACTAAAAATTTACCTTGCTGGCCTAGTGCACGTGTCAAGGCAGTATGTATCAATTGAGAAGACCTCAATGAGCGTACCCAGAAAGTGCCTCTTATGCACCGAGTCTATAGCCAGGCTAAGCAGACCTTCCTAGGGATTGGGAACCTTAGCTGACCTCAACGGCACTACTCGTATGCGACATATCTATGTGTGCCGTAAGGGACTAAGAGGTCAGCAAGATCCGGGCGACCATTTCAAGGATATCGTGGATGTTCTGGAGAACGTTCGCTTTCTCGAGCGAGGTAACTGATCAAAGTGATCGATTGTATGCGCTTCTTGCGCTTCAGAATGACACCAGCCTCACGCCGCGGTCCAAGGCTGATTACACCATCTCAACGACACAAGCTTACGTTATGTTCTCTGCAGCTTTGGGCCAGACTAAAGAATCTGTGGTACATTTAGGAGCCACTCGCGATAGTGAAGATTCCCGTATGCTTTCGTGACAGTGAGGGTGTGTATTGGGCAGAATATGGCGCAGAAGAGTTGGTGTTGGTGTGACCAAAGCTACCAGACCTATATACCACAGTAGAGCATCACCTTCAACCATCGAGTTCGATTGTTGGTTGAACAGTATCGAGTTTATCTCGAGTGAAATGCACCATCAGATGATTGCCAAATACACACTCCGCGATGGATATCTATGCAGCCCCTCCATAAAACCCAAGCAGGCCCGGACGCCAATGCTATGCATTCGCTGGGGCATTCACCCAGACTTTGAAAAGTTCGCCAAACGCCGATAGATATCAAAGATGCGTGGCGCTTCTTCTACGCCAGATATCTATATGAATCCACTTTAGCTCCTTCCATACGTTCAAGATATTCGCGCTCGATTAAGGACTCAATACGCTTCTTGATCATATTGACCTCAGGCTTGAATTGTGCCGCTAGTTGTCCAAGTGTCTCCATAACCAGTTGCTGATGCGAGAGCTCCTTGCGTTGTCTGTTCAACTGTCAGATTTTTTCCCTTCACAGCGCCCTGGGTTATACATACTTCATGATTCTAACAACGGCCGCCTCGATGCAGAATTGCCGCGAATCATCATTCTTCTTCTCGGTCTCTCGTCGCTCACGATCACTCTCAACCTTGTTTCCGCTACTGACGACACCGACTTTAATCTTGACGAACTTGCCGTTGAAGCCTTCATTGAACGAAAACCTATCGGTAGGCTTAACGTCCTTGGACATGGGCTCCTTAATCAAGATGCGCGTCTTCGGCGCTACAGCTAGTGATTGCAGGTTCCTGACGAGATCGTTATCTGGAATGTTCGTCCGAGCTTGGATCTCTTCAAACGTCAAGTGTTGATCTACAGGTAGCTCGTTAAACAGAAGCAGGATGACCATGCCGTAAGTCGACACGTTGAGATCATGTCGGCGCTCCTTGAAGGACCCATCCTTCTGCTGAACTCTGGGAAATACTGCTTTGATGTCCGCGGAACCCATGTTGGCCAGCCAGGTCAGCTGTCGCCCAGAGTGCTTTTCACTGTAGAACTTCTCGAAGCCACGCTTGACCTTCTCCACCACAGCAGGGAAATTGCACCGCGGTCGCTGGTCCTCTTCGTCGGCAGCAGCACCACCCATGGTTTCA
The DNA here is from genome assembly GCA_027946455.1 of Neocucurbitaria cava. NCBI lineage: Eukaryota > Fungi > Ascomycota > Dothideomycetes > Pleosporales > Cucurbitariaceae > Neocucurbitaria > Neocucurbitaria cava. The sequence goes on along the minus strand of JAPEUY010000003.1, from coordinate 1,480,300 downwards.
AGAGGCCACGTCATACTAGTCAGGACGTTGATTGCCAGTTCGATACGCTTTGGATCCTTGTCGCCTAGACCCTCGACATGCTTTTTGAAACCGGCCGTAAGCTCCTCGGAGATGGTCATGTCTTTGAACATGGCTTCTAGCTTCAATGTGAAGTTGTTGCCGAGCTCAATCTTCATCTTTGAGATCATCTGCTTCTCCACTTCGTTGCTGATTGACTTGTTCATCAATAAGCGCCGGCAAAGGTGCTTCTTGTAATAGCGCTCGAATAGGTCCTTATCCTGCACGTACCGCAGGAGGATGATGGCTTTATCTAATACCACATCGATCTCCGTCTCCGTCTTGCCTTTAATGCCCTTTTTCATATTCTCGTCGATGAAGAGTGAGATGTACTCGGAGGACCGCGGGAATGTTGGTGAATTGATGAACTCCGCAAAACTCCTCGTTTGAGCTTGCTGTAAGAGAGGATCCGATTCGAACGATTCTCTCCAGATCTTATCGAACTTATCTTTCAGGGAGAGCACATCTTCAACCCATTTGATCGCGGCGACCGTCTGTTGATTGAGGTTCTTCTCTTGCACTGCGCCCTTGACTTTATCTGCGGAGTCGGCCGGAGGTACAGTAGCAGGCGCCTGGGATGCAGCAATGGCGTCATTGTTGATATCGGAGCCCATATCCACAATGCGTTTCTGGATAGATCGCGTAGTCTCCACCTTTTTATCGTCGACGCGCTTGTTCAAATCATATATGAGGTTCAGTTCCTCCAGCCTGTCGTTGTTGATCATGAAGCGGACTCCGCTCTCCATCTCTACCAGCTCGTGTATTCGGTTCTTGATGAGCTCGTCCTCGACGACCTTCTGGATCCTGGGGCCAGTGCTTTCCAGGAGCGTCTGTTTGCAACGCTCGTCTTCCTCGTATATCCGCCGTCGTGCATGCTTGCAATATACACCCGCATTGGAATCGCGCAACAGGAGCTCGGATTCGATTCGATAGAAAGTCCTGCTGGTGTCTAGGTACTCCTTTTCGAAGGAAGTGTTGTATAGACGCTGCCCTTCGGACTCGATCTCGTCTTGGTGCAGCTCGTCAAGCATCCGTACGCAGGATCTGATGAGGTGTTTATCAATGACATCGCCATCGCGCTCCATCTGGATCTGGTCGAGGATGATGTGGTTCAGAAGGCCAAGAACAGCTCGGGTGTCGGTCTCGGAGACTTGGGAGTGGAGGATTTGATCGCGGAATAGGACCATGGCGGCATGGAAAATGGACGGTCGCCGATGGTCCGCACAGTAGACACGGTCCTTATCAAACCGGGCCAAGTTAGCTGCAGTTGTTCACCATGGTGGGTGGGACGCTGATCTTACCATGTACATCAACACGTCTGCCAGCATGCTCGTGCAGACTCGGTGGTCCCCCCATGCTTGATTCAGGCCCTTCAAGAACTTCTCGCCGGCCACACGACGCTCGTTGGTCGTTGTTCCGCCGACGCTCTGCGCGTTGGCGAGGAGGTTGGGCGAGAGCAGCTGCTGGATGGATGCGCGGACCTCGCTACTCAGCCAGTTGCTCTCGAAGTCATGCACCTTGTTGTACAGATCCTCACCCTTCTTCTTCAGCACGATACGATAGGCGTGGCGGTACAACTCTTCGTACGAGAGCTTGGAAGCATTCTTGGTGTGGATCTCGCGGAAGGCAGCCTCGATGGTGGCCCATGTGTTCTCAAAGTCGAGCTCGTCGCCATGGAGTCCCTGTGTTGGTGGCATTGTCAGTCAGGATGTGCAGACAGGCGGTTTGGAGAGGCAGGCCATGGCCGAGGCGCAGCCCCAAGACACGGTGAAGGTCCCAGACATACCCTGCGTGGCGGCCGTATACGCTGTCTACCCCTTCCTGCAATCATGGTGCCCTGGATCCTGCACCTGGGCAAGCTAGCTGGGCGCTGGAGAGCTTCTTCACGGCCGGCAGCGGACGTGGGCTGGTGGTTGAGGCGCGGTGGCGGCGTGACGGCGTGGCAGCGTGGCAGCGAGCAGTCGTGATGCTGCGAGGAACCCAAGCGCAGGTGTACGGGCTGGGGGGCAATGGCACAGCACGAAGCGACGCCGTGAATGGTGCGGGTGCAGGCGCGCGCAGTGGTGAGGTGAGTGAGTGTCCGGGCGCGCGGTCTCGGCGGGGGTCTTTGCCCGCAAGCAGCTGGCAGCGTTGGCGTCATGGCTCGGTGGAGGCGGCTTTTGCCCGCTGCACCTGCTTCTTTCCTGTCACCGCAAGGCGCCCAAGCCCTCTCTTTCTGCGTGCGCCGTGTACACCTCCATGCTCTTCGTATCTCGAGCTCCTGTCGCTGGCCATACGGCCGCAATGCGCGCGTCTACGTCTATGTCTTCTCTGCGCGCTTTCGCGCGGCCACGCGCCCCCCGAGCCGGACGAGCTTTGCATGCAGCGCGCATTCCAGCACCCGCAAGACGCCCCTTCCCTACACCGCGAACGTCAGCAGCCCCTCGCCCTCTCCCTGTGTTGTCACGAGCGCACCTGCCCGCCACGGCCCGCTTCGAGTCCAGCGCTGCCTCACCTGTGTCGACCGCAGCCCCAGAGTCGCGACTGGACCGCGACCAGGTCCCGTCCTACGAGCTTACCTTTACATGCAACGTCTGCAAGACACGCTCGTCGCATCGCTTGTCCAAGCAGGGCTACCACCATGGGACCGTCCTGATATCATGTCCGGACTGCAAGAACCGGCACTTGATCAGTGACCATCTCAAGGTACGTCGGAATCATGTCCAGGAAACGGTCGCATGGCGGCTAATTTTGCCTAGATCTTCTCAGACAAGTCGGTGACTATCGAAGACCTGATGCGAGAAAAGGGAAATCTGGTCAAGAAAGGCTCCTTGAGCGCGGAAGGCGATGTCGAGTTCTGGGACGACGGGAGCTCGACTCCTCGATCCGCCCACTTTCATCCCGACTCCAGACCCAAGGGCGACGACCGATTCACCAAGCAGCCAGCGTCGTCGAAGCCATCGCAAGACTGAATCAAGCGAATCGAAAACCACAGCTGCTGGTCGGCATAACGATACCCTGTACGATGCCTGACGATTTGTAAAACATCATAGCGTTCGGATAGTTCTTTATTCAACTTCGCAACCATTGTCTTCTTGACGATGTCTGTCCTGTAGCTGTAGCTGTAGCGCGCCATCCCTAGCTTTCTTCCGCTAGTACGTCCAACGAGTGGATATACTCAATGCAAAGGCTCCGCCCCACGGAGCATACCCTTTGCGAAAAACAGTGCTACATGTCGACAGACAGGAGATTTTCGTTATTCCTGCTAAGCGCTGTCACGGCATTACTATATCAAAGTACTGCAAGACTCAGAGTAGCTAACCTCGAGATAGTATCGGCGTGCTTGAGTTCAACCCAGTTATGGTGTTTCGGGAGAACCCCCTACTTCTGCTTCAATGCTGATATACATTGTAATGACGAACCAGCAACACCGTTACAGTGATGAACGAAATTTGACCAAGTCAGCGAAGCTCCTTGCTAGTGTTCTCTCGCAAGCTGTGAACTCGGGCGCAATGCCATCAAAACTCCAGCATGAGCAGATGTGTCGGCCAGTATCTACATCCACTGACGACGTGCATATTTATGAGCACTCAAAGCTTCGCAACCAGGGGTATATCGAGGAGGTCGAAGTCCTGTCATCATCTTGATGAACACTGGTCGTTAGTGCCTCGCAACTTCGGTGCAGCGTTCAAACCCGTCCGCAGAAATAACTATGTGTCTTTACGGCGGTTTTTCACATGTCACGGTGGTGATGTTTGCAGTAAAAGGCTTCGTGATTGGTGCGTCGAATAAAAACACTAATTTTTCCATACCGCCATAGCGTGACGCGCAACGGTAGATACCGGCGCTTACAGGCGTGGCGTGGGGTACATTCCGAACAACGTTTCTGGCGGTTTGTCACAAGTTATATATTGATAAATTTCAAAATCTTTCATCAAAGCAGCTGGAATCGCCCCAGCATCTTGATTACAACAAGCACCAGGCGTGGTGGCGGAGTGGTTATCGCGCAAGACTAGAAATCTTGTTCCTTCGGGAGCGTCAGTTCGAATCTGGCCCACGTCGTTTTTTGCCGTTGTTTCTTTTGCCGTCGAGCTGATACCACGGAGAGAGGGAGGGCCGTTCTTTCTAGCGGCCTACGTGTGTTCTAGATCCATCACTTTTTGCTCTCTTATCCATACGAAATAGCTCGTTGTTAGTGAGTTGTAGGCTCCTTGCTAAGGTATTCACGACTCCGCAGCGCAACACACTACGATGAGTAAATCTTATTTTGTGTATCTACACAATGTATCTAGCCCTTATTGTACCCTTCTGGACTAGGTGTTGTGGGCACGGGCTGTCTAGACTATTAGCATGTAACGTAGTGGTATAACATCTCAAGGATGTGCCAGTGTGGAATCTTTTTGGACCATGGCAGTGAGGAGTAAGGTTGAAGGCGGGATGGTATGCGTGCAATCCAAGTTCATCATCAAAGGTAGTATAGCAGTTGTATTCCAATCAGACCTGATTTTATGTGCTAAGGACCGGGAGAACATCATGTTCTTGAAATACAATGTTCCTCACTCTTGCTACAGTTCGTCCAGTACACTAGTGTCGAGGAATTTCTCCAACTCCGTTCGCGGAATTGGCGTTCTCTTATCCATTGTCGCCAAATACGCATCCTCTTTCACTAGAAATTCCACGAGTTCCTTAGCATCCCAGCGGCCACTCCACTTGTGATCTCCCCACACAGCTTTTACGACAGGCGCATCCATGCCGACTGCCTTGGCCACGAAATCGTATATTCCAGCCTTCTCCGGCTCATTGGTGAAAACGTCTAGAGTTTTGTTGAGCGCACGTACAAATTCTACCACATCTTTTCGCTTATTTGGGTCGTTGAGTACGTCTGTGGTCGAGTAAAGGGCGTAGACTTCCCGATATATGGAAGCATTTTGGAAGAGGACTGCGTTTTGGCCGAGAGCTTGAGCGCCCAATTCCACAGCTGGCTCCCAGATACCAAAGGCGTCAATTGCGCCCGACTTAAGCTGTTGAGGCAAGGTGTTCGAGGCGCAGGGTGCCTTCATACACACATCTGTGACGATCAACGCACAGTCAATGAAACGATCTCAAGGTTGATAGTATTTTTCGTTCGATAGTGAGTCGGTACTAAGGGCATTTGCTCACAAAGACTGAGACAATGGGAGTGCATCATGATTTGTTCGCATTCAAATGATAGACTTACTATCACAATGTTAGTAACCGACATTTATAGATGACTGAATGGTATCCGTATAGCAGGCTTACCTTCCGTTAACAATTGTGTAGTCCCCCTGATTCACACCGACATTCTTCATCATCATATCCACGAAGACATTCGCACTAGTCCCTTGGATACTGCCAATCTTCTTGCCCTTCAAGTCCGCCAAAGACTTGATTCCCTTGGAACCATCGGCCACGATCCGATATGCTACTTCGCAGATGATGTATATGAGGCGGATGTTGCGGTGACTGGCATACTGTTTCAATCCTTGTGTTTCAGCGTTGGCAGCCAAGTCAAACGATTTGTCAGTTGCGAGGTTGGCGACGCCACCAGAAGTTAGGCTTGCTGAAGAGGAGCCTTTGTAGAAGTTTTTGATGGCATAGGGCTGAGGTGTGTGTTCGATCCAGGCAAGAGATGTTCCGACTTTGAGAGCGGCCCCGATGTTCAAGTACAGAAGGATTATCCCGAGGAAAATAAAGCATTGCATGTTGAAAAGCGATGTTGGCTAGTTTGCTGACTTCAATGAAGACACCTTGAGACCGGAACACATCAATCGAACACATCCCTTATCTTCGTTCACTCGCCATTCAAACACATGATTCTTCTTGCGTAGTCAGGTTTCGGTTGGTTCTGCTGTACTAAGTGTGTCGATATCGATACAGGGGTTCCGCTATTGAACCATATTAATTCCCCGATCAACCATGTGCGGCCTCACGACATTTCCGCCTATCGTTCGTCAGTGTACAAGTGCCGACGTAGAGGCGACTTTTGATCTAGTCTGGGGAGATCGTTGCGTGCTAACCTCCGATGCATATATAGGGGTTTCACAATTGCCGTTCATCGGTAATGGATCTTGTGAACGGTAGTCGCGCGAATAGTATGATCACAGATTGTCAGAGACATATAAACTACAGCTATTCGGATTGACGACTGCTCAAGTGTGACGTAGAATGGAGGGGGTACGGGAACACAGAGATTGATCGTGATTTATGATAATTTTGATTCATCAACCAAGGAAGGAAGGCCGTCCAAAATAACACCACACGCCATGGGATCCAGTATCCTAATTAGCCTAACGCCAGATATGCTATCTTTGAGTGGTTTGTTGAGATATAGAATGAGTTCTTTGCTTGGAGAAACAAGAAACGGCAAGACTGTTTGACCATCGAGAACGAGCCCTCTTCGCTAATGGCTCTGGATCCAGCCCAACATCTGTCCGAATGCTTGCGCTTGCGATTGCTTGATCTTAGAATCTTCATAGTCCCCATAAACGGCAAATCCATGTGGTACGCCGGAGAAGACTTGGATCTCGTGCTCGACCTTGTTAGTTTCCATTGCTCTCCGCCCCGGGGTCAAGACATCTTCCTCGGACAACATCGGATCATTCTCTACAGCGGCAAAGTAGACGGGTGACTTTACGGCTACCAGGTCTTCCTTGGTTAACATCGTTGGGTGAGCGACGGCTCCGGCCTTGAGCACAGGTTCTTTGTTGATAGTTCCTTGCTCTTCGTCCTTGGGTGCTGCCGGGCCCCAAGCAATTGTATCCGGATGCTCGCCGGCCAAGACGAGGATATACTTGGCACCAAAGCAGTAGCCTACGCCGTATACACCTCCTCCGTTGGCGACGGCGTCTGCGAATTCTTCTTTCGCCCCCTCTATAACCTTGTGCAGTACCGGGAGGACCTTTTCTGGTGTATGCCTCGCCAGCCACATGTCGATCATGAAGGACTTGATGCCTTCGGCGGTCCTCAGCTTGATTGACTCTAGCCACGAAGCTTCTTGTGAAATCTCCGTCATGTCAACACTGTTGGGCGCTGGGTCGTTGTCGAACTGGTCAGGCATGACGACCAGGAATCCTTCCGAAGCATACTTGTCGGCTTGCAACTGGTTGTTCGTCGACTTGACCCCCGTGCCACCCGTAAGCAGAAGCAGGAGTTTCGAGGGCGCGTGTGGGTAGTCGGCAGGTTTCGCGACATAGCACTCGACGCCGCCTATTCTTGTGAGGTCGCCTGTCGGCGCCTCGCCGGACGGGGTTGGCCGATCCGATGTGCAGTGTTCCTGAACAGTCACTACGATGCTTACACGTCGTGTGGAAGGCGAGAAGCAATGGGAATGTCTTCTGACTTACACCCATGCTCGGGCCCTCTTGTGCTCTGGTGTCTCCGGGAAAGACGCTCTGCTCCGCCGGCGCTTCAGCTTGCTCCTGCGCATCGCTCTCCGGCGCCCGCGTCGCAATGTCGTTGTTTGCCATGGTGTTTATGTGTGTTGCGTGCGACGTCGCGGGAATGTGCGTGTGCAGAGGGTGCCTGCGTGTTTACTGTATATCGAGGACCCCCGCCGCCGATTACGTATGCAGCTCATTCTACGCCCGAACTGGGTAGGGCGGGGTCAAAGTGCATCACGTGACTGACGCGTCGACGCGACTTCTCCAGACCCGTCTGGTTCTTTTGACGAGACAGTACCGCGCCGCCACAGACACCGCACAACACACACCACCACACTGCACGCGTCCACCAGCGGAGAGTCACCATGGCAGAACAGGCGATTACGCAGGGCGCTATCAAGTAGGCAGAAGTAGAAACGGGCACGCAGCACAACTGACGGCGAACAGAAGCATCTTTGAGCCGAGTGGCTGCTTCGTTGAGCATCCAGTCATGCAATGCGTGCAGATCAAGACCATGGAGCCCAAGGCGGGCGATGCCAACCCCGTACAGCGCTTCCGTGTCGTCCTGAGCGACATCCGCAACTTTGTTCAGACTATGATTGCGACGAGTATGTCAAGCCTCCATAGCGAATACACGGAACGACACTGATTACGTACAGCGGCCAACGACATTGTCACCTCCGGACAGCTCAAGAAGGGCTCCATAGTACGGCTGTTCAAGTACAATCCCCAGCGAGTCAAAGACAAGAAGTATGCCCTACTGACATCGACTTCTTCTTGCATCGGTGCTGACATGGACGCAGCATCCTCATCATCATGGAACTCGAAGTGCTTCCGCAGTACGGCGAACTTGAGAAGATTGGACAGCCCGAGGCCTTGTTGGACGCAACAGCGGAACCACAACCTGCCGCTATCACGGGCAACAACTTCTACGGTTCCAAGCCAGCACCTGCGCCGCAGCAACAGCAGAGGTCGCTTCCTGTTCACCAGAGCAACCCTGGCACATCTTCACACCCGCATCTATATCCCATCGAGTCCCTGTCCCCATACGCACACAAGTGGACGATCCGCGCGCGATGCACCAGCAAAAGCGACATGAGGGAGTGGCACAATCAGAAGGGAACCGGAAAGCTGTTCAGCGTGAATCTGCTAGATGACACTGGCGAGATCAAGGCTACAGCGTTTACCGAGGTCGCCGACAAGCTCTTTCCCATGTTCGAAGAAGGCGTGGTGTACTATATCTCGGCACCGTGCAGGGTTACGCTTGCGAAGAAGCAATTTACCAATCTACCCAACGACTATGAATTGCAGTTCGAGCGGGACACAGAGGTCGAGAAAGCAGCAGATCAAGACAACAAGCCGCAGATCCGATTTAACTTCACCAAGATCGGTGACTTGAACTCGGTAGAGAAGGACACAACAATCGATACTGTCGGTGTTCTGAAAGAAGTTGCTGAGGTCACCACGATCACATCGAAGAACACGAACAAGGACTTCAGCAAGAGGGAGTTGACACTGGCAGATGACAGTCAAACATCAGTACGGCTTACCATTTGGGGCAAGACAGCAGAAAGCTTCGAGGCACCGCTGGAGTCGATTATTGCATTCAAGGGTGTGAAGGTGTCAGACTTCGGGGGACGCAGCCTTAGTCTTTTAAGCTCCGGCTCCATGATGGTTGACCCAGACATTGACGAAGCACATAAGCTGCGAGGATGGTTCAACGCTATTGGCCAAAACGTCACATTCAATACCCATCAAAATATGTCAACAAGCTCTGGGGGCGCCAAGAATGATGCAAAAATCATCTCCCAGGTCATCGAAGAGGAGAGCTACCTTCAAGACACCCCTTCATACTTGAGTATCAGGGCATCTGTTGTATACGTCAAGAATACGGTGGTGGCATATCCAGCATGCTCAACGCCTGGCTGCAACAAGAAAGTTATTGAGGAAAATCCCGGCTCCTGGTGGTGTGAGAAGTGCCAGGCTACCTTCCCAGAACCCAACTATCGCTACGTATTGAGCGTCAATGTTGCGGATCACACTGGCACCCTCTGGCTTAGCTGTTTCGATGAGGCTGGACAGGCGATCGTTGGCATGTCGGCCAATGAAGCGATGAAGATCAAGATGGACGATGATGAGAATCAAACCACGAACTTCATGACCGTCATGCAAGATGCTACCTGCAAGACGTTCAACTTCAGGGTGCGGGCAAAGATGGAGACGTACCAGGATCAGCCGAAGTAAGCTATCTGTTTACCCGCTTCTTACATCACTGCTAACTCAGGGAAGGCCTCGATACCAAGTTATGAATATGTACCCGCTCAATTATGCGCAGGAAGCCAACAAGCTTGCCCAGCTCATCAAGCAGTACGACATGAACGATGATAGCTTGTTTGTGAATTAGAATCGATTACACACGAGAGGTTTGTTTGCCGTAGTGCTGGTCATGCCGAACCGAGGCTAAACATTGTTTTTCCACGGTAATGATGCAACGAAATAATGTAGATGGAAGTGGTGTCGCATGTCTGTAGACTCGGTATATCAAATACTACACCTGAGCAGATGCTCGACACTAGTGGAAACATAGGGAAGCTGGCCTGTTTTGCTTTGTTCGATATGTATCCCGCCGAGTTCAAGCTCCATAAAATCGTAGATTTGCCCCACCAACGTCATTACCAATCATTCCGCAGCTACCGGAACGGATTCGGAAAAGACGTCCATCAACTCTCGTCATTGTCCTCAAACATTTTAACCAACCGTTTGGTGATTGATCCTCATAATTGACACATCCTTTGTTTTGATTTCCTACTTACCCCGAAACCAACCGATCGATATTGCATTTATTAAAAATGGGCGACACAATGCGCGCCGTAGGTCCGTATAAGTATTACTTTCCTCAGAACTCAGCATACTCAAACAAAATGTAGACATCAAGAATGGCAAAGGCGCAATTGACGCCCTCCATATCGCTGACGTGCCCAAACCAAAACTTGGCAAGTCCCAAGCACTCGTCAAGATCAAGGCATTCGGATTAAATCGCATGGACTTGTTGCAACGTGAAGGACAATACCCAGTACCGCCTGGAGCATCTAAGATTCTTGGTGTTGAATTCTCCGGCACAATTGCAGAGCTTAGTGAGGAAGGTGGTGGTAAAGAGGGGTTCAAGAAGGGAGACGAGGTTTTTGGGCTGGCGTATGGTGGTGCATATGCCGAGTATATCGCCGTCAGCACGCACATGCTGGTTAGGAAGCCAAAAGAGTTGAGCTGGGAACAATGTGCTGGTATCCCTGAGGTAAAAGCAGATTCCCTTGCTTCATTCCTTTCCACTTCATGACGTACTTCCTATGTTCTCGTGGGATTAAGATGGCTAACGTATGATTCGACTTAGACATGGATTACAGCTACCCAAGCCATGTACCTTGTTGGCCATTTTTCCGCGGGCAAGTCCATTCTCTGGCATGCAGCCGCATCATCCGTCTCGATTTCCGGCATTCAGCTCGCCCTCGCCGACTCCGCCTCTGCCGTCTACGCTACTGCGCGTCAAGACTCTAAATGCGATTTCGCGGTCAAGGAGCTTGGCGCAACAGCTGCCTTCAACACCACGAGCCAAAATTGGGTTGAAGAAGTCATGAAAGCTACGGACAACAAGGGCGTAGACATCATTGTCGACTTCATTGGTGCGAGTTACTTCCAGCAAAACCTTGACGCTGTCGCAAAGGATGGTGTGATTGTGAACTTGGGATTCATGGGTGGCACGAAGGTACCTGAGGGTACGGACATCAGTGCGTTCATCAGAAAACGGTGTACTTTTGTTGGCAGCAGTTTGAGGAGTCGGGATGAGGAATATCAAGGAAAACTCAGAGACCAGCTTGTGGAGCATGTACTCCCAAAGTTCAAAGAAGGGAGTTTCAAGTTGTTCGTTGAGAAGGTTCTGCCGTGGGAGCAGATTCAGGATGCACATCGTTTGTTGGAGGAGAATAAGACGAAGGGCAAAGTGATATGTACAATATCATAGGCATGTCCTGTCCTTGTTTGACCTGAGCTCGTCTGAATTGCAAAGTCGCCTGTCCTTCAGGTTTGATGGCCTCCTATTTAAATGATAGTGTGAATCGTCCACGTTTGATTGCTCTTGCGCCACTATACCATGATGGTAGGCCGTTTCCTTGTTAAGTAATTCCAAGTTCAGTGCCTAGAAATAAGTTGATGTTTTTTCACGTAAAGCCTAAGTTTGCACTTCAGGAACCGGCTGTTTCATATCAGTTCTACGTCTCCAGTCCCTGTGCCGACAGCCCACGGCCTGATCGCACTCCACCTCACAACCCATACATCCCCTCTCTTTATCTCAAATCTCCGATCTGTGCCCTCAACGAACACCTCGCCTACATCCCTTAACGCCCGAATAAATACAGCCTTGTCTTCATCTGGCCTATCTATCATACTGATGCCACCTGTTGTATCGTCTAAGCGCTGTAGTGAGACTGGGAATTGACCAAGGAATGAGGAGGAATAGTGCGATGAGAGGAGAGTTTGGTGGGACGTGAGGTACTGGTACTCGGAGGGCGAAAGAAGTGGAGTCAAGGTCTCAAGGGAGGCTGCGTGTTGCGCTTGGATGTGCAGCGGATGCATGTCAATCTAGCGAGAAGGTTAGTATGCCACGTGCGTCAGCAGACGGATTGATAGATGCCTTTTTTATCCTCGCCCTCAAAAAGCTTCTCACCAGAAACTTGAATCTTTCTAATTCCGTTTGGTAGATGATCAGTCTGAAGTTCGTCTTGGGGTCCATATTGCCCGTTTGGTCTTCAACCAGCTCAATCTGGCTGCGACATTAGCAGACTTTCACTGCGCATATCCACACCCTCCTCAAGCATCGTCATACCTGTCTCCGTATTGCCTTTAACACCCTGTCCATGAGATCGCCCGGCCACGAAAGGATCTCAGGCGCAACCCTTTCCGCAACCCAGGACCGGGTCAATTCCTGTAGATCATATGCCTCTTGCGGCGTCGAGTCGACCGCAGCTTCAGCAAGTATGTCGTCTATATCCATTGGGAGTTGTGGGCAGAGCTCTGTGCGAGGTGTGACAGCGATCGCCGGGCACGCTATGAGGGGGACGAGGACGAAGTTCGAGCTGGCCAGTCAGAGGGCGAATGGTGTATCAGGGATTTGGCAGACATCCGCAGGTATGAGTACTGAGGCTAGTCAAGACTATGAGATAGTACTTGTGACGCATGTGCGAGGTGTTGGCGTGCAGCATGCGGGATGACGGGCATTGGCATTGCAGCGGGATGTGGGGTGGCATCGCGCTAGTGTGACGCGACGCGACTGCGCCAAATTGTACTTGTTGAGCTTCGAGAAACTCAGAGACCAGGCGGCACAAAGGCGGTAGCTGGAGGCTTCAAAGTTAGTCAGTTTGGAACCCTCAAGTTGAGATTCGTCATGATGTCAAAACATTTCACGGCAGAATGAAGATGCATAAAAAAAGGTACTCTTCAATTTCAGACACGCGACAAGCAGAACTCTACAATCCACCTTCGCCAGGCCTGACCAACCGAGGCTACAAAGCTCTGTTGTGCAGGTCCCGCACTGTGAGGCTCACACCCCTAACCCTTTGTAGAGAATGGAAGTGGCATGTCGATTAAACCGCAGTCCGAAGCTAGGCTCCCCCAAATTGGAATTTACTCGAGGAATTCAATTCGACAATGCTAAGGAGAATGATATGCCGAGGATAGTAGAGCCGAAAATAACAACCGAGAGTTCATTGTGTTGTGGGGATGGATGCGAGATGGAGGCAGAGAAGTGTAGTGTGCTGTAGGAAGGAGCAGCACCATGCTGGTCATGATGTAGGAAGGCACATAGACCTGATTTGTATTTGGCTTCGTGATGATTCTGAGATTGTTCTGAGAACATTCAAGAGCAATATCTCAGCTCTGCAACGCATGGAAAGATCCGGTTGAGGATGGTAAAGACAAAGGAAATTAAGGAGCTTGCGAGGCAGCGATATACGGCTGCACAACGCTCGCTTAAAACAAGATGGGTATCCAGCAAGCCCTCTCGAGAAATGGTAACTATGCTCGGGCCAGCAGCACCGCAGCAATGGGTATAGAATGCAAGAAAACGGGGGATCGGACCAATCCTGACAATTCAGTTGCAGACTGTTATCGTCCGTCCAAGAAGTCCAAGATTGATGCAGGTCAAATGGTGATCGCTTGAACGCCTCAGGAGGAAATGGAAAGGTGACCAAAACGCCAATGCTGTGGGGCTCCAATGCAGCAATCGTAACAACGCCATGAGTCGATCCGCCGTGATTTAGGTGAGTATCGTGAAAAGTTCGTCGGCTACCGTGTGGGCTCAGTAGGAGGCCATGCGACGGGAAGCGCCTATCCGTCCAATATTGAGTGAGTCATCGCTAAGTGTGAATATGCTGCCTCCGCTTCTGGTGCGGCCGATAGCTGTAGGGCTGTCTTCCATTTGACAGGATTGTTGTCCGAAGGCGAAGGTCTGTGCTCGGTTCAATTTGGTACGTTGTTTGAGCTTGTTCAATCCGCGTTCGCAAGATTGCTCATGCTCCTTGGCATCCATGCGAAGGTAGTTCTGAGGATAGCATCGAGTCGAGTGTGCATAGTAGAAAGAACTGTAGCCACCATCAAGTATGTACACTTCAGGGAAAGAGAGAAGAGGATACTGATGAGCATTCTCTTTGCGGTCCTGGGAACGCACAAATTTGGCCCTGCACACGGTTAGTGGTTGAGGCTTGCCATCCCGGGAACTTGAACTAACATGAGTGGTGCACGATGTGCCGAATATTCGCAATGAAGAACAAGAAGAGTGTTAGCACTTGATGGGGCCTGGAAGAGACGCTCTGCCAGCTTCTCCTTGTCACAGAAGTTCAAGGCGCCCTCAATGTGTCCGCCCTTGTACTCATACTCGAAGCGGCAATCAATGACGACCTTGTTGTCATAGCAATGATCGTATGCACCGTCAAGGACATCAATCAGAGTGGAATGCGTGATGCGAGGGAGACTCTCGGGTTCGCTGGTAGTGAAGTGAGGAAGCTTCAACGCAGGCGTGTCATCAACGTCCATCACAGACTGAAGGCCGCTGGGTTGATAGTTGTCCTGGTCTTGCTTGGCATTCATCACGTCGCCTGGATGCTCAAACATACTCAAGGACCTTCTGAACTTGCTTGGTCGACGAGAAGGGGGACCAGCAGGTTTCCTGATGGCAGCGAGAGGCGAACCATTAGCACGAGACACTACGTTTGAGTTGAGGTGAAAAGGCTTGGGTTTCGATGCAAAGAGTGAACCATTGGAACCTGGGCGACGTTCCTGAGGCGGTGAGGCAGTAAAGCACTCATCCAGGGTCAGTGTTGATGTGTTTGAGAAATCGCCGCACCCAAACTTGAACGCAGGGAGTGGACTGTTCTCTTGGGCCTTGAAAGATACCGTGTTAGTCGAGTAGTTTTTGGTACGTGCGAGCGCTGGTCTGAGAAGAATGGACTTTCTACGACTGTGGCCCATTAGCATAAACTCGGCAGCATATTGCGTTGTGCACATACTCGTTCGCAGACACCGGCCTTGGAACCTCCAGCGTGGGTGTGGGGAATTGGGGAGGGGTGGGTAGCTCGCACGGAGAGAGCATATCGTCGTCTGTGTTCGGGCTAACTTCCGGGGACGGAGAGGGCAGTGGCAGGGACCGGTCGTTGATGAAGCTGAAGGGAGCTTTATGGGGCAGAGGGGAGATGTCCATCGAATCAGGCACAAAGCTCGGCGATGAGGAGGGAATTGGCGGAGTCGTTACGCCTTCCCATCTGACTGGTGGTGTCGTGGCTCCTTCTGTTTCGGAGCACATCAGCTTTGTGTCCCTTTCACACTCAATGCTTCGCCACTTACCCCGTGTGTCCAGCTGCTGAAAGAGGTTCGAAGTGAAGAGCGACCGGCGAGGGGTTGCGAGCTGAGGGCTAGGACAAAGAATATTAGCACCGAGATTGGGGGGCTCCTGCGCAAGGGAGGATATACCTTTGGTCTACATGCAGATTGGAGGACATGTCGGCGGCCAGACTCGCAGTAGGCGACGACCCTCGCATCGGCTGCAGGGTGAAGTAGTCGGAGCCGCCCTTCCTCATGCTCATATCTCTGAAATTGAAGCTCTTGGGACCCAGGCTGTGTGCGGAGAACAGCGGCTTCGAAGGTGGCAGATCGCGTCTGTAGCCCCACGGTCCAGGAATCGGCGGCGGGTGCATTGCGGCGAGAGGTGAAGACATCTCCATGATGGCGGCGGGTGCCTGGCTGGTCGTCGTGCCGGGCAACGTCTGCGATAACGAGCGTTTGCGGGCGGCGATCGTCACTCAATGGCGGCGGAGGGCAGCAACTGGCGGCTGGCGTGCAACCGATAAGCATACAAGACAAGAAAACTAATTCCAATCTGAAGATGCTCGCAGTAAATAGCCTCGCAGCTCGCACTGTCTGAGGAGGTGGCCGAGTGAAGGGTTACTGGCTCGATGTAGACATGGGGTCTTGCACGAGTAGCGGGTGTGGAGAGTGAACGTGGGTAGCAATTGCCGTGGCGGTAGCAATGTCCAACAAGCAAACGACCGACGTCCAGTACCCACGACCTTCTTGAGAGAGGGGGATGGGCCTTCTTGGGTGCGAGAAGGGTGAAGAAGAAGAGGGCAAGGCGAGGTCATCCAGCTTGATTTGAGGCTGCCGAGCTTGCATCGCTGCTGGGGTAACAAGCAGTAGTGAGGTTAGAGCGGGCCTGAGCTCTAAGCGCTGCACACCGGAGGCCTCACCACTGGCACCAATATTATGCCTGCGCGCGGCCCTGGCAGCGGGAGGGCCTAGAGGGATGGGGCAGTTTGCTGCGCCGCTAGATAGCAGGACATGCACTCTGATGCGAGCCACGCTGATCCGCTGGCTCTAATTGCTGCTGCGAAGGCCCGCAGGTACGCCGGCCGCTGATTTGATCGCGATCGCACATCAACCAAGGTACCACTGCAACTAGGCACGCCCGCGTCAAAGGTAAACAACAGTTCGCAGCACGCTGTCACGCCCGGCGACACACGCCGCCCACGGCACAAACACTCTGTATCTGACGGCTCCTGCTTCAGCAGGCGGCGCTCTGCCATGCAGCGGCCGCACTAGGTACCTATGTAGGTAGGTGGGCTGCTCGCTTTTTGCACGCCATGCCTCCCATGTCTCCGTTGCCAGAGCAGTATGGCACGGATCCCGTCCCTGCGAGCCTGCTCCCTGTCCTCGGGCAAAATTGTGTGAAACGACGACTTCCCTCTCCGCTTAAACTCGCGCCGGCTGCCGTGCACGCAGACTCGTCTCCGACCGCGCCTGCGAGCCCTGCCTCTAGGCCTTGTACATACATAGCCGTGAGCCAGCCTGCGTAACCCAGAGATGCGCCCGTTACCAAGGGATACCAGACTGCTGCTCTCCCTCTCTCGCGGCGACCACTGGAGTCTTGGCCCGCGGCTACGCAGGCTGCACATGACCCCGCAACGAGCCTCGCAAACAGCCCGTCTGCTGCTTCAATGTTTGACGCGGTAAATCCGGTGTCAGCTCGCGGGGCCTGTCGTCATCGCCGCCAGCAGCTGCTTGGCACTCTCTGCCAGGGAAACGGCGTCGTGTAAGAAGGTGGCGGCGCGCTGTCATTGGCCTGCGCGCCGCATCCTGAAGCAGGAGTGGCCTCGCCCCCGGTCTGATTGGGCGGGCGGGAGATATTCGCAGTCTGAATTCGTGCAGCGAGACCGACGTTGCAGGCGCCTCAGGCTGACGAAGGGTGCTCGACACGGCCCGTGAAGCTCTGATCTTACAGCCTTATGCCGCTTCCGGATGCATAAAACCGGAATGGCCTTGCTCCACGAGCAGACCGTCCCTTAGTGTCCTGCTCGCCATCGAACTGCGGCTCCCACATCTCGATCGCGACACGTCCAGACGTCATAGTCGTCAAAAGGGATTGCAAACTTCCCAGTTTGCCTTTTTGTCCAACTTGTTTGCATCGTATTGGGACAGTTGTCAACGTGATCGACAGGACGCAATTCGGGGTTGCCGGGGGCTGTGGCTACCTCTTGCATCTGCGGCGAGCTGAACATCGTTCGAGAACACCAGACTACCGAGCAAACCGCAGTGCACAAAATCTTCATAGCCGGCAAGCCTCGTTGGACCCAGCGACCCCTCCTCCTGTGGACCTGAGAGGCTAGGAACGGCGCTTATGCCGAGCGCCTGCAAATTGTCGCGTGTCGTCTCCAGGTGGACGCGTTCGCTCGCCGTACACAAATAACCCGAGGATACGCATCGTGTACGCGATCACGAGACTTTGTCAGACAATGCGACATGGATGCTGATACCCCAGACCCGCTGGGAGAACCTCGCGTTTCAGAACCCTGGAGTTCTGCAAGGTGACTGATGAGAATTTAGGCTTAAATTATCATCATTGTCAGCACTCGGTCGAAGGCCTCCGAACTCTGCGCACCCAATGTTCCTTTGGTGGTCTCCCAAGGTTGCATACGCTGTTGCTCGGGGTTACTGAGTCGGTGGAATACCTACTTGACAAGGACAAGATCTACACAATTCTTCAATTATGGACCGTTACCGCACCTGTTGCAAACACAACACTATTATGCAAACGTGAATGATGAAATTCTCAACTAAGGCTGAACAGACTTTGCCTCCATTTGCTGTGCTCTCAGCTGGTCTACATCCAATAACTTCAGTAGCTCGATTTGGTATCATGGTACACGCAGCATGCCGCTCCAACAGGACGAGGCGACTTCGTGGGAAGAAACATTGGATCTGTCTACGTACGCGGCTATCGCCGAAGCTTTCTCCTGTAGACCTAATCACGAAGAACTCGCGTCTTGAGTGCGACTATCAAGATTCCTGGGTCTTCTTCTTTAGAACCTACGAGGAGCTATTCAATACCTCCAACAGGCAATAGCTATTGGAACGTAGTTACAAGTAACTGGTTGCATATGGCTGCACATAGGAAATCGTCAAGAGCGTAAACCAAGACATGATTGATCTGCGAGAGACATGCGAAGGGCACAATATGGTTCCAAAGGTGTAAGTTATGCGGGGATCGGAAAAATCAAAATTCCGCGTTACAGTCTAACCCTAAATAGCCATAGCCTCGAAATCTTTCGAGCAAGAGTGAACTTTTCTTTGCTCTGAGAACCACAACAAATCTTGCAACCCGATCAGACACAGAAACTATGGGCAGTAAGATTCGAAAGAGAGGGCCCGATTCAAGCCTGGGAGACGACGTGAACGAGGCACCTGCAAAACGACGCCGACAAATCAACGAGTCGCACCTGAAGCTTTCTAAGCTATATGAAGACCTAGCTGCCGAATCAGATGACGTTCGCATTGAAGCTGCCAAACAACTCATCGTCAAGTTCTCGCCTGAGAACAAGCCTGCTGCTAAAGATGTGGAGGCAACATTGAGTCGCTTGATCAAGGGCCTCTGCAGTCAACGTAAAGCAGCTAGAGTTGGATTCTCGCTCACTCTCACCGAGTTATTGCGGCAAATATTTGGCTCCGGGAAGAATGCCATAGAGGGCCTGGAGCTTGATGTGGCCGGTATTGTGAAGATGGTCGAGGAGAAGACCAAGGTCGAGGGCAACGTGCCTGGAAGAGTAGGACATCGACTCCCACGATGAACGCCAACCAGTGCTAATCGAATACAGGAACGCCGAGACCATCTAATTGGTAAGCTCTTTGGCTACAAGGCTATAATGCAATCATCCATAGTTATTGAGCCGAAACTTTCCTTGGAATGCTGGAACGAGCTTCTAGACCACATATATGGAATGGCACGCGACATCCCCTGGCTACGTGAAGAATGCGGAATGGTACTTGTCGAGGCGGTGAGAAGCCTGAAAGCCCGAGCGCAGTACCAGAAGTGCGCTGAAGAGGTGATCAGACGTCTTTGCGCATTCAAGCTCGTATCCACACCCGAAGGCGTAGCAGTATGGCTTACTGTTCAAGCAATTTACGAGGATGCCCTACCAGATGGCATTTGGCATGTTAAGGATCCTTTGTCGAAGAGAGAGCGCACTCGTCTGGCTAAGATCTTGAAAGAGAACTTCCAAGGCGAAACAGAAGATGGGACAGACCGTGCCACTAAGACGGCGTCTGCGAATCCAAATCCTTCCTTCACTTGGGACTTAGTGTTGTCGGAAATCTTGCGAAGAGACGAGCAGAGCAGAAGCGATGCGAAAGAGGCATCGGAATTCCCGCAGTTTTGGGTCGACGCTATAGACAGTGAGCTCATTATCCCAATCTTGTGACTCCAGCTGACGGCGACAGGCAATCTTTTCTCCTCCACCTCCTCACATGAGCGCAAAGCATGGGGATTCAAGCTTTTAGGTAACATGATCACAAGAGTTCCAGACTGGGCTGTGCCCGCACTATTCAGTCCAAATCTAATGCGGACCATCATCAACCAAAGCAAGAAGGAGGACAGATTCCTCCACTCGGCCGCACTTACTTCTTTGCAGGCAGTATTGGCTAGAGTTCAGCGAGACAGCAGTACAGCCTTTCCGATCTTCGTCGCCCTTACCTCCAAGAATGGCAACGTAGAATTTGATCGAATCACCAAGACCAAGACCCTAGAGCACGTTCTCATATCAGCCGACGATGAGAGTCTGAGGAGGGCCGTACGCCATCTCAACTCCCTAGTTCTTCGTCCAGACAGCGAAGACCAAACAATTGCAGACAGCCGACGACATGTCATCGCCGACATGCTCTTGAACATTGTCAAACAATACCAACGGTACGATGAGCTAGTTGAGGATGTTGCTGAGAAAGACAATTGGCTCCGAAGAGCTTTAGAGATCTTAGTTGAGTATGCCTACTTCGTCCCAAGTCACGGCGCGAAGACAAGCAAAGTACCACTTCCTCCTATCAGTGAACGGACCAGGACGATATTCCAGGAGCGTCTCTCTTCATGCCTAACCAAACTGTTTGATGTCAATGTCAGCTCCCGCTCGGCCTTCGCTTTGATGGTTGTAAGCATGATAAGAAACAAGAGCAAATCTTCTAAGTCGCTGGACCCCTTTTTCAAGGCCGATAAATCCGTCACGAAAACCATAGAGGAAGCTTCTTTGACTTTGGACGCCATCTCTGCTCAGGTATACTACTGTTCTCACCCTCGTCGTGCCAAATTGACTAATTCAATCCTCTAGGGCTCCATAGCTGGAAACAAGATGGCCGCTGAAGGGTTTTTGCTTCTATACTCATTGACATTATTGCAAGCCTACAATGGCGAAGGAGATGCCGTCATGCTGCTCGATGATCTCGACGCTTCGCGCGCGGCGATGCTGAAAAAAGAGAAAGGTTCGACAGTTGAAGGTCAAGACGTCTTTGTCGAGATTATATTATCTTTCCTTGGTAATCCGCGTACGTTGTTTCGTAGAATTGGGGAGGAGGCTTTCTCGATTTTTGCGTCTGAGATTGGCGCTGACGGTTTGCGATCACTGACTGATATTCTCGATACCGAGGAAACCCTGGAGGGACAGAAAGAGCTATTCAATCAAGCGGATGACGATGCCGAACAAGATCAGTCAAGTGATGAGTCTGAAGATGAGTCGGACGTTGAAATGATTGACGGCCAATCACAAAATTCTGGAGATGATTTGCCAGACGCTTCAGCATCAGACAGTTCAACAAGCGAAAGCGGAAGCGACGAGAATGACGACGACGATAGCAGTGAAGATGATGCAGAGCTCACGCAGTTCAACAATCTATTGGCTCTGACGCTCCAGACATCAAAACCGAATCTTAACGGCGACGATGCCGAAGAGACGTCGGATGAATCAGACATGGACGATGAACAGATGATGGCACTCGATCCCCATCTCAGTCAAATCTTCCGGCAGCGAAGCAAAACAACAAGTAAGAAAAAGCAGCGAGAGGAAGCGAAACAAAATGTTGTCCAGTTTAAATCAAGGGTGCTTGATTTGCTGGCAATATATTTGGAGAAGCAGTACTCTAACCCACTGATACTCGACATGCTCCTTGCGATGCTCAGACGCACGCGCGCAAACGCGAACAAGCAGACGGGAGACAAGGCCGCCAAGATACTGAAGACATTCTTCGATACGCGCACGAAGCACAAAGCTCCACTACCAAAGCCCGAGGAGGTGGAAGCCGTGTGGGAAATCTTGAGAGATATTCATGAGGAGGCGAAGATGGGCGGCGGCGCCAAACTGCATGCGGAAGCGTGCAGCAGTGCCAGTTTGTACGTCGTTAAGGTTCTTGTCGGGCTGGATAAGAGCAATTACGCTGGCGTGGTGGACGTGTATGCTGGGACACAGAAGGGATGGTTCGCAGACAAGAAGTCTCGTCTACAACCAGTGCTCTTCACTCAGTTCCAGAACTGGTCTCTGAACGCGCGCCAACAAGGCAAGTAGGTAGAAGCAGACGGCTATGAGGATGCTAAGTAGCACACATAGCAATAGTGTAGCAGCTTGTAGGATAGCTTATTGAGTGTACGATAGACAATCCGTGCTACTTCTAACGTGATGATGGATTGCAGGTGGTTCCTGCCGAGCATAGCGGAAGTGCCCCACTAGTTACCTGGTCGGGAAGCTCAAGGTATGGCAGCCTACCTACCCCTCCTAAGCTCTCTTCTCCAGGAATCCGACTGCAGCAAACTCTCGCCGCCACAACGTGTCCCGCCCGTTTTCGTCTCTTATTCTACACGCATCTCCAAGCTCCAATACTGTCGCGTCCCAACTTCTGTCTATTTGCTGCCCGCTTTCAAGCCCTCAATGGCCTGTCTCCATGTGAATGCACCTGGTTTGTGCCCCGCCTCTGCTTGCTGGGCTCCTGTTGTATTTACATAGCCTCCAGAGCTGCGCCCACCGGGGCCAACGCAGTCTGTCTACCGCGAAGACTGCACCCAGTGCTTCGACTCGATCGTGAGAAGCTTTCGCCGAGCTCCGGCCAGCTCTTGTCCTCTGCATGTCGACTGACGAGCAGCACAGGATGATCCGACTGGCCTCGATGTTTGCCTCTACTGCTTCAACGGCGGCTGCACAAGCGACCGAAATCACTCCGTGCTCCACGTCTCGTCCACGAATCATCCTCTGGTCCTGAACATCAAGCGCACGCGCAAAAAGGTCAAACGCGACGAGCCGCCGCAGAAGGTCACCAAGCTCGCCGTTGCCGCTGAGACGGAGGCCGACCGCTACGACACGACTACACAGGTCAAGTGCTATGAGTGTGGCATCGACGATGTGGATAAGACGTCAGGAAAGCTGCCTGGGGTGGTCGATGCCGTCCTCAAGGCCAACACCTTTGCCAGGCAGGAGGAGGTCAAAGCTTGGGAGCAGGAAATGACAGCCTGCGAGCACACGCTGTGTCTAGAACAAGACGCACCCAGGGAAATCGAGTCTCAGATCTTGGGACACTGCTCAGAATGTGAGCTCAACGAGAACTTGTGGTTGTGCTTGACCTGCGGAAATCTCGGCTGCGGCAGGCAACAGTTCGGTGGCATTGGTGGCAATTCTCATGGCGTGGGACACACAAAGTCTACTGGCCATCCAGTTGCGGTCAAGCTGGGATCCCTCACTGCGGATGGCACGGCCGACATCTACTGCTACGCTTGCGACGAAGAGCGCGTGGACCCCGAGCTCCCAAATCACCTTGCTCATTGGGGCATCAACATCAAGGATCGAGTAAAGACAGAGAAGAGCCTCACAGAGATGCAAGTTGAGCAGAACCTGCGATGGGATTTTGCCATGGTGACGGAAGATGGCAAGGAGCTAAAGCCTCTGTTTGGCCCTGGCCTTACTGGCCTAAAGAACCTGGGCAACAGCTGTTATCTGAACAGTACATTACAGGCGCTATTTGCGATGCCAGAGTTCAAGGACCGATACCATCTCCCAGACCAAGGGCCACCGGATGCCGCGCTGCCTGCCGATGACCTCGAGACCCAACTCCGCAAGGTCGCCGATGGCATAGTCTCAGGCCGCTACTCGAAGCAAGACAGCGATGTTATCGTTTCAGAGCATTCACCAGAAGTCCCACACCAGCGTGGTCTTGCGCCTGCAATGCTGAAGCATCTAATTGGACGGGGCCATGTCGAATTTTCCACCATGCGCCAGCAAGATGCATTCGAGCTGCTCCTGCATCTGCTCAAGTTGATCTCACGCTCCCAACATACCGCACCCCTACGGGATCCTGTGGAAGCCTTTCGGTTCGCTATGGAGCAGCGCCTACAATGCATCGGCTGCAAGCGAGTTCGATACAGGACAGATGAGCAGGAGAACATCTCCGTTCCTGTACCGATCCGAAGGATACCAAAAGATGCACAGATGGATGTCACAGACGGCGAAGGCAATCACAAGGAGCAAGAGAAAGAAGAGTTCGAACCGGTCACATTGAAAGAGTGTCTTGACATCTTCACTGCCGAAGAAACAGTTGAGCTCACATGTAGTGCTTGTGGCAGCAAGGACGGCTTCACGAAGAGGAGCATGTTCAAGACGTTTCCTACAGTGTTGGCTGTCAACGCTCGTCGCTTCGAATTGGTAAACTGGGTGCCCACGAAGCAGGATGTACCAGTCATCATAAATGATGAACCGTTTTCGTTCGACGCCTATAAGTCAAGCGGCTTGACCGACGGAGAAGAACTTCTGCCAGAAGATGCGGACGCTGGAAACGCCGGAGCTTCCTCGTCCAGGTGGTCCCCCAACGAGGCCGCACTGTCCATGCTGGAAGCCATGGGATTTCCTAGAATCAGATGTGAGAAGGCTTTACATGCGACAGGCAATGAGGATGCGGAAGCAGCCTCAAATTGGCTATTTGCGCACATGGAGGACCCAGACATCGACGACCCGGTCGACTTCAACGCAGGCAGCGGGTCAGGCGGAAGCGCATCAGTCATTGACCCAGACAAGATCGAGAGTCTCGGTGCCATGGGCTTCAATGCCCCGCAGGCACGGCAAGCATTGAAGGAGACTGGCGGCGACATGGAGCGAGCTGTGGATTGGTTGTTTAGTCACCCTGATGCTGCTGGTGACTTTGACGAGGGAGGCAGCTTAGAGGTTGGTAGTCTTGTTCGACAGACGTATCTGCGTGACTGGGGCTAACATGGACAGGAACCCATCACATCACAAGAAAAAGCACTGGCAGGTAGCGACAAAGTGCCTGTGCATTTCCAGCTGCAGTCCATTGTCTGCCACAAGGGAAGCTCTATTCACGCTGGGTACGTAATTTCTTAGATGGCTTCTACACGCAGGCATGCTAACCACGCACAGTCACTACGTTGCTTTCGTGCGCAAGCAGCTGCCGAACGAGCAAGATATGTCGTGGGTGCTTTTCAATGACGAGAAGGTGGCCAAGGCAGCCGACGTGGAAGAGATGAAGAAGTTTGCGTACGTGTATTTCTTCAGGCGTTTGTAAGTGGTGACAGTCTAGGTCTTGCTCTTAGGGACTAGCATAGCGGGACGACGCGGAGTTGCCTCGGGTATCGTGGGCGGATCTTTTCTTCTTCATACTTCATGGCATGGCGACGGGAGCATGAGAGGCATTGCAGGAAAAGTTTCGTGTAGTGCAATAAAGAAGCGCGTGTTCAGCTCGGTCCACAGATGTCGTGAATGTGCTGGGGTGTTTTCATCTGATAAGGAAATGCAACGCCGTTCCAGGTTCGGAGATAGGGTTCTTGCGGCGGTGAATTGTGGGGGTTCGACCGAGTGCACGGAGGCGGCGAATAATGACATCGCCGACGCTCGCTTTTACACTTTACTCCGCGCAGCCGTCACCACCTCCACTACACCTACACCCACCTACGCCTACTTCACCATCCCCCAAAGCCATCTAAATCGATTGACTGAAGAGCGCGATACTCTTCGAAACACGACATACACACACTTGCGCCATGTTCAGGAGAGCCGTCGCCGCCGTGCCCGCCCAGGCCGGCAGAGTGCTCTCAACGAGTGCCAGGCCGAGCATCGCATCGCCCATTCGCAGAGCAGCAGCACCCACAGCATCTGCAATCGGAAGGCGGCAGTACCATGAGAAAGATAAGTCGCTCCGCCCACTGTCCTGCCCTCTGGACTGCTGGTGGCGATAGTGGAGAACTCCACGACTCGCATATCCCGGTCTCCTCCTCCAGCATTTCCGTGTCGTGACTTCGGTCTGCGTTCGCACAGCTAACACCTCCAGCACTGCTCGATCACTACAACAGCCCCCGTAACGTCGGCTCCATGTCCAAGGCTGACACGGACGTCGGCACAGGACTCGTGGGCGCCCCAGCCTGCGGCGATGTCATGAAGCTACAGATCCGCGTGGATCCCAACAACAATACCATCAGCGACGTCAAGTTCAAGACGTTTGGGTGTGGCAGTGCGATTGCGAGCTCGAGTTATCTGACCGAGTTGGTGAGGGGCATGACGTTGGAGGACGCGAGCAGGATCAAGAACACCGAGATCGCCAAGGAGCTTTGCCTGCCGCCTGTCAAGTGTGAGTCTCTTCTGTCCCCGCATCAGTCTAACTCAATTGATGCTATTGGTTGGGGTTGTCGAGTCCGGGAAAATCGTGACTGACGAGTTCACATAGTGCACTGCTCCATGCTCGCAGAAGATGCAATCAAGTCCGCCATTTCAAATTACTACACCAAGAACCCCAACGCACGAGCAACAGATCTCGGTGGAAAGTCAGCGCCGTTGCCAAAGGTGGAAATTGAGACGGTTTCGGCTGCGGCGTAAAAGGGGAGTGTGGATGCCCGAAATTGATACCAATGGGTGAGAAAGAAAAAGCGGAATGAATTGAGGATGCTCTTGAGATGATATTTTTCTTTGTATTCGACATCAAGTCTCTCGCTTCTCAATGTAGTTGAATTGGACTCGAGAAGGGGCGTTTAAGCGTTCACGGAGGCTAGTTTGCTGTCCTTGAGAAAGATTGTAAAGGCACCGGGTAGCAACCCAAAAAGCCTGAAAATGTCATAAAGAACCTTTGTAATTGACAACCTGAGAGATTTTCATCGTGACTCAACATTTGTCTGTGACGGCCTCGACGAACGAACTTTGGCAGAGCATAAAGACGAAGATGAATGAGAAGCTTTGACATGTCCAACAAAACCATGCCCAAGAGAGGTTGCCCATGATATTTATACAAAGTCTATCCTTGCTGCGACTAGCACCATGCTGCAATCAGAATTAGGATAGGAGTCGGATCAGATCCGCAACGTCAAGTAGTGAGCTGAGCATCACGCCACATGACTGGGACCGTTGTCCTGTGAGTCGGGAGAGACATGGATGTGCTCTTTCTTGGACGCATCTGATAATGCACATGCGCAAGCATCGAAGCTGGACTGTGTAGATCTGATAATATCAGACTACTTACCATTTCACTTGCATTCGAAACCGAAATCGAAACCCAATTACATGCAATTAGATGATATTACGCATGCAAGCAAGTACATTTCACCAATATGCTATTTCGAACAGTGTGATTAATGTTGGACCATTTTTACATAGTCTAGCCTTTGTATGTGCCGCAACGATGATGTTTTGCACTCGATGTTATACACTCCCCCTTCCCCCTTCCCCCTACCCCCTACCCCTATTCCTTCAAGGACTCTATTCAAAGAGATTTATCACTGTATGCCCATTCACACGAGGAAAGAAAACTCCCTTTTTGTGCTCTATGCTACTGACGGCAAAGGGAAGAAAAGGGGAACCGGGTGTCGCCATTGTCACAATCACACAGAAAAAAAAAGCAGAAGAGACCAAGCCCAACGCCGTCGCTATATCGAAGATTGAACGAGGGTTGATCCCTGGTTTGACCAGCCCTTTATCAATCAATGCCGCCCCCTATCCACTCCCGTTTAATTCAATGCAAATGCGGATGAAGCTGTTATGAAAGGTCGAATGTGGCAGTGTACAATGGCCATCTGTCATTGGTGGCCTGGATGTTCGGGGGTGTGAGTTTAATGCAGTGGCTCGTGAATGAGATGTCCGAGTGGATATCCAGAAAAGTACTCGTGGACGCGTTCGCTGTGTTGGTATGCTGTTGCTGCAAAAGTGGTTGGTGCTGTGTCGATGCTGGGCAAATCTTCTCTATAGGAATCCAGAGTTCCACTTGCCCATGAGCATGTCTCGCGTCATTTCGAAGCTGAGCCAGCTACTCGCCATGCTAGGTGCGACCTTGAGAAGATTAGGCACGATGCCCTTGTACAATCCCCGGAAGCCCTCGGTCTTCACGATGGACCGAATAGCGTCGCCAACGCCAGCGTAATGGTAGCCCATGCCACTCATGGTGTTGACCTGGAATCTCCGCCGCAGGACGTCGAAGGGATATGTAATAGTCTGCGCTACGGCCCCGGAAACGGCGCCAGCTCCCAGTTTCCCAATTGCGCTAGGGTCTTTTTGGCCCTCGCGCGTAAATTGCGTTCGCGCCATTTCGTATACCATGAAGTTAAGGCCAACATAAGGTGCTACGCCTGCTATGGTTGGGATGATACCGCGATAGAGCGCAGGGAGGCCGCCCTCGGTTTTGTACATGGTGACGAGGAGTGTCCACATGCCCGGCAGCTTCTGTCCGGCTTCTTTCTTCAAAGTTGCAAATGATGCCGACTGGATTGATAACCGTGTTCGGACGATATCGAGGGGGTAAGTGAATGTCACAGAGGTGATGCCGGCAAGACCACCGCACAATAACCGCTGATACGGGCCGAGAGGTGCGCCTGGTTCGCTTTCGAAGAACTAAGACGTGTTAGCTCGCTGACTCGCATAAGCGTGGCATCGTGTCGTTTCTCCATCATGCTCGAGTGAAGCGTCCTGTTCGGCAGTCCACCACAATGATGGTTGGACGGAGGGTTGCATTTCTACAAGCCTTGAGCGTCGAAGGTTTTGGTTCGATATGATTCCAAGCTACGGGCCTCATTTGCAGCCCTGCGGTAGGGCGCAGCAACCGCCGGCGATGATAGGGCTGTGAGAACGGAGCTACTCACCCTTTTGTAAACATTGTACGCGCTGAACTGCACGGCCGAATAGGGCACTATCCGTATGCAGTTGGTTCCATTGCCGGCCATGAACCCCCTCCAGCCTTCTTCTCTCCACATCTTGGCCAGCGCTTTGGGTACCGACATTTTGTACTCATTCCGGCCAACACTCTGGACCTGGAATAGAATCTTGAGGCGCTCGAGGGGCGACACGACGGTGCGGGAGACTGCACCAGCCACTCCGCCGGCGACAAAAGAAGCCAGGACGGGCTGCGCAAGGACTTGGCGGAAGCGCTGCAGGCGTGTGTGGTCAGGTGGGCCGAAAGGCTGGCGGGACACGGTCAATTGGCATGCTGAAAGCGATGTTGCGGTGTGTACCTACGTTTGCACCCTTTTCCGACTCGGACGCCATGACTGCGATGGGCTGCGGTGGCGACGTCTAGCGGGGGACAGGAGAGGTCGCGAGATGCAGTGTCGCAATCATCGGTAGCTGCGGCGGCGGGATTGTACACGGACGGGCGACGGTGAGCGGCGCGAGTGCGAGGTCGTTGGGAGCGCAGCTGAATCTGCCATTCAACACAGACGTGTGTACGGCGAGTCGGGGCGCGAGGCGAGGGCGAGGCGAGGGCGAGGCGCGGCGCAATGGGCGTCGTGGTCGGGAGCAGTGCGTGGTGCCGTGGTCGTGGTCGTGGATTTTCGATCCTGGACCCGGGGCGAAGGAGCTTAACAGATGCTAGCGCGCTGCTACCCGGCGGCCAATCAGAAGCAGCAGTGCGTCAGCATCCAAGCGGCCTCCGCCAGCAGCAGAGCGCGGTGCGGCAATCAGTCGGATTGCTTCGTCCCGCCAGGCTTGCCAAACACGGTAGAGGCGCGGGGTGCACATGCTTGCACAGTACGTCGGCCGTGGAGCAAGTGCAGCATCTTTACTGACGAGCCCACGGGCGATAATGTTCCGGGTTCGAGGTGAGAGGTGAGAGGCAGGCCCGGCGTTATCGATAAGCACCATGCATGCATGCAAGTAATTCGGGAGCTCCCATGAATGGCTGGCCTGCACAACATCCCCATGCTTTCGCGTCGTGTCTTCAAGCAGCTTACTGACAGCTTTCTGCTCGGCCCTGGGTACAGTGCAGCTGTAGTGCCATGCCTCGCTGCTCAATGCCAAGCCTGTCGCGCCTGTAATCGAGCCCCCGCGAAGCCCATCCGGCATGCTTCTTCCTCGTCGTCGACCAGATGGAAGTCGCGCCAGGGCAGCGACTTCTTTGCCCGCGAAGCTCGAGTCCAGGGACTGAAGAGCCGTGCTGCCTTCAAGCTGCTCGAAGTACTGTGCTGTTACTCCGAGGACTGCTCACGCGCTGATTCCAAGCAGCTCAACGAGAAACACAAGCTGTTCAAGCCCGGCCAAACCGTCGTAGATCTAGTATGCATACTTGAGATTGAGAACGTCACCAAGACTTTGCTGAACCAACATAGGGCTTTGCGCCGGGTTCATGGTCTCAGGTTCGCCTTGTCATATTCCCCATGTTTAGCCAGGCTTTGACATGGCCAGGTCGCAGTGAATCGCACAACCCCAGACGGCCGCGTAATCGGCATCGATCTGATCCCCGCACAGCCTCCTCGTGGAGTGTCGACCATACAGGGGAACTTCCTTTCTCCTATCATCCAAGATGAGGTTCGAGCATACGTCCGAGATCCTGACCTGGGTCGACCCCGCAAACAAATCACGTCGAGGAATCAAGGACGTACGGAAGAAGAGCTGGACGAGATGGAGCGGGGATACGTCGACATCGAACGGCAAGCACGTTTGGACGGCGTTGAGATAGAGCCAGTTGGGCAGCCAACCGAAGACATGGGTCAAGGAACTATTCCAGACGCCAAACTGACGTTGAAGGAACGGGATATACGCCAGGGACGAGCAGTCGATGTGGTACTGAGTGACATGTCAGAACCCTGGGATCAAACCGCCGGCTTCTACAAGAAGAGCCTTAGTGACCCGTATTTTAGGATGATGAACACCAGCGGCAATGCTTTCCGAGATCACGCGGGCAGCATGGTGGGTAATCCGTCTACCACAAGTCAGATTGAACTAACCCCTGCAGGACCTTTGCATGGCCGCCTTGCTTTTCTCCTTCGATACCTTGAAGACCGGCGGCCACTTTCTTTGCAAGTACTACCAAGGAAGCGAAGAAAAAGCTTTCGAAACCAAGTTAAAACGGCTGTTCGCCAAGGTACACCGAGAAAAGCCCGACTCGTCACGCAATGTATGACACCTGGCGAGCCTTGGCCATCTCCTGCTGATTGCTGCTAGGAATCGAAAGAGGCATACTTTGTGGCACTGCGGCGCAAAGAGACGCCTACAAAAGAGGATGTGTTCCGAGAATAGTCTGATGGGAGCATGTCACAAGGGCATACCTATCCCGCCTTTCGATCCTGCTAAATACCCGACTTGAAAGTCTACGGAATTCAAACTTTTGAACAAGAACTAGCTCCTAGGACGTGGAGGTCGCCGCACTGACTCGCCGTCTAACTACCTATGGCAGCAGACTAAACATATGTAGACATAACGAGCGGGTGTCCCCGAGTTGTAATCGTGTTATCGGACGTGCAAAGATTTGGGATATGCATTCAAGCTCAGATCCATGTCGAGCATAGGTAGTGACTTGGGTTGTAAACTGGACAATTTGAACAAGTCAACTACCTACTTGCAGCCAGCAGGTTGTTCTGCAGCCACACAGGTGTATCACACACGAATTGTTGAGAGCCAGATCCCAGCTACAAACCGCTTCTCTTGCATCAAAGGCCGCACCCGCGTGATGGGCTAGAGCTCGCTTACAGTAGGAGGGTAGCCTATGAGGCTGTTACACTCGGCCGTCCAGCTTACTGTTTGGAACCCCCAGTCTGCTCGGATTGGGCAGGGTGCTATCTCGAGCCTGAAAGGAGGGTTTCCTTCAGCTAGCCAGAGACTGAATTGATGTTGTTAAATGAGCAATCTCCCACGCTGCTGTGGGATGCGCGTGAAGAGTCAGTCCCATCCAACATGCACTGATGCAGGTAGCCGTGATGCAACATCATCTAGCGTCAGGCGGATCCTCGACGAAGCCCCGGTCAGAATGACAGGCTGTCGCACCGGGAGAGCGTGCTGGGGGTCTGAATCTGGAATCCGGAGAATATGTCAAGCCTCTTGTGGGCCGAGCGGCAGGGATGTGGTCCATGTGGAGCTTTGTGTGTGTGTGCGCGTGAATCTGGAATGAGCCGCTGGGACGAGACATGTTTGCTCGCCGGGTGCACTGCGGGTTTCTGAGGGTGCCAGCGACTGCTTCTCCTCGTGCTGTCCTCGAGATGTCGACGTTCTGCGCCCGCCCTCGAAGACGCTGCGCGCACAAGACGATGAGGAGGTGCTCGGCTGTGCCCTGGTTAGCGCAGTAGGCCCGGCGTGAAAGCCTTTCGTAACCTTATCACTCTCACTCTTTTGATCATCCACCCCCCAATCAATCTAATCCGAGCTGTGCAACGTGCCCAATGAGTGGGAGTGTGCCCGATGGACTACCAAACTTTCAATAACCACAATCCGTCGTTTGGCGCGCAGTTCTCCGCCTCGACGGCCCCGCAACACTCTCAGTTCTACACGGAGCCTCAGGCCCGGCTCCAGCAATCAAACCCATCCTTTCCGTACGGCCAGTTCCCTAATGGACAAGGCGCATCGTTCCCGGGCATGGGTGGCGCCATGGGCGGTAGTGCTATGCAGCCCGGAGCCATGCCAGCTTCACTGAACCAGGCACGAGGTACGTTGTAAGCCAGTGACGTGCTGCCACCGCCCTGCCCTATCGCTTCTTGTGTTGTGTGCCCTCGCGCGCCCTCTGCCTCCTCTGTCGGTGCTGGTGCTGACACCATGGAGCAGCCGCACTGCAGCAGCAGCAACAGCAACAGCAGCTGTCGTCGCCCAGCCCCTACTCCGCCGCGCCCTATTCACAGACGCTGCCGTCGCCCGCCCACCAGCAATTCGCCCAAAACCGCCAGACGGCTTCTCCTGCGAGCGCCAGTGGGCACCCGTATGCCACACCCCAGCCGCAGCAGTCGCCCAGCACCCTCCCGTCCAACGGCCAGCAGCAGCCCATGAATCCGCAGGCGCCTGTCAAGTCGGAGCCTGCCCAGGCTCAGACGCCCGTCAAAGCCGTCCCTCCATCGCCCATGTCGCCGGTCGCACATGCGCGTAACCAGGACCGCATGGCGACGCTGCTCGAGATCAACAGCATTCTGATCAAGGAGGTATGCGACCTCCAGACCCAGGGCAAGGCAGGACAGGTTGGCGCTGCACCAGACGGTAAGACCGAAGGGGACAAGCCGCAGCCATCCAAGGAGTACGTCGAGTGAGTATGAGCAATTCCTGTTCCAGTGACCGTCTCTAACACATTCAGCTACATGCGCCGCCTCCAAGCAAACCTCGCCTACCTCGCGCAGAACGCTGAGAAGAACCCCAAGCCCGGCCAGCAAATACAGCCCGGGCCCGCCATTATGTCAGCCCCTGCATCTCCCGTCGAGCTCGTCAAGCTGTATCAGAAGCTCCAGGAACTTTTCCCTGGCTGGAAAGGACAGATGGCTCAGATGAAACAGTCTCCAGGCCCGCAGCGCTTGAACTCGAACACGTCGCAACCGCCAAACAGCGCTGGTTTACAGCAGAATTGGAGTCAGAACGCCATGCAGAACATGCAGCAAGCACAGCAGCAAGCACAGCAACCTAAGCCAGAACAGCCATAATCCTCTTCGGCATATTTCATGGTGTTTGGACGGCGTCATTGTATCAGTATACCATTTGTCACGGCATGGCATAAAGTGAGCTTGGTCATTTTGACTTGGGGCGCATTTGAAATTAGAAAAAGGAGCGGAGTCTACTGATGTTTTGGAATAAGGATCTAGCACGCAGGCGGCGCTTTTCAGTTGACCACGGCCTTTCGTGAGCATTTTCGCTTGATACCTCTTCGTTGTACCTTGAATATATGAAATGGTAATGTCGAAATGTTTGATTTTCATATCATTTTGCCGCGCTCTGAATGCATGGCAGAATTGGGCTGAGTGGCCACCTTTCCGTTGGTCAACATCCCAACGTAATAGCCATATAAACCACAGATGCAAAAGAAGAGGAGTGAGTCTGTGGAAAAAACCTAAGTGAAGAAGACAACTGCACGATTTAGGCACCACTTGGTGACCACTGTGACCACTGATATGAGGTATTTCAGATATCAAGTATAGTTTAGCATAGGGTTTACCAGAATTGTTACTCTTACACCTACCCCATGGAATGCCGGATCAGGTCCATTCCTCTTCATTCCTCGTCCATGTCGTCGAAGAGCGTGAAAGCTTCCTGCTTCGGCCGCGGTAGTCTAGGGCCAGACGGCGCTGGCTGTGAAGACATTAGCAGCGGTCCCTGATCTGGCGACCTAGCGGGCTCTCCCTCGATACCCATGTTCTTCAGTCTTTCCGCTTCCTCGTGAGCAGGGATATCAAACTCATCGAGATTGTGGTTCTTCTCGCCGTAGTAATGGAGTTTGTACAGGTTGCCAGCTCGGATCTTTTCGTTGCTGGGCCAAGGATACCAGGCGATTTGGCTGTCTTTGAGCTTTTTCAACCACTCTTCTTCCTCGGCGGTGATGTCAGGTACCGCCCCGTCACCATTCTCGTCTTGCTTCTCCTTTGGTGCGTCTACCGCTTCTGGTGCGTTTGCGGGAGTTATCACGCCATTTGTGGGGGCTGCGTCTGACCCGGCGTCTTCCTTCTGTTTGTCTTTGTCGGCCACTGGTTGTGGAACTCGCTCACGGTATGTTGGCGGTACTGTGTGATTGGAGATGTGGTTTGCATATTGGAGGAGCTCGCCGAAGGGGACTGCGCGGGAGCTTTCGGGAAATGCGGTCGTCGGTGTCTGGAAGAGCTCGTGCCGCAAAGCTGCTAGTTTCTCTACCGAAGACTTGCGCTGCTCCTCGAGAGCGTCAGCTTCAGCGCGCAGGGCTTGTATGCGGGCGTGGTCCGCCTGGTGTTTGGCGACTGGGCCGCGTTAGCTACTGGCGCACAAGGGCACGTCATGGCAAACGTACGTAGATGCAGTCCTTGGCTGAGTTGGTCATCGGCCACGACGAGGTCAATGGCAGCTTGCGGTGACGGGTTGTAGGCCGCGATGGAGTCTACCAGCGTGCCCAGCGCTTTTTCGACTCGCTCAAACTGTGCTGCGAGGAGGTCGTCCATAATCACAGGGCAGGGTGACGTGCGATGCGGTGGGAGGCCGACGAGGCGGTGCTAACAAGCTCAAGGAACAAGCGTGCGGGAACGCGAACGCGAACGCTCTCACGTGACTGCGGCGCTCCCGCCGCTGCCCAAACGAACGCATCAACGCGGATTGTGTGCAGCTCCCAGGCCGGGTCGCAGCAGGGTCGCGTAGGGCTAGAGGTGCAGGTGCGGCGCCAGATAGGCGGTGCTGGCTGGCCAGCTATTCTCGGTTCGAGGCTCCAGCGTAACCACGGAATGCATGAGCAGCAGCCCGCGTGCCCGTTGTCCCAGTCGTCGAATGGGCCTCCATTGACTGGCCGCGTAGAGCAGCCTTCGCTGAGACCCGTGGGGTTTGGCTGCTGCGTCTTCAGCGGGAGCCAGCATGACGAGGGTGAGGGTCCCTCTTTTCTCGGGGACGCCGCTATATTTGTCTCGACCAACCGAACAGCTACTATAACTCTGGCCCTGGAAACTCTCCCGCCGTTCCCCTCGTCGTATCATACCCTCTGCTCCGCTACTCGTAGTTCCTGCTCCTCTTCGCCTACATATCCAGTTTCCAAGACGCCCGCCATTGCTTGTCCCTAGAGCCGCCTCTGCTGCCTCGCCTTCTAGAACCTGCACCCCGCTATACCTCATCGATTGGTCCCAAGACCCCGCCACGACCATCCATCTCGTGCCTCTGCTGCTGCGCCTACCCGAACACATCTGCCTACGCGCCGTTTGCCTACTTATTCCAGCAAGTTTCTGGAGTCGTCTCTCCGTGAGATTGCATATTCTCCTCAGCCATGGGTAAATCGTAAGTTCCGTTTCTTTCCTATCTCGCGAGGGGCGACCGTCGCCACAGCCTCAGCTCTGGAGGCACCCGCCTTTCACCATAGAAATGGCTCCAGTCGCTTTCAGGTGAAGGAAGAGCGGCCGACCGAGCATCGTCATGGCTACTACATCCAAGCGCCCGTGCCGTCGGCTCCAACAGCCCGCTTTCGACCGGACACCGCGCGACCATGCAGTCTCAACTCGACAATCGCAACACCAATGACCGCATTGAGGAGACCGAGGCGCCGTCGCCGCACACACCGCTCGGATCGCAAGACATACCTCTCCTAGCGCTCGACCATGCGCCGCTCAACTTCGCTCGCCGTCACCATTGTGACGTACCCCGCCATGACGAGCCCGGCTTCGTCCACTACCAGGCCTTGCAGAGAGTCGCCTTCGCGAACGCCGTCCGAGAGCTTGAGAGGGAGCTGGGGTCGCACACCAATGTGGAGCACATAGAACTAGAGAAGTCGAGGCTGATCGTACGATATTGTAGCCAAAGCAAGCTGTCCCAGCAGGAGCTGGCCGACCTCCAGAAAGCCACCCACTTCGACAAGAAGGAGCTGCAGCAATGGTACAAGGGTAGGCATATATTTGGAGGGCTCGTTACTCGAACTTGTCGCTGAACAGGAACAGGATTCTTGAAGGACTGCCCGTCAGGCATGCTCACCAAGGAGGAGTTCCAGAAAATCTACAAACAGTTCTTTCCCTTTGGCGACCCATCGTCATTCGCAGATTACGTTTTCAACGTATTTGATGCGGATAAGTCTGGCACAATCGACTTTAAGGAGTTCATTTGCGCACTGAGCGTAACAAGCAGGGGCAAGATGGAGGATAAGCTCGACTGGGCATTCCAGCTATATGACATCGATGGCGACGGCAAAATCAGCTACGAGGAGATGCTTGCGATCGTAGAAGCGATTTACAAGATGGTACGCAGGACGCTGCTCATGGAAAGAAGCTCTTGTGCTGACAAATGCAGGTTGGCTCCATGGTCAAGCTCCCCGAGGATGAAGATACCCCCGAGAAGCGCGTCAAGAAGATCTTCCGGATGATGGACAAGGACGAGAACGGCAGCTTGGATATGGCCGAGTTCAAGGAGGGCTCCAAGCGCGACGAAACCATTGTTTCGGCGCTCTCTCTATACGATGGTCTTGTGTAAACTGCGGGTCGATATCCGGTCTCG
The DNA here is from genome assembly GCA_027946455.1 of Neocucurbitaria cava. Classification (NCBI taxonomy): domain Eukaryota; kingdom Fungi; phylum Ascomycota; class Dothideomycetes; order Pleosporales; family Cucurbitariaceae; genus Neocucurbitaria; species Neocucurbitaria cava. Next base: position 1,443,663 of record JAPEUY010000003.1, on the reverse strand, counting down.
TTTCTTGTGCCTTTTTGCTTCGATATCACAGCGCATTTGTGGGACTTCTGGCATGCCTTCATTCAACTTGCTGCAGGGTGGAGGAAGCTTTGACATCGCCTCGGCGTACCGGACATCATGAATGATGTATATAAAGATCGGTGATTAGTCAGTCAGTTCGAATGGAGCCATAATTTCAATATGCCAACATACACTGTCGCGCGTGTCGGCAATCGTTGGATTAGTTTCGAGAAGGCCCAAAAACTGGTGCTTCTTACTCGAGTCTAGACTGGTTCAACAAAGAACGAAAGGTTAAAACTACGCAGGCTGGTGCGCGTTTGGAACGTCACTTGATATTTAATATTTTCAAGAAGGGGATTGTGATGGTAGGCATTCGACGTATGCAGTAGGCCCTGGATTAGGAAACCAGTGGCTTGGTCTTGGCAGAACGCGTAACTAACTTTGGCTTTGAGGTAACGTTAGACGTATGGACAGGTAAGCTTCTGAATAACACCACATTGCTAATACCACGTCTCTTTACCGAATGGTCTCTTCCTGACCAGTAACGGCCGTCCAAGTTCTGGAAAATACCAAGCTAGTCTCTATTCATAATTCGCGTGTACTGACACGGTTTCGCCGGCAACTGTACGCAGGTCCGCCTGAAATCTTGGGCTGACGCTCCTTCGCTCCACAGCCTCCCTCGATACCTTCTCGCACCTGTCCACGATCGCGAGCACATACAGACCATGCGGCGACTCGACATATCGACATGCGGTGCTGCGCTGGCTTCATTGTTAGCGCTGGCACCATCCCCAGCATCGGCCTTCTACTTCCCAGGAGTCGCACCAACATCCTACAAGACCGGGGACGCAGTACCTCTATACGTCAATCACCTCACTCCCGCCGACTCACAAAATGACCCCAAACTACGCTCCGTGTTCTCTTTTGACTACTACCATCCGCCGTTCCACTTCTGCCAACCGAAAGACGGCCCCAAATATATCCGCGAGAGCTTGGGGAGCATATTGTTCGGCGACCGCATACAAACGAGCCCGTTCGAGTTGAATATGGGCGTGAATGAGACTTGCAAACCTTTATGTGAGGCGCCGTATGAGGGCAAGGACGCAGCGTTTGTCAATGCCAGGATATTTCAAGGATACGACTTAAACTGGTTAATAGATGGATTGCCAGCTGCGCAGCTCCTGAGGGACCCGAGCTCAGATCAACCGTTCTACAGCCCTGGGTTTGCTCTGGGATTGATGGATGCAGACACCCCAACATTGAACAACCACTACGACATTGTAATCGATTACCACGAGGCGGGCCCGGACAATCTTAGGGTTGTGGGCGTGTTGGTGGATCCATACTCGATGCGTGACTCGAAAATTCTGGGCGATGGCAAGGCAACATGTGGCGATGGGCAGACCCCACTCACTCTGAATGAGAATGTGAACAATCAGGTGGCATTCACTTACAGCGTGTACTGGAGGCCCAGTCCGACACCATTTGCGACCCGATGGGACAAATACCTACATGTATATGATCCGAAGATTCATTGGTTCTCCCTCATCAACTCGGCAGTCATAGTCGTCTTCCTTGTTGGAATGGTCAGCACTATCCTAGTGCGCACGCTCAGGAAAGACATCGCTAGGTACAATCGGCTGGACCAATTTGCGTTAGAAGACTTTGGAGAGAACGGTGATGTCGAGGATGGTGTGGCGGACGACTCGGGTTGGAAGTTAGTACACGGTGATGTGTTCAGACCGCCGAAAAACCCGCTTCTCTTGTCAGTTTTAGTCGGCAATGGAGCCCAGCTATTTGCAATGACTGCGTTGACTATTGGTATATTTCGACCCAAATCTCATGGTAACTTTGAGCTAACCACCTTACAGTATTCGCACTTCTGGGATTTCTCTCCCCCAGCAATCGCGGCGCTCTTGGAACCGTCATCATCATCTTCTACACCCTCTTCGGCTTCTTTGGTGGCTACGTCGCCTCGCGTACATACAAGTTCTTCCACGGCGAGTCTTGGAAACTCTGTTTCTTCTACACTCCCTTCGCGCTACCCGGTCTTGTCTTCGCCACATTCTTCCTCCTCAACTTGTTTGTCTGGGGTCGCGGTGCGTCCGGTGCCGTTCCATTCACGACAATGCTCGTTGTAGTGATCATTTGGTTCATCATATCAGTACCTCTAAGTTTTGCAGGGTCTTGGTTGGGCTTCAAACAAGCTGTGATCGAAGCACCTGTCCGTACGAACCAGATTCCGCGACAAATACCGCCGGCAGGAGGCTACCTTCGGCCTCTTCCTTCGATGGCATTAGCTGGTGTGCTACCATTCGGTGCGATCTTTGTTGAGCTCTACTTTATCATGAACTCGATCTGGTTCTCGAAAGTCTACTATATGTTCGGCTTTCTCTTCATCTGCTTCGGGTTGATGATCATCACGTCCGCAGCGGTCACCGTGCTGATGATTTATTTCTTGCTTTGTGCGGAGAACTACCACTGGCAGTGGAGGTCTTTCTTCACGGCAGGTGCGAGCGCGGCATATGTGTTTGCAAGCTGTCTACTATATTGGATCAAGGACGTGAGCTTCTTGAGCTGGACCAGTGGAGTCGTATACTTGGGTTACTCAGCGCTGCTGAGTTCGCTAGTCTTTGTGCTCACTGGTAAGTGAACCCCAAGTTGACAGTTGATCCCCAAGCGGCGTTAGCAGCTAACATCTCCATAGGTACCATTGGCTTCTTTGCGAGCTGGCTCTTTGTGCTCAAGATCTACAAGTCCATCAAGGTGGACTGAGCGTGGTTCGGTAACACGATTTTGCCTATGAAAACAATAAAAGCATAGCGCGTGGACGCTAACATCCTCGACTTTGTAAAGTCTGTTGTGTGTCTTCTGAATAACAGGCCATAAACATACAATAGGATTTGTATAGGTAGACTTGCGCGGCGTCAAGGCGTTTTAACATGACAGCCACGGATGAGTCAAGGAAGTGCTGGCTCAACGCTTGTATAAATGCTATCCATTATGTCCATCAAGCTATTCTACTCAGGCCGCGCCGGCAGTTCAGATGCTGTATGCTTTGAACCACATGAAACATCCATTCAGTACCATCGCACACTAATTGATCTACCACTCTTTCTCAGCTTGTTCGCCACCATTCGTCAATGCATTCCTCATCCCCAATCCATTTCTGGCTTTATTCTCCTGCTGAATAACACTCAACGGCAACCCTTTCCCTATTCCACACAGCACAAATGCCGCCCACTTCCACCTGAAAGGGTTGATGACAATCGTGAACAGGAACCAGTAAATCAGCTCGCTATAGGTGAAGAAATCAAAGGCGCCGCCGGGTGCGGCGCGCTTGACGAAGCGCGTCATATCGATCCATCGCTTCATCCACCACGGGTTAGGTCGTGCAAGTGGATCGACGAGGTACATGAGCAAGAAACGTGTGTAAATGCCGATATGGTAATTCCCCACTGTGCCAATAGCATTGACGTAAGTACAGTTATTAGCGCAGATTGATGGATGTTCTGGCGGGAAGACCTGTAAATACCAGTTCGGTGGTTCGTATGGCTCCTGGAAGACCTCGTCTGGGAGGAAGCCTAGACTGGGGCGCTGGTAGCCTGTGGCCATGATGACAATGTCTGCTTCGATCAACTTTTCTGATCCGGGACCGTTCTTGGGCACACCGCGAGAGCGTTTGTTGAATTTGATGCCTTTGCCGGAGTCGTCGTACCCAAGGATGTCACCGCGTAGCCAGCTTGCTGTTCCGTTGCGCATGAGGTCGAGAACATGGTCGTTAACCATGGGCGTCTCTTCAAAGAGTCCTTTCCCTCCATGGCTAGGGGGCGAGATGTCGTAGAGATCACGGTAGAAGAATAGGCGAAGGATGCCCTCTGGGATCCATGAAAACAGGGTTTCGCTTCCAAGAACATTCATCGCAAGGAGGGCATCGACCAAAGGGTTCCGCGGGATAATCCACTTCTCGCTGCGTGCAAGAACGTTTGTATGGGAAGCCTCTGAACGGGCGACAAACTCAAGAGCTTCGACAGCGCTTGCTCCACCGCCGATGATCGCGACTTTCTTGCCTTTGGCACTTTTCCCGTCAAGTTGTGAACTGTGCCATATCTCGCCCTTGAAATTCTCCTGGCCGGGTAACGTAGGCATCTTTGGATCACCGCACGTCCCAATCGCAGCGACCACACCATCGAAGCGTCCATGGGAAGGGTCATTGATGATCCAGCGGCCATGAGGGTCTTTATACACACGTTCAACACGTGTATTGAACTCGGTCTTCTCTTCGAGCCCGTACCGCTCCCAGAGATCCCGGATTTGGCTTACAATTTGCTGGCGGTCCGGATATCCTTTCTTCCAGTGCACCGAAGGGTGGAAGCGGTACATGATTGAATGTATCTGAAGACCGGAGGTGTTGTTGACTTTGCTCCAGATCCCTCCCACATTTTCCTTGGGACCGGCTTCAAAGATACGACAGTCGAAACCATGGCCTACGATGTGCGATGCAGCGGATACGCCTGTCAGGCCAGCGCCGATGACTGCGATCTTTGGGCGGACGAGATGGGCATGTGGTGGGGGAGGAGTCGGGGACAGGACTTTGTCAAGCACGTATTGGAGAATTTGGTAGAGGAAGAGGATGGGATGGGTGAAGAAATATTGCACGATGCTTCCTATGCGCCCCATGGTTGTTGCAATTGGGCACGTTCAGAACGCGAAATGAATTTAGAGCGGTCGTAGAGGCAGACGGCAGAGAGGAAGACACCGTAGATATACTGGGGTTCGGAGATTGGCGGAGTGTGTGCAGCTTTAGAACGTGTTTCGCAGACGTGATGTCATGGTGGGTTCAGGAACACATGAAAGTGCTGACATGTGAAAGGATTTCCTTTATTTATTTCCAGGATGCTGCTCGGTGGTAAGACGGCAAGAATAGGTGGTTCATGCATGACTTACGCGTATGCACGCAATGTTCCATGAGCCAACTCAATGGCAAGTAAATGGCATCATGATACCCATGGACAGATATTGTATGTACTGTCTGATGCTTAGTTGTTAAAGTGAGTAACACAGTAGAGCCGAGAGGGATCGCCAGCAGGGATGAGACGCGCTTTAAGCGAAGGAGCTGGGACTCTGCGCTAAACTCTATACCTCAACTTCGAGCTCTCGATCCGTCTCCACCGCTGCTACGAGGCACGGCACAGGTAGCAATGTCGTTCTTCCGAAATCAGAGCGATGTAGAGACGCGCTTGTGCACAGCGGTCAACAGCGCCATTGAAGCCAGGAACGCCAACGAGCTGCAGGCGATCGTACTTCTTGAGCCTCCATTTCCGCCAGACCACCAGGAGCTCATTGGGTCATTGCAAAGAAAGTATCCGGAAGCCGACGCTGGCTCGGAGCAGCGCCTCACCCAGTTAATCACGAGCGTTGTCACCGAGACAGCTGAGTCTGAGGACGAGGAAGGGCGACCTGTGCAACCATGGAGTGCCATGGTTGCGTTTCTCGTCAGGTGGATGACCTTCCTGAGAGATATGGATCCCAACAATCTTGTCGACCTTTTCCAACTATTGAGTGATCTCCAGCAGTAGGTTAATCACCAATCCATACCGTGGTTAAAGCTCCGTGCTGCGCGTTCTAACCTAGACTTAGACAAGCAAACAGCGCGCTACAACACCCCATCAAAGGCGTGTTGATGCTTCCCACTATCATGAACTACGCAAAGGTGTTTGCTAGGATAGCTGTTGGGCTTGACAAGCAACCAGAGCTCATTCAACACTTGATTGCGAACTCAGTCGACGACGAGGGTAGAAGAGAGTCACTCCCAGAGAAGGCAGCCAATATTGTTCGACAAGCCTTTATAACCTGCCTGAACGACCGCAATACCGCACCTGGGGGAGTTCTAAATGGTAAGCCTGATGGTAAAAAGATTGGCATCTACAAGATGGCGAACATCTGTTTGAAGATTCTATTCCAAGCCCGTAAAATGGAGAGCTGCGAGACGATTTTCAGGAATATCATGAATTCGTCACCACCACTTCATATCTACCCAGCTGCAGAACGGGTAACGTATCTCTATTACCTCGGACGGTACCATTTCGCCATTACCAACTTCTACGGAGCCCAGCTTGTGTTACAAAAAGCTTACGATGATTGTCTCCCCCAATTTGTGGGGCAACGTCGTTTGATTCTCGTCTATCTTGTTGGGGCCAACCTTCTCATGGGAAGATTCCCCACTGAACACGTTTACAATCGCCCAGAAGCAAAGGGCTTTCGTGCAGTGTTCTATCCCGTCACACGCGCCATCCGCAAGGGCGATCCCGAAACTTTTCGTCGCATCGCAGATCTCGACCTAACCCACCCTAGTGCGGACTTCCTCTTCCACTACCGCATGTTCTACCAGATCGGAAACTACTGCGAAGTGTTGGTATGGCGGTCACTGGTCCGCAGAGTATTTCTCTTAACTGGCGCGCAAGGGGGCACTTCTCAATCTGCTGCAGTCCTCGATCTCCACGCCGTGCTTCAAGTCTTCCGCTATCTTGAGGAGCGCTCAAAAATCAAAAATGCAGCAATGGCCGCCCAAGATCTCGGACCTGGTCGTCGCAACTTCGGCCACATATTTCAAGATCACACATCAACGACCAAGTCAACCTACATAGATCCCGACTTTGTTGGTATGGAAGGTGTGGAACCTTACAACCACGAGTTTGATATCTTAGAGATTGAATGTATATGCGGCAGCTTGATCACACAGGGTTTCTTGAACGGATATATTAGCCACAAGACAGCGAAGTTGGCTATTTCAGGTGCCAGACGACCAGGGGGTGCATTAATACATGGATTCCCGCAACCATGGCAAGTGATCAAGGAGAAAAACAGAAATGATGTGCTTGGGTGGAAAAGAGATGGTGGAACTGATGGGCAAGGGCAGGTTGTGAGACTTTCGGGCGCAAGACCGGCTGGGTCTTAGACCTGGATGCACTTCCGAAGGGGATGCATCACTAACGAGATTCAGGTCCCCAATTCTCAAACCTATGATATGCCACCAGAAGATTCTGAGAAGAGGAATGCAACGAATTCCAACTTTGTGTATTATGCTAACTAGCCTGTTCATAAAGACCTTTCCAGGTCAGTTTAATCACCAGAGGGGGCTTTTCAAAGCATACTAGTTAGTGAAATGTGACTGCTCAGCACATTATGGATCGTAGCAGATCTCTGGTGGAATCGAACGCCGGTACTATAACATTCGGGAAAGGTGAAGGCTTCTGGTATGACAGAAGCACGCTCTCCGTTGCGCTCTCGTCCCACTCCATGGTTGACGCCTAGCTCAGTTAGGCAATAAGAGGGCCTTCGGCGGACTCGTTAGATGCAATCTCAGGCTCAGCATACGTGATCCACGTTGCAAGCATTTGGCTAAGTACAATACCCCAGTACTCGTCACTTTGCAATGAAAGAATTGTTCGATAGTACCATTCTTCAAGACTTTGATTTTCTTTTTTTTTTGCTATGCTCGGCCGCCATCAATAAGAGGTGCAGGTGACGGAATACGTGCCTTGCATCCAAGACTAAACAATCTACATGTTCTCATACCAGATCAGATCGAGAAGGGCCCAAACAGGCTTAAATAGAACCCCGGCTGCATTTTCGCTACGCAATTGGAGATCCTCAACGTGGAGATGCCCACAGATGACAGCGAGCAATTTTCCATATCTCGTGTTTACCGTTGTTCCGGCTTCATCTATCCGCGTGGCGCCCGTCCGCACAAACTACTCAACCCACTTTTACCACATCGCCCTAGTCACGAGCTTTTCAGAAAACAGTTAGGCCCCGTCGAACCATCGCAAAAGTGTCGTGGCCCCACATCAGCGACCGCACAACTCCCTCAGATAGCCTGGGAGCCAATCAGGAGGCGAAATCACGGGAGGTGGACGGGGTACTGGCGAAAAATTAACCAGTGAGGTCGGACGGTCGTCACATCAATCCATTAGGCACCTCAGCAACGTCTGAGGCGCACGAGCGGGAGAGGCGAAGGGCTGGGCACCCGCACAAGTCGCGCAGAGAGGTGTATATAAGGGCCCTAACTCATTCCTGTTACTCACACTTCCATCCACATCAAACAAACTATCTCAAAAATTGAACAATCAACCTTTAAAGACCTTCAACTACTTCACTTCTTCGAACCAACTACTCGCACCACTGTCAACATGAAGGGTAACTGCGGTTGTGCTTCCGGATCTTGCAACTGCGGCTCAAGCTGCACTTGCGACGGATGCCCAGTAAGACGCTTCTATCATGAGCGTAACTTATGATCATATTAATAGTATACAGGGAAAATAAGTTGTTCACTGTCGGCTCCGGGCTCTACTTGTATATGCAGGCATGATGATGGTGAGTGATAAGTTGCCGCCCAGTTCAGAGGTCTTGGTGCTGATGCACTGTAGAACTTTCACGTTAACGCGTGCACCTTTCTGGCAATAAGAAATGATGCATCGCGATTAGGTGGTGGATAAATAGTGGATGGCGAAGAGGGTGGTGTAGGGAGTTTGCCCGCATAAGAACCAGAATAAAAGCATTTCAACAAACCTGTACCTCTTTACTGCGTGCGAACTGTGATTGTTTACCCTAATGCAAGCATGTCAGACTTCGTGTAGCCGTACGAATAGAGCGCAGTACATGTATAAGAACCAAAAACCTCCAAGAACACCTACTGATACTCAGTTGGTATTACCGTGCCTTTCGTATGCTTCTTAATAGTATCTAGAAATCATATAGCTTCTCCCATCCACATTGTCACCGCCTAGCAGGCTCTTTGACTGCCGATTTACCGTCCCTAACCACAGCAGACAGTCACGTCCTCTTGCATACGGTCCTTTGCACCTTGACCAACGCTGAAGCTCTCCCACCCAAAGATGAAGTACCCAAGATATGCGCCGATGAAGATGCAGATAATGAAATATCCGTTGTAGTACATGGCGAGCAGCATGACGAAGTATGCGATGGCGAACTGGAACATGTGCAGGAGCGCGCGAAGCGCTTGTTGTAGAACAGTGGGTCGAAACTTCGACGCCGCAACGGAATGATAAGCGGCAGTGGTACTTGTGGCAGGTACTTTGCCGGCGCCATTATCGGAGGAAGCGGTTGATGCAGTCACACCTCCTGAAACGAGCGACTTGGTGTGCTGTGCGACAATGTAGCGGTCGTACTCCTTGCCGGCGCGGCGCAGGAACTCGAGGAGGATAACGAGGAGAATGACTCCAATACAGCTACCAGCAAACATACCCTTGGAGGTGATGCGCCATGAGCGAGCGATGAAGCCTATCTGTACGTTAGTTGTTTGTGGTAGGCTACAATCGGAGTTTTATGTAATAGAAAATGTTGCACGAAGCCAGCCTCAGAAAGACAGTCCCGTTGCCAACGCAGTCAAGCCACGATTCGGATCTCGCTTGCTGAAGCGACCCACAGGAGTTATAGAAGGAGAAGAAGGCTGGTACTTACATGCATCCACTGTTTCCCAATTCCACAACATCTATCACAGCGTTAGCCGGTCCACAATGGCTCACTTCAAAGAAGACAGCACTTACGCTGATCTTGCACGAACCGCCCGTGCTCATGCTGCTAGACATGCCTGTTGAGGAGGCCATTGGAGCCGTTGACGTTCCAGTGGGTGTCATTTCCGACATAACCATGCTCGTGGAGCTCATAGCCATGTTCATTGTTGATATACAGGCTCGAGCGACTGGAAGGTATCGCGAAGGTCACAACGTGCGTTGTTGAAGCTGGGTAAGAAATGTGAATAAATAGCCGTATAATGGTTTGCTGTTGAAAAAAATACGAGACGAGCAGATTTTGAGCAGATTATGTTTGAAGAAGCAGTGACGAAGATAGGGGAAGCCTGCAGGAGCGATCCGACAAAGTTGCTCTGCGAACGGAAGGTATGAGTTTGGGTGCTTTAGAACTTCGATACCCACTCAAGACAGAGACGAAAAAAAGGTTCTCGAGAAAACTTGGGTTGACGTTTCTTATGAATCCAAAGTTTCAATACTTACGACAGGCTGCAAACCCTCTCAGATCCACACAGGCCACTAGCGGGGGTACCACAGGCTTCAGGGACACCCCAATCATCCTCCAAGCATGCGGCCATCTCACCATGCCACGGCCGGTCCTTACACACGCACTGCATGAGGCCTATTACTGTCCCCTCGCCGCACAGTCATCGACAAGAAAGCATGTTGGCAAGTCTTGGGCCAACGGTCAGGCTCCCCGTAAAGCACACGGCCCGCAGTTCACCTTGCCTAACTGAGTTTAGGTGGCCCGCCCAGGGAGAGCATTTGCGCGAGTTCAACGCCACAAGTGCGCGGATTGTCAAGCAACATCTCTGGCCATCTCATCCTTCGCTTTCATCACTGTTGACCGCAAGGGGAGTAATTTTGCGATCACCATCGTTGATCTCCGAAGCGTTGGGACGGCCCGCTTACGGTTGCAGGTGTTGGGGATCAGCGCGCAGGCGAAATAAATTGCAAGAACGTGCGATATATGAATACATATTGGGATGAGGGAGGAACTTGGTTCTTTGAGGACCCAGGCGGACGGTCCTGACAGGTGCGAGTACGACAGGGATTGCTTGTGTTGGTGGTGTGACGGCTCGGACTGCAGATGCAGGTGCAGGTTCATGGGTACGTCAGATCGAAGAGCACAGTGCATATATGTGAGGAATTATCGATATTTCAGGTACTCTCTCGATGCTGATTTCGTGCGAGGGTTGATCAAAAGTTGCTCATGGTTCAAAGAGGCCATGTCAGCAATACCGGCCTCGTACATATCAGGCAAACGCACGATGGTGTCACATCAAAGTCCTTGTTCATTCACAAAGTCACCTCGATTTTTTCCATGTGACCAAACCATTCATTCAATTTTCTCATGCAAATGACTACTTCATCGAAGGTCAAGTTGTATATAATTCATTTCAATGTAACTCAACACTCGTCTTCACCCGACCGAAGTCGTCTCGTTCCTAGCAAAAGGATCAATGCTCGGGTCGGTGATTCTCACATGCTCAATGAACCGCGCAATCTGTGTTGCGTTCTGTGCGTTATATACCTGCTCTACCCAATGTAGCATGAGGTCGAGGCCAGCCGTCACTCCTGATGAACTCCAAACAGGTGGTGATTCGGAATAATCCTCCACCCATCGTGCGGATGGTATCCATGTCGTATTTGGGTTAGTCTCAGCTGTAGTTGGCCATGATGACTTGTTGGTCGTCGCCTTTCTGTCGTTCATGATACCAGCTCTGGCAGCCAATGCGGATCCTGTACATATGGTGATGATGTGTTGGACCTTTGGCGCTGTTTTTCGGATGTATTCGAGTGTGGCATTCAAATTGGGGTTTTGCCAGCCGGGGCCACCAGGAAGTATGAGGACATCCAACTCTGGCGCTGTCTCGAATGTGTGCGTAGGTGGTAACAGAGGATATACCGAAGAGTTCAGAGCATTCATTGACGCTGCTTGGGGCCGTGTAGCCACCGGGTCCATGGTCTCAGCAATGAAGACGATGTTGGTTTTGTAAGCCGCACTGACAAATTGCAGTACTTCGACTGGATCATAAACATCTAGAACATCAAACATGCGGAAGAGAACGATTCCATAAGTAAGTGGGCTCGTCGAATTGACAGCTGATTTGAAGTTAGTAATCACTTTTGGTAGCAGGCCGTGCTGATCGCATTTCATACCAGCTGAGACACTACTTAAAGAGAGTAGAGGGAAATATGCCAATGGGCGCAAGGCCTGCAAGAAGCCCATGGTAGGTAACCTGGACTGGAGGTAGGAAGATAGAATAATTGGAAATCTTCGCCCACTGAAAGAAAGGCATTTGAAGTATGAAGTACAATACCTAAATATAAAGGAGATTTTCAAGTCCTATAAGCGAGTCATGTAGCCTCATGGCCGCGGTCCTCAAATTGACCGCATATCGCGAAAGGATGGAGACACGCTTGGCAATGTCGCGCTGTGCCCAGTAGCATATTAAAGAGGTAAAAATTGCGGGTCTATGCTTCGCCTTAGTTCTTGCCTACTTGCTTGAACATACGATGAAGATGTTCGTAGATATTTGCGGTTGTTTGCGGGGAAATGAGCGCATTATGTACGACATGGGATGAGCAGGGCGTAATGCTGGTCTGTGAGCTATGGGTAGAAAGTGGGGAAGACGAGGTACGAATCAGATGGAAAATCTCGCAGACGTGAAGGCTAAATTCCATCTCTCATTTTCACAGCTTCAATAAGAGCAGTTGTTTGAATGAAGTGTAGTGTGATATTCGATGTCGCGATATGCGATCTACAGTCTGGTTGCTTGAACCGGTATAAACGCTTACAGTCTGCCAGTACCCAAAACGCCGAAAGGTAGACCCTATTATGTAGATGATAAGGACATCATATCTCATGAATTAAAACAGTCTCGCTAAAACAAATTAAAAGTAAACATCAAAATTGTCGTGGCTTCAATTTTGCGAAACGATACCGCTAAGAGAACTTAAGACTGTGACCGGATTGCGCGAAGCATAGAGATCACTGGAATAAGCTTGCGCAGCTTGTTCTTCTCTGCAGAGCGGACAAAATTTGTGTCCTGGCGCCTGATAGTATTTGACTCAATTGGAGAGACAGTGATGATAGCGCCTTTCTCTACGACTGGATCGCAAGCAACGACGGAAGTCTTCCTGCGTACGATGGGAGAGCCAATGGGAGAGCGAACTTTGTCGGCGATGGGCGAAAACATGGCTTGTTTGCGACCAACAGGAGAGCAGATGACAATGGGCCTCTGCCCATCGGCCGTGGGAGATGTGACCACGATTGGTTTGTTCTTGCCAACAACGGGCGAGCAGATGACGATGGGTTTCTTTTTCTCCGCGATAGGGGAGATGATGATGATGGTGCTCTTCTTGTTTTGGTTGAAAATGCTGACCTTCTCGGTGGCGATTGGAGTAGGCTCGGGAATGACGAGTTTGGGAAGAGTGACATTAGTTGTAGCAGCCAATTGGCGCTTCAGGCTGAAGTATGATCCATTAGGGCCGTCAACCCACGAACCTTTATAGTCTGGAGTTTCCAGCGCTTTTCTTGCAATCTGAGCGCGAGCCAAATACATGAACTCATCGCCCCCAACCTTGATCATGCAGTTGTGCCAGGGGGTCGGGAGCTGGAACTCGTAAACAGGGTTTGGCTCCAGACAGGACTCAAGGCTATCGATGGCACGCACCATGTTTGCGGGCAAGAGGCGGATAGCAAACTTGGGACCGGCATTGTTGTGGGCATGAATAGAGAGGCGCACGTAGTTAGGAAGAAGAAGCTCTGTCAAGTTGGAGTATGCTTGGTTGCGCGACATCATCTCTTCAGCAACGAGAGCAGCTGTCTTTTTCTTCTGCTTGCCGCTGAGAGTCTTGACGGAAGGGATGTCGGCAAGATCCTCAAGCATAAAACGAGTTTGACCACGGTATAGTCCTAGAGCATCGGGCTCTTGCTCTGTGATCAGCTGGCGAATGTATGCACGATCCGGTCCACCGATACCAAGCATGAGTTTTCTGCACAGCTCAGCCTCACCAGTAAGCTTGGTTTTCACGGGATGTGGCATCTTGTGTGAGTTGAGTAGCAGTTTCTGCAGTCCTTGGAAGCCGTCAGAGTCGGCGGCGAATATGTTCTTGAGTCCCTTGAATTTGATAGTGGGCACGGGTGCCTTGTCTTCAGGATATCGCTCCGAGTAAACTGCCGCCATACAGGCATCATACGTGTCAATCATTTCATCATCAACGCCAACTATTACGACTTAGCATGTACTCTATATTTAGTGACCGGCATGAGACTTACTGCAATCAGAGAAAACGTGACCATCATTGATGACCCACATCGTCGCTCCGGGTTCATAAATTGTGTTGACTTCCTTGACAAAGTCATGGAGAACGTCCATAGCAATGTGTTCCGCAAGATCGGGCATGATACCACCAGTTTTGTTAGGGTTGGGTGACTTGCACGGGAAAGCGGGCAAGGCGAGTTGAATGGGAAGGTTTTTGTCGACGTAGCCATACACGCGGTTCAAGAACACCTCCTTTCCACAAACGTGCCATTGGTCATCCTTGGAGACATTCTTGAGTCTCCGCTCGAAGATTTCGGCGATAGCGGCGCATGTTTCCCGATGCTTTGCTGCCCATGGCGTAGATGATGTCGAGATGTGAGCGAAAGGCTGGAACTCGGTTTCGAGAAGGACGAAGCGCTCTGCCCAGATGCTGAATCCATCGGCTTTGACAGACTTCGGCCGCGATGTCAACAGACCTAGGAAGTTGCCATTATCGTGCTCAATCTCCGAAACCTGAGTGTTGATTGCCTCCTGTTGATATGATGGAGGGAAATTTGAGCGGATACTAAGAAGAGCAGGAATGTCGGCTGCGATTTGGAGGGTCTTGATCTGCTTGCCAGAGGGGAGCTGGAGCGAAGTCCAAGACCCTTCCGTCGAGCAAACAATGTCCTTCAATTGTGTCCATATCTCTGGGAGTGGCTTGGAGTTGCTACCCTCCACAGCAAGAAGTTCACCAGAGGTACTCCTCCAATACATGCCCTGTATGCAGTGGTAGGTGGAGATGGCCTTGTTAAGAGGAGCCATGTTGAACAATAATGAAAAGATGGGTGATCCGCTAAAACTAAGATACAATGAAAGGATGAAAGGGAATAATACTGGAAGAGACAGACCCTTAATGTTAGTCTTGGTGGAATGGCAAGGGCTGAACGATGATATGCATCTCTAACACATCCGCCTCTAATATATGAGCAATCGCTAAGTCTTCTCCCAAACACTACAAAGAGTATTGGCCTCCGCGGTCCATGCGCAGCGCAGTTCAGCCAGCTGCGGATAGGAACATGGGCAGCCATATCTCGCCCTGTCCGCACACTGACTAGCATAGCTAATTGCGGCGGCATCATCTCGCTACAACCCGGTCAGCTTCCAGAATTGGACATGCAGTGTCCAACGTGTTAGGCGGCGGTGCAGGGGCTCTCGATGGTTTGCTCCTCCAGTGGGAATGGTGCAACCTGATGTAACTACTTGGCATCCGCAGCAAGTCACTGGTCTAAAAGTGGGAGAGCGGGGGCGTGGATCTTGGTAAGCGATCTGGCACGGAAATCTGCTGTAGGGTTCAGCGGGCCACAATGCTGCAAGACCTTTCAACTGAGCGGCGGTGGCAGAGTTATCGCAAGTTGGCTCGCTGACGGGTCGTCTCAGCAATGCATGCACTGCTTGGCATGCATAACCCGGATCGGAGATTCCGCACCCCTGCCAGCCCCAACACAACACATTGGTTCGAACGGCCAAGCTTCTGACCACAGCCTGAAAATTACCATCCAACACTGTCTATTCTCTAAAAGAAGGTGCATGAGGCTGAATGAGGCGCCGGGGCGTACAGGGTAAGTTGCGCCCACCATTTCGCTTCCGCATTGAACTTGGCTAACTGACACCGCCCCCAGGTAGGGCTGAGATACCTATCATGGCTATCCAATCTCATATATGCTCTACCGGTGCACTGTACTCAGGAATTATGAATCTGTTGTCTTCTCATCATTATGGTATCGTATCTTTCGTTGGTGTTCGTAGCCGTCTTTGCGACTTTCTTCGCGGTCGTGTCCTTCTTCATCGCCCTCTTCACGCCCCCTCGGAATTTCCCTACGAATATTCCGACAATTCCTTTCTATTATGGTCTCCTACCCCTTTTCAAGGATGTTGACCAATCTGAACTATATCGCCAGTATCTGAAGGAGCCTCTCGCGAAATACGGTGCAGTCAAACTTTTCTTTGGCGGCCAATGGAATATCTTAGTAACCAAGCCTTCGTATATCGCCGAGGTATTCAAGCATGAAGAGACTTACGCGAAGTCTGGGAATCAGGTCAAGATCCCTCATAGTGTGCTTGCTGAGTACACGGGTGAGAATATCATCTCTGCCCATGGCGAGAAGTGGAAGCTGTACCAAGGCGTTATCAAGCCAGCGCTGCAGGCTGATCAAGACCCGGAGCAAATCTGGAAGAACTCAAGAATCCTGAGGAACATGTTTCTTGGTGAATCTAAGAAAGCTGGAGGCAATGGCATCCCGATCTATACCCCGCTCCATCGCTATGCGCTCGCCAACCTATCCGAGGTTCTATACAGCTCCAGCTTCGAGACGCTGCAGCATATGGAAGCCCCACTCCACGCGATTCAGATGCAGATCAAACCCATAATCTTCCAGCCAATCTTCATGAACTTCCCGTTCCTCGACTACCTCCCTTTCAAGATTAGAAAACTCGGCCGCATGTTAAACAAGAAGTTCCGCAGTACTCTCCGAACTGCCATCACCAAGGGCCATACTCAGCATGTCTGCAATGAGAACGACAAAAGGAACGTCGCCTGTAGACTTATAGGCTCACATCGGGAAGGATTGCTTACCGACAAGGACCTCGACGACAATCTAGTCAGCACCTGGTACGAAGGTAACTCCACGCATACTATTTGATTATTTTGCTAACATACGAATAGTAAGTTACCAATATTCTTTATTACGCTGCGCAACCTTGTTTTAATAATACCCTAAAGACATCTTAAGGTGTCTGTTAAGATGTCTTGAAAGTGTCTAATCTAAAGCAGCTGCTCTATACTATATTACTTAGTATTTGCATTCTCTAAATCTAGAAAAGTGCTAATCGTGTCGCTATCTTGCAGTCCTAGCCGGCCATGAGAATCCTCAGCTTGTACTCATGTCGCTGATGTATCTCCTTGGTGCGCACACTGAGGTCCAGGAAGCCGTCCGCAAGGAAGTCGAGACGCTCTTCCCTGCCGATATCCCAGCTGGCTACGAGCCTGACTATGCTGATCTTCACGATTTGCCCCTACTTACTTCAGTTCTATACGAGACTATTCGCATGTTTCCACCAATCTCGCAGCTCATCAACCGCCGCACCACAGCACCAGTTATGCTCGGCAATAACATCCCTGTTCCTAGAGGCGTATATGTGGGCTACAATGCATACTCAACAAATCGCGACATTGAGTTCTGGGGTGCTGACGCTGAAGCTTTCAAGCCCTCACGCTGGGGAACCACGAATGAGGAAATCAACCACCTCTACCGTCGTGCTAACTCAAAAGGATCTTTCATCAGCTTTCACGGCGGAAGGCGAGCATGCTTGGGCCAAAAGTTTGCAATGCAGCAGCTGCGTATCACACTTGTCGAGTTGTTGCGTGGATGCAAGTGGAGGGTGGATGAGAGCTGGGATGGACGCATGACGCCTGCTGGCCCATTGTACCCGAGGGGCCTGAAATTGAGGTTTGATTCGGTAAACAGTACTTCGGAGAAAGCACCATAGCTATTTAACGGAGCGCAGGCACGGAGCACCGATGGGGAGAGCATCTTAGAGCAATGGACGAATTAATGTGTTATGATACCTGCATTGCAATGGCGTCTGGGACCACAGAGTCATACCAACGAGAATGATGTTATAGCGAAGGATTATTTTTAGCTGCGCGTCAATGTAGTCTTTCAGAATATACGGCTTTCTTTTCATTGGGAAACACAATAAATCTTTCCGTACTCAACATCCCGACTCCATGGCTTCGTAGTCCCAACGATGTACCATTGCGGTGAGTATATTGATCTCTCACCTCTTCCCGCATCAATACCACGCCGCTTCACACATAAGCATCGTGAAATCACCGAAGTCTCAAAGCTTTTCATATAGATTAACTTCGCTTGTACCTGCTGGTACCTGCATGCTATTCCATGCTTACTCTCGGTGAGAAAACTATGATGATGGCATTATCAAGGTACGAATAAATCGATAGTCACCCTGACATATGATACTTCTCTGCCGTGCACCATTATTCTTACCAATGCAGTTAAGATACCGATACAGACACGTACAGCTAGGTCGTCTCATATGCACAATTTCAAAGTCTGCCTTGCTCTCATGCAAGAACTAGCACCTTCTCAACGCCCGGCGCCAATCTTGACTCCATCGCTCCGCAAGCGCCCATCAGAAGTGGAATCCTTGCGAGTCAAACACGCAGAGATCCTTTGTCAGGAAGTAACAAGGGTATGGTGATGGGTTGGGGTCCAAGGCGTTGCGAAGGAAGCGGCACAGTGGACTAGTTACGCGAGGAAATGTCTTCGAAATTGTGGTACGCCTAAAGAACAGCATTGTTCCAGTGCATGTACAATGGTTACAGACTTTTATCAGTCAGTCTGTTTTGACACGAAGGAAGTTACATAACTAGAATATTTTTGTTTGGTCACGACTTGCCCTAACATGCTATTATCCTAAAGAAGACACACCTGTGGGGGAGACATATTTAGAATCAAGTAAAAAGTGAGCATTGTAACACTGCTTTCTCGGCACGGGGCAAAGCGATGCCGTCGTACCACGCCGCAATTAGGCAAGAAATGGGCGTAACGTGCTCATCTGAAGTGACTGGGATTTATGTGCTTGTTGACCTCATACCAGTCAACGCAATTCGTGACTCGTCGTTCGTATATTTGTCCGTGTGTGCGCAGTGAATGATGACCCGATCGGAGGACCAGGATACGGAAAGATTCGTATATCGAACGATGGAACGGCTGTATGCCTGCACTCTGCTGTACGTTGCTGTGATGGGGCAAGACAAGAACTCGTCCAAATCTAGCGACAATATCTTATTGAGTTACTTATTCAAAGCTTTGAGCGGACTCACAAATATGCTTTCCGTTGTTGGGCCTAAGAATCATACAAGGAGAGCACGGTAGAGAATATGTGATTGGTCAATTGCCAGGTGTACTCGCGTAGTTCGAGCATGGCCAACGAAGGCTCAGACCCGACAGCATGGCCAAACGCTCGCCTTTGATTCGGTTGACGGTTGACTGCACCATGCTATAGCTTGATATGGGAGCATACTCCACTCAACAGCCAGAAAGCGACAGTGTTGTATCCCAAAGAGGATACATTCGAGACGACTGCGCCACAGACGGATAACAAAGGGTCTTGAGCAAGGGTGCTTGGCCAGTCTGACGCCAAGAGTTTGTTCTCCTTCTCCTCTTAACGCCCTCTCCGAATTGACTCTCTAAGCGTCAAAAGTTGGATTGGAACAGATTGGCCAACGTGTCGGCGAAGTGTGGTCGAGATGATGTGTTTGAGCTGGCATAGCGCTAATATTACGCTAGAGCTTTCAGCCTCACAGCTTCCCTAGCTCTTCGATCGGCGGTGTCGTTCGGGCGCTAACAGATTACACTTGTTTTGCCATCTAGCGGTATCAAAAACTCGCTTGCGATTAAGGTGCAAGTCGTGCATCAGCCTGCGTCCTGTGCTGAAGAGCTAGGGACCACAGGGTCTCCCTTCGTTATCTTGACTGCACAAACAAACGTTCCGCTAGGGCTAACGAGGCGACAAAACGGATGCAGCGGGCCGTGTCAATATCACCAGCCAAAGGAGAAGAAGTGTTGGGGACGAAGATACGCAGAGAACGCTCCTAACATTAACGACGGAATGTTATGATCTAGCAATTGGATGCATGGAGCCCACGTGCAGCGCGGCCTGTGTATCGTCAACAACATGCTGGTGTCACCGAACGTGGTCCCAAAGGAGAGGAGGTTGGCAAGCCATGGGCCGGCTGAGGTGAGAGCGGGCCGCTTGGCATCGTATAGGCGCTCGTCTGAGCTTTTCTTTGAAGCTGACCGCAGCGGGATGAAAATAACTCGCTATGTCAGGGCGTAGGTAGGCTGGCTGAACGATTAGGAGCACGCGAAGCCGACAAGGGTGTTTATGGCACAATGCAGTGTTCAAACATGGGCCTAATTTGTGTGGTACTGCGACGCACATGGTTGGCACCTGGGACGATCCTACAAGTGGGCGGTGCTGAAACCGCCATCCATATACTTCAATTCGAAAGTGCCCTTGTGTGTAGATGGTACTTGATCGTTATCTTTCAACATGCGTTCTCCAATCGACTTTGAGAAAGCACATCACTACGACCGGTGTCGTGAGAGCATCGATAGCGACGACTATCCGTCACCGCACTCCATCGATGAAGCAGAATTATCATTGACCGACAATGCTGCAGCTACACCACCACCTCTCCCTCCATATTCGGCCTTTTCAATCAATCGTAGACGTTTCATTCTTGCTGTCGTCACAGCTGCAGGCTTCTTTGGACCGCTATGTGGAGCTGTTTACCTCCCATCCCTCAAACTGTTCCAGAAGATCTTCAGTACTTCAGAAACCGCAGTAAATGGAACCGTTTCGATGTACATGGTCGTTTTCGCCATTGCAGTGCGTATCTCTGGACTAATAAACTATGCACAATGCTAAGACTACGTAGCCTCTGTTCGGTGCCGCGGCTTCTGACATTGGAGGACGGAAGACTGTCTACATGGTCGGTCTTGGGAGCTTTCTAATTGCCAATACCTTACTCGCAGTACTTCCACCGCGTATTGTGCTGTTGTACTTTCTGCGCATATTCCAGGCATTTGGCTCATGCATCGTGTTCTCTGTAGGAGCAGGCACTGTTGCTGATATCACGGAGCCAGCCAGCCGAGCATCTGCTCTAGCATGGTTTTTGATGGGCCCTCAACTTGGTCCAATCCTCGGTCCCCTCATCGGCGGTCAATTCGCGACCGAGTCAAGATGGAGATGGGTCTTCGGTTTCCTCTCGATCACAAGCTTACCCGTTTATCTTGCTATTGTTCTCTGTATGCCAGAGACTCTGCGTTCGCTTGTCGGAAATGGCACAGCTCTCGCACACCAGCCCTGGTTCTCTATTCCCAAGTTTCGATCAAAACCATGTACGGACTCCAAGGTTCCCAAGGTTCCTCGACCATCGTTCCGCAAATTCATGCACCTTCTGAAGTACCCTCCTCACCTGATCGTCTCCTTCAATGGCGCTTTCCAATTTGCAGGTCTATACGGGATGTATATCTCCTTTCCCACGGTCTGGATTGATGGTTACAACTTTACCACAGCGCAAGTCGGATATGCCTTCCTCTGCCCTGGCATTGCCATGTTCGTATCCTCAATCGTTGTTGGACGACTTTCTGATTACATGCGGAAGAAGGCTATCGCAAACAGCCCTGATGGCAAAGTCGCACCTGAGCGACGAATAGCCATTCAGATTCCCGGGTTTCTTATTGCCGCCGCGGGCAAGATCATGTTTGGGTGGTTCACATATAACCGTGTACATCCTGCAGCAGGACTCTTCGCGGCCGCTATCGCAGCTGCCGGCGTTTCTGTGGTCTTCGTTACCAGCACATCCTTCCAAACAGAGTGCGACCCAGCTCAGACTGCTAGCTTGGTTGCTCTAGGAGGTTTTCTCCGCAATGTTGCCGCAGCGATCTGCGCAGCGATCATAGGTGGCATTCTCAAGGGAATGGGTTGGGGCTGGGCCTTCACCGGCCTTGGAATCCTAGACCTCATCTGCATACCCGGGATCATCCTTATCATGGTCCGAGGAGCGAGATTTCGCGAGGCGCTGAAACGAGAGCAACAGCTGAACAAGTAAAGCAAAGTGGCTGGCTGGCTGAAAGGTCTTGGTACCAGGGCTGAAAACCCTCACGGTTGTGAGACTACGATTAGACTTTGTTTTCATGCATAGCGCGGCGTTGGCGGACATCTTGCATTTGCAGCGTGCATTGCATACGTAACGACCTGTAATATTAATCAAAATCCTTCGCATGATATGTAATGAGATGAGACAGCTTTGATGATGTGAAAGCTGAGTATGCATGACTGAGCTGCGCCTGCCTCTGCTACTAGGTAGCGTACTAGAAAACCTCCTGCCGAAGGCCAGACTGATCGAATTTGTCTCTTCGATTACAAGACTTGTTTCACCAACGGCCAATTGTCAACTGCACTGTTCGCACACTACTCATAGGATATTAGGACTCCATTTGATGCAACCCCGCACGAGCCTATACGCCAATGAGCGTCCCCTCCATACAAGTGTCTTCTGAGCTCTCAACAGCCTGTGCTGTTCTTGCCATGCTCCTTTATCCACTCAACGATGGTCTTATGTTGCTCTGCAACGATACACATTGCTTCATCGGTATCGTATAAATCATACCAACCTGGGCTCTCATGAGGTGGATCGCCGGCCCAAACCATTCCGAACTCATTCACATGCTGCGTCTCCGGCCGATAGATACCGCCGTAAGCCCACGGCGAAGTACCAATGTACGATCCATTGTTGCGGAAATCGTCTACTACCAGTCCGATGATCGTCTGTACGTGTCTTAGTAGATGTATGCTAAAGTGCGGTTGAAGAGTCCCACCTTGAAGTAGGCATCTTTGTGAGACGTCGTTGCGCTACTGAGATACGGATATTCCTTATCCTTGTTCTCCCAATTGTCTCTCGCCATACCAAATTCTTCAAGGAACACCGGCTTCCCGATATCAGCTGCCCACCGACTGGTGTTTCCCACAAATTCCTTTGCAAAGTCTTGTGCGACCCTCAAGTTTGCCTCACTGGAGTTGTACATGTCGTAGATGCCCCAGTTCTGGACCCAGCAATGCGTTGTTGCATAATCTACAGTAGAGAAATTATGCACGTGCTTGAAGTAGTACTCACCCTGCTTGCTTTCGAGGCCAACGCTGATTAGCTGTTTCGGCGCCAGAGAGCGGATGAAAGATGAGGTGCGATTGACCCATGGGAAGAGAAGGTCATTTGGATTATCCTCCAAACGGAAGGTATCAGATGAGTATTGAGGGTCTGAGGCTTGGGGCTCGTTCGCAAGCTGCCATGTCATGATTGTTGGGTCTTCAATATATATCCGACCATTTACTGTGTTCCGTCTTTTCATCACGGTCGTGATGTGATCTTGGTACCACTTCTCCGCCTGCGTATTATTATAGATCAGATTCGCGTATGCCGTAAAATCATCGTACGGAGCAGCATCTACACCTTCTGTCGTATAGTTGCCCCATCCTGTGCCTGGAGTGGTGCGTTGAGGCGGCGCAGTCAGGTTCCAAGAAGAAGGGTAAGGGATTTGACTGTTGTTAGTTGCCCACGATACGAATTGCGCAAAGCCTCCGCTCCATTGCCATTCGTTGCCTAGTGTCATGGTGGCCCGCATTCCGCGCTTCGACATCTCGGCGAGGCAGATATCTAATCCCTTGAACACCTCTTCATTGTAATGTCCTGGTGCCTTAAGAAGCGGAGGGTTCATTCTAAATGGTTGAGGCGTTGGAGCACCCTCGGATGCTGCCATGATGCGAAGATGGTTGATGCCCCGGTCGGCCATTTGATCGAGCTCGGTGACTAGGCGCGAGTAATTGCCACCTGCGGAAGAGCTTGCTGCTAAATTCATACAAGCCCAGTAGTTGATGCCTGACCTTGACGTTAATCGAATTCTTTCTCTCGAAAACATGGTTTCGTGTTACCAGTGAGGTAGTGCAAGCCCTTTGAATCATAGAGCCTCATCCCCTTCACATACACAAAATCATTTTCATGGATCGAGAGACTTTTTCCATATTCGCCTGGGATGGCGTTGCATGCTGCTAGCGATGCTAGAAGTAATTGCACGGCTATTCTCATCTTTGCGATCGGTGCGAGTACGTCTCACTTGTGAGAATGGTATCTTGGGCCACGATGAGTCCAACAAAAGACTCTCGTGGAAGAAGATTCAACTTTATATACTGACCGACTGACAGGACGAGGTCGTAAACAATGCTTGGCTGTTGACATCATGGCGGGTAAACAAGCTCCGACCTACTGTATCGGGTGAGGTGCAGCACATGAATGTGGGGTAAACAGAAGTTTGTTATACGCGTGATTATTTCTCCGGAGAATTGACATGGATCATGGTGATCTCGTGGTTCATGGCTGGGGAGCCGCATCGACATCGGGAATATCTTGCCGAGCAAAGGAAGATGAGGGAACGCCAGATGTAAGGAGTTTGGGTGGACGCAAATAACGGCTCGGCCCGTAATTGTGAACATTGTTTTCGCGGATTTCTATCTTTTCCCTATATCATCTCTAAAGGCTTTCTTGTCTCTTTAGACGTTCAAACAGCTGCACGAAGGCGGAAGGTTCCTGCGCTCCTCCAATCTCTGAGCGTATCAGTTCAGTCAGTAAAGTTTTCTGAGTAGCTAGTAAATATGAGATCGAGAGTTGACATACCGAATTGATCGTTGATTGTGAAGTTTGGCACCCCGCTAATGTTCTGTTCGACAGCATCCTGCACCTCCTTATCAACCTCGGGGCCTCCCTTTCCACCATCCAACCAATCCTTGATTTCTTTCTCCTCTAGCCCTGCTCGCACACCTGCCTCGATCAAAATCGGTTGGCTCGTGATGTCCTTCTCGTTCTCGAAGTATGCGGCGAAGAGCTCTTCAATCACACGGGTTTGGGCTTGAGGCCCTTTCGTCTTACCAAGCTGAACAAGGCGATGGGAATCACGCGTGTTGCCGGTCTTACCGCCGTACTTGAAGTTGATTCCCTCAGCCTTGCCAATTTGTGATAGTCGTTCTTGCATCATGGCCGTGCGTTCTTTACCGAATTTTGACTCGTACATTTGCTGCTTATCAGCGCTCTTCGGAGCATCCGGATTCAGGTAAAACGGAAACCAGTTGGTCGAAAAGGTGTCGTTAGACTCAGGATGTTTCTTCTTGTATGCTGCGATTCCTTTTTCCAGGCGTTTTTTGCCAACGTAGCACCATGCTGTCATCTTAGTTCAACCGTACGTAGTTATATTCGAGAATGCAGTACTTACGGCACACCGTATCGGAGACGACATTGATATTGCTAGAGAAATTAGTACCAAATAATAAAACCAGACCAAGTGCAACAGAAGAAACGAGAACAGGGACTCCTAGAGTATCTTATGTAGCTTTCGTTGAGGTATAATGCTGCACGAGCACCGGAAAGTACCTAACGAGGCTTTACTATCCATTCCTTCGGGGACATACTTACAAGTTAGTCATTTTGCGAAGGCTTGCCTTGAACGCCACGATGAAGATATGCTAGATGATATTCTGAGGTTTGCAGTGATGTCATTGTCCGAAGGGCAGATTCCTTTATATGGTGAGAATTGCTGACAAATTAGCTTCGAGAATGTCGCGACGCGGACACTCGCCCCTTCTGGCTTCCGAGGTTGGCACATCTTTGGGCAGAATCACAACCTCCGCATCTCTTAGAGTCGACCACCTGTCATGCACCAGGACTTCGAGGCCTTCCCATACTTTTCGATCCCCGGTTTAGGCTACTTGCCTGTTGCGCTTGCTTATAACGCAGATGTAGTTTCTCAACACCCAACACAGGCATGATGCGCAAGCTAGAGGGCTGATTTGTAGTATGAGGCCATTTATCTGCTCTGCATCTAGCAAGCATGTTTGGCTGCGTATGCGGGATCCCGTCAACGTGATCGAACGAGAACGGAATCAGACAATTTTGTACAAAAATGTGGCTCACCGGCAAACTTCCTCGTAACCGAGTGTCGCAAACTGTATCTTTTGAAGCAGGACCGCAGTCTGCTGTCAGGCTGACAAAGAGACATGTTTCCTAGGATCTTGACGTGAGGAGAGACTAACATGTCGTCCGCATTCGAGGAGGAATGTCGACGGGCAAGGAAGCTACCCGAAAACAAACACAACAATACAAGACAAGCCAAGACTTGCGGGACGGAACGAAGGTTATGCTAAGAAAAGCATAAGATGCCAATCCGCAGAAAATGCAGGGGCGGTCACCACTTTGGCGGTTACACTTGCTTTTCCTGTGCATCCCTAGTGGACTCTAATAGGCCAGTATCAAGCCTCGTCTTTCAGCTCTCTCCGTAAACTCAGCCGCACGCTCTCTTTACGGCAATTTCTTCAGGCAATTATCAGTTCGACCTCGCGATTCCGCGCCCTGCGCCTTAAGCGAGCGAGAGTCTAGAACCTGATTGCTCGATGGGAAGCCATGAGGGCCACAGCGGTTGCCAGAAGATTGGCTTGGTATAGGTATGAACAGCCAGTGGAAGTTGGAGTCGATTAATGAAACGCCATACCATGTTCGTGTGTAGGAGCTGTACCATGAGGCTCAGCTACAAGTCGCAATGAGTGACAGCAATCTCTCAAATACGGTAGAGTTTCGTTACACACAGAAAAGACCTTACTATCTCTGCTCCCCTTTACTGGATCATTTCTGACCGCCGTCATCTTTCTCGTCTCCGTAATTGTCAATACATATAACTTTGGCTTCCTCAAGCTGCTTCAATGAAGCAAACAACCACGCTCTGTGGCCTGGTAGCTGCTCTACCGGCAGTCCATGCCATCGCATTCGGTGGCCCAGCACCTACCGCGACGAGTCCAGAGCGCGCTCTTGATAAAACAAATCCAAAGCCAACCAAGGGACCCTCGATCAGCGAGTTGAGAAAACGACAAAGCAACCTATTCCCTGAAACGTGTGGTTGGATTGATGGAGATTACTGTATGCCCCTGTCGCCATATCTCGATAGACTTCAGCTGCTAACAAACACAGCATCAGGAGTGACATGCAACGCGGGACGAACATGCATGCTCTACACGAGTGCCAGCTTTGGTATGGCTGGCTGCTGTGATGGCCTCGAAACTCAAGACTGTGGATGGACAGATAAATGCGTCGACTACAGCGCCTACGCAGCGGGCGGTTGCGGTACCAGCTGCATGCTCAATAGTTTTGTGCGCAAATGCACCGATATATTATCGCCATACTGCGTTACCTGGACTTATCCAAGCGATGGTGTTGCGGACTACGGATGTGCTGCTACGTCGAGCGATACAGTCTACACTGTACTCCAACGCGGTACTGATGACGTGGGCGATACAACGAGTATGGCATTGCCAACTGTCAGTGGAAGCGCAGTCACGGGCTACAACGATGCTACGGCTAGCGCTGCACCAACACATGCTCCTTACAGTGGGGGTGGTGGAAGCAGCAGTAGTAGCACACATGAGACCAAGAAGATCGCCATCGGGCTTATCATCGGCGTTGTCATCGCAGCTCTTTTTGTTTTCTTCCTCGTCATTATCGGGGTACTGATCATCATCAAGAGAAAAAAGAAGCAGGCTCAGCTTTCAGCCAACGCTCAGGCTGTCGCTACCGCACAAGCGAACACTCAGTCTACATACCCGAAACCGAAGCAACAGCAGCCACAAATGCATATGCAGCAGCCAATGCAAGGTGGATTCGTGTCGCCGACAAACCTGCAACAAGGCTTCGCCGCACCCATGCCTCCACAGAGCCCTCAGCCTACCCTCAATGGATACTTTCCACCTCCTGGTCAGAACGAGCAGAAGTACAATCCACATACATCAGTCTACGAGTACGCTGTAACACCAATTTCGAATCCGCCTACGCCAGCACCAGCATACTCACAGCCTATCGGGAGCCCTGTGGTACCGCCTATGCCGACTCAACCATCAGTGCAGGCGCATTACCACACACCTGCTGATGGAGCGCATGAAGTTGATGCGATTGGCGTTTCTCTTCCTCCTCCACAGCCAGTAGCATCGCCTTTGGGTCAGTATCCGAGTCCAGTTGTTGGGACACATGAGGTGGACGCAGTCAGTGTAACGCGTGCTCAACAGTCGCGACCGGTGTATGAGATGGGTCAAGGAAGATGAGAAGTATAACTATATCAACGGGGTCTTTTTCGAGGGACATGCTAGATGAGAATACGAAGTTTCCTTAGGTTGTAAGAGGCGAAAGATAGGCGCACAGTCGTTGAGAGAACCTCATGGGAGGTTGGGTTTCATTCGCGTCGTGTATTATATGACCTAGGATAGGGTAATATTGATTGAAGAAGTCAGTTCCTAGTTATATTTAAAGCAAAGTCATTTGAGAATTGGTCATTTGGTACTCCAAGTTGAACGCCCGGCTAGGTGGGCTGCTCAATATCGCCTGACATTGCTCCACCTAGCGCCTACTCTTATGCTTACAACACGAAATGTACAAGTCGAAGGTATCCCGTTTCCTACATGTCCCCCCTCTCCTACAAAAACCTCGCTGGCGAGCTCTTCTTGAGCACTAATGGATGCCTATGCACACTAGGCATGAGACCCAGCCCAATTGCTCTCCTGATGGCTTTTGCAATCTTCCTCTGGTTCTTGGGGCGTAGGCCTGTGTCTTTCGAGTGCTTTATCCGCCCCGTCTCAGTCATGTACTCGGACATGATTGTGAAGTTCTGCGTCTGTTTAGCCTGGGTGTCTCCCGCCCCAGTTCTCCGTGCACCCACCTTGTATTCTAGCACTGGATTTATGCCGAGCACATCGAAAGCATCTTCCTGGGGCCGCTTCCGCCCGAACTTCCACTTCTTTTGCTCTGAGCCTGATAGATCATGTGGCGCGTACACGTCTCCCGGCTGCCATTTGCGGAAGATCTGGCGCTGGTACTGGCTCCTCCGCTCCGACTCGACCATCTCGCGCGACTGGGTTGGGCGGTCGAGGCCGGCTTCTCGGGCGAGGCGGGTAGCGAGGGATGGGCCGCCTGCTCGCTGCTGGCTCGTAGAGGGGGTGCGCGCAGCACTGCTACCGCCGAGGATGGAGAGCAGGGCGTCGTCTGTACAGCTTTAGTACGAGGGTTCCGAGGACCTGCGGGGCCGATTGCGGGCGTACCTTGCTTCTGAGGGCCGGAGGAGAAGCATCGCAAGCATGCCCTGCTCGCTGCTGCAGGAGCTCTGAATGGCAATCGTGCAATTGACATGTTGGCAGTGGGCGAAGTGTGCTTTGCAGTTTGTCGCGAGCGCGCCTTTTCTCGAGATGCTGGCCGCGGACATGTTTCTTAAGTTAGGGCCTTGGCATGCGTGATGATTTCACGCCCATGAGCATGGGCAAGAGAGCTCATAATTCGCCTTCACCTTCACGCGCTTTCGTCTCATCTTTTTAGTGCACAGCTATTCCACCATCATCTGCTTTCCAATGGACTCGGCTTTTGCCTGAAAGCTCATCCCCAACGTGCATCAATTGCACCTGCTACCGACGTCAAGTTTGCATGTTCGTGGGCAGTAGCTGCTCGCTCCGCCCACCATGCCCTCGCTTTTGACCCGCGTCGTCTTCCGCAGCATAATTGCAAACGAGCCTCTGTTATACCGCGGCTGCCGCTACCAAAGCCCCCGACCGCGCATCCTACCTCACCATGGCGCTCGATCGTTTCCCCCCGTCCAACGAAGGACGTTTCTCGACCTTTTCAAACCGCAGCGGAAGCTCAAGCCTATGGAGATGCCGGCTGGCTTGGAGAAAATGATAGAGTTAACGTATGCCCAACACAATGCCCTACGACCACCGAAACCCACAGAGGTCGCTGAGGCGTTCAAGGCCTTCTTCGAGCAGAGAAAAGGAGCTTATGAGGATTACCACATCGCCACAGCGCACCGCGCCTTTCTGTACCTCCTGGAGAATCCCCAAGGCGACGAGCAGCCTTGGCTGACCAAAGAAGAACTTAAGCGAGTCTTCGGAAAAATGATCCATCCATCGAGGCGACCGGAGGGCAACGGACAGGCGCACCTAGCATTTGGCCGAGCCATTTTGGATGAGATTGCAAACATGGTCGAGCACAAGGAGATGAATGACGACGTGGAAAGCCCAAAGAAGGACCGTCGCCTAGAGGACACGTACACGGAGGTGAATTCAATACACCTGTTATCCTTGTTCGGGGCGGCCATTGAGGCAAGAGACATGCTTATAGACAAGCTCCAATATGATCCGAATACAACGGCACAGCAGCGAGCGACCACACTATCAGCGTGGAAGTCAGTGCTTGGAGGCCTCATCCAGGAGGGCCATCCCGACGAGGTCTTGAAATGGACTGATTTACTACAAGAATATTCGATTCCTTTCACTAGGCAAATGCAGCATAAACTTGTAGTGTTCTTTGCTGAGCACAAGGACTACGAAAGAGCCAAGTTCTGGTACTCTCGTCCCGTTGTCACCAGATGGGGCGACAAAAGCGCTCAACCCATGGGAGGCACAAGCAGTGCGTTGTTGAAAGCGTGTGCGTCCAATGGCGATCTGTCGTTTGGCCATCAGGTCGTTGCTACAATTCTCAAGGATGATATGCCTAATAAAGAGTCATGGGACGCTATCTTCCTCTGGTCTGCTGCCATTGGTAAAGGTGTAGATGAGATCGATCGGATGATGAATGTTTTAATACGCCGCAACGACGAGGCACGACAGAAGAATCCTGCGGTTGAAGTGATTCGTCCGGATATTGAGACTATCAACGCCCTAGTCGAAGTCTCCATGGCAAAGCAGGACCCCTATTCGGCCGAGCGGTACATCGCTCTTGGGGAGAAGCGAGGTATATGGCCTAACGAGAAGACCTATACCATGCAAATTCAATATCGAATTTCGGTGGGGGACATCGACGGGGCGAGAGCTGCCTACTTCAATCTTCAGGGCAATATCTCAGGTGCGGAGCAAACCGTGGGGGTCATCAATCAACTCATTCAAGTTCTCTGCATCTCGAAGCAACACCACTTCGATGAGTTGATGACCATGGTTGACGACCTCCACGAGCGCAAAGCGCATTTTGCTGCAGAAACCGTCGCAGCTTTGACCCTCCTCCACCTTCGGAGGGGCGAGATTCATGATGCGATGGATCTACTTCAAGTGCACGCACATCAATACTCGCCAACTCAACGGGTTGTCATCCAGAAAGCCCTCTCTGGTTTCATTCTCGATGGGGAGACAAGTACTGCAGATGCTTGGGACGGATATCAGATTTTGCGTAATGTATTCCCTGAAACGCCTCGTGAGGTTCGCATACCGATCATGAATGAGTTCTTTGCCCGCAAGCGCTCAGACATGGGATGTCATGTTTTCTTCCACATGCGTGACCATCCCGTCGATACGCAACGTGCCAACCAGGACGTATACGCCGCAGCCTTTGTAGGCTTTGCACGATGCGCGGACGCCGAGTCTCTCGAGCTGGCGCACAATCAACTCAAGCTTGACGTGAAGGTTGACATGGATACCCGATTGCGCAACTCGTTGATGCTTGCTTATGCGGCGACGGGAGAAAACCTAAAAGCACTTCGATTTTGGAGAGAGATTTGCGAGTCAAAGGAGGGCCCTTCATATAACAGTATCGCTATTGCTTTCAGGTCCTGCGAAGGAATGCATTTGGGCGGTGAGCACGCCAGGTCGATATGGAAACGTCTCAAGGAACAAGATGTTGAGATCGACAAGACGATTTGGACAGCTTATATGGCCGCAATTGCACGAAACCATCACCATGATGAAGCGCAGGCGCTCATAGAAACCGTGGAGGAGGAATACAGTTTTACCCCAGATCTGCATATGTACGTTCAATCCTTGGCCTAATTGTGATGTCAACCTTGCTGACAGTAACACAGTCTTGGTAGCTGGTTCAACATGACTGTTAACTCCGATAAACAAGAACACGTCGAGGAGTGGATCAAACAACGGTATCCTGAGGTGTGGAAAGAGATGGAAGGTCTAGGCTACTGGGTTACTATGGAAGGGTTTGGGTACCGGCAGTACAACATCAACCGTGACCTAGACCCGTAGGAGAGGTGTACAATATGTGAAAGCTTATAGATCAAGGGCAGCTGTGGGATTAGAAATGGATACCCTGCAGACCGCGGCATTTAGTGATTGATACTAGTTTCCTCCCTACGCAGGATGCGCCCAAAGGATTATTAGGACTTTGTTGTGAGTACGCTTTCTAATGTGCATTTGTACTTGGATGTGGGTGCCCTCATGATTAGTACGAAGCTCGGAGCAAGACCTGATAGTTCCTTCTCTTGTTGTCAAGCCGCTCTCGAGCCACACTTACGCTTGCACAACGGCCCTAGCCGTACGATTAGACCTTCTTCCGGCTTTATCCTTCTGTGTCGCGTATGACTGAACAGGTGCATGGTCGTGTGTTAGGTCTGCGCTTCTTCGCCTCGGCCTCAAGGTGAGTTGCTTTCTCTTACACCACTAGCGGAGAACGTGCTCACCCAACAGAGCTCTTTCCTTGATAGCGTCGTTCTTGCATCTATAAACAGCCTTGACCTCACCTCCGCTTCCACACTTCGCAGCCTTCTTTCTCTCCTAGTATTCAACCATCACACTTGTCACTGTTCAGGCCACTCCCTAAAGCCACAGCAACCACCCAGTGGAAGCACCAGTCATGCAAGTTTTGCATCTCCTCTTCGGCTTGATTGGCCTTGCCGACCTAGCCTTCGCCGCTCCTGCTCCTTCTGACTCTGCACCCTTCAATGTGGCTGATGCTGCCAACATAGCTAACGAGCTTGGACTGGTTTGGGCATGCCAGAGGCCTAAGCCAGAACAAAGCGGCGTCTGCGGTAGCGTAACCGCGTTCAATCAATGCCAGAACTTCAGCGATTTACTTGCTGGTCAAGTCCGCTATCTCAACCAGTTCAAAGGCGTCAAGTGCTATTACTACTCGCAGAAGGGGTGCTCGCCTAAACATCGTTCTCTCGAAATCGACTCCAGCCAATGGAGGTACTCGGCGAATATTGCTGACAACGTTGGACGCCAGATTCTTTCGGTTCTTTGTTTTGTTCCCAGGGTTGTACCTGTTCCTACTGAACACGGTCCACGCTCTGACACACCTGTCACTGTCAATGAAGAGCCTGATCATGTCGATTTTGCCGGCGTCTCTGAATTGTCAGCTCCTGGAGATATTATCGTCTGTCAGAACACACCTGGCAATGGTTCTTGTGAGACTGTCCATGCTCAAAATCAATGCGTTAGCCTTGGCAATGAGCTCTCGCACAAGGTCCGCACGATATATCAAGCTTCCGGCTCGGTGTGCAGGTATTTTGAATCAGACTGTTCCGCCCGTCATCCTCTCGTCAGCGTCAATTCCAGCCAGAAGCCATCATTCGTTCAGCTCGATGAACAAATTGGTCACAAACTCGGTCTGGTCCTTTGCAAGAACAATTGGCCATCTTTAGCCACACTCGAACCTGGCTCTACGGCTGTCCAGATCCCGTCAAGCGACATCACTATATGGGCCTCTGATAATACGAAGTCAGTGAGATCAGATACTTCCACCCAGCCCCTCTACGTTTGCGACCACGAAGACTTTGCTGGCCGATGTACATTTTACCTGGGCCCCGGCTGCACGAACAACCCTTTTACAGCCCCCATTTTCACTCGATCATTGAGGATCCAGGTTACGTATGTATATATCGGTATCAATCTACCTACAGAATACCTACTAACTCTGTACTTTCTCCCCAGATATCAGTGTGCTTTCTACCACGAGTCGGACTGTCAGGCGAAAAATTCAGCACCCAACTACGAGCAAGCAAATGGTCAAGACAAGATAATGAACACAGTGCCTTACCAAATCCTGTCAATGAGTTGTTATCCAATCTGATCCCACCGCAACGAGCGATTCGCGCCTACGATTGCCGCTCGCAGCGATCAAGGTCCGGGCGATAGCGACTAGTGGACGAAAAATGGTGTTTGATCTGGGGGGACTTGGTGGAGATGGATGTCTAAAACTGTCCACTTGCTGGTGATTCAAATCTGATACATGCTGTCAACCCATTCTACTTTTACTTTTCAACAACAAGTAGTTAACTGATGCATTGAATTCATGCCTCATAGTCATTTGATTTTCTTGTTCCATGTTCATGTCATTATCATTACTATACGTCCTGCGTGTACTGACGACTTCCCGCAATGAATGCTTTGCTGAATACACACAAGAAAGGCAAAATGAACACAAAACAAAATGGTATCATCCACATTACATAAAACTCGCTCCTCAATCAGTCCCGATTGATAACCCTTAAACTCCTCCGCGGATTCAACAAGACACCTCTCGTACCCCAGAAGCTCGGTTCCGAGCCCGACAGCAAGTCATCCGTGACACTCCCCTCGCTACTTCTTCTCCCGAATCCGCCTCCTCCCGCCCCAGCGTACGCAGTCTGCTCTGCGCTAGTGCCTCGCGCTATATCAAACGAACCCGCCGCGGCGCCGCCACTGCTTTCGCCGAGCGTTCGGGGTGGCCGTTCGCTCGAGTTCTTGGATCCAGATGTGTATGTGCCCTGTTTCTCGTTGTTCGCCCGCGCAGTCACCATTGCGGCGTGGTTCTTCCAGATTGCGACTTGTTTGCGGTAGACCCATGCGCAGAAGGCGAAGTAGGCGGCTATGATGAAGAAGACGCCTGCGATTACGCCGGCCACGATAGCGCCTACGTTTGTGCCTTTGCTGTTGTAGCCGTTGGAGCTGCCGCCGCCGCCGCCGACTACCTCGGTGATGGTGGCGCCGTTGGGCCCCGTGACGGTGTAGGTCTGCGGTTTGCCGGTTGCGAGCGGGCCTTGGGTGGGTGTTTGGACGGGAGCAGTGAGGGTAGCGCCGCCTGTTGCTTCGCCGCCAATGACTGACCGCACGGGGGCGGGAACCTCGTAGCCGTATGAGCCCTCGATACCCGCTCCGACGCCGAAACCGCGCTGATTCGCTTGTTGTGCGAGGGGGTTGCCGGTACTTCCCTCTCCAGTGTAGGTCTTGAGCGCGTTGTCGCCCGTTAGTGCAGTAAATTGGTCAGACCACGAGAGGCTAGACATGTTGAAGACGTATATGCCTGGGGCATCGCAGGAGATGTCTTTGCTAACGTAGCCGCCTACCACAATCATTTGGCCGTCCCAAACGTGGCAGGCG
This sequence comes from Neocucurbitaria cava, assembly GCA_027946455.1. Taxonomy (NCBI): domain Eukaryota; kingdom Fungi; phylum Ascomycota; class Dothideomycetes; order Pleosporales; family Cucurbitariaceae; genus Neocucurbitaria; species Neocucurbitaria cava. The sequence goes on along the minus strand of JAPEUY010000003.1, from coordinate 1,409,063 downwards.
TGGCCGGCTCGCGCGTACGGAACGGACTGGTTGGACTGGTCGACTTTGATCCAAGTAAATGAGGGTACGGAGAGAATCCACATGTCATCTTTTTGGGTTTGGTCTGCAGCAGGTTGAAGGTTTTGACCACCGAACATGTAGATGTTATACGAGGAGCCACTAAACGAAGTGGTCAGTAATGCTACGAGGTGTTTGGAAGATATAGTTCTCACTCTGCAGCGGCTGCGACAGTGGCACAAGGGTTGACGCGGTAATCTGGCATTGTCCCAGACGTACTTTGCTTGTACCATGTCGATTGAGCAATATCGTAAACATCGATGACGTTCATTTGGGTCTGCAGAAACAGTCAATCTCCGTAGCCATTTCCCGATGCCGAATTGAACTTACGAAGGTATCGTTATCGCCGCCAGTAAGACCGAGAAGAATGCCCTCGTCACCAAATCCAGGAACGTATACGAGTACGCCGTCCGCTCGCTCGGGGAATGATCCAGAGTTTTGAAGACCACCCTCAGTAATGTTGCGGTAAACGCCATCTGCCCCAGCCGTCTTGTTGGTCTTCAAGGACTCAACAGCATTGTTTTCGCGTCCTGGAAACGTAAATTCCAACAAACTCTTCAGATATACCCTCGCAATCTGATTACTCCACCCTTCGGTAGTGAAATCGTCCAAATGACCTCCGAAATAGAAACCTCTGCCTAGTGTATTGACGCTGAAGCCGGCACCCTCGGCAGCTCTCTGCACGCTCTGGCCATCGCCCTCTGCGCTGTCGCCGGCCGAGGTCTTCGGATCCGTATGCTCAATCCACGACTTGCTTCCAATATTGTACTCCCAAACAGAATTTGGTCCAGGGGACACTATGGGATTGTCGGAGTATTGTCCGCCGTACAACCAGAGCGAGTCGTGCGAGGACCAGAGTTGACCAAGTGAGACGGCGGGTGGTCCAGAAGGTTTGGGCAGACCGGTTAAAGAAGGAGAGGCGACTTGCCAGGATTTTGTGAGGTCAAGAGTGAGAAAGTTGTTTGCTGGTGTTGATTAGTATTGTTTATGTATAGGCGATACGGGTTGACAAAGAATTAGTTGGACTTACTCCAAGTGTTGTCCGTTTGCTTTGCGTCGTCAATCTCGCGAAAGCCATACATGTATAATGTACCGTTGACGACAGTGCTTTGGCCGCTCCATCGCTTACAAGCGTCGGTAGGTGAGTCGTCTCTTTTGACGAGCAATGAGTCTTCTGGAACTGCTTGAATTGTCGCGCGTGGGATGGCGCCACCTCGTACTCCGACGCGTGCCAATGGATTAAGCTGAAAAATCGGCAGCAGTAATGCCAATACGATGCTGAACAAACCCAATCGGTATAATTTAGTCGACATTGTGTATTGAGCTGGGAGAACGGTGGGTGTGGAAGTTGGTTCCATTTTTGTGTCTTCGTCGCATACAGATTCCCAATCGCTCTCATCGCCATCTTCTTTTTCTCCGTTTGCGTTGATCACATCATTCCGACTCCGAAACCTCAGCATCTTCGCTGGCCGTAATCGTTTCAACGAGTCACCATGTGTCCGCACCGGGCTGCGTTCGTCTCGAATTCTCTCCTCGTCGACCAATCCCACCTCGGTGAATACCGACATTCGTCGACCATTGTCATTGGCCGCGGGTTGTGGTCGTACTCGCTCCATGTCGGTCGCGATGGTCAATGGAACTTTTACTCGACCCTCCAAAAACACGCGCAGGTCGTCAAAGTCGTAAGGCTGCAAGTCGCGTGCAAGTCGTTATGAAGAAAAGAAAGGAGTCGTGGATGCTAACGGTAAGGATGACGTCGCTTTCAGGAACAAGGTCGAACCCTTGAACCTCTGGGGTTTGACGACGGGGGACGAGATTAACAGGCCGGCAATATAAGGGTAGGAAGAGTGGCAAGGATGCACAGAAGATGCTGATCGGCAGATGTCAAACAACCGTACAGCAATCAGCGATTCGCTTACCCCGTGCACGAACAGCAAGGCGATGCAAAGCTCAACAGAAATGATCGAAGCCGCTGGACAGGTGCAACAGAACAACAACAAAGCGATGGAGAGGGCGCCGAGGACAAGCAAACCTGGCAAAGCCTCTACTCACAGATGCGAGACCGCCTCCTCGTCGTCTCGACAGCAGTGCCGTCGGTTGCACTCGCTCCCGCCCATGTCCACGCTGCCTACTGGTCCATTTCGGCAGGTCGCTCAGAATGGCACGTCACTGTAAAACCATTTCAGGGAATGATCGATACATGGCGATTGGGCTCAACGGGCCGTGCAGGGGGTGGCATTGGCTCATGGCGTCTGATGGCAACGAGTCCATGCACTTTAGAGCGTGACATATGCCAAGGCATGCATCGCAACCAAGGACCGGCCGCCGCTCCACGAGGCGTTAGACCAGCCTAAATGCATGTCCGTGGTCCAGGGCTACGGACTCGAGATTGGTGAAATGTGCCTCCGCGGGCGCTGTTATGACATGCTTTTCTCCTGTTAATGCTGTTGCTCGGGCCTGGGGGATTTGGGCCTTGTCTGGTGGTGTTACCTTTGTACTGCTGCTGGCTAGCTACCTTCCCCGCTTAACTTAACGTTACGAGTCGATAACCGCGCGACCTCACCAGACCACTCAGTACACACCTCCATCGTACTCCGTACCCAGAGACCCAATATACTGTACATTAGCTCTTCACCTGATGCATCGTATAACGCTTACGGTCCCGGGGAATTCAATAGCGCGCACAGTAGTGAACTGGTGCAGTGGTGCTGTGGGGTGGAACGACCCTGAATTTTCTAAGAATATTCACTGGGACGAATCAGGTGACGCGTGGCTGTGCCTGTTGTGGCGCTCAATATTCAACAACGGCCTCGCCGCCTCGCACATGTTTATTACGCGAGTGCAGATCACTCCACATGCCGCAGGGGGAAAAGGAGACGAGAATGCTCGGGTGCCAAACGAGCAATGCAGTCTCAGATTGAGGTATACATCGTTTCACATGTCTCAAGCTTTGTTAGCATCTTGTCAAGTTCACCCGATGCTAGGGTATTCATTGCTATCTTATTAAGTCTGTAGTCACTCAGTACGGTTCAAGATCTCTTCCCTTGAAGCGATCTTGTAGTCTGCTCCTAGTCCCAAGATCACCATATCCATGGGTATCATTGATGAGAATCGCGCCTATCCTAAGGTAATGCTCCCTGTATTGTATAGCCCTATATTGACATTCGGCAACTGCCAACGTCAAAGACCCTGTAGGCCAGATCATGACTTAGGTTCGCTACTCGCTCTCGATATCATCGCTATCGATGATCAACTCCGCCGACTTGAAACTCTTCGGTGTTGTAGTTCGGGACTCTGACAAAATACTCTTCTTCTTCGAGGGGGGCCGAGAGCGTGACGTGCTCTCTCTCGCGCTCATCTTCTGCTTTTGCTTTTTTGAAGTTGATGATTTTGCGATTGCTGGCTCATCGAAACCCTCGTCCAGCTCGGCATCTGCATCTGGTTCAATTTGCTCCTGAAGCTCGCCGCCATGTTCTTCTGTGGACTCTGGTGCTGCCACATCTGACTTTCTCGATTTTCGACGCTTTTTCTCTTGCTTCGTAGACGTGTCAGCGATGGAGATGTCTTCGCTCTTGCGGGGCCGACCACGCTTTCGTTTGGATTGTGGCGTTTGCTGAGCATCACTCTTCCGTGGACGACCGCGCTTCTTCGGTGTTTTCACCCTAGTCTGATCCTCCTCGTCCTCGGACACAATCTTGTTCCTCGGTTTGATCTCTAGCTGGATACGAGGCGGGGGATTTCGAGATTGCATTTTGGTCCACTTGACAGTGCACTGTAGGCGACTGCGAACGTTGCCCATCAAAGTACATACTTCCATCCAGTTGATGTCTTTGTTCGTGTACTCATTGAGCGGCCTCTTGCCAGCTGCCGCGCGATAGTCCTCATCTCTCTGAGCAACAGTGGTAATAGAGCGAACGAGCAGGTTTTCTTCATCTTTTGACCAGGTAGAAGTGTTTCTCTTATCGCCATACTGCACATAATCTCGCCAGCGATTGTGCACATCGTGCATCGACCGGTCGCCCATTACTTTGGAAATCAGCTTCCACTGTCTTGGATACAGTTCGAATAGGTTCTTCAGCTGCTCGTCTTCTTCCTTTGTCCATCCTCCGCTCTTATAAATATGGTATTGTGATCGGATATGGCTTCTGACTATTTCCTTACTACGAGTCAGGTTAACATCTTTAATCTCTTCCCAGAACTCGTTGCTTTCGTGCTTGTCTTGCACTTCCTTTGTGACCAAGTCACTGATTCGCCGAGATAGACTGATGTCTTTAGTGTCATCGGTCCATTGAATGAGTTCGACAAGTTCCAAAGTGTCCAGTCCTTTCCTCTCTTGGTAGTCCCGGATCGCTCTACGGATGAGCTCGTCCTCATCCTGGGTGAAGTCGCCACTTGTTCGCAGATCAGGAGGGTAATTCAAATCACGGGCAGTGTTGAGTGATCTTTCAGCCGCTGTAAGAACATTGGTAGGATTGATGTTGCTTGTACGGATGCGTCGCGGAGTCTGACTTGGACGAGCGGATTTGCGAACTTTCGTATGCTTCCGCTTCTGTGCTGAGCCTTGCGACTCAGATGGAGATACAGGAGGGATCTCGTCCTCGCCTGACGAGTATCCTAGGGATTCGGATAAGTCAATGCCCGACGTGGCTGCAGCAGGAGCATCGGCCTTTGCTTTGCCTCCACTCTTCTTTCTTCGTTTCTGGCCAGGGACCTTGGACTCGGCATGCCCCTTGTCTGCATCGTCTTGCGCTTCTTCCTCATGGTCAAGGATTGAATGGTCATCCACACGCTGATTTGGCTTGCGGGTGGAGTTGAGCAAGTCACAAGCCTCGATGCCATTCATCTTTTGCCTCTTATTTCCAAGCTTCTTGCGTGTGGGAGCTGTCTCTTTGTGGTTCGCCTCTGCCTGGCTAGATGGGCTAGGAGAGATGATGTTTGAATGTCTACGTTTGCCTTTTGTCGGTGAAGTTGGAGACTCGAGGACTTCACCCGTAGCCATCGCTGTCTCTTCACCGCGATTGTTGTCTTCTTCAGCAGGTAAGCTGTTGCCGGAGTTGACTTTCTTTCGCTTTCGCTTTCGCTTGTGACTTTTCTTGTGAGTACTGCTCTCCTCTGGCATGCTGGCGGGCACAGCGACACTAGAGGTCATTGGTGGTGACATGAGAGCGGCAGTGGCCACTGGCACTGTCTGTGAATCGGGTACCTCAACGTTGTCGTCCTGGGATGGTGTGGATATATTGTGCGCATGCGATTTCAGCGGAGATACTGGCCAACCACTAGAGGCGGCTTCATGCTCTTCGTCGCTATCGGCGAAGTCATTCGGGTCCGCGAGGGTGTATGATCGAAGTTGGCCAGGTAGAGACTGTCTGGCTGGGGACCACCCGACCTGGGAAGCTGCTGGTTGCGGGGTGGGTGGCTCTTTCGGCTTGCTCGCACCACTGCTTTTGCGCTTGCGCTTTTTATGAGAAGACGAGGTGGAGCTTATTGTGCCATTGGGCAGTATAGAGTCTCCATTGTTATTCGTTGTGCGGTCGACCGCTGCGACTTCGTCGATGAGCTGTTGCGAGGCTGCTAGGTCGTCCATCTTGGGGCCTGCGTGTCCAATCTGTCAGTTCCAGCTTCTCATAGTTTCGGGGGTCATAGTGAAGTGAAGAGGCATGATTTTGCAGCGTGTCGACGCGCTATGTACTCACTATAGCGGGGCGCACGTTCGGCAACGAGGGCATGTGTGGAGGAAATCGTACTTTCAGATGGGTCAGGCACGGGTTGCGATGACGACGCGCCCATCGTGAGCTTTAGGCAAGCATGCCCAACGTCTCTGGACTGTGTCTACGCGATAGAAGACGTTGCTGGGTATTGCGTTACTTCGCGATGATTGTTTGATGCGCGCTCAGGGATCTGCGGAGGTCGATGGGCTAGGTACGGATCGGGCATGGTTCATGCACGCCGTTAACTACCTCTGTAATCAGCTAACACGTGTGCGTTAAGGACGGGGCTGCCATGGCCGCATGGATTCTTTTTCTCAGGCCAAATAGTAAAGATTATGGACAAGAAACGTTCAATGTAAATTCAATTGGCGTGAGAATATGGTTGCGGTGGGTATCACTCCTCAAAAACAAAAACCTATCACTATCACACCAGAACGATTTAACATAGACCAGTACAGTATCCCCGTTCTACTACTCACGACAGCAGAACCCAGGCAACAAATCCCAATCCTTCAAGTAGCAGCGTTAAGATACCAATCGCCATACCACTCCCTACCCTATCGCTCCTCTGCCTACTCAGGTCCAATCTCCAACCCGTGCCAGCTGCGCCCAAAAAGATCCATAACAGTGCTGCTCCCACGCTTAAAGCCAACATTAACATGAGTGCAAAGAGAATGCGGAGAGTTGATAGTGTGTGAACGAATTGGATCGTCGTGATTGTGTCTGCTACCGTGGCAGACTCGTCGTGGAGATACGCACAGAGAGTGACTTTCTCATCTTCCTTGCGTGGGGAATCGAGACTTCGGGCGCGTCTGCGAGATGGGCGTGTTGTTGCGTAATGTTGGAAAGCCAAGGGTCGTTGGGAGTCATTTGGTGCTGCGACTCGGCGAGCCCAGTGGACCCATGTATATCTTGCTTTCCCGGTTATTGGCTTCTTGTATAAGCTCATCAATCCATCTTCCGTGAAAGGTGATTTCGAATCAGAGAAGACGTCGATACCCTCGCCACTTGCTAGAAGCCCTGCCGTCCCTTTAGTTGAGTCTTGAGATGGACATCCACTCCATGTGTTTGTCGGTCCAAGTTGTATGCGCCTCAATTTACGGGCGCTGAACGTTCGGGCGAACCGGTTCCCAGCAAGCTCGTGGTGACCAGCTCTTAGTTGCTCTGCGAAGAATTTGTCGTCGAACTCAATCCCTCCATTACTCTTCGTCTTCTTCCCATAGCGTATTGGACTAGCTGCCGTTAGGTCACTGGGTACATCGATTCGCACCAGGTTGTTTCGCGCATCTTCTCCGTTCCGCCTTCTCCAAGTCCTTTTCTGCAAGCTTAGCCAGACAACTCTCTCTTTGCCTTCTCTCCCTGAGCCAGCTAAGCTTCGTATCACACCTTGTGCATCTTCATTTCTCTTTATGCGGCTCCTCAGGTCGTATTCGCCTTCACTGCAGATCAGTCCCAACATGTGCTTTCCCTTTCTACCATCATATTCTTTCCTCAATTCCTGTTCGCTGTAACCGCTGTCTAGTCTCTCGAAGTCCCCTGATCCTCTACCATCTTCTCCATCTATGCCACGTTGCCTAGGTCTTGACTTTGGTTTGGGGAATTCCTTCTTCGCAGTAAAGGGATATGGCGTCCTGATAAAGTGACTTGGCAGATGAGCGGGCCGTTCGCGGTCGACAGTCGATAGTGGAGTAATCTTGATATGCCGATCGGCTGTAAAGGAGGACAGCTTCGGGAATGAGCTGGTCGTAGTTGAGTGCGGATAGGATCGGCCTTGCGCTTGTGACAAGCTGGCGGAGGGCGAGAGCGCCTCGAGCGCCCGCATCGTCCTCACATGCGCGTCAATGATCGAGTCTGCAATGACGCTCTCAGAAGTATTCCTTCTATGGCGCCCCTTGAAGCTGTTACTCTTCGGAAGACTCTCAAATGCTTCGCTTCGCCTTGAGTTTGGCAAAGGTTTCGGAAGTTCGGCGAGTGGCGAGTTGATTTCTGAGATATTGCTCCCTACGGAGCCTCTTGGTGTACCGGAAGTGGAACGAGTGTGAACAAGGCGTACGTTGTCTTTGCCTAGCCGCTTTAGCGACATCTCCCTTGCCCTCTTTGTCCCTTTGTTCTCGACCGGACTAGAGAAATGTTCATTTTCAGTACCAAGTCCAGAATCATGGGCAGGTAGTTGCATGGAGGCCGGTAGGGCAGTCCCAGGACCCCTGTCTCTACTTCTACCTCTTGACCCATGCGCGCCGTCGTAAGCGCCCTGCATCAACGCTTTTAATCCCAAGCCTTCAGACTCTGAGAAGGTCTGTGTCACATCTCCATCGCTATCCTCCCATTCTGATTCAGAAGAGCCATCATCGAAGAAGTTGGCGCCAGGTCCTCCACCGCCTTCCATCGTCCCGCTCATTGCAGGATGTACTGATCCGTGTCGTTTGGGTGGAGGGTCGACAATTCGTGGCGAAGAGGCTGGGCTCGATGATATCCTGGCTGAGGGGTGGTTGAGGAAGATTGTCTGTGTCGCGTCCGGTGAATCAGGCGGAGGCCCAGGGGCAAGGGCATGCTGTATGATGGGGGACGCCTTTGACAGGGGAAGTTGAGGGGAGAGTTGTTGCTGAGTGGTTTCCATGATGATAACTTTCCGCACGGGTGTTCCTCGCGGTCTGAGAACAGTGTGGTTCGAGCGTGGGCCTCTCACTCAGGATATCCCCTTCTATTCCCTCACACAAACTACGCTTGCTCAAGTCGGCTGAAACGCCGGAAACCATAGAACAAACCCGTCTTCGGAACAAAGACGGAAACAACGCGCCCAACGCGGGGTGTGGCGTGTAGTAAAGATAGTCAGTCGGAGACGACCAAAACAAAGAAGGCACGTACAAGAGATTGCGGATCTGCTTTCGGCAAATGTCTGTCCCGAGGGTATGGTAGTGTCCGCATGAGGAAGGAATGCTGGTAGGATCTCGTCAAGAGGGGCTGGTGTTTGAGCCGCATTCCGATTACATCCCTTGCGTGCCCATTTGCAGCACGTGTGGTGCATTCAGTAAGTACAAAAGACAAGAAATACGGGAAGCAGTGAATGATAATCGTCAAATTGGAGTATGAACGTACAGCTGTATCTAGTTCTATACACACCTGGTGGGCGGAAACTAATAAAACGCCAAATGCGATGCCACCATTTATTGCGAGACCTAACATGAGATGGACGTGACAGTAAAGAGATGCGTTATCGAAGAGAAATCAACTCGCTCGTGGAGGGCTTCTCTATTCGCCATCGCGGTCGAACATCTTGGTCATTGCCTTCTGTGCAAGTTCAACACCAGCAAATGTCGCTGCGTTCGCAGGTACAGCTCGTGCCATGGCCGGTCCGATACCAGGGAAGAAAGCTTTGAAGCCGCCGCTTGCGTGAATGCCCTTGATTGTGCCGCTGATGGTTGGTCGTCCCTCCGCACTCTGCAAGCGGGACTTGATTGTGTCAATAGGGAACACTGGAATCCACATAGCAATACCTGCCGCACCACCAGCGACCATGACCGCAGACATACTCAATGACCCTGGCTGTCCGGTTACTGGGTCCTTGGGCGTGAGTTTCCTCTTGACTGTTTCGTAAGTCGCGAAATAGAATGCGGAGCCAGGTCCGTCACGCGCCAATGTCATGGCTGAGCCACGGAACACTGAGCGAATGCCACCTTCCTTGTATAATTGTCTTACAACGTCGACACCGCCAGAGTATTTCGGTTTCTCCCCAGGAGCAAGCTGCTTTTGGCCCTGAATCTGAAGAAGGACTTTGACGCGCTCGAAGGGTGCGGTAATAATCGTCATTGGAATGGCACTGAAGAAGCCGGCGGCCGAGACTTGTGCGACACTGAACTGGTTGTTCTCAACCTTCGAGACACTAGATACGAGCTGTTTTCCAAGATCGTAACCCCAGAATGATACGGCGACTGCTCATGGTTAGAATGCATCGCTCAGATTTTCCACTTGCGCGAATGCTGGTAATCGAGTAACTCACACATAGGCGTGACACCGACTAAAGGTGCAGATACACCAGCGTACAGTCCCCTCACAAGTCCCTCCTTTGCAATTGTCTTCTTTACGACATCCATAGCTCCACTGTATACACCCTTCTCAGCGGTCTGCATCCGCACTTTGACCAGGTCGAACGGATGGCCGACGACCACTGCGCAAACTCCACCGACACCTCCCGCAAGCAGCGCCCGCAGCGACTGTAGTGATGACTTGGAAGCTGCCTTGACATCTTCCTTGAGCTCTTCTTTGGACGGTAGCTTCTCAACTACCGATTCTTTTGTGTTTGACATCGTTGCGAGCTGCGGTGCGACGCGGGGTGCGTCAAATCAGACAACAATGGATTGCGCGTGCCTGGTACGCTGGGGCGCGCAGAGAGATGGGATGTAGCTTGGGAAGGTCTCTTCTGACCTAAAGGCGAACAGAATTCAAGCAGAAATTGCGTGTGGGCGGCAGGAAAGCGAAAGTTGTTAAGCATGTGAGCTCCAGTGCTCCGGAGCTTGGCCCACGTCGGTCCTCGCTCGGCTGGGTGTATTGTATGCCGAGGCAAAAGACCATCAAAGGCGCACACAACGGTATCATCCTTTTTACATCCAACGGGCTCAAATTTAGAGGGCGAATTGAGATCTCTTTATATTCTACAATTAAGTATGCGAGACATCTTGCGAAGACAGAGATGCCCAATGGTATGGTTCCCGAATAGTCACGGATGTAGCTCTACAGAAGACAGGATCGTCCGGTCTAACGGCTAACGAACATCCATGGATGCTGCATATCGACGCTAAACGGTACCTGCAAAAACTGTCGCTGTACTCGGCTAATGTTATGCTGGTTATGAGGCTCTTTGGTGGTACTACCCGCCATACGAACGTTAGTCATCACACCTTAACAAAAGCATGTGAAAATCTGGGGTGCGGAGGTAGTCAATCTTCATAGAGGTACATAGAAAGAAGGCCTCGGAAAACAACAACATCTAGTAATCATCAAACAAAATTGTCCCATGTCGTATCTTGACCTTCTCTAAAACCTTGGGAAGCTATCCACTTCATCTACTACTCTGTGAATTGAACACCAGTATAATTCTCTTGAAAGTATTCTATTTCTTTCGGTCTATATTCTTATCACGTATATTCCTCATCTCTTGATCTATTTTCCAACATTGGTATATCGCAAGTACGGCTTAACTTCCCTGACATCGCCAAACTTCTTCCTCGCATCCTCGGTACTAACACTAGGCGGCACAATCTACACGGCCAAGTTAGTAACAGCATGACGATTGCTTCTTATATGATCATTACTCACCACGTCCTCTCCAGCATTCCAATTGATAGGAGTCGCAATGCCCTTCTTATCGCCGGTCTGCAAGCTATCGATCACACGCAAAACCTCGGCTGTATTCCTACCTGTGCTCGCGGGATATAGCATAGTCAGGCGAATCTTCTTCGAAGGATCGATGATGAAGACAGAGCGGATGGTGAAGGCGATGCCACCCTTCTTGGAAAGAGCGTCGAGATCGTCCTGCGAGATCATGTCATAGAGGAAGGCGACTTTGCGGTCAGCATCGGCGATGATGGGAAACTGGACGGTTGTGTTTTGCGTCTCGTTGATGTCTGAGACCCATTGGTCGTGAGAGGTAAGGTCGTTGGCGCTCTAGCTTCGTGTCAGCGCCACAAGTCTAAGATACGTGAACGCAGACAACAGCGACGTACGAGACCGATCATCTTCACACCTCGAGCATCAAACTCATCCTTCAGCTTCGCAAAAGCACCAAGTTCAGTCGTGCAAACAGGCGTGAAGTCTGCCGGGTGCGAAAACAGCACAGCCCACGAATTGTCAAGGAACTTGTGAAAGTCGATATCTCCATGTGTAGTCTTCGCTTGGAAATTGGGCGCTGCGTCTAATTAGACCTGTATACCTTTGCATATCACATGTCGACTGACCAACTGAACCCAATCTCAATCGTGGCTGCTCAGCAGGAACCGCCAGACCACGACGCAGCAGCGGGGCCGCAGGACGCTGGAAGTTCAACGCAGGGCGCGTGGCGGAGCGGAGAGCTCGAGAAGCTGCACGGGGAAAGAATGAAGCCATTGCTGGAGGTAGAGATGTGGTAAGGTGGATTTAAGGTAACGATGAAGCTCGTCTAAAGTCTCAATGGCAACCTTCGCTGTGGATTAGCAAATCGAACTTTTAGAGATGGCGTCATTCCGAATCAGAAAGCGTAGCCCGAGCGAGGCCGGATCGCTTCCCATTAGCTACCGATTCTAATCTACCAAGACATAGCTCTCAAGCAAGTAGGAATTGCAATTGTTTTTGTAGAGATACCTTCATACGAACACAAGCGTGAGCAGCTATCGCACGCATCTGCCACACAGAAGATTATGCCATGTGGCGAACGTTGAACATGACGTCATGTCGCAGCTCACGATGGTGACGATGCGCCTGTGCTCAAGCTCTGGTTTGGAACCGGGACAAAGAACTAGGATTATGACAGGGACAGCATCTTGTGGCCTGAATTAAAAGCTGGCGTACGCCCCGCGCAACGCGCGGATGTTCACGCGAACCTTCTTCACATGTGCATGAAGGCTGTTAAGCCCGATCGATAACTGATTGTCCACTCGCATCCACACTATCTCTAAGCTGAGATTTCTAGGCTTTCAGGATGTCCATCACATCCTTCGAACAAAGTGGCAGCAGCTTCCTCGGCTTCAACTCCAGTCCACCACGCGTCTATATAACCACCGCATCGCCCGCTCCCGAGAAAGCCCTTCTAGCATGGAAAGAAGAAGGCTTCGACGCACAACACCTTCCCTACGATCCCGCCCTCCAGAAAACCTACATCCACACACTTAAGACGCTCGGTGAATCCCTCAAACTTGGAGAACACTATGCTATAATAGCCTATGGCGAAGCAGCGAGCGTAGTTCTCAAGACTGCTCAGAAACCCCTGCCAAAGTGCTGTGCGATTATCGCATTCTCTCCGACCTTATTACCGGGTCCAAAGACGAAGTATCCGAATTCACATCAGCTGCAAATCCATGTTGCAGGGTTGAGTCAGGCTAGTGCAAGGCCGGAGATGTGCGAGTGGAAGTTGTACCGATACGAGAAGTGTGCTACAGGATTTGCGGATCCCACATCAAAGGCATATTCGGAAGTAGAGGCGAACTTGTCGTGGAGCAGGGCCTTGGCAAGTGTGCGCAAAGGGTTCAACAAAAATGTCGATCTGGAGCCAGTCGTCCAGAATGCTTGGAATGTCAAATACGAGGATGAGGTACCAGAGCGGGCGAGTATGGGCCTGGTTCAGAATATGACGCAGAACAGTCCCCACGTAACTATCTTCCCAACCTTGGAAGGTGGTGTAGGAAGGAAGAAACTAGAAGAGTTCTACAGGGAATTCTTTGTCCCTAGCTTGGTCGAAGACTTCGAAATACGGCTGGTGTCGAGAACGATAGGCGTGGATCGTGTAGTAGACGAAATGGTGGTAAGCTTTACACATTCGGACGAAGTTGATTGGATTCTACCGGGCGTGCAACCAACAGACAAGTTCGTGGAGATACCCATGGTCAGCATCATAGCCATAAGGGGAGGCAAACTGGTATCCGAGCACATGTATTGGGACCAGGCTTCGGTTCTGATGCAGGTAGGCTTGCTGGACCCCAAGCTAGTGCCGAAGAAATTCAAAAACGAAGGCCTCAAGCGGTTACCAGTCGTAGGAGTGGAAGCCGCGAAACAGTTGGTAGAGCCGCAGCAACAACGCTACAACAAGTTGTTACAGGAGCACGGACTATTAGATGGCTTGAATGGGGTGAATGGCAACTGAGTCGTCTTGCGCTTTGCGTTGGTGTGGCGTTCCGGTATCTGGCGTATATACTCAGCCAATGAAGCTGCATGTCGGTAGTTTGTATTCATCGAGAACCCAGTACTTCCTCCTCACTCCTTCCCATTCGCCTTGTTTGTCCAGATTTGGCACTGATATCGTCTCCCATTCTGTGTCAAAGCCAGCTTCGAATAGATCGATCTCAACGATCTTGTTATAGACATCGTACACAACCTGTCGATCCGCACCCATCCCGTTGAAGAAACCGAACCGGCCTCCTTCTCCGTCTGAGCCACCGGCCGGATCAAGTAATCCAATAACATATTCAGTGAAGAATTCTCTTAGAGCTTTGTACTCTTCAGCAAACGTGTCGAAGTAGATCGCGTCGAACAATTCACCCTTCTCCACCAGCGCGGGCACGATATCCTGCCACCGCCCCTCGTGAATGACAACGCCAGGCTTCTCATGCCATCCCTGTTCTTTCATGCGGTTGATGACATCTGGGTGCGCTTCGATGATGTGATGTGACTTGGGCTGCTTCTCCTGGATGATACCATCGATGATGCCCATACCGTGACCCACGTTCAATACACGAAGGCCGCTTGTAGGTAGTAGAAGCTCTGCAGATCTCCTCATAAGTGTGGTTTCCCATTCCATCATAACACCGTTTGCAGAACCATCTAACAAACGGTCGCGATCGAAAGTTAGGGTGGAGGCAAGGTAATTAGGATTTTCTGTAGACTCATCGCCCTGCGCATCTTCCTGGCTCATGTCCACTACTTCAACATCCTGAGCTGTTGTTTCAGCTCCTTCGTCGTCCTCTTCATCGTCTTCCTCTTCATCCGACTCGGCATCCCCAAGGGGCTGGTATTCGTCTAAGCGACTCAACAGTAGTTCTGCTCGCACACCCGCATCGACACAGAGCTCATACAGCGCTTTCAAACCCAGCCTATGCGCTATGCACCCGGGTGTCTCACCATTCGAGTCCAAGTCATTCCATATTGCGCCATTCTCAAATAGCAACTTCATGGTCTTGACGGCTGCATCGACCTCTTGTTGCTTTATATTCTCTTTTGCACCGTTTGTATCTCCATTTGTATGTCCATTGACTTCCTTCGTATCCTCGTCGGCATCCGGCTCGCAAGCTGCGATTGCTGCGTGTAGAGGCGTAAACCCAGTCTCAGCGTCTTGAACGTTTGCCGAGGAATTGCGGAGGAGATTTCGGAGCGATGCAGTGTCGTGGTTCGCAGCGGCGAGAAGGATGCTTTGAGTCTGAAGATCGGTCTCAACGTCAAATGCAGGATCGTCCATCGTGAGTGGCGTGTGAAGTGTATGAATATTCGCAACAAGGAGGGGTAACGCTGGTGTGGTGTTTTGGAAATTTCTCGGGATGTGAGATATGCAGGGTCCAAGTCCGAAACCCTAGCTACACTTTTTTTGTTAGAATGTCACCCTGCTCATCAGGCACTTTTTTTATTCTTCACCACTTTTTGTATATACTCTCATTTAAGCTAGAAATAAGACTTGTTTGGAAAAGTAGTTATATCCTTGATATCGGAGAAGTTGAGACGGGAGTGTATAGAAGTTCTAGGCACGCAATGCAATCATGGTATACACCTTCTATAAGTGCGGACCCTGTCCTTCAGTCCATATTACTCCTACGTATATCCTACACGATCAAATAGAGGCTCGTAATTACACTCGGGCCTATAAACAGCCCAAACCAAAACACGATATTTCCCAGCGTGTCTTTTCCCCTCATGAACTTGGTCTTACTGAATGCCGCTAGCGGAATCTGCGTCAACTGAAATGTGAACAAGTACCCTCTAACCTTCTTGAACAAGCAGAACATGAGAACCTCATGCACAACCGCGCTTAGCAGGAAAGTAAAAAAAGTGGCCTGCATCTTCGATAGATGGAAGAAAGATATCGATGAGTGGTAAACGTGACGAAGCAGGAAGTTGTGTACAGGGCGGTTCCAGTCGCGCGCGTACTGATCGAAGCTCACGCTATTCCACCATGCACCATAGAAACCCCGGTCAGCAAAACGGGTGATTTCTGCAAGTACGTTGAGAAGACATTCCCAAATGACGTACCACGAGAGGAGCTGCTCTAAGAGCATGGGGAATAGCATGTCGCTGACGACCCAGGGGAACTCTTTCCACCGCTCATCGAGAGACATGCCGGCCTCTTTTAGCTTTACAGTTTCGATGACCACCGGGTAAATATATGCTTGGGAAATAATGATCATTGTCCAGATGATTCCCAACGTGGCAGCCGACTTCTCAGCGACATACCACCAATTCACGCGCTCTTGGCGGGGGGTACTCGAGGTCGTAGACAAGAGTGGGTAAACATGTCCAATCGATGAAGTTGTATAACGTGAGATTGTTGGGGTACACATTATCGGTCGTGGTGCATTTGCCACGCAACTCCTCCTCGAGGATCGTGACTTCGGTAGTAAGAACACGGTGGAACGCTTCGATTTGTTCCTCGTCGAGCGACTCCCCTGCCTCTATGGCTTGACCAATAGACGCGATCTCCGATTCCTCTTTAGAGAGGTTGGTCGAGTACTTGGGTCCGCGGCTTTGTCGGCGTGTGAGATTCTGGTTGTCGACGTCGTCGACACCAGTTGCGGACAGAGTCTTCGCATCGGGCGATGTGGGTGAAGAGTTTTCTTGGGCTTTCATTTCGTCTAATTGGTGCAGCTTCTGTTGGAGAAGATTGCGCCGTCGGTACACACGAGATACTACTATGGGTTAATTCATCTTCGCATCAGCATATGAATTGGACTTACAATATCCATTGTAGAATGTATAAGCATGCTGCTTCATCAGCAGGACGAAGACATGGAGAACGATAAAGACGGTGTGGGTCCATGGCCAGTCACGCCAAAAGGTTACCCATATTACTGTGACAGTAAAGAATGTTTGCCACACTGACTGTATGATCCAGCCTGATCCATTCCATGTTAGGTAACCCTTTGCAATGGCCTTATGTAGAAAGAAGCCAAAACTAGTTGCAGCGCACATTGAGGCATCGGTCGTCAACATGACAAACAGATCCCTATCGACCATCAAGTGCAAGATCTCCGCATCTCCAAAGATCGATCCTTTAGTCTTGTAGTTCCATGCAGCTATTCGCGCGAGCAGTAAGGCCATGGAAATCCAAAATAACGTGAAGAAACCATGAAAGGGAGACTGTGCGGCGGATGCATTCTGGCGGTCAAAGGTCGTAAACTGTTTTGTGAAAACGAGATCCCGGGGTCGATTTCTCGATTTCGAGCCGAGTTTGTCGGCGTCCCGTTGCAGCCCAGATTTTAAGATTTTTCGAAACTCAGGATCCTCCGTGGTAACGGTGTATTTGCCTTTTCTGCTGGACGCTTCCAGAACAACCTGTACACTCTTCCTGTGCTTTCCTTTCTCTTTCTTCGAATGAGAATCGTCATAGGGAATTTCGATATCGCTCCCATCCGACGGTATGGCTGTTGTGCTTCGACTTCGAGGGTCCGCCTCATCTTCCTTGGCTTTAGGTCTTAATCGAGCTGCGCCATCTACATCTGACATTTCCGACGAAGCATCGTGGGTCCACGACCCTTCGCTCCCCAGCGCTGGTCGATTCGAAAGTCCTTGAAGTGCATGTGACATGGCTGACTTCCCATCTGTCAATGATGTCAGGTCAGGTTTAGAGCGCTTTAGCTCGATTTCGATGTCATTCGTGGCCATTCTGATTCATAAATAGGTATCGGGAACGCGCAGTCAAAGGGCGAAAAGTTTCGGTTATTTCGTGTCGTTCCTGTGGATTCGCGTTGCATTGGTACTGCGACGTGGTGCCAACTTAAGAAGTTTCGAACGTAAGAAGTCGGTAACCGAAATATATGTTCTGACTGCAAATCAACGCACGAGACCTCTCAGCATCCGAGAGAGCCGGAACGCCAAAAAAAGAAAAGGGCCGTAAAAGATGATGTTTCGCATCTTGGACGCTGAACGGGAGCAGCCTTGAGCTAGCTAATGATGTAATGCCATGCGGTGTGCGAAGCAGGTACGACCAAGGTTCCTTCCACCCGCCACAGCTGTCAGCCACGTCACGTGAGTGACTTCTGTCTGAGGCACCAATGCCCCGTATCATTCATTTGCACATCATCAGATCTACAGGTGCCCTTGAATTTCGATAGCTTTTGTCATCTTCATGCGCTGGGGCTGCGATCGCTAACCCCTCGTATCTTCCAATGAATTTCTCCACGACTCCTCGCATCCTTCGCATTCGATCCTTGAGCAGAGAACAAGCCCTGGAAACACCAGGCCAATCCCTTGCTAAGATTCAGCACAAGACCATTCAAATGAGCACCCAGACTGTGGCCTCCCGTACCCCGTCCCGTCTTTGCCGAAAGCGTGCTCCTCAGCCTCCTCCCATTCTCGCTCCCATCCCTGCAGGCTCAGTGTGTAGCCACTCAAAGCCCCCGGAAAACGCCTCAAAGGCTTGGCGAAGTCTGAGACCCGGGCGAAACCTGCGTCTGATTTGGCGGGGCTGAGTGAAGGACACGAGAGGGCAATGCGCAAATATAGGATGCAGCTCGAGCAGTACGAGATATAACATCCACGAGGCTGCTGCTGCTGCTGCGCGCACCGTCGCTGTTCTCGCGCACACGCTCACGCACGCGCATCCGCTGTTCACGACCGACCGCGCGGCTCCTTCAATCACGACGTGGAGCTGTCGCGAAGTCTGCTATCTTCGATAACGCGGTCCTCAAAATGGCACCAAGACGCGGAGGAGGTTCTGGGGGCGGAGGCAGCATATCGACGTGTCCAGGAGCATTCTCAGAAACCTATTCGCAAGTAAACCTCGCCAACATCGTACTCTTCTTCGTCATCACCCTGGGCATCTCCATCGCACTCTGCTCCATCCGCAAGAAGAGCGGGGCTGGAAAGAAGATACTCGGGATACCCTACATTATCGCTCTGTTCCTATTCCTGATGTAAGTAAACGCAAACCTACCCATTCTTATTCTAGTAGTTATCCAAAATGCTAATTGATTGATTTCTTTAGCTCATACGCTTTGGATCTCATCAGCCTTGTCCTACAAGAATGCGACGCAACGACCAATAATGACACTTACTTCTCCATATACATTGCGACAAACGTATTCTGGTACCTCGCCTTCTGGCTCCTCCTGTTCATAGTCGTCTACGTCCTAAACACCATGCTTCGCCAGCATCTCGGTGGCGCGACTAGAGTGTTCAACATCGTTTACCTCGCCATCGTAGGAGTCATGTTCGCTCTCACCGCCGTTCAAATTGGCATCTCGTCCTACAATCTCTGGACGCAGACAGATGCTGGATATGACTCGAACTCGGAAATGATCGTTCGTCCGGCCGAAGAGCTCAGAATAGCTTACAACGTGCTGTACCTTCTCAGCGTGCTTGCCTCGGGTGCTCTCGCGCTGATGACCGTCTTCGCGCTCCGATCGAGGCGCCATGCCGCAGGCGTAAGTTCCACCCACCACCCTCCACCCTCAATTTCAACCCGGCATTCACTAACCACAAAGCGCAGGATCTCCTAGGCTGGATCATCGCCCTGTACGTCGTCATGCTGGTGTGGTGCATCATCGGCGTCGTCTTCGCCGCCTCCTTCCTCCAGGACAAGGAGCTTACATACACGACAACACAAGCCCTGTCGTGGATCTACAATCTCTTCCAAGCGCTTACTTTCATCTTCCTGCTTTGCATCGCGAAACACGTGGCGTGGACCAAGTCTGCAGAGACTACCACCGCTCCAAACTCGGTCTACGCGCCCGTCGCCGTGCAACAACAACCTGCGTATATGCCGGCTGCTTACCCCCAACAGCAGCAGTATGCGTACAATGGCAACAATATCAATGGCCAGCAGCAATATCATCATTATAACCAAGCGCCGGTGTATAACGGGCAGGGTGGTGCGGCACCGCTTAGGTAAAGAGATGAACCTGTTGGATACCCCAAAGGCCTTTTTCTTGTTTGAAAGTTTCGATATAGTCGCGAGTCATATATTTGTTGTTTTGCATATACCCAAATAGTTCATGATGGAAATATTATCATTGTCGTAATGCCTATGTTTAGTCTACGAACGCCCTTGACCAGCCCAGCTTCAGTGGCAACCCATACTCGGGTAGCTCTCTGTGATCTTACTTGTCCCCGCATAATATTCACTCATCACCGTGTTTCAAGAGGTAAGACATGTGTACGAAACAACGGATATAAGGTTTGATTAAAAGCTGGAGTAAACTAAACGAATCTAATCAGATGCGGCATCATGTCAGTCATATCATGTAGTTCTTGTCTTCGTTGATTCATCGTCAGCCATACGTGGAGGGACCGCCCGCCTACAAAGCCAGCAAACCAAAGAAAAAAGACCCCCCATCAAGTTCATCAAAGGAAAAAGAGAAGATGGAGAATCGTATAGAAAATTAAGAAAAGCCTCCCAAAAAAATTGATGAGATGGAATCAATCAGTCCAGCTACCGGAACAAACTATGCAAAACGCTCTCAAGCTTATCCGCAACTGGATCCTCTGCCCTCCTCCGCCCATGCTCATCAAAGCGCGGTGGAAGATCAATCGTACCATCAGACGTATCCGAAGCAGGAGAACCATCACGACGATCCCGATGTCGCTTACGATCCCTACCCGACGACTCCTTCGTGCTATTCGAGCGCTCATCGTCCTTGCGTCGTCTGTGTCGTCTCTCCCGTCTATCATCACTACTCTCGTGCTTTCGTTCATGAGGCGAAGAATCCCGCGACGGCTCCTCTTGAGGATTCAAGTCAAACTTGACAGTCTTCTCCTCTGAGGGCTGCGGGACCGGAGACTCGGGTTCATTTACACGATCTGCGAATTTGTTAGTACTCGTGCTCTAGAGCATGGGTAGGCAGCGGCCTAGACCCACCACGCGCAGAAGCGAAAGCAAAGTGCTCGTTGCCAGAATTCATAGGAAGGGCACTCACATTGTCATCGGAACGACGATGCTGGCCATAGTAGGGATCATGTTGCTGATTCTGAGGTGCGTATGGGTTCCCAGGGTTCATATCCTCATGTGGAGGGTTGACGTAGCCTGCCGGCGGTGGAGGTCCGTAGTTGCTTGGCGGTCCTGGTGGGTAGTCTGCTGGGTTGTAGGGCGGGTATGGAGCATTGGGATTGTGGTCTACTGGTGCTGTAGGTGGAGGAGGGAAATAGTTCGTTTCAGGGAAATAGCGGGAGTCATTGGGGTGAGCATTACTTGGTGTTGGACTATCATAGCCCGGACTATAGGTGCCAGTGGAATAGGCGGAGTCGTCTTCGCCTGGGTCTGTATGAGATTGCTAGTTCCGGTATGGGCGAGGGGTGGACTCACGTCGTCGTTCACGTTCCCGCTCCTCCTTCTCGGCCTTCTTACGGTCTCGGCGTTTCGCTGCCTCGTGAGCGGCCAAACCAGCAACTCCAGCAACAGCGGCGGTCTCTGCTACCGATCGTGCACGACTCTTGCTTCGACTTCGACTCCGGCTACCGTGCCTACCGTGCCTGCCGTGTCGACCGTCGGAAGAAGAGGACGAGCTACGACGCCGCCTGCGCCTGGAGCGGCTTCGTGATGCAGGGTCGGTATAGATCGGATCACCGCCGTACTCTACTAAAACAGGTTCACTTACTGTGCTTCCACGCCTACTTCGGCTGCGCCCAGTAAGGCGGGAGAGCACTGACCTTGATCTTGAGCGCGACCTCGACCTTGATGTCGCCCTAACTTCCTTTTTAGCCTTGCGTTTCTCATATAGTCCGGCAAGAGCTGCGCCAGTGACACCAGCAGCAGCAATTGGGGCACCCTGTCGGACACGGCTAGGCGATCGCTTGCCCTCGCGCTTTCGAGATTTGCTTCGACGGTGCTCAACAATACCGGCAACAGCAGCACTGGCAAGGCCAACTTGTGCTGCTCGCCGATTGCGATGTTCAGGGTCTGTGTGCTTACTCCTGCTCCTGCTGCGAGACTTGGCCCCGTCATCATGTTCAATGACTGTAACGGACCTGGATCTATGTCTTCCTCTCCTAGAGCGCGACCTGCTTCGGTGGGTCTTCTCGATAACAGTAGTAGTGTTATCGGTCTTTTTCTTGTTCTTCCGGCCTGCGGCATAGGCAAGAGCGCCGACACCCGCAATAGCGGCGAGAGTGCCCAACTCCTTGACTCTCGACTTGCTGCGATGGCGGTCGCGGGACCTGTGACGCCTGTCTCTGCCTCGGTCTGACGACAAAGAGCGAGATCTATCACGGTTGTTGAACTTGTCGAGAGCAACGGCGCTCACTGCCCCTAGTGCTCCGTAGCCGAGTGCGTTGCCGATGTTGCCTCCAGCGGCTTCACCCTTCCTCTTCCGGTGGTGTCGAACAATCTGACCAGCAGCAACTCCAGCAAGAGCACCTGCGGCGACGTCTCGTTTCACATGGGTGTCGCTCCCACCCCATGTGTCCTTCTCTTTGTGAACATAAACTACGTCGTCGTCGCTATAGTAGTTCCTGTCGCCGTAGCGATCGCGACCGTATTCACGCTCGTCAAAGTATCGCTCGTCGTGACGGCCGCCTCGGTCAACTTCCTTCACTCGGCGCTCGTAGTAGTAGTCCTCGTCATGACGCGGCTGCGGCCGAGCAACCTGTCTGTCTTCTGTCACCTCGGTACGCTCAATAAGCTCATAAGCTGGCTCCCGCTCCCTGATGATGATGGGTTGCGGTGCCTCTTCGCGGAAAATGATGGGCTGAGGAGCTTCATTGCGAATAATAATAGGCTGGGGCTGCTGCTGAGGCGGGGAGGGGCTTGCTCGGGGCGGAAATACTCGGTGGACCTCGAGTAATGCTCCAGCTCATAAGGCTGTTCCCTTGGGAGTTCCTGTTCGCGCTCGTAGTCTCTTGAAATGCGAATCTCTCGAACAGTGGCAGGCGACGGTGAGCGTTCTACTTCGCGCTGTATGCGATACTCGCGGACTGAGCGGTTTGGCGGCGACGGAGAGCGATCCACGTAACGGTACTCCCGAACGTCACGGACATTTGTGTCGTCTCGGTCCACGATGTATTCTTTGGTGGAGCGGCGCTCCTCGAAGTCGTTGCGCCCGCGGTGGACGAGCTTCATCTCGGACTCGTAGGTATCTTCCTCGAGGCTGTGGTCAGGGACTTTGTAGCGCCTCACTGTAGTGTAGCCACCACCGCCGCCTCCTCCTCCTCCTCCTCCTCCTCCTCCTCCTCCACGCGATGAGCCCGTCTCCCAGTCGCGCTCGCGCTCAGTCCTCTTGTAGATGACAGACATGGTAAGAGGTGGGGCGTCGAGCAGTAGACAGATGGTGGGGTAGGCCGCGCGAAGTAGTCGAAATCAGGCACGATAAAGTGTAGATAGGCTTTGCAAGATATACTGGTGGGGGTGCTGTGGTGATGCAGACTCGCCTACTCAGCCAGTCGGTATGGTGACTCGTCTGCGCAACGGTGACGGCGTCCGGAGGGCGCGGGAACCCGCAGTGGTGCCGATCGCAAGCGTGATACTTGGGTCTGGCGGGCGGGAAGCGCAACACACTCACAAGCTGCACGGATGCGCGATGCTTGATGGTGCGCGATAGCTGAAACGGCAGAGTAATATAAGAGAGGTAGGGTGTCGGACAGGAGGGAAAGAGTCAGGCGTCAAGACGAGCGGCAGGGCATCAGGCGCAAGACAAGATGGGCGACTGCCCAGTTTGCAGTCGAGGGTTGGTTGAAACGTCTGCTGCTGACGTCACAGGCAGCCTTGACACCACTCGATAACTGACACAGTGGAACCGCTGGCCAGAGAAGAACGCTGTCCGTCGCTGAAATACTTCCTCTGCGGCCAGGCAGCGCGCAAAGAGTCTGCCTTCCTCAAAGCCCTCAAGTACTGCCCGTAGACGCTCACCGCGCCGTCGCAGCCCTACGAG
Organism: Neocucurbitaria cava; assembly: GCA_027946455.1. NCBI lineage: Eukaryota > Fungi > Ascomycota > Dothideomycetes > Pleosporales > Cucurbitariaceae > Neocucurbitaria > Neocucurbitaria cava. The sequence goes on along the minus strand of JAPEUY010000003.1, from coordinate 1,385,551 downwards.
GAAGGGAACGACGGGCTGGCGTGCTCGGCTGTGATGCGAACCACTGCTCGCACGCAAGAGGTCACCGGATGTCGCCTGGCCTGCCCACGATCGATTCCGAGCATAGCCCCGCATACGGTGAGAGCACCCAGGGCATGCGCGCCCATCGTGGCGTCTAGCGGCTGACAGGCGACTCATGCCGCTGATTATGCGCAGTCAAGCCTTTGCTGCACGACATCTTCTGACCATCCTACTTTGTGGGTATATCTCGCGTCTTTAAGAGAGACATATTACGCCCCCAATATGTCCCAATGCCCCTCGTGGGTTTCCGCCCCCAAAGTCAAGCTTGAGTAGGTAGCCCGACCTGACCGGGAAGACCTTGTGGGCAACTGCATAACTGCATACGCACACTGCTTTTTCAGTGGGAACAGGTGGAACGACAATCTGGCCGTCTTATGTTCTGAAAAAACACCTGGAAGATACCTCGTGTTTCCAAAGCACATGAAGTAAACAACCCGGTCTCCTGCACACAATACCCCCCGTACATACCATCATGACATACAGACCCACTTGAGAACAATGAAACAAAGGAACAAACAAAGGCACTAAGAGCAAACTTGTTGAACCTACACAGTATATGCCGCCCAATGTGCTACTTGAATTGTCGTACCGGTGAAGGGGCCATCTCAGAAGGCATCAAACATAATTCCCGCTTTCTAAACTACTCCATTTAGCGCATTATGGGTCCCCACGTTTGCCATGTAGTGACCCTCACCGGAAGTGCCTACCGGTAGGTAACAAACGACCGCTAAGTGTATCGAGCTAGCTACACGGGTGTTCGTCGTAGCCATGTGCCCAGGTGGCTTCCCGTCCGTACACAAGGCTGAGGAAACCGTCTAGGTAGGGTATTGAGAGCACGAGTTTTAGGAGGCAAGGCAAGTCGCACAAAAAGACGGGGACACCAAATATTGACTAGTTGTAGATGCGTATATAGTACAAGAGTCTTTGATCCTTCACATTGGACTTGTGCGAGAAAATCAAAAAGGAGGCTTAACAGTCTTAACCAAGGTGAGCGAAACAACAGTGCAAACACCAGCGACGATCCCAAAACGCCATACATGTACAGTGTGTTCTTCGATCATCTCAACAACTTCGAAACTTGTATCACTCAAACAATGCCGTACACCCTCTTTGCGATAAAATAGCAAAGTAGGCCGAAGCCAACGAGACCTCCAGTAATGCACCAGAACCACGTTAGGCTCTCTATATCTTGACCAGGCACAAGACTGTGCATGTTAGCATGGACTCTTTGGATCTCTCACATTGCGACTTACCAGTTCATTCCCCAGATACCCGTGACCACGTTCATTGGCAGCACAATCGTACCAAGCACGGTAAGCTTGCCCAGGATATCCGACGTCTTCTCCTGTCGCTCGTTCATCCTGATGTTGATCTGGGCAAGATAATTGCTATGTGCGCGCGAAAGTAGACTGCAGGTCTGGTTAGCATGCATGCATTCATGATACTGTAAGTAAAGACTCACTTCTCATAGTGGCTCAAGTTGCCTGTCATAGTGACAATATGATCCTGAATATCTCCGAGATACATGCCAATCTCGTTGCGGGGGGCGATATCCCAATGCTCATTGCAGCGCTTCGCAAAGCCCTTGATCACGTCGGCTTTGTTTCCCAGCAGACGGTACAGGCTCATGACCTTCTTCCTACACTCGCCGACACGTCGCAGCATGTCTCTACCACTCTCCTGCTGCTCCTTTGTGCCCTCTGGCTTCTTCTCATAATGAGGATTGTTGTACGAGTACGACTCAGCCTTCTCAGCCTCTTGCTCCTCTTCGTCCGAGTGCAGACGCAATATGGCTTCATCAATGTCATCGACTTCTTCCTCAATTCTCTGAATCATAGGTGCGTATGCATCAGTGATATCATCAATGATAGCGTACGAGATCCAGTCTGGCGATAGGACCAGATAATCCGATAGTTGGCGAATGCGTCGGCGAACATTGGCTGGGTGTGGCGTCATGGAGAAATGGAAACTAATCACACCTTCTCGGAAAACAACCACGTAAAGGTTCACGGGTTCCAAATAGTCTTCGCTGTTCTCGTCCTGTTCAAAGGTTCGGTAGTTGATAAAGTAGTAGTGCTTGAACAGCTCGACCTTCTCACGTTGCTCTTGCATCATAATATCCTCTGAGGTTAACGGGTGGATGCCAAATGTCTTAGCAATAACCTTCATCTCAGTCTCCGTGGGTGACATCACATCGAGCCACCAGGAAGGTCGTGGACCGTACCGCTTCGGCTTGTTTTGGTCAGGCTTGGGTGTGTCTGCTGGGCGCGGAGTGGTTGAGCGGGTCTGTTCACCCGAGGACTTGCCCTCTGCTTTTGATTCTGCTTTTGACGGCGATCGGGTTGTCGCTCTCGAGTGTCCAAAACCATTTGCGCCGAGGCGCGACGAATCCTCGTCGTCCGACTCACTATCGCTGCTGTCTTCTAGGAGAGGAGGATCTGGGACGAACAGCGTTCCAAAAGTTTGCCCGGGCTGCAGTAACTCGCTAATGCTTTGGCTGTGAATTGTGTTATCGAAGGTTTCATTGAAGTAGGTAAATCGGAAGGGCGCATCGCTGGCTTCGCGATGCCAGACACGCTGCTTTGGACGTAATCGCCCTTCAACCATCAGCGGCTCGCTGACCTTGCGCATACGCATGCCCTCAATAGTCCGCTGCTCTTTCTCTTCACGCGACCAGTTTTCCAGGATAGACAGGTCAGGCCAGCGACGGCGTCTTCTACGAGTGGTCGGTTCTCCCGTCGTACGGGCATTGAGGTAGTCTTCTTGGCCTAGCTCTGACATGGCCTCGTGTGGGAAGCATACATCTTCGAGTGCCGTGGTGGTCATGCGGCGACGGAAATCGAAATCGGCTGGCCCAGGAGGTGAGCTCCTCGGACTCGGCTCGTCGATATCGATCAACGCGTCGCGAGACCTGTTGGCGGGCCCTTCTGGTTCAGACATATGATCGAGGTCTTCGGTGATCATGACATCGTCGAAGCCAGGTGTGGCCTGGAAGACTGGGCTGGTAGGTACGGATGGCGGGTTGTTGACATCGTAGTCTTGGAGGTTCGTCTGCGAATGGTGATGCTGAGTGAACAAGTCGGGACGGTGGCCACTCGAGAGGGATGTCTTGCTAGCCCTGCGTTGTCTACCAGAGCCCGAATGCGCACTTGTTCCGCCATAGCTGGCGCCTGTCTTTACGTCTCGTTGGGACGTACTCATCAAGGGTGTCCGGTCATCAGCCTCATCCTCTTCGCCCTCGCTAAAGTCGACCTCGGGCATTTGCGACAGGCGCGACCGACCGTACGCAGTGGATGTCGGTGCATTCAGGCGCTGTGGAGAGTTGAGAGCAGGTTGGCTAGGACGTGGCTGGTATATGGAAGTGACAGGAACGCTTGGTCGACGTGTTCGTATCGTGGGCTGCTCGCGGTGGTCCAGCAAAGCCTCGCTTTCGAGGCTGGTGTTGCTGAGGTTACCATGCTGGCGGTAGAAGCTGCTGCTACCTCTTGACCGACCGTGGCCGGCAACATTGGTGAGACTTGGGCGCTCGTCGCTCAGGTCTTCTCCCATGTCTTGGGTGGCAGCAAACGACTGTCGACGGTTGCGCCGCTTCTTGCCGCCGCGATGCTTCTTCTTCTTCGCCTGAGCTGTCGCGGAAGGCCCAGGCTGATCCTGCGAACCTGCATCTGCAGCATTGCTGGAACCTGCAGCTTCCGCGTAGGTAGGGGCACCTTGATTCGTGCCTTTGGGTGGAGCATCGCTCGGCATAGCAGAGCGCGCTGGGCTCGGCGCCATTGCGTACGGTGTGGTGGCGTAATGCTTGATAACAAGGGCAGGGGAACAGGGAGTGTCAACGCAGCCGTCAGCGACTGGACACAATGGCTCAAGTGCGGGCGTTCGTCGAGGGTCAAAGATAGGAAAATATGCAAAGGTGGAGAGACTCGAAGCTGTGCACCGAATTGAATTTGGTAGTGACGCAATAATTAGAGTCCGAGCTTTTGTTGGATAGCTCTGGACCCACGGCTCGACTAAACGCGTAAACAAGGAACAATGAATTACAAATTACATAATACCATAATACTTTACTATTCTGTAGACGGTAAGATTGATTCAGAACATATTCTACTATTAAGCTAGTTACTTTCCCTTAGTAGTTATAATTAATACTAACTATAGTTAATAGCGTTTGGAAATCATTCTTGACGATTTTCTGACCGTACACAGCTGCTGCTTTAAGATTGTCCAAACTCTTCACTCCTCCGAAGGATAGCGAAAGCTGATTTTGGCAAGCGAGTGCGTGAAAGTAAAGGCCCGTGTCTGCTCCAATTCTACTGTACCTCGTAGCGAGCCGGGCATGTCAAGGGGCAGCCCTTCGAACAACCCAGTAGCGAATCACAAGACTCGCATAATTGAGCTGTTGCATAGTTGCCAAAAAAAAATCATTCCTACTTCCGCGAAGACAATTGGCAATCGAAGGGAGACCTGGATCTACTTTCTGTAATTTATGTTGCGAGAGTGCCTCGAATAACTTTATAACTGCTTGTTGCTTCTTTATGCTCTAATGCCCTTGCACCGGCTGCAAAAGCGCGTTATACTCGAGCACAGCGTTGTTCGCGTAATAACAGTGTCCAAGAAGTCTTCCAACTGTTTATTTGTTGTATTTCTGTTGGACTTGGGAAGTATGTCTCGGAACTGATCGAGCATCTTTGGTGATATTCTCCTTTGTCGTGACTACCTTCACGTCCCCTGGATCTTCTAGGACCACACTCTCATCACCGCCTGTTGAGATGGCCTGAGTCAGAGCCTCGAGCGTTTCACCGCACGTAGTGACTTGCTTGACAAGCAATGCCTTGTCAATGCTCAGGCCGTCAGCGTCTTCAACGACTGTGGCAGACTGGTAGATCGAGTAACCAGCTTTTAGTGCGAATTTGGCGGCATCGGCTTTACTCGAACTGGAGGCTATCGTAGTGAAAGCCATGTAATAATAGCGATTGACTCAGTGGTCTACATATAATGTGTTCGTGCAAAAAGGGCCTGGGCTTTCATTGTCCTCAACTGCATCGTACTGGCGCTGTATCCCATCGCTAGAATATGATTCTCCACTCGCCAGCAAATTTGGGTCCACCTGCCTGTGAGAAGAGAAGTCAGCAGTGACATTATCAAGCAATACATCAGATAATACTTTGTACTGCTTTTCGCAAAGTGTCTTCTTGATCAGATCATATAACATCATGTGCACATACCAGTCGAATATCATGCTATTTTGCCAATCGAACTCCGTTGCTTCGACCGATGTGTCGACCGGTCCAATTTTCTGTCGAGTATCATTAATCGCAGTTTCTATATGTGCAGCACCGGGCCAGGCCTTCGCCATGCGCTCAGCAACTTTGGATAATTGGTCCAACTGAGACGCGATCACGTTGGTATCGGATGACGGACCCCGTGCGTGGAGTTTTAGGAATATGATGCTCGCAGCAGTGGCGATGACGTGTATGAATGTCATGGGTAAGTGGTCCAGCCCATAGTGCTTTGTGTGATCTCTGAGCAACCGGAGAATCATGTTGAGAGATTCCTCGCAAATCTTGAAGCTCTCGTGGCAGGTGGCCAGATACGTTGAGGCTGCTCGGCGCGGAGGCCGGTATAGGATCATGATTACAGTGTGGTAATACATACTATTCCTCTCAATATGAATCGTAGTATCTCGAATAAAAGACTTACTGCAGTTGAAGAACATAGGATGGTACAGTGGATTTCACCCATTGGTTCCAATGAAGCTTAGCAGGGAGCTCTGTAGCCCATTTTGTCAATGCCAAGTGGATCGATTTGATCGACGCAGTCTTGAGGCCCGGGTCAGAATCCTTTCGATTCTCGAACACGTCTATAATCATGCGATGGATTATCTTTGACAGATTCGCGAGCTGAGCGAAGAAGTTGATGAACGTTGGTCCGTCCTCGAATTTGATCCTCGTCGTGTCTTTGTCAATAAATTCGTTCAACAGCGCATCCCAGTCTGCAGGATATGTCACCCGTACCGAGTCCCGAATCTGGGCTTCACTTGGGTGCATGGCTGGAGGTCGCCCAAAGTAGAGGGAAAGCTGGCTGTACTCAGTTAGTTCTCATTCATCAACCAAGACATTGGACAGAGAAAATTTACGCGTCCGCAATGAAGCATGCCCAATACACGCGTCTCAGAACTTCTCTCCCAACTTCCGAGTCATGAGAATAATTCCAGAGAGCTGGATCGAGATGGAGTCCCATTCCGTGAGCTAACCTGAAAGCCATGCCTATGGGACGGTGTCAGCCCACATGCGCTAGATCGTTGTACTGTGTCGAGAATGATACCTGATAAAAGCCAGCCTCTTGAGCCTTTTCCGCATCCAATGTCACGTTGACCCAGCAGCAGAAGGGCCTGAAGTGTAGTCAGGTTCGGGGTAGACAGAGCTCCATTGTACAGCAATTCTTCCGCACGACTATAGAATACATCCGATAAAGGTCGCGTAGACTCATCACCGCTAATGAGAGCTCCCATTGAAGCTATTGCGTACACGAGCAGATCCGAGCAATACTGGCCTTTGCCGGCTTTGTAATCGCGGAGAAAGTATTCCCTATACATTATCATGTGATGATAATAGGCATGTTTAAAGAACGACGACATGAGCCGTAAACAGATCGGACTTCGTGTGTCGAATGAGTTGGGCAAACTCATTTCGATGGATGAATGGTCCAGAGCAGTATCTGTGTTGATCATCTGTGACAAATCTGCGGCAGAATAGAGAGGGTCGGGTAGAAGGTCGTCAGGCAAATCCACGTCGACTTTGGGAACTATAGGGTAGAAACTGGTTTCTCCATAGTATTGAGCCGCGAATCCCTCATCAATCCTTAAGAGGTGACCTCTTGGATGGCCGTTTGGCTGATCGTTTGGCTGATCGTTTGGCTGACCTTGAGACTGCAAACGTTCCTCAACATCTGGAGGTTCTCCGAAGTGATCCAGCGATGACTGCTGAAAGCTCGAAAGCATCTGGTCTCGCTCATTGTGGTCCGCAGCTGCCAATCTCGCAACAAAAATCTCTAGAGTAGCGACTTGCCCTTCAAGTGCTTCCACATAGGGCCGCGACACTGGTCTACAGGTGGAAGGGTCTATTAGCGACATTTCTAAAGGAGACATAATTGGTCGCTAGTACCTTCTCTTGCTTGAGCCTGAATCAGCGCAGTCCACTTTGGCCATTATACATGGCATGCACGGCCTTGCCCGATCACATTTCACCTATGCTTGTCAGCCATTGGCGCCAGCGAGAAGCTAGAACGACCGCACCTTTCGGCGCCGACATCTCTCGCATCTTTTCCCCCAATCAGCTAGATATCGAAGATAGTTTACACCTTGCTATACTTACGAAATGTGCCTTTGCGTGCTACTTGCAATGGCATTGTCGTTCATCTCGACCTCATCTGGACAGTGTCTGGATTGCGGTAGAGAAATGTCGCACTTTTGTGTGCGTGAGAAGTTGATTTGATTATATTGAGTTGAGTTGAGTTGATTGCACTGAGTTGCAGCTGCAATGGCAATTACTCCAGGGCAATGCCCGGCTATACCCGGCTACTCTACTAGGTGGTAGGACAAGAGTTTGGCGTCGTAAGCACGGGCCACAACACCCAGAACGCGACAGATACGCGTTGAGTTCAACACCACATTACTCCATCAATATGAGGCCTTTTGGCACAGAATTTCAGTCAATCGAATGCGCAGTGGTAAATTATCACCTGAACAATGCAAGTTTTTAATCCGAGGCGTCACTTGGCCAAGATGTGAACAACTCGGACGGAAGTGTTTCTCTCCTAATTTGTTCATGTCCACGGTCTTTGCGCGTATTCCATGCACGAGCATACCGTGAGTTGAGTTTCGTAATGTTGAGCTATGTCCTAACTATTCCCATGACCCAGTCGTCCGCGAATTTCAAGGGCTTACATTTCGTTGCTTGTATTTTTTTTTATGCTTACGTCTCTGCTTCTGACCTGGTTGGCGGGTACAATCTTGACCTCCACAACGTGTTTTGTGCCCAATGTGTTCAATCGCTCTTTCGATATACGCTTCGGGTTTACGTGGATTCATGGCACGTAGCTTTTTTACCGTCATGAAGTCCCTGACATTCGCTACGATCTCACGACAAATCTATGCGGCAGAGATTTTAGAACTCCGTGTATTGTATGTACTCTCCCCTGTGTCTCCCCTAGCTGCGGCCATGGCATAAACTGGCTATGCCACTAGCCTGAGTTTGAGATTCAACGCAACCCTAGGTTCGTGGACAATGACCCACCCCATTATAGGTGATATACAAAGTCGACAGCTCCATCGCCCGTGTCTGACTTACCCCTCTCTCTAACGGAGCCGCTTATGCTCCTCTGCTTCATACTGTTTTGCCGTTTGAGATACAAGACAAGCACAATGATCATGATTTCTGCGACGCACAATGACCCGAGAGAAAAGGCGTTGCCCAAGGTGTATGGTGCAGTGCGATATACCTGGCCAGCAACAATGCCAGCCGAATTGCCCATCGATTGTTGGATACCGATAGCCGTGGCGCGCTTGTACTGAGGAGCACTGTTGACATTCAACCAGGCAAGGTTGAGACCAGGTCCAACGTAGACAGCCGTGACGCAGAGAAAAGTTGCAAAATAACGTACGCCACCCGTGTCAATTGTCAGAAGGAGAATATATCCAACAATCCCAACAAGATTCGTTCCAAGGATGACCTATTTGGGGTCAGGCAATATACCGAGTGATGTTGGTGGCAAGCACTTACTATACCTCGCACCTTGTATTTATCAGATATGCGAGCAACGCCCACAAAAGCCAGAGCGCCCCATATGTAGACCGGTATAGAAAGATAATTGGCTTCAAGTTTGTCGTAGCCCATCGACGTCAAAATGGATGGAAGGAACGTCGAAAAGCCATAAAGTAGAATGTCTTGACAAAATTGGATGATACCACTATTCGTAAATAAGCACAATCCTTCAACCATGGGAGCGTTGAAACATTACCTTAGATATACCTTCGGGTCGCGAAAAGCCTGATTTACTTGTCCCCAGTCAAACTTCTCTTGCCCAATGTAGCGGGCTCTTTCTATATCTCGGGCTACCATGATCTCTTTCTGGTGTGCGTTGAGGAAGTAGGCTTGGCTTGGGTTGTTCGGCAGCCCAAACCAGATCAGAGGTACGACAGCGATGCTTATAATACCTTCAATGATGTAAACCCATCTAGGGCCGGTCAGATATCGGTCAATTATGGAGACAAGTTGACATACCTCCAGCCAGCATAACCTGAGATACCATCCATCTGTAGAAGGCCATAGGCAAGGAGACCACCAAATGCGCCGGAGATGGCGGCACAACTAAATAGATAGGCGGTTCTCGTTGCCAGTTCTTCCCTCCGATAAACCATCGAAAGGTAGAGGTTGAGACAAGGCATAAGTCCGCCCTCACATAGACCTAAGACCAGACGTGCAACACACAAACCAGCAATATTCTGAACGAAACCCGTAAAAATAGTTGTGATAGACCAGACGACGCACAGAGCCGAAAGGAGGACGCAAGGAGTTAGCCGTTTCATCAGCAACGGAATCGGGATTTCGACAAGGATGTAAGTTGCATAGAAGACTGATATCGCAGCGCCGTAAGCTGTGGCATTGGTGTGAATGTCAGGGATGATTCCTGCGACTCTGACGTTTCCTAAACAAGATTTTAGTAATTGTACAGTGTATAGTACATAGTACTTACCGATGTTGCCACGATCTAGGAAGCATGTCAAGTACACAAGCATGAAGATAAGATTGAAAGTAAGATCTAGTTTCCTGAGAAGCCTCTTTTCCTCGGCTGGATTGATCTGATAAACTTCATGTCCCTCTTGAATCGACACTTGATCATCGTGAGGCTGGTCGGAAGGTTGGTTTTTGATTTCAGCCGACGGCAATCGAGCGTCCATTTTCCGTTTTGACACACGAAACAGATATTCAAAGTACAAAAAGCAAGTAATAAACTACGATTTGCAGCAGAGTTTGAATGTTATGCCAATGTCGTGGACTGCATTGACACTATGTAGACTGTGGCTTTATGGTATCTGACGAAATCCTTATCTTGCCCACCTCTCATAATGATCTGCATGCTTGACATGCTGAATCATGACATTAACAAGTCGTGTATACGTAGTCTTCCAATTGGCAAACCACGGACGCCTAGATGTCTGGGGAGGTCACACGCCATACCCGAATTAGCGTTAGCGCGGGTTTATGGACTCGGGGGAGGAAGTCCGCAAGCTCTCGCCGCGCATCTGTACCACAACATGACTTTGAGTCTCATAAGCTCAACCTTTTTGCTGTTCGGCCTCTGAAGCGGTTGATGATCTGCACTAGAGCCGCGGACATGGAGCTTTCTGTCAAACATCCGAAAATTCTTTCAGACGGACGTCTCCTCCGTGACAATGTCCGCCTGAATGTCGGGGGAGTTTAAACAAGGGATCATATTTTAGAATGACTGAGAGGGTCAAGCCAGCCCGCTGCACGAAGGAGACGTCTTCATCTTGTTCTAGTTGGAAATTATGTCTATCGCTGCGCGCAGACTACAACAGCATTCACAACATTTTTCAGCTATAAGCGGAAAACAAGAGAATCTACAAGCAATGATCCCCATATTTTCTCAAAAAGCATGTCCCCGTAAGTTCTCTCATTACAGCGTGTATTGGCGGATCTGTTTTAACATAAATTGACAACGTTGTGCGGTTAGCTGCTGGACCATATAGCCAAGCCATCCAAGCTGCCGGGCAGATATTCTGCTCCGGACAGCTACCCTCGGATGCGAATGGCATCTTGATCCAGGGATCCATCGCGCAGAAGTCTGAACAGTGTATCAAGAATATCAAGGCCATTCTAGAAGAAGTTGGTAGCGGACTCGACAAAGTCGTCAAGGTTACTGTGAGTTTGGCACGACCAAAGCTTTGACGTAGAGACAATGTGTTTATTCAGTATAGGTATTTCTATCTGACATGAAATATTTTGCAGAAATGAATGACGAGTATGAGAAATGGTTCACGCATAAACCTGCAAGAAGTTGTGTGGCTGTCGTTGGGCTGCCGAAAAATGTGGAGGTGGAATTTGAAGCAATTGCTATCATGTAGCTTTCCTCTTTCAGACAATGCATGAAGTTGAGTTCGTGAATCCGAGCCTGACTCTTCAAGGAAGTCTCGGCGTGACGATATCTGGAATGGTAGCATCTGTTGCGTAGGAAAGTTTCTGCAACTTTTCCTTAGGGCCGGCGGTCTGCAAGGCGTGAAAATGAATTAGCAAAGAAACCAATATGTCGTGGTTAGTACAATATTGAATTTGCCCTGTAGACATGCCCCTCCAAAAATCTTATTCGAGGAAGATTGTCTCTCTCAGAAACATCCTCAATCGCCAACCATATTATGTGGAGAAGCTTTAGAACGTAAACAACAAAATGTGCATAGGAGTTGCCATTAGATTTGATCTACAAACCCAGTGTGGGCGGTTTGGGTTTGTACACAGTTCTTCAGATAGTTTTAAATTACAGGTACCTCATCAGGAATGAATACAATGCCTCATTTTCATAGTCGGGTCCATCGTCCAAAAAGTGATCCTTCCCATGAGGGCGTTCATATTCGACTGTCAGCCCCAGCCCAAGCATGGCGCCAACGACTTCATCAGATTGTTCGACGCCCACAGCCGAATCTGCATCTCCATGCAAGAAATAAGCTGGCGGGAGGCGATGATGATGGATGTTCCGAGAGATTCTGTACGGGTATGCTCGCTTCTCATCTGGGATGCCCCATAATTCAGCCAAATTGGCATTTCGCAGCATGTACACATACATGTGGCTTCGGTGATCGTCTGGGACCTTTCCTGAGCTCGATATTGCCTGGGCATTTGCATCTAGGTGTCTTTCCATCTCTTCTTTCGAAGCAGAGTACCGTCCGTTTGGTGCAGGTCGCGGAGCTGTAAAGAACGTACCCAACGGGTCCGTGATTGCATAAATGGGCAAGATGACCTGTGGTTTTGGCTCTACATAAAGGCCAGCCAGCAGTGTCAGGAATCCTCCCGCCGAGCTACCGGATACTGCAAGACGAGATCCATCCACAAGCCCCTCTCCAATGTGTAAGGCGATATCTTTGCGGATGAAATCTATGCAGTCTTTGATATCCTCCAAAATCTCAGCAACGTCGGCTTGGGGAGCAAGCCGATAGTCAGCAGCGATGCAAGCAAAACCATATTTCTCCACGCCTCTTTTCATGTGCGGGGCCAGAAGGTCACGTCGACCCTGCCTAATCTCTGTTAATCATTGTTTTGAGATCAAAGGGGTATTTTCAGTTGCTTACAGCAGACCCCCTCCATGAAACCAGAGCAATACGGGAGCATTCCTGGCATTTGGGGGCAGATAGATATCCAAGGGAATTTCGAGAGAGCCTACACTCTTGTAGGTAATTGTTTGGGTGGGCAGAACAGATGCCATCTTCGGTGACTTGTTTCTCAGAAGGCTTGCTATCGAGGGAAAAGAAATGTGGTCTATATGGGATTGAAGCCAATATTAGCAGGAAATCATGATTCACCCATGTTTGCTTTTGCGAAAATTTATTGTCAAAATCGCTTGAAAATGTTTTTGCAATCATACCGCGACTCCGAATCAGCTCGGGGTTTAGCCTCCGCTGGTGGCGATCCCGCAACTCCAAATCAGGTCGAGATTGTTTAAGCCCCACTGGTGGCTCTTCCGCTCCACACCCTCATCTCCTGCAATACGTAAGATAGACATCGAGCTTTGTTCTACGCTCACAAAAATTGAGACGGAGTAAGATGGCCGAAAAAGGGGGCCTTTCTCGGCCCCGACGGGAAGCTCCAAAACCAAGAAGCCAATTCGACCGTCCGGATAGAGTCTGAGGCATGTCCCGTGGCCCTGAGCCCCGTTGAAAATGACAGCTTCCTCGACTGCTTGACCATATTGAACTGCCTTACGACGGATGTCGACGGACGTACAAAAGCTTCCCTTTATCCCTTGTGCATCTTCGGCTCTCATGCCAGGTCAAGCCAGATCTGCTGACGGTGTATCTCTGCTCAAAGCTTACGGACAATGAACGCAAAGACGCCCAAAGATTACGATCGCCACCTTAGAAGGCCTCCTGGTCACCGCGTGGACAATCACCGATGGACAGTCAAGTTTCCAGAGAACGTGACTCGAGTTTGCACGCTCTATCTGGGTGTTCAATCCCACGCGGCTCCTGAAAACGTTCGGATCCTTGCCGAACAACGAATCGATAATTATCTCGAGGAGCAATCATACCCACCAGATGTTGTCGAAGTCTTCCGTACTACTGCAGGAAATGATGTGGTCTCATCCAAGGTCTGGGTGGCTCATTGGACACGGCCTACGGATTTCATTTCGAAAATGGAGCAGCTGAACTTACGGCAGATCTGGGGAGAGCTGGGACCTTCTAGGGACAAGATCGGACTCTGGCGCGAACAATTCGCCGTGCCACTCCAACGATTGCAGACAAATTACTCGCGTGAGCACTATAGACCCGGACTAGCCAGTCTGCCGGACGTCACCCATCCCACACATGACTACACGGAGTATTGGGGAGCAGGTCGGGATCGCCTTGAGGCTTCCGCAAACGACCTTTTCGAGACTCCCACGCCGCTGAGACCTCCTCCTGTTCGCTCCTCCGGGTTTGGACAGCATCTGTTCGGGTCCAACTACGACAATATGTGCCACATCCGATCTGGTCAGCGGTGGAAGGAGTGTGACAAGGAGGAATGCGAGGCCTACGAGAACAACCTTCAAAGAGTGTTGATGACAGGCATGAGATATCTTTGGGAAAATCCAGAGGAAACAGGCTCCATTGGGCTGAGAATGGCTCGCAGGGTCACAAGGGATGACAGATTGGTGAAAGAGACGAGCGTCATGGGGTTTCACCGCAATTGGTCCGACTTGGAGAAGTGGTCGAGCCGGCACCCGTCACATTTAGCCATCTTCAGCGGGTCCGTCAGGCATGGAAAAAGGTTTGGGGAGAATCGGAAGTTCATGACCTGGCAGGAAGTGGCGATCCTCAAGGCAGGTGAGGCGACTTTTGAATATTTGAACTGTGACCCGAGGACTGGTGTGATTCTATGGGTAGATTTGGCGAGCCAAAGCCTAGCAACATTCGAAAAGAGTGTACTTTGATGCTATTTGAGGTTCATGAAGGGTGTCATCTCTAGCCAAGTTGGAAGTTTGACGTTGTTATCTATGGAATAGTAAGGTATTATTGTATTAAGTAATCTTGAACTGTAACGTTCCATGCTTACGCATTTTGTTCTGAGCGGTGTGTTCCGATCCGCATCCCGTAGATAGCTCCGTGGCTAGCTTCCATGGCTTCTAACACCAGGCCCAAGCATCATAAACCGCGGTTTGCCCACACTTCCATCGTAACACATAATGAGCTTCGGTTTCAGCGAAGATGGCTGCCCTAGACCATTCCCCTCATAATGCAAATCCAATTCGCGTAGAGGAAACTCAGTGACAGAAATCGGTAAGTGGGCGCGTGCTCACCTGCCGCTTCGGATGCACGTCGGGAGCAGGCATTTCAGCATAGACATTTTTCATTCGCTATGACGCGACGATGCAACATCCACGGAACTCTTATCTTTGCCCTTGCCTTGAGGCTCTTCTATTGGCCCTAAGCCTAATCAAAAGACCGTGAATGGTTGCTTTTTGGTAAGCCTCATTAATACAACCTTACAGTGGGGTCACAGCATGGCTGACACCGCAAATTGGCATCACAATGCCCGCATCCGTGGGCAAGCGCGCATCTAAAGAGGACGTAATCAACGCCACTGGCTGGAATCAGTTCCAGTATGCCAGGTTTAGGGTAGGGTCCTTGCGTATAGATGTGCGGTGAGCTGACATAGATCGACATTAACAAACAGAGTAGCCAAATACCTGTTAAGCAAAGGAACGGCAAGAACCTGGACCTCTGTGCCTGCTAATGTGAAGGGTATGGCTCAAGATTGGGAAAACCTGAGACTGGCGGCAGAGGGCGTTCCAGAGGCCCGCCATGATATCGTTGAATGGCGTATGGCCCAGGCTCTTGCTAACGTCGCAAAACAGATTGGTGGGTTTTAGTCACCTATGTATCTATGATACTAGACTGACGCAAAAAGCTAAATCAAGCGATGCCTCTACAGCAGTGGAGCTTGTAATTGACCAAGAACCCGAATTTCTCTGAGGACCGTCCGATGCACAGTAGTGCAAATATGGTTGGTTGTTATAGCATGTTCAAGCGTCCCTCACGGGTAGAGTTCATTATCAAAGGACACTACTTGACAGGACATGAAGCCTCCAGTAACCTTTGAAATATAGTTTGATACCTTGTCAAAGTCTAGCCGCTTGCATCTCATGTACAATCAGCTTGCTGGTGCTCATCTCGCTTCTTGTCTTGACCTCTGTCTCTGCAAGGTTATATCACGAGACTACCCAGAGTTCCGTAATCGGCTATCATTTCTGGGACCGCCATATATAGCTACCATTCTACAAGACAAATCTGAACAGCGGGCCATAGTTCTCAACTCCGACCTCATGCTTCGCCTCCCCCCTTTACCGCCGCCTCCTGCATAGCCAGCTTCTGCTGTGGTATGGTACCATACTTTCGATCCAGTTTCTTGTTCTCCCAAGCCATTAATGTCCTCAATCCAAGTGCTAGAAAACAGAAGAGGAACATAAACGCTGCGCACACTGACTGGCCCTTTACATAGAAAGGCCCTTCAGACGACGGATAAAGTCGAGTCCCGAGTAACGGCCCGCATTGGCCCAGCAGGTTGAGTATGATAATGCCCGTGCCTCTTCGTGTATCCGAGCCTTGGTTGTTGGTGACCCAGGGCAGGACATTAGCAATAGCGGGGGAATATCCCAGCGGCAGCCAGGAACACTCCAAAGTATCTTGCCCCAACGCTTTTTGCCGTGGCTAGGATCACGTATCCCACACCACCAATAGCGGTCAGGATGGCGATTGTGATGCCTCGCTGTTGAGTTCGGTCGGCGATGTAGCAAGTTGCGATGACTGTAAGAAAGGACAGAAAGAAAGGCGGTGCTGTTAGGCCTTGCGCTGAAACCGAACTAAACCCCATTTCCAACAATATCGTGGGTAGAAACACTGGCAACGAACTGAAGGCCACGTTCCCGCTGAAGTACATCAACTGTTTGCTGTCAGCTCCGCTTCGATAATCTTTAAACACGACGTACTCCTAGAATCCAGCCCTTCAGATCCATCAATCCCTCCAGCATTTCCTTCCAGTTGATAGCTCCTATTCTCGTCGCTGCACCAGCTTGTCTTACGCCCCTAGCTCTCGCAACAACCTTCTCTTCCTCGGTCAGGAAGCGCGCCTTCTCCGGACTGTCTGGCAAAAAGAACCAAGCAACAGCCGCCATGAGAATGGTGGGCAACCCTTCAACCAAGAAGAGAACCCTCCATTTTGCAAATGATGGGTTTCCACTCGTGATCCCATACGCTAACGCTCCAGCGAAAGTATTTGCTAGCGGTGCCGCGCTTAAGAACAAGCCTGCTCTGAGACCTAACTCATGTCTCAGGTAGAAGAATGACAACAGAAACGGAATGCCAGGACCATACGCGATCTCAGCCACGCCCATGAAGAAGCGAAGCGCCATCATCGCAGCCCAACTATGTATGGCTGATTGCACTGTACTGACTAAACCCCAGCAAAAGACGCAGCCTGCTGCCCATATGTGCGGAGGAACGACTTTCCACCCTATGGCAAGGAAGCTGAATGTGATATATGAGATGTAGAAGATCGTGAGGAGCCATGTGTAACTTGCACTGTCGAGGTCGAGGTCCTCTTCCATGCCTGCGATGCGAGCATTTCTACGGGAGCATTAGCACAATCAAAATACCGTAGAGTTCGTGAGAAGACGCACCCTATGTTTGACCGGTCCAAGAAAGCAAGTAGGTACAGTGCCGCGACAAGTGGAACTATGTGATAGTCCAGCTTCCTTCGTACGCGTTTTTCGATCTCTGGATCAATTTCGTCATATGTCGGTGCTGCTGGCGCAGCTTCAACATCGCCATGTCCATTTCTGATACTGGTTGTTGGCTTTTCGGTGTCGCCCACGATGACATCGCGCTCGTTGGTATGAAGCGACGCCATTTTTGCTGTGTGCAATCAATATTATCAACCAAGATGAAGGAATTACTATGGGGAGTGAACACGCGGCGCAAATTAAGCATCCGAAGATCTCGCTAGAAAGCTTGTCAACCAAAGCAACGTCGGCACCTGCATAAAGGTGGCATTGCATCATGTTTTATGTGATGGGCATGTTGAATTACCTGTTGGGGTAAAGTCATTGTTGAACAATGAGGGGTTGTGGGAATGATCGTCAACTGGTAGACTGCGGGGATAAACCGCTATCCGAACACAGCGAATAAAGCCGTGTGTCAATGAAATGTACTGTAGCATACGGGAAGCTATGAAAGTGGACCTATCGTTCGTCGTCGGGTCGTGTTTAGAGGAAGCCGACCAGAGTCAGTAATGAATAATCACTACACAAGTTAAATCAGTGTGAGACGAGGCAATTCTTTTCCGACACACATAATTTGTAACGGAATTTATCTCCATCCCACACTTCAGCATATCATACATAATATCTACTGATTCCAAACGCCATTAAACATCATACATCCACTCAAACAGAAATGTGTTGCATCTTCTGCCCCTGTCCAACCTGTGGCCCTAATGTCGGCAACCCCTTCGGCCTTTGATTCTGCACCGGTACGTTCTTCCCCTGTCCTGGCAACGTATTCGTCCCGGGGTACGCTTTCTTAGCGTCCGGCTTCTTGTTCTCCGTCGGGGGAACGAACGGCTTGATTTGGCCTGGTCTCACCGCCGTCTTCTTCTCTGTTGGGTACGCGCTGGTGGGGTTGGGTTTGGGAAGGTTGTTGCTGTTCGGATACGGCTTCGGAAGCGTTTTGTTGGGTGCTGATGCAGAAGACGGGCCTTTGAACGGTGGGATGGATCGCGGAGCACCTCCTACGGTACTCTTTGCGCTGTTCATACCTCCCGTAACAGCTTTCTTCGCTGTACCGGTTGCTGCGCCGACTTGACTCTTGCCTGGGTACTTGTTCGCACCAAGCGGTGTCCTGCTCGTCGAGGTGTTTGCTTTCGTACCACTCGTGGTTGGCTTGTTCGATGCTGGCGTCGAATTGGAGCGCTTGACGACTGGTTTGCGTGCTGTCGAAGGGAGAGCTTGCGGTGAAGGCTTGTAGGTTTGGCCAGAGATCGAAGAGCCATATGCGGTTGCTCCACGCTCGATTTCTCGTGTCCATCAGCATCTCGGACATGGAAGGGGGATATTTGGTGCTTTTTTGGGTTAACTTACTGTTTCCTACGCCTCTTCCTCCATTCTCAATCATATCACCAGCCTTGATCAATGCATTGCCTGCATATTCGCCCGCTGTTCGAGTACCAGCCTCAACGAAGCCTTCAACTGAGTTCCAGATAATATTTTGGATGAAGCCAGCCATTTTGATCAAATTTCAGGAATGGGTGTCAAATGATGGTGGACTTTACAGACAATCAGTTTCGATGTTCAGATCATCATGCTCGATGATGACCATTTCGACGCCACATCTTCGATCCGGTTTCTAGCTGGGGATGCCCGTTGCCGCCCCCGCCATGACGTATTTTGTGGCACGGGTATGGACAGGGGTATGGAAGCCTAGACTTTCGTATGCAAGGGCGAGATAGGGGGTCATTTTTGTAGTTTCCGTTGCGGCTTGAGTACTATGATGACCGTTGTTCAAATGGTGTGCGGTTTAACACTACAGGTTCTCGCATTATGGGGTGAACAAAGTTTGTCCAGGCTATTGTGTGGTAACATCAATGGAAGATTTTTGATTGTTCTCAATTATCCTAACGAAATCGTACACGCTACCTATAAAAGCATTTTCGTAACATTGTTGGTTCCAAACTCACATATGAATACATAAGAGATAACCTAAGACTCCAACGAGGACGTTCACGGCAATCCGCCGTAGGACAAAATGATTTAAGCACCCTGTCTGGCCTTCTCCGCACAGATCAAGGCAATGATCCTTGACAGCTCTGCACTCTGCGCAAATTGCTCCTGCTTTGTCTGCTCGTCGACATCCTCACAAGCCGCAATGTCATTGCTTACTGTCAGCATCCGGTTTTGCAGAGTCAACAGCTTCGAAAGCGTGTTGTCGAGGAAGGGAGCGCTGAAGGTAATGTTGGTAGGCGATGCGCCAGAGTTGGGAAGGCGCATCTCGAGCTTTCGGGGAGGCTTCTTTTGCGCAAGCTTGGAAGGTGCCGAGTTTTGTTGTGGTTGTTCCTGGGGCCTTGAAAAAGGTTAGTACAGACGTTATTCAACGGCCGCTAAGGGAATGAACGTACTTCTCGCGCTCGACAAAAGTCATGTTCTCTGCCATCTCAGCAACACGATTTGCGATCCTCGACGCCATGATCGTGTAAGGCGACATCTGGGATTGAGATGCACCATTGGCGGCGCCGTTCGTCTGAGGCTTCTTCGCCGCAGGCTTCGCCCTCGAAGCTGCCGTTCTGTTGGCGGTGCGCTTGACCGGCGCTGATGCTACTGAAGCAGGCATTTTGTGTTTTCTTTGGTTGGTATGAAATCTAACAAACGTTCATTAGTCTGGAGCTGAGGAGGTACGAAGACAGTCTGCTCGCGTGCATGGCTCGGCTTACGTCGATATCGTGTTGATGGAGCAGGGGTGTTATAGCTGTGACGGAGGATGCACTAACCTTTGTTTGAGTATCAGGTCGCAACGAAAAATCCAAGGTGTAGATTTGGAGTAAGTTCGGACGGCGGATGTATTCTACTAAAAATCACAGAACGATGACCGAACGAGGTGTAACGGGGAGCTCGATATCTTGACTTGGGGTGGCACAGAAGTGGGAAGCAAGCGCCACACGCGACGTCATCAAACGGCACGTCAACAGGGGTCAACGATGCAGGGTGGAGTATCCAGCCTGATCTCGAACGTTGACGTCGCATGGAACGTCAAGAGGAACGTCGTCTGAAATGATTCCAAACTGAACACCTCCGAGAACGATGTTCGAATAGATTCCTATCTTGGATACCCACAGGATTCATCAAGATGTCGACCGCTCTCAAGAAGAAGAAGAAAGATGATCTCGGTGCCGGTCTACGAGTCTCGAAAGACAATATTGCGGCGCATCCTGCGGGACCACCACGATATGGGGAGTTGACACAAGCAGAGCGAGCGTTCACGCTTGCATCAACGTTCTTATCCGGGGTTCTAGCGTATGCGACTCTAAGATCCTCAGATTTCAACGATAACAACCCTGCTAACATACGCATACAGAATTAGCGCCTCGCAGTTCCTTGGGGCGCCGTTGAAACTCATCGACCCTCAATTTTATGATGGGTATATGGCCTACACCAAGGAATGTTTCGCAATTCTCATCACCTGTCTTACGCAATGGTGGGCACCAACTGTCGTTCGAGTAAGCGGCGATTCGAGTATGGTGGGCCAGCTCATCAAGAAGAAGGACGGCAGTCTTCAATGCAACTTTGCTGATCGCATGGTCCTCATGGCAAATCATCAACTCTACACTGACTGGTTGTACCTCTGGTGGATTGCATACACGAACAACATGCATGGCTTCATCTACATTATCTTGAAAGAATCGCTGAAGAACATTCCTATTATTGGCTGGGGAGCACAGTTCTACAACTTTATATTCCTGTCTCGACACTGGGAGGAGGATCAGCGAACATTCAAAAAGCACTTGGCTCAATTGAACAAGCCCAACGATCCCATGTGGCTTATCATCTTCCCTGAAGGCACCAACCTCTCTGCATCAACTCGAGAGAAAAGCAAGAAATGGGCAGAGAAAAACGGCCTGCAGGACATGAAACATCAACTCCTACCACGAAGCACTGGCCTGCGATTCTGTCTGAACGAGCTAAGGGAAACAACAGAGTGGCTCTACGACTGCACAATCGCATACGAAGGCGTCCCGCCTGGTCAGTTCGGTCAAGACATTTTCACTCTCCGTTCCTCTTTCTTCGAAGGACGGCCACCGAAGTCCGTGAACATGCACTGGCGACGCTTTCACCTCGACACAATACCGATCCAAAACACAAAAGCATTTGAGGTCTGGCTGCGCAACCGATGGAGGGAGAAGGACTACATGCTCGAGTACTTCAACCGCAATAACCGTTTCCCCGCCGAGGACTTCTGGAAAAACCACCTTGACATGAGTAGTCAGAGTTCGCACAATGGGAACAAGAGTCTTCGCAGTGTACCCCGCCCTGCCGTTCAGATAGAGACGGAGGTCAAGTCTGGCAACTGGAATGAGTTTGTGAAGATCTTTGCCCCTATCACCAGTGTCATGATGGCACTCACGGTCGCATATGGAGCGTCACCGGATGATCTACCTATCCCTGGTGGGAAAGAGTTCTTTGAGCAACACATCAAGTCGCTGCTTGGGCAAGGCGGTGAAATGAAGGGTCTACCAAGCCCAGAACAATTGGAGAAGATGATCGAAGGCGCGGCGCAGATGGGTGCCGCGCAAGCAGCCGAGCCCCAGAAGTTAACTGGCGCGCAGAAATTGACACAGGAGAATCTCGCGAAACTAGTAAAAGAGACCGCGATATCGAGTGGTGTGGTGCTCCCGGGCGGGATGAGAAGAGCAAGCACAGCATTACCTCAAGCGCCAACAAAGACACTCGCGACACCAACAGTATCTGTTCCACGGAAGGCAAGTACAGTAGTCAATGGACCCACGGCAGCAAAGAAGAAACCTACTGCCGGTGCCACCGCGAAACCAAAGCCCGGCACCGCCGCCCACGCTCGAGCAAATGCCACGGCTACGAAACCCAAGCCAGCAGCTCCCACAGGACCAATGAAAGAAATGATGACGGCGTCTGGCGTGATGATCAAAGTCCCCAAATCCGAAGTCGAAGACGCCAAGAAGACCGGTACCATCACCACGAAAAGCGGCCTGAAGATCAAGATAGGCAAAGAAGACATCGAAGAGGCTCAGAAGAAAAAGGGCACTACGTTCGTGACTTCGTCAGGCGTACCGATAAAGGTCACACCTAGTGGTGCTATCACTGTGCCGGAGAAGGCTGGTGCGCAGAAGCCGAAACCTACGCCGACGGCCAACAAGCCAGCGGCTCCGAAGGTTGTGCCTGCGGCGGCGGCGAAGAAAGCGGGTGCTGCTCCGAAACTAAAGGGCCCGGTGACGGCGACGAAGAAGAAGGCTCCTGTTGCTGCTGGTGCTGGGACGAAGCCTAGTGCTGCTCCGAAGAAGCTCTAGGTTGTAAACAAAGTAGCTATAAATTATGTATGATGACTGATGGGTTTTTGTATAAAATATATTTCGACTGGGCGCACGGTGTTGATACCCGTAATACTATCTGTTCATACTACAGCTTGAAGTAATTCGGACTTCCCTATACCATGCGAAATCTCTGTCCTTCGATACACCTGAAGGCCTTCTCGCCTACACCAAGTCCCTTCTTCGGGATATGGATATATACTCGAAGACTTCGTGCGGCCTCCTTGAGCGCCTCTATAGAGCTCATAAACAAAGTGAAGAACCTCCCGCTGGTCGGACGTCGGTCACTGACCTCTCCGCACCCTGTAGACATGTAAGAACACCGGCGCAAAACCCATGTACTAAAAGTTACCGCTTTGACTTGGTTTCCTCCTCCTGGGCTTTCAAAATCTTTGCTCGCGCACTCTTGGAGCCGCCCAACTTGGGGCCCTTGGGTGCTTCCTTGGCACCCTTCATACCACTTGCAGGTGGAGGAGGCTTGCGCTGTTGTTGCTCCTGCATGTTCTCGTAGTACTCGAGTTGGAAACGCTCTGCTATAGCGTCGTCATTGTTGCCTGAACCTGAATTGCTGAAAGGGTTCGCGTTGGCCGTGTCGTCGAAGTAGTCCACTACGCAATGTTAGCAGGTCGACATGGTTGGTTCGGAGAGACGAAAGGGGGGCCTACGTTTGGATTCGCGAAGAACTTGTTCAACAAGCTGCTCTCGCCGTATAGCGTCGCTGTTCCTGCGCTTTGGTTTGCGCCCTTGATATCCGTATTTGGCTGCCTTCGACTTCTGTGTCAGGTCCTCCGCAGGTTCAGTCCCATTGAGTCGTTTCCAAGCTTGCTCAGTGCGCGCCGTAGCTTCTGGACCGAGATCAACTTCTTCGAGTTTGCCTTGACCCGCCGCCAGTCGGTTGCTGTGTCCTCGATTGGCGGGGTTATCTGATGCGCTTGCGCTTCCTTGTGTGACGGATGTCGCGGTAAAGGTGGGCTTGAGATCCGGCGCGATCGATGCTGCTGTAGCCTGAAGATGGCTTGGGATGGGCCAATTATACTTTCGGTAGTTCTGTACAGCCAGGCGGGCTTCTACATAGTCCATCCTGATACATTAGCCTCCGTACGTCGACTCGATTGAGCCACAGAGCACCTCCACCCTTCCCTCTCCTGCCCAAGAGCGCATGGATGATCCCACTTACATCTGCTTGTCATCCCGTTCCACCACCTGCCCTGTCTGCGCGACAAAACGTCCCCGATACGCATCCGCGCTCGGCGCATCGACTTGCACCAACTCGGTCCCTGACGGTTCCGCCTTGCGCGCAGGTTCTCCTTGACGGTAACGTGGTCGCGTGAGATTGCGCCGTATTTCTTTCAGGTTTGGCACGTCATCTTGCTCTACATGAGCTTCTTTCCGTGGCGAGTGCGCATCTTCCAGGGTCGCAGCGTCGGGCGATTGAGAAGTCGGTATCGGGGGACCGTCGTGGTCGAGTTTTACACGCTTTGGATGCGTGACCTTGCGCCGCTTGAAGCGAATTGAGGGCACAGGGTTACCCTCTTCCATAGTGACCATTGGTGGTGAGGTTGGTGTTGATTGTAAGCAGTGGTGGGCGGAATTCGAGGTAAGAGGCCGAGGCTGCTTGCAGCGACGTCACAGGCGCTAGCCATCGAACTCACGCTCACTTCACGTACCTATATGGCATGTCTAATGCAAACACAGGTTGCATTTGCGATAGACCTATTTACGCCAGCTGTGTGGTTCCGCCCTGGGACAATCACATGCACTACGTGAGGGGGTTTTAAGCCTATGTAAACACCACAAGCAGATCGCGAAGCAACAGAGTACATGGCAACGGACCTTGAAAGTCACTGTTAACCGATATCAGGCTATTGATGATACAGAGCAAACAATATCACACGCTGGGCACTCATCAGCTACTTGTCGAACAGAAATGGTATTGAAGCTAGTCTACATGGCGCTGGGCTTTGATCAGCCACCGATGACTTTTGCTTGAAATGCAAGAAGAGTGCATACATGTACATCGGAAATCCTATCATAGAGCACCATCCTTCCTTAGCGTCTCATTTCCCCAGGGCTCGCTTGTTAAGCAAGTCAAGCCACCGGCCGGCTCACAGCTCTTCCTTCCGTTCAACGGGCCTGGGGTGGGCACCTTGACACCACCAGCCTCATACGATCGTCCTTGACTGTTGATTGCATCCTCGCCCTTTGTGGCGTTTCCTGTCGCAGACCCGCTGGCAAGACCGGTAGCTCCAGAATTAGCCCCAGTAGCCTGAGCGGCGTGTCTCAGCGCCTTGAGCAGTGAGACAGTTGTGTCGTACGTAAGATCCTCGTAGTAATCGTCGTTGATCTGAACCATAGGCGCGTTCGCACATGCTCCCAGGCACTCGACTTCGGTCATGGTAAAGATGCCATCCTCGGTGGTCTGGCCGTGGTGGATGCCCAATTCGTCCTCGCAGGCCTTCATTACAGCATCACTATCGCGAAGCATGCAAGGAGTCTATGTACCGTCAGCTGCCGCTTTTCCCGCCCAGTATCGTATCAACTTACTGTCGTGCAAATCTGAACATGGAACTTGCCCATGGGATTCCGGTTGTACATGGTGTAAAATGTCGCAACCTCGTATACGCGCATGGGTGGCATCTCAAGTATCCGAGCTACCTCGTTCATAACGCTGATGCTGGTAAATCCATGCTGGCGCTGTCCGAGGTCGAGGAGCGGCATAACGGCGGCCTTCTTGTATTGTGACGGGTATCGGGAGACGATCTCTTCAATGAGCTGCTCATTCTGTGCTGTGAACTTGAACGGTATCGACGGGTTGTTCTCGGCGGTGTCGCGGTGCTTGAGGCCGAATTAGGGACGCAATTGGAGGGTAGGGGACGAGGCAAGAAATGCTTACCACCATGAGCGAGTCGCTCCGCGCAGGTCGCGAGACGCTGAACGCCCGCCATTGAGGCCTCTGAAGCTGTCGCAAGGCCCGCGGGGCACTCCGGAATGCAAAGGGTACCAGTCTCGAGGCCATGGTGGGTTGTGCTGCGGGATGAAGGCGATGGCGTCGGTCAAAGATGTCAACGATAGACCTATCCGAGGATGCCAAGAAAACCTAATCAGCCTTGTCCTGATTGGTTCAAGAACATTTGATGCCGTACCTCCTCACACCTCCAGTCCCTGCATCTGGGTCGCTTTATCTCAAAAGATTAAAAAAAATGTCCTCCTCGGCAATCAGCCTACTGACCAGCTATCGCTATGTGCGCCTAAAAGAACGTTTGCAGTCTCATGGACTGCAGTCAGTCCTTCACAAGTTTCTTCACATTTGTCAGACACATACAAGCCACAAACATGACCAAGATTCAAGAAAACAGAACTAATTTAAGCTCTCGCCATTTGTATAGCATCTTTGCATGTCATCTTGACGGACCTAATTCGAATAGTGGTCTTTCTTCTGGTATACCCACGATACCTCGGGAAAAAGAATGTTTTTGTCAGAAAGGAACACCTTAGTGGAGTGGCCTTCTCCTTGGGTCACAATATCTGAAAGGACGAACATAAACTGAAGTGTGACCTGATCCCTCCATACTCTTCATAGACTCAGCCTACAACTCTTACCTAACAGCTGCCGCAGTCACATACTATATCTACATACACAAAGCCATCAACAACAGCACACCACTTCACCAGACTGCCACCATACAATCACTCTGCACATATAAATACTCACTCCCCAGCGATGCTAATCCCAGACCTCTCCCTAAACAGCACCTTCTCCATCCCCGATTTCCAAAAGCAAGAAGGAGAAGCAGTAAAAAGTCTCCCGTCGCCCGCAATGTGCAAATACACAATCTACAGCTACGACTGCGGCCACCCAGCCGAAGACAACGTCGATTCGCAAAACTGCTCAGAGTTCCAGCACACTGGCGTCCACTGTGACCGGGACAACCCAGCTAACAAGGCGCGAATCAAGATCAAGCATAAGAACCGCAACGGTATCTGTGAGCAGTGTCTCTACCAAGCCGGGCGATCAAGCAAAGCAGATGCAGACGCGCGGCAGAGCGACATTGAAAAGGTGCGAGAGCTGAGTCTCGCGGAAACTCGAGCTCAGGAAGAGGAAGTGCAGCAGCGTGCAGAACAAAAGGCGAGAGAGGCGAGTCGGGCAGAGGCGGACAGGAGGGAGGCCGAGCATGAAGCGCAGATCAAAGAGATAGAAAGGCAGTCTGCAATGGAATTTGAACGGCAGATGCGCCAACGGGAAGAAGATGACTTTGCGTTCATGATGAGGCAATCTAGGGAAGAGGCGGATCGCCTGGCTCATCAGAGGGAAATGGAGATGGTGGAGCGGGCTTTTCGAGAGTCACTCAAGGTGGATCCTTCGATTCGAAACTACAATGATGAAGTGGTAAGTGACCGCCACGGCTCCGTGGAGATTCATATATTTCTAACCTGTTACAACGGAAATCGAGCATTGCTAATCACCCAAAACTACAGATCGCTAGTGGATCCAAGCATACTGACGATGGCCGTGTAGAGAAGTGGGTTGAAATCACACGAACCTCAAAAGAGACGATCACGACAACATCTGCCTCTACCTCAACACCTCCTCCACCACCACCACCACCACCTCCTCCTCCTCCGCCTCCAGGACCACCTCCCCGCTTCGAGTTGCTGCTCCGCCCAAGCAAGTCGAAAAGCCAGCCACCAAACCCATAGATTACTCCCTCCCCGCCATCGGATCCCAGAACATCGGACGCTTCAAAGTCGGCACTCGCCACATGCCCATCCACCCTTCCCAAGAGATCAAAGAGCCAGCACCAGGTCCCAGCCCATCCATGACAACAAGCCCTCTCTCGCCCGTGGCTCGCCTCGGTGGCACCATCGCACCTACACTCCCGTCCATGCGCGAAGCCCGCGGCCCTGGTATCCAAATCCCATCTGCTCAAGATGCGAGAGCAGGACTGCGCAGCACTGGTGGACTAGTGAGGAGGCTTACTTCCACTTCCCAGGACGAACCGAACGTCATTGATCCGAAGCTGAAAGCCGTGATGGAGAAACGACGGCAGTGGGAGAAGGAGGCAGATGA
The DNA here is from genome assembly GCA_027946455.1 of Neocucurbitaria cava. Classification (NCBI taxonomy): domain Eukaryota; kingdom Fungi; phylum Ascomycota; class Dothideomycetes; order Pleosporales; family Cucurbitariaceae; genus Neocucurbitaria; species Neocucurbitaria cava. Next base: position 1,358,053 of record JAPEUY010000003.1, on the reverse strand, counting down.
TACGGCATCCAATGCTTCTAGTGGATTGATTACGCCGTCGCAGTCTTCTTCGAATGTTCGGACGCGAAGGAGCACTCCTGCAGGTTCTGCTGTTGGCAGAGGAGCGAGGATTGCGGATGAGGAGGTGGCAGCAGCGGCCTTAAGGGTCACTGGCGCTGCGGAGTATGCATGGGATGATGAGGAGGATGCTAAATCGATGAGGGCGAAGAGGATCTCGAAGTTTTATTTTGATAAGAATAGGAAGGGTGGCTGGGAAGGAGAATGACCCTTGAACACTTCGGAAGAACGATCTGATTATGATTGACTGTTACGAAAATTCTAAGCGAGGGTTTTTCCATGTTTGAATTGTTTGGATCATGAAATATAAGTTCAGTTCCTACTTCTTGATCCACTATCATGTATGAGAGGAGTGCGCTATGGCTCGAAGCATCGATGCATACTTAGTAACAGCGTATACCCACAAGATGTGTGGCCCCTGCTTCCCAGTCTACGAGACATAGTACTCACGCTCCAGGTATTGAGCGACATACCTGACATCGTGATCTAGGGACGGATTGGCGTCATCATTCTTGACTGCGTCCTCACACTTCTCAAGACTCTGGCACTGTCAAGGTATCAGTGGAGTGTTCCTCGGAATAGCATATCAACGAATGTTGTCTCCGTCTTGAATGAGTGCACTCACCATTTGCTCATCGTAATTAGCATACTTAAAGAAGGCAGCGGCCTTGTTCTCAAAGTCAGGATGCGATGCGTTGAGATTTGGCTCTAGTTCGCGCATGAAGGCGCTTGCATATCTGGGAGTGTTAGTCCTATTGCATGTTCGTGACAGTAGCACAAGCTCACGCCGTGATGTTCGCTCCATTCTTCGTTCGGTTGATCGCGTCCATGACGAGCTTCGCAGAAATGACATGATCGGTGTTGTGTGAGATTGTATCCTGAGTATTGGAAATCGAAGCCTTGTGATCTAGAACCCGAATATCGTTCGCTTGTCTCATGTTCAGGATAGCACTGAGGAGGTCTTTGAGCTCATCAAGCGTATAGGTTGCGTTACCATCCGTGGTCGTGATGCTCTTCAGTTTTCCATTGTATAGTTTCACCAAAGACTCTCCATCGTTTGCGTCGTAGCCTTGCCCAGCAGGACCACCATCAGGAATGCGAAGATAGATGATCTGGATGTTCGACATGTTTCTCATGGACCAAGACGGGATCTCGTACCCATTAATTCGCACCGATGAGTTCTTTTGACTTGGCACATCCATCGGCAGACCAGCCATCCACGAGTATGCCTCCTCGAGACCATGCTCAAGTGACAAGGAGAAGTTGCCCTTGATTCCCCGGTCGCCTGAAGTGAAGATGACAGTAGTGACGCATTTGAAGACGTATAGATCGTGGAACAGGTCTGGATTCTGGAAGAGCAAGCTATCGACTGGATGGGCAGAGAAGTATATCGAGCCGCTGCATGCGTGTATCAGCAAGAGCTGCGCGGGAAGTTTTAAGTGCCTCACCCAGTACACGGGAATGGCTTCGTCTGAGGAGTGTTTGGTGTGGCTAGTGCTACTGCTGAACAGAGTAGGATGAGGAAGGAGCAGAACGAATGTCGAGCATGCATGATGAAGACTCAGCAGGTAGCTCAGCAGGTACGAGTAGAAAGTGAAAGAGTGTATAGGCGTTATGCGAGCGCGTTCGATGTGAGTAGTAAAAGCGAAGAAGATCTGAGGTGTGATGTGTTTGTAGATCCGCCACTTCCTTAGAAGGGCAGTCTCGAGGCATAGGAAGGAGCAACACCAGAACCGTTGCCAACTCACAACACGCATCAACCCTCATGACTCTGGGAAAGTGCCCGACGCAAATCATGGGATTCAGGCATGTGCTTTACTCCTTCTTGTCGCTTGCTGTAATTGATATGATCTTCCATACCATCATTCTTCGCTCGAGAGCGTTTCTCTTGCTCCGCTAGTCTGCCATTATTAGAACCATCAAAGGCTGCCACTATTCCCATCTATTAAAGAACTCTATCTGCCATATACTCTACAAGTCTGCTTGTAGGTTCGCGCACAACTTGCATAATACTTAGGATGAAATGTGTGTATGCTCTTGGACTGACTGCAGAGGACTGATTGAAGGTATCGCTGTTGCCAGGAGATCTAAGTAGGCTAGTGAGTGCATGATATCCCAGCGTAACTCACCCAGGACTTTCCAGTTAATCGTGCATTGCCGAGCGAGTTCTTCAAGGGGTGTACAGTATGCGAACCAGATCGTCAGGCGCGCGACAGCTGCTACCCTGAGTGTTTCGAAACATTTGCGGTCTACCAACCAGCGTGCATTAGTGGTTCGAAAGCTTTGAACGGAAACAAATCGTTCGCTGCACCTCCTAGAACATCAATGCACGTTGCGATGCATGTGCGCTAATGTGAATAGACAATATGCCTCGCACCAGCAGTCGAGGTCCTTGTTATGTCATGTGCCATGTGTTGCACCTTGCTTCGGAGTAGATAATAATTCTCTGCCCGTCCTGAGTCACTTCGCACGATCTGCTGGCAGCCAAGGTGGACATGGCCGTTGAGAAATGAAAAGTGGCGCGGACTGGGATAACACATGCATTAGTTTGTGCAAGTTGTGCAGCGCTTATGCAGGAACTGGCAGAGTCTTATCGATAGAGTGCGCTATCGATAGAGCGGGCCGTTTAGAAGAAGCGGCACTGGCCTCATTGGATCAGAAATATCCATGCGAACGAATGAGAGATGATGCTGTGCATGTTTACCCTGGAACTACTTCGGTTGGAAAAAGTGTAGGGAAGGTTTTCTGTGGACACAATTTTGGAGCGCAAACTTCGAGATGCCCATTACTACTGTACAACCGGCAATGCAGCGAATAAGGATGGCCCAAGACGGAGCGGAATGGATGACGTGGAAGCGCGTAGCATCAGGAGGCGAAGGGTGTGCCATCTGGCAGCAGGGAGACAAGCCGGACCGATATCCATTATGGCTCGAGAGAACTGTGGTTGATGCTGTAAGGTCAACTTGGAACAGTTGAACTCCTCTCCAGATTTGAGCAAAGGAGGTTGTACAAGTAATGGCTTCGTTGAGCAGCCTTTCGGTAACCCAGAACCATTGTCGGGTCGGGCATTTCCACGTGGAGACGGCCTCGTGTTTGAGGACACGGGGGCCTTTGATGAACGCATCTATATTAGGCAGTCGGTAAGCAGGAATGTCTTCACAATGTCCCTGCCGCTCTCAGGAATAATGGATGCGACCGTGCCATTGCGACCTGGTGCTCAGGGAAAGTCGACTTGCTTCGCTAGCCATGGCAAGGTGGAATTATCGTGCCTTGAAATAACAGGGCAACATGTGCTAAGCTGACTTGAGCGCACTTTGAAGAGACGAAGCTGAGCACAGCGCGAAGGGGTCCTGTTGTGCAACGTCGCGCATGTATTTTCGTTTCGGCGCGGTCGAACATTCGACTCGTTGTCCTCGGGGGCGTCGTCAGCGTCCTGCAACCCGCTCTGGCCTATCGCTCGTATTGCTGTGCCTTCTCGGCGGAGGTTCCAGACGGGGCAGGCACTTGGCTGCCACTCGACTCAGGCCCTGGCTAGCGCCCACTCAGTTTCTTTCAATCAGCCTGGAACCAACAAGCGACAAAGGAACAAAGGAGCAAACAAAACAAACAACATGAAACACCCGCACGACCAGCATGGCAAACGTCAGCGTTATTTCAACAAGATGAGAAAGCATCAGACTTCGGAAATGAAGCCGCTGGGCTGAATCGCCAAGTGGAGGGCTCACCCGCACAGGTGGCCGGTCCGCCTGGGATCCAATCGACGGCGTGCGCAAAGAGGAATAGCAAGAACTGGATTTCCCTGCTCCTTTTATGGAGACAACGCACATCAAGTTTGGTGGCAGCTTCTGGGACGGCAATGCACAGTCCAAACCACATGTGACGGCCATCTGACAGGATGAATCCACGGTTGTCGATGGATCAAGCTGCAGCGCCAGGCACAACGACCACAACATGCGGCTTGCATCTGGTCTCCCTGCCCCTGCGCTTGTACCTGGTGGCGCTGCGGGTTGGGCATCTGTGACAGCGGCGCAAGCCACCGGGAGTGGTCAAGCTTTACCCATGCCGATCGTTGACTTGCTAGCCTCGCGGCACTGGAGCGTTCTGCGCCGTGAATGGACCTTACCCCTGGATTACCCGCTGGCTTGTTCTTGGTGTGACCAGGCCTGAAAAAGCTCGATGCTGACGCCCACTGACATTCAGAGTCTAGGCGCAGACGGGTGCTATTGGGGGTTTCCGCGTCCCCGCCCTGGTATATTAACTGAAGGCGCCCCGTACCTCATTGACCCGACACCTTTCCCTCGACTCATACCCCGGTGCTGTTGCAGTCCTTCCTTTGAGCCTTTGCTCGGTCCATTCATTGTCTCCTTTGACATCACTCTCTTTACCAAAATCAGCAATAGCCCCGGTCGGCCCTGTTATCTGCGCTCCAGAAGCTGCATCTGCCTTTACCTGTCCATATACCTGAACTTTCGACGCATCCATAACAGCATTACACACCCATCAACATCAACATGTCCCCCACTATGAAGATTAGCCTTTTGGCTCTCGTTTCCGCCGTCGCTGCTCGCCCTCAATATGGCGCCCACAGCAGCGCCCACAGCAGGTTCCACAACTCTGTCAAGCCCTCTGGAACTGGTTACGGTCATGGCCATGGCCACGGCACTGGAAAGCCCTACCCCACCGGTGGATGGCCTGGTGAATACAACAGCACTGCTGTTCCTTACCCAACTGCCACTGGCGCTTCTGAGGACCAGACCACCACTATCGACGAGACCTCGACTTCTACCCAGACTGTCTACTCGACCATCTACATCAAGCCTTCTTCTGCCTCTGCTGAGTACGAGGCCAGCGGTGTTGCCGCTGAGGCCGTTTCTACCAGTGGAAGTGACAGCAAGTGTGGCCCTGCCACCGTGACCGTGACTGCTTCCGAGAAGGTCACCATCACTGTCACCCCCGGCGGTGGCGCTGAGGCTCCATCGTCTGTCTATAGCCCGGCTCCCGAGTCATCCCCCGCCGCGGTTGAGTCGCAGTCTGACTATGGATACGGCAGCTCCTCTTCTGCCAGCTACGTCGCTGTCTCCTCTGCAGCTGCTCAGCCCACTACCACTGAGGCTGCCGCATACTCTGCTTCGACTCCTGAGGCTGCTTCGACTACCTCTTCCAAGGCTGCGGAGTATGCCGCCTCCAGCGCTTACGTTGCCCCTTCTTTGGCCCAGAAGCAGCCCGAAGTGTACAGCAGCGCCGCTGCCGTCACCAGTGCTACTCCTTCTGCCAGTGCCTCTGCCACTCCCTCGTCCACTGGAGGTTCTTACAGCGGTGCTAAGCGTGGTCTCGCCTACAACGAGGCCGAGCTCTGCACCTCTTTCGGCAGCAAGTTCGGTTTCGGCTACAACTGGGGCCAGGTTGAGAACAACGACATCGGCACCCAGTTCATCCCTCTGATGCACGGCCCATCCAAGTCGACTGCCGAGGAGTGGCTCGCCAACGTCGACAAGGCCGTCAAGCAGGGCTCCACCGCCGTCATGGGTTTCAACGAGTGCGATCAAGCCGAGCAGTGCAACCTCAGCCCCGAAGCTGCCTGCACCGCCTGGAAGTCGTACATGAACCCCGTCAAGACCAACCACCCGGAGGTCACCATCATCGGCCCCTCGGTCACCAACGGCGCCGCTCCCATGGGTCTCGACTGGCTCAGCCGCTTCCACACCGCCTGCCCCGACGCCACCGTCGATGCCACCAACATCCACTTCTACGACATCTACGAGTCGGCCACCATTGACCGCTTCAAGGCGCAGGTCGAGAAGGCCGCTGAGATCTACGGCAACAAGGTCTGGGTCACCGAGTTCGGCCTCAACCCGGGCTCTGCTACCGAGGAGCAGGCCGCGAGCTTCCTCAAGGATGCTATGGACTACCTTGACAACTCCGACAGCGTCCAGGGCTACTCGTGGTTCATGGTTGGCACTGGTGAGAACCAGCTCAACTCGGGCTCTGGCCTCTCTGCTGTTGGCAAGGTCTACGCTGGTGCCTCCTAAGCGATGAAGGCTTGCTTGTAACTGATGGGGAATGACGATGGTGTGTTTTGTTGTTGCATTTTTTGGGCGCTCTAACAGAAAATTTCATGGAACTGGGTCAGGTATCGGGTCGGGTTCATCTCGGATTCACAATAGACGCGCCACTACACTACCAGGTGGGCGATTATGCTGTATTGGTTACTTCTACTTCATGACCAACTTTTTTGTAAGATTAGTGGTGGTTTGGTGTAGCGAAGCGAAATGATGAAACATAAGTCGATAACTGCATCGGACTGTCTACCCACTGTTGTCTCCAAAAAAAAAGTGATGTGAACCACCATTGTTGTCCTCGAGAAAGTGATGTGAGGTGAATTAAACGTTAATGCTACGAATCATGGTGTCAAAAAAACCAAATGGCCTCATCGCAGTGACAAGGAAGGTCTTGGGGGTGCTGGGTGGGGAAAAACCAACTCTGGTGGTGGAATAGGTAGGTAGGTGAAAACGAGTGACACTGTACTTCGTGAATTGCTAGTCTACGATACAACACAATAGATAGAGACAAGATTCGATAATTACATACACGGAACCTTTAATCATCCATGCTCTTAGTACTATCATAGTTAGTTGTGGTAGATACACCGTCCTGCCTCACCGTCACACAGTAGTGATATTAACACCAGTATATAGACTAGGGTAGGACACAGGACTCAGCAGATAGATACGAGCAGCGAGCTCCCCTTCCTTCTTTAACTTATACCATATCGACGTAATAACCACCACCCACAATTGTTCAAAGACTCGAACTACGATATGAATCAGTACCTACATTCCCACTCAAGCCAACTAACTATCCATCCAATACTTCTAAGCTCCCATGCGTACGCATCAATCACACTACAAACCTACCACCAACAAACACGCGCGACCAAACCCACTCGCGGCGTTTGCTTGCTGCTTTATTCTCTTGCCCGGGCCCTTGCCGCCTCCTCTTGGACGACAAGTTCAACGCATCGTCCATACCCGCCCAGGCCACGACGGGTCCTCCGAGGACTTTGCTTCTGAAATTGCGGGTGGTGGTAGCAGCGTAGTCGTCAATGTTGGTGCTGTTGCCCACGATGGTCGTCGTTGCCGTTGCAGGTTGGTGGGGAGTTGTAGTGGTGCCAAGGTCCATGGGGATTGGGAGTATGGACAACGTTTGGTTTCCTTGATAATGAAGAAGAATGATGGATTGGTTTGTCGCCTTTGGATTTGCTACCGGTGGAGAAATTGTTGGTGGTGCGGTCATGCTTGATGATGATGATGATGATGATGGGAGAGGTGGTGAGGTGTGTTGGTCCTCATTGGGAATAAAAAAGTGCGATGACATTGAATGAGGAGGACATGTCGTGCCGTTTAGTACTAGATCGAGCATCAGGCTTGCAGAGCTGATGGCAGGGGGTGAAGGGGTTTTTGAACCCCACCCCGGGGTTCCTTCAGGTAGGATTGCCGATGTTGACGGCACGGCTGAAGAAGCAAGATTCGGTATCAGGATACTCGTTGTACCGCTGGGCCATATCGCGATTCCGTCGACGATACATGCTTCCGTCGACTCCTCCGAGCATATCAGAGTTGGGGTCGCGCGGAGCTGAGTGCTTGATGACTCCATATCGCAAGGACCTTTACGACCTGTAGGCAGAGGAGTAGTGAGTGCTGATGTATACGTTGTCGTATCGACATGTCGAGGGTTTGGTGAGCCAGCAGGAGGTCTGTTTGGCATGTCAGATGACTGAGTCACTGTGACCACCACAGTCTTGGTAGACTTGGTTGTTTGGGGAGTAGGAGAGATCGTTGTCTCGTCTTCGTCGTGAGGCACCGCAAGAGTGCTGGCCAGGAGTACCATCACGCTCAATATGGTGTAGGGAGAGCGCATTCCGAAACAAGTAGAACTACGACAGCATATGAGTGGTAAATTTTGTTCTTTCGAGTGGAGAGGAGGGAAGAAGAATGAGCAGTCGTACAAGGAGAAGAAAACAGAGCGATGTAAAGTCGCGAAAGCGAAATCCAGGTGGTAGAACGTGAATGATTCATTCAAGTGTCGAAGATGTCATACTCGTATGTTGTCAATAACCAGCAGGTCGACAAGTATTCGTCTCAGCGCGGAAACCTTCACGTAAATGATTCAATATTTGTTCATCAAGTCATTCATTCATATCCTGATCTCAGCAGCTTTCCTGAGGCGATTCATGACGGCAGCTGCAATATCATCGCCAGTCGTATCATCGATACCCTCCACAAATATTGTATCCACGCCCTTCTTGTCGAGCTCCCTCAGCGCTGAAAATAGGCCTCGTGCGACATCTCCAGTTCCCACACCAAGGCCTATGTCCCAAATGTCAGAAGATTCAGATTCGTGATGATGTGCATGCGGAACCTGGTGTTGGACAACTGAACGCAGCAGGTTCGACAGTCGGGATGGGGTGGTCGTGGTTGTTGTCGATGTGTTCTGATGCTGCAATGTGCCGTTTGAGTCACCATTCCTTTCTGCAGCAGCGCTATCAAGGCTCAGTGCAGGCTCCCAGCTCGTCGTTCTTATGATTCCTATGGCCTTTTTCGCGTTTGTCTCCTCGATGCTCGGTCTTCCCGCTCCTGCTTCGAATAGTATTACCTCCGCTTTCGGACTATAATGCCTGTACTTCATCCCCGGTGCCCTAGGCTTGCTTGCCCCACCCTCCTGTTTATCCTTGTATCCCACCACGACATTCTCCCAACCTGGGCATTGTCGCAACTGATCGATCGTCACACCGCCAGGGCGTAACACAGTTGGTGGGCTTGAGAGTCCGTCAACGACTGTGCTTTCCACGCCGACTTCACATGGGCCACCATCAACGATGGTTTGTATCCTCCCTTGTAGGTCATCGAAGACGTGTTCAGCAGCTGTTGGCGAAGGGCGGGTCGATGCGTTGGCTGAGGGCCCAGCGAGCGGACGTCCACAAAGACGAAGGAGGGATAAGGCGAGGATGGAGCGCGGCATACGAGCTCCGAACGTCGGCAAGCCTGCTGTAACCTCTGGCGCAAGGACTGAACTCTCAGGAGCTGGTAGGATTATGGTTAATGGGCCGGGCCAGAAGCGCTCGATCAGAGGCCTGTATATTCCAGGGATGGGATCTTGCTCTGCTTGTAAGATTTCTTCGCTCTTATCGAGTCTCCCAGATAATAGCGCTCGAAGTTGCGGAAGCGAATGTACGTGCACGATGAGTGGGTTATCTGCCGGTCTTCCTTTTGCAGCGAAGATGGCCTTCACCGCTGAACTCCTTGTCGCATCTGCACCCAGCCCATATACAGTTTCAGTTGGGAACGCGACAGGCGTATCCGTGTTTACAAGTTCGTCTGCTGCTCTTTTCAGGCTCTCATAGTCCGGTCCTTCCGCGTATTGTATATCCCACTGATCGATCAAATCATGTTTCGACTCTTTGAACGTGATGTTGCCCAGCTTCTGGGGGTCTACGGGTAGGATATCGGTATTCATGTTGGAGACAATGCGCCGGTAAGGTTGCGATATAGCGGTCTTGTGTGAGCCGTCTAGGCCGATGGTCTTGGGCGTGAAGAACGGAGTGGGTACGTTCAGCGTGGTAGTAGGAAACAACCGGGGCTCTGATGCGGCGGTTTGCACCAGAGAGCGTACAGGGAAAGGCCGAGCAAGGGATCGTGTGTATTTGACATTTGGTATGCGCGGACAGCGTGTGGGCATGGAAGTGGTGACTGGTAGAGCGTCTCAAAATTTGATCGGGAAGACGGTGGGGAATGTTCCGACCCTTGCACGCGGCGTCATGTTCGAGATTGGCTACAGTCCTATCTCGAGATTCGCCGCAGCCAGTATCGAACAATGGCAGTGCACGTTAAGGGAAAGTGGAACAAGCAAGAGAAAAGAATATCTTCGTGAGTAATTGAAAGATTTGAATGTTCATAACCCATCCTACTACCAAGTCATAGTTCCACGAGTCCTACTACCAATGCTACAATGGTACAAAAGCCTCAACGCCAATGCGCCTCCATAGGCAGCATTTCCAATGTAGAACAATACATATACATCTAAGAAAGGGTATCCAGCAAACGCCGCCAGATGAAACCGCCCTCCAACCCTAGCCAGAGACAACCGTAGAATAACACCAAACTTTTACGCAGAGACGGATACCTCAGGAGGGCCCTGGAAGATGGCCTCGGCAGGTGCATCTACATCTATTTGAGGAGCGGCTTGAGCCTGCGAAGCGAGCTCACCGCTAGCTGCTGTCTCGGCCCACTCACCCCAGAGTCCCCGCTTCGCGCGAATGCGAAGAGGGCCACCCAATTCGTTGGCGGGCTGCTCGACCTTGATCGCATCCTTGGTGGCTAAGACCAACATCTCGAAGAACATCTTTGTCGCGTCGGCTCGTGACGTTCGGGCCTCTGGAAGCATCTCCTGGAAGACGATGCTGTTCTTCTGTCGCTCAGACTCACTCTCCTCAGCCTCTGGTCCGAAACGCTCTCGAAGAAGATGAACCGCGTGCTTTGTACCCAGTGAAATGGGACCGGCCTCTGCAGGATGAATGAGAGGAGCAGTTGTGTCATCAAAGTTGTCAGGAACGGGCGAGTAGATATCTTCTTCTTCTTCCCCAAGCTGAATAGCAGGCTCGTCCGGAAGTTGAATGATATCGTCGGATCCTCCAAGGGTGGTGTTACCGCCTCCAAGTCCGAAGTCAGCACCACCTAACGTCGGCTCATCCTGCTCAAACTCCAGCTGTGGAGTCTTCTCTCCTTCAGCAGCGGCTTCGTCTTCTGTTGTGCCTAAATCGGCAACGCCACTATCTCGCTTGCGCTTCTGGCTCGGACGTGAGACAACCTCCAATGACAGTATGCCCCTCAGCTCGGGAGCCCAGCCTTGACTTCGGCCATCTCCGAGAATGCTTGAGACGAAACCACCAGACTTTTGCATGTTGATCAGAGCCATAAGCAGAGGATCACGGGGTAGGAAGGAAGCGGGTTTGAGGATCTTATCGCGATTGTCTTGCTGGTCTCGAAGCTGGCGGCTCGAGATCATGGTTTCAGCATCTTGCCCAATAACCCTCCTACGCTTTGCCCTGGCTTGATGAATCGACTCCTCCTCTTCTGGCTCTTGACCGGGCTCAAACATGGTGGTGTTCTGTTCAGCGACCTCTTGCGCAAGCCTCGAAGCCTCGCCTTCGTCGAGCTCGGAGAGCGGCGATTCTCCGCGTGGGGCACGTTGCGCGGGTGCGTCACCAGCCACCGAGGGCGCCACGGGGAGGTCCATTTCAGTTCCGCCCATGGAAATGTCGAGATCATCACCCAGATTGAACTCGGGAGCGTGGGCAATCTCGGTTGGTTCTTCACCAATATCCAAGTTCAAATCATCCTCAAGCAAATCCTTGACGCTTGAATGGAATTCTTCAGAGGCGCGTCGCTCCACAGGCGCGTTACGGCCGATTTCAATGCTAGTGCCGTCATCAAATGCCGGTGGAGCCTCCAGATCCTCTCCAATGTCCAGGTTCAGATCATCGTCTCCCAGCTCCATGGCCTCCATGCGCGGCTGCTCAATGCTGCCAGACAAGAACTGGCTGTTGTCCCAATCTGGCACCGTAGTGTTACCAAAATTCAGATTGTCGTCTAGGGCTTGAGATAAGAGAAGCGCAGGATCTGGCATGGGCGCCAACAGGTCGAGATCTGTGATCATATCGGGTAGGGTCAAACTCGTGGGGTTAGCGACGTGAGTCTGGGCGGGCAGATCAATGTTTCCCGGACGGAAAGCCTGAGTCGCGTTAGCTACAGTCGCAAAGACAAGGGCAATATGTTTACCATCTTGATCTTCCATAACGCGTCGTTGCAATCATCATGTAGGTAATGCGCTTTCCTGTGATAGATGCGCACAACACCAAGAAGCAACTGTCCATTCAATCGCAATGCGAGCGGGCCGCCAGCAGCGCCCTCGGGCCGGATGATGACTTGGATATCTTCATCGATCTTGTCCTGCAGTACTTGGGCTTTTGTAAGCTTCTTGTGCTGATTGGCGGCCAGCCAGACACGGGCAAGCTGGCCGGACTTGAACAACAGATCCTCGGGGAGAAACATGGCGGTGGTGGAGTAAAGCTGCGCGCGGGCGGGGTGGAGAAGAAGTCGCGCGTTGGGTGGTGTTGTTTACGTCGGCGCGTCGGCGGCGAGGGGATGCGCCAACTGTGTTCGCGCGCCGACAGTGTCAAGAATGGGCTCCAAGTGCGCGCGTGGCCGTCGCAAGAACGGTGAATGTCGAAAAGGGTTGAGTGAAGATGGTGCTGCGGGTCGCGCGTGGGGAGGTGGATGGACCGGGTTCTTGATGGATGAGGCTGGTTGAGGCTGGGAGCTTGGATTCCATCACTCGTCTCGCTTAGTCATCCCTTGTGCTGGAAGCTGAAAGACCGAATGCGGCACCTTCACTCGTGCTCCAGCACAGCACACAGCACACTCTCTGGTCGTTGGGAGTATGTGTTTATTATTTCACGACACCGAGGTGATGCGCATACGCGTATTCAATGGCCTGAATGCTTGAGCGGATAGTGAATCGCTATTTTGATGTCGCCCATGTCTAACACGAGTGCAGTGAAGCTTCACTTGGTACCTCGTGGAAATGCAACTAAGCACCAGGCTCTCCTTGCAAACGTGTAGGGCCGAGGGAGTGACATCAGTAATCGAGAATCCAAAAGCGCGCCATCACTTGATCTTGCAGCTCGAGCGCCGAATTCGTACCTGCCAAGGCCTGGTACTGTGAGACATCTGGATGCAGCCGGTGCAGGTCGAGCATGTCTGATATGTAGAGAAATGGATAGAAGGGGCCTTGAAGCCTGTCTTTGATCGAGTTTGCAAAACAGTATCACGTTTGGCATTGCAATACATGACTTGTGGCTAGACCCTGGATAGCGCCCGACAGGCCCCTGTAATGCAGACGACGGGTGCTTTGACGTTTTAATTCATCGATCTACATCCGGATGGCTGTCGTATCCGGAGAACGACACCTTTGCATGTTTATACTGCCCTTCTTTTGCAGGCAACTTTGCTTCTTCCTCGACTTTGATTCTTTTTGAGCAGCACCCATGCGATAATCGATCTGTGCGGACCCCTTTCACCACTAGCTGGCCGGCGACAGGCCACGTTTAAACGCGGCGCAACAGTGGCCTTTTGGCCATGCCAACATGTCAAGAGCGTCGACGCCCTCATTACCGCTGTACCATGCCTCAGCCGGAACTTCCAAGGCAGCGCGCGGAGCGTCGCCGTCACTCCAACCCTCAGAGCCCTCGCAGAAGCGAAGCGCAACTCCCTCGGTACGCAACACCCTCTATGACACATATTGCGCAGATAGAACCTCGCTAACGCGTCTCCCTGAATAGTCAATAACATCAGCGTTCTCTCTTCTGTCTCCGCAGGAAACAGCGCAAAAGCTCGAAACCTCCGTTACCCATGGCCTCTCCTCATCCGACGCTTCAGCGCGCGTACATGTTCATGGCCACAACGAGCTCCCGCACGAAGAGCCAGAGCCGCTATGGCTACGGTTTATCAAGCAATTCAAAGAAACGCTGATTCTCCTGTTACTGGGCTCTGCGGCTGTGTCGTTCATAATGGGAAACCTAGATGATGGGGTCAGCATAACAGTCGCAGTGACAATTGTGGTGACAGTGGGCTTCGTACAAGAGTACCGGTCGGAGAAATCCATCGAAGCACTGAATCAATTGGTTCCGCATTCTGCACACATAATTCGCGCCGGGGTGGAGCACTCGAGGAGCAGTCGTGCGCCAAATGGAACTGCAACCGAAGGCATAGAATTGGAGAATCTGAAGGATACCACAGCATCATTGGCAGCAGCGGAGAGGAGGTCTACCACAATTTCTGCGATATTGTTGGTACCTGGCGATTTGGTCCTCTTCCACACGGGCGACCGCATACCGGCCGACATTCGAATTACGCATGCGGCAGACCTCAGCATCGATGAATCGAACCTCACAGGAGAGAATGAACCGGTCTCGAAGTCACCCGACACCATTACGCCACCACCAGGCATACAACGTCCCTCATCGCCCTTCTATGCGTCTGAAGCAGCTGGAACCGTCGGCGCTGACATACGGCTTAACGATCAGAAGAACATTGCATTCATGGGAACACTGGTTCGGTCAGGGTATGGGCAAGGAATCGTCATTGGTACAGGAGGCAAAACAGAGTTTGGGGCAATTTCAGCGTCTTTACAGGAGATTGAGAGCCCACGGACGCCTTTGCAGCTTTCCATGGATCGACTTGGAAAGGACTTGAGTTACATGTCGTTCGGTGTAATCTTCTTCATCGGCCTGGTGGGGCTTTGGAGAGGCTGGCAATTTCTGGAGGTCTTCCAGATCGCTGTTTCACTTGCAGTCGCTGCTATCCCGGAAGGATTACCCATTATCGTCACCGTCACGCTCGCTCTGGGTGTGCTCAGAATGTCTAAGCGTGATGCGATTGTCCGACGATTGCCTAGCGTTGAGACACTGGCATCGGTCAACGTTGTCTGCACAGACAAGACAGGTGAGTCGCTCAAGTACTCAATGGATTTGACGCCTTACTGACAGCCCCTAGGCACATTGACGACGAATCATATGACTGTTACAAAGATATGGCACTTTGACGAACCAAATCCGATTGATGTCAAGAAGAAACATGAGATTGAAGATCTTGACTCACCAACCCGCAACATCCTACGAATCGGCAACGTTGTCAATAATGCCCGTCTCTTAAGCGACCAGGCTGCGTCAGCATCAACAGCAGCAGTTCTGTCTTCAACCCTGGGCGATGATAATTCTTTGGCGAAGAGCCGATGGGTTGGTCAGCCTACCGATGTTGCGCTTCTCGACCTTTTGGACGCCTTCGGCGAAGACGACGTAAGAGAGAGACTTGGGGCTCGCAAGTACGAAACTCCTTTCAGCTCGGAAAGGAAGTGGATGGGCGTTGTGATCAGCGGCACTTCTAGCGGAGAGCTTACCCCGGGAACTGATTTTGCTTACATCAAAGGCGCATTAGAGAGGGTCTTGGATCGCTGTGACACATATGTTACCGCACAAGGAAAAGAAGTTATTCTGGACCAGGCACGCAAGCAAGAAGCCTTGAATGCGGCAGATTCGATGGCGCAAGAAGGGTTGCGAGTTCTGGGCTTTGCTAGCGGAGCCTCAAAAGGAAAGAACAAGAACACCAGCGGCACATCTACGCCAGCACCGTTCACAAAGTCCGAATTGGGCGATGATGAACAATACCGAGGTCTCGTTTTTGCTGGGCTTGTGGGCATGAATGATCCGCCTCGAAAAGGTGTGGAAAGAGCCATCCGACGTCTTATGGCTGGCAAAGTTAAGGTTATCATGATCACAGGGGACGCGGAGACAACCGCAGTGGCTATTGGGAAGAGCTTAGGAATGCCGATTACTACGAACTCAGCACTCGGTCGCTCTGTAATCCGAGGAGACGAATTGGACCGCATGAGCGAGGAGGAGCTTGCACAGGCTATCGCAACAACCTCGATATTTGCGCGTACCAGCCCGGAACACAAGATGAAGATAATTCGCGCGCTCCAATCGCGAGGGGACGTTGTAGCCATGACTGGCGATGGCGTGAACGACGCACCAGCATTGAAGAAAGCAGACATTGGGATATCGATGGGTCGTCTAGGCACTGATGTTGCGAAGGAAGCTGCGGACATGATCTTGACAGACGACAATTTCGCTACGATCCTCAACGCCATTGAAGAGGGCAAAGGCATCTTCTACAATATTCAGAACTTCCTCACCTTCCAGCTCTCCACGAGCGCCGCAGCATTAAGTCTCGTGCTCCTCAGCACTTTCCTAGGCTTCCAGAATCCACTCAATGCCATGCAGATTCTCTGGATAAGTTCGTCTCCACTGCCCCCAAGCACACACATACACACGCGCTAACTCAGTTCAACAGACATCCTCATGGACGGCCCACCCGCGCAATCCCTCGGCGTCGAACCCGTCGACCCAGCCGTAATGGCCCTACCTCCCCGCCCTCGCCACGCCCGCGTCCTCACCCGCCCGCTCCTCCAACGCGTCCTCCAATCCGCCACCATTATCATGCTCGGCACACTAACAACCTACTACCTGGAAATGAGCGACGACAACCAAGTCACGGCCCGCGACACCACCATGACATTCACCTGCTTCGTGCTCTTCGACATGTTCAACGCACTCACCTGCCGCTCGTCGAGCAAATCCGTGCTGGCCGGCGAAATCGGCATCTTCGACAACAAAATGTTCAACTATGCTGTCGCTGGCTCGCTGGTGGGTCAGTTGATGGTGATTTATTTCCCGCCTCTCCAGCGGGTTTTCCAGACGGAGGCGTTGGGTCTGCTGGATTTGGCGCATTTGTTGGCGGTGGCGAGTTGTGTCTTTTGGGCCGATGAGGGCAGGAAGTGGTATGTTAGGTGGAAGGGGAGACGGGGCTTTGGGGCGGGATATAGTACGGTTGTATGAGTATGGGTGTCGGATTTTGTATACAAGGGGATGTTAGAAGTCATAGATTTATCGATGCATATCTATGTCAGTGGTTTTTTGTCTGTGAATGATCTTCGCTTGGATAGGTAGGTCTTAACGTCTACAGCCATCGTGCAACGTGCAAGTTCTAAACATGAACCGCCGCAAGCTTGAGGGTCACGTGAGATATCCCTTTCATTCTCTATCAATTCAATGTATCTGGGGCGTTTGATGAAGTTTTACGCTGTGGAGAGAGATGCATAGTGGATAATCTTGCGCTTCACCTACTTTGAATGGAAGTACTGTTACTGCAAACGTCTACCACAGTACACTAATCCGATTCCAAGCAGTCTACACTTTTTTGAGGTGGTCTGTTGTTTGCTTCGGCGAGATGCCGCACAAATTACTCGAAGCGGCCGCCGCGCTAATCTCAGCCAAAGAACCATCGGCGGCCTCATCCGCTTATTAGTCGTCGCCGTTGTCCGCTTTTGTATGACGTGAAGACCCTGGCACCTGACTGCAACCATAGTGTGGGTAATCCGTGGTCGGAATTCGGCACCCGGCACACCTTCTATCGGACTAGTGACTAGTGCATCTTCCCCTCCATTCAAATACCAGGCGCGCGGGATTCTTGGCCTCTTCTTCTCTCCTGATCTGTGGCGACATCTATAGGTTTTGCTCTCGCTGCTGCTGCAAACGGATTTTGCATCTGCGCCAACATGCCATCTAGCCGATGTGCCGTGATCACGGAATCGGTTGGAGAGCTGGGGCAGGTCACGCGGTAAGTTACTTGATGCGGCTCAGCTGACAACGTGCCATGACGACTGAAGCACGTGAACTCCCTCGTGTCTTGTTGACTTGTTGACTTGTTGACTTCCGTTTTCAGCGAGCGCGGGGGCGGTCTTCCGAGATTTTGCCAGACTGGACCCTGGCGATGATGATTCATCATGAGGCTTCAGTGGTGTGGTGCGTTGCGAATGGGAATCGTACCGTACTCCAACACTTGGATTTGATATCGACCATCTTTTACAAATTGCCTAGTAGGACGGGATAGTTGTTAACCGTAGGCCTTGCTCTTCACTGGTTTGGGTAGCGTAAGCTTGGTTGAACTCCAGCTCTCGAAGCACCGACCTTGTTAGTGAGCAGAAGGGCAGAGTTTCTAGGTGTGCGCCGTTATTTGATCTTCTGTTGTTGTGCAGTGTCGTTTTTCGTTATTCCAGATTTTGCAGATTGCGGGAATGTATAGTTGAGACATGTAGAATTTCATAGCAAAACATTCACAGTTGAAGTAGTTAGGTCAATGTGTTTATTTATGTTGATCATTATTTATGTTGATTATCTTTCTAATTACATTATTGAAAGTCAAAGGTGATATAAGAGTAACAAATCCAACGCCGCTACGAAACTAAGCCTTCCCCCAAGCCACTTCCAAGAAAGGTACAGCTTGATGAGCACCAAGCTTAGTATCCATGGGGGTCTCTGTGATGGTGGAGATATATGCCGGAGTGGTGGTGGAGATGATATCCAGCAACGGCTGCACACTATCCCTTCTAGCGGTGGTAGACAGTTTTCGGGTAACGGCGGTCTCCACCTTTCCATATGTGTATACCGTAGTATCTGCCAGATCGTGGAGGACGTCAAAGTCGACGCCGTGCTGCTTGACACAGACCGTTACCGCGTCGAAGTGATCGTTGATGTATGCGGAAGTCCATTGTTCATCGGCCATCTTGTTCATCCATGGAACAGCTTCTTGTGAGACTAAGGGGTCATAAAAGGCGATTCGATCCCCTGTCAGGTCTTGGAGAGCTTCCGCAAAATCGAGACCTGGCGAGTTCGATAGAACAGACTCGCCTGGCTTGAAGCCCACACCTACGACCAGGACCTTTGGCTTCCCGAAGCGGAGATTGTAGCGGCTTGTTAGAGTATCGTAGAACTTCTTCGCAAGCTTGGCGGGTCGGGCCCACATGAGATCCGTAGATTGCTTGAGAACAGGTAGGTCGTCATTGTTGGCAAAGAGATAGAATGGATTGATGGGGATGCAGTGACCTCCCACACCAAGACCTGGGCGGAACTCTTGGTATCCAAATGGCTTTGTGGCAGCAGCGCTAATCATCTCATGAGGATCGATGCCGTGAGAGATGCACGCGTCGCTCATTTCGTTGACATAAGCAATGTTGACCATGCGGTAGCAGTTTTCGAAGAGCTTCGTCATTTCCGCGACTTCTGGCTTTGACACGGGGACGACCCTATCGAATACTGCAGAGTACAACTTCTGTATCTCGTGTGATGCAGCTGGCGTCAGGCCCGCGACAATTTTCGGGATTTCGTGCGCGGATGGACTGATGCGCCCAGGGTCGACGCGCTCAGGGGACATGCCGCAATGCATGATATCCTGGAATGGCTCCAGAAGTGCTCTGGTGGTGCCAACAGAAACACTGCTTTCAATGACCACTGTACAGCCCGGACGGGCATGGGTCAGCACCATCTCCAATGCCTTTGACAGATGGTTCAGATTGATGGATCGATCTTTCTGAAGAAGGGTCGGCACAGAGATGAGATAGTGCGTGATCTGTCGAAGAATGGCCGTGTCGTTCGTTAGGACAACATTGGGATAAGATTTGAAGCTGGGCTTCAGCTGTTCAATACGGTCCGCTGAGATGTCGAAGCCTACGCAGTCGTACTTTCGGCAGAATTCGCTGAGGAGTGATTCTCCAACGTATCCTACACCAATGATACCGACTCGTGCGGGGACCTCGAGGTGACTGTTAATAGTTAGAGTGTGAACATTGGGCCCGGCATTTGTAGTTCGTTGCTTACGGGACACTGTCGTAGACTTGAGATGGAGACATATTGTATGAATGTTGGGACAGATCAAGGCAATGCGATTGTGTCTAAGTCTTCAGTGGATTTCGTGGAGGTATTTATGTTCAACACTTCAATCGAGCATGTCTATCCTTCTATCACCAGAATAGGCGTAATCGCCTCGCTTCAAAGCTCTGATGAGGGCTAGTTCTAGATTCGTCCCATGGCTACTCCCTGCCACAGAGTTTCCGAAGATCTGGACTGCTGTGGAGCCACAATCGACTGACGAGCAATGAGTGAGTGACGAGACGGCGCTGCAGTGTTGTCATGATATCTCTTTGATCATGAAGTATACATGCTGTTTGCGAACTCTCGATGTACTCCACTTTCCTGAAGCGCGTAGTTAATATGGGGTACTCCACGATTCTAAGCCAGTGCACCTTTATTAGTCCAATTACGGTCGCCGACGAGGGTGGATAGTAGAGTGGAGTAGCTGTTGCAAACAGACATATTTCTGTTTTTGTCAGTCCAAACAGTGGCTGCTGAAGTCAAGGGCCAGGATAAGTGGAGAAGAATAACTAGTGGCAGGTCATGAAGACCTCGAGACGACGCTCTTCGAATGGCACATGCGTTGGAGATGGACGGTTTGACGGTCAATGCGTTCACAATCAACTTTCAAGAAGACGTTTGACAAATCCGACTTGGGTATGACGCTCAAGGAAGCCGGGACGGTGCTTAGTGAGCTACCATAAACATCTACCCTCTTCGTTGTTAGCTAGCAACACAATGGGCCATGGGGAGGTGATGCACTTCATGTATGTGGGTCTCTAGCTAGACTACAGCTCCACAAAGCTTTGTTCAGCAGCTTAAAGAGACAGCATGGAGGCATAAGGCTCTGTTTACAGCTTTCGGTTGGTGAAGTAACCGAGATCATGTGCCGCAAGGGCCCACTCCCAGCTAACTAAAAACGAAAAGGGCAGATGTTTACGGTACGGTCTTCCTCACATCCGCTGGCAAACTGAATTCTCATAGAGTTGGATTACCCACATAGAGGCCTCAGCCGACAATACCTCATTGTTTATCCTCGACCGAGGTTTATGATGACAGTACTAGGGTGCGGACTAACCCGCGTAGAAGTGGTTAAGGTAAAACTCTCCGCGGGAGCCAACACGCTAAGCTTCATGCAAGTTCGCGCTTGCTCGAGAGTGATGCATGCGGTCAATTTATCATATCGTTTGGATCAAGTTCAATGATTTGAGAGATCGGGGATAACGAATGGCCGTTACGAGATTTGCAATCATACACTCCTCTCTCATTACTTGCGCCCACTTCTCTTGCAACTACTTCTCTTGCACCTACTACTCTTTCCCCTTTTTGACACATCCAACATGCGACTAAACATTCTTGTCGTTCCCGTGATCCTCTCTGGCGTTTCGGCCCTCGAACGCAGTGGAGGACGCTGGTCAATCGACCATGCTCAGAAACAGCAACGTAACGAAATCACCCATCGAAGCACCGTCGAAGTTGTATCAGCCAGAGACGGCTCTGATACTGGGAACCAAATCGTTGCCTACTGGGGCCATACGCCAGGAAACGGCAACTCCAGCCTCTCCGATCTTTGCCAGCAGTCTGCATTCGACACCTTGATCATCGGATGGATCCTCGACTTCTCTCAGCCAGACGGCCTCCCTAGCTTCGACTTTGGGACTGGATGCAAAAACACCTCGTCTGCCAGCTCGGCGGACACTTCTCTATGTCAGTCACGTGCGGAACAGATCTCTTTGTGCCAGGGCCTAGGCAAGAAGATATTCTTGAGTGTTGGCGGTTCGTCATCAAACATCACCTTTGAGAGCCACCAAAATGCCATCGACGCAGCCGACAAATTGTGGATGTTATTTGGAGATGATGCATCGTCTGCAGTTGAGCAACCATTTCCGGGAATTTCGGTCGATGGGTTCGACTTTGGTAAGCTAGTCTATTAGTGTACTTTCCGCTTTTGGACAACTATACTAACCACGTGTATAGATCACGAAAATGGAAGCCCCAATCATTTTGCCGCGTTTGCAAAGTCTCTGCGCAATACCTTCAAAGGTCACAGCAAGGACATTGGTCTTTCCGCGTGCGTGTCTTGCGCATTCACAGATCCCATGCCGAACAATATCTACAAAGAGGTGGATTTCGTGTCTGTCAGGTTCTACAACAACGCAATCTGTAACTGGGGGACTTCCGGATTCGAGGATAGCCTCAAAACCTGGTGTAGTACACTAGCGCGTGTCGCTTGCTATTCGGATGCCGCCGTGCCGAAGCTTTACGTCGGAGCTCTTGCTTTCAACACGACTGAGAGCGGTGGGAGCGGTTACGTCAGCCCTGAGCAGCTTGCTAGTTCGATCAGAGGAGCGATGGCGACTGTAGGGTCGTGCATGGGTGGCGCCATGTTATGGGACGGAACCGAGGCCCTACAAACTGAAGCAGTGGATGGATATACTTTCCTTGACGTGGTGAAGGACGCAATAGGCTAGTTATGCGATTAACCGAGCCTCTTTGGACCGTATATCCGGCTACAAGTGGAGCTGTCCAAATGCGGATGCGGAATGTAGTCATGTCAGGTACAAAATCAAATCATTACGAATAATCGACCTTTGCAACTTGAATCACGTGATATTAGATAAGCCCCCATGGCTAACTGGCACTGAAAAACTGTGGGACTGTATTTAATGCTGTGTGCTGCTCTGCATACTTCTGGAAGCGTCATGGATGGCTGCATTCGTACTAATCCGCTGGGGCTCGTTCGAGGATGTTCATGAATCCGTGTACCAGTACCGCGGACAACGCTTTCAGTGCGTCTTGGCCGTCTGTACAGACAGAGCGCTCGGAAAGTCCTGTTTCCTTCTCGCCTTTGCCACTGCACAATAGATCAGTCCGATCGTGTATGATCGATCGTCCGCCGTATTAATGTCCATCACCATCACATCCTCCAGCATTGACTTAGCGTTAATTTTCTTCAATATCTCACAGCCAATTTAATATGAATACAACGGGATCAATTGAAGGAACCAGAGATTCCAGACTCGTACACAGCACATCCTCGCCGTCACTTCGAGACTATGAGCAATCATGCCGAACTTTGTCCAGGTCATTATCGGCTCCAGACTCATCAGCAATCACGCAGCCTCGGAAAGATTCACACACCACATTACAAGGTGATAGTCCGCAATCGGAATACACCGACTTTCTCAAGCAGAAAGAAATTATCCCCCGAGAGAAGCTAGCTGGTGCAGCAGCAGCAGGTACTGCTGCGTTTTACTTATGTAGACGCCAAAACGGCGCTCAGAGTTTTTCACAAACCTCATTATCATCCACCGAGGATGGAACTCTAAACGAGAAATCTAATGAGAAACTCGACGAGAAACTCGACGACTGGCCCTCAATCCCGGATCCCACCGACGGAGCCAGAATCCTGACACCCGGCCAAATACGATTCCAGAAAGCTGCATTCTGCTGCATAGTCCTCTCCGCAAACATCGCATGTGCCTTATCCGCAATTTTCCTGAACTCGGGCACCTTCGTCTTCGTCTTCATCCTCTTCATCAAAGCCAAAGACTTCCTATCCGTCTTCCTGACCATTACAGGCCTGTTATTTCGTTCTGTACGCAGGCGCCTCCAACCCACACCCATCATCAAGCCCCAATGGATCTTGACGCTGATACCCGCGTACTCGGAAAGCGAGGAGCAGATTGTCAAGGCGATCTTCTCGCTCAGGGACAACGACGTCAAGCCTCACCGCCAAGTCATGTGTGTTTTGCTGGACGGCAAAACACGCGATATCCGGTCGCATATGACGAGGGTGATACGGACCTGGGAACGACCGTACATAACGATGAAGTCTAAAATCGGGACGTTGAAAATGGCGGCTGGGTTCATGGAGGATGTGCCTGTCTTGGTGCTTGAGAAGGTTAAGAATGCGGGGAAGAAAGACAGTTTGGTCTTGTGCCATGATCTTTTCAATGTACCCCGAAAGAATATACCTCTGTACACGAAACTACTCCGGGACGAGCTTTGGAAGGAGGTCTTGCCATCTTTGACGAAGGGCCATCCTTTCGATGGGTTCGACATGGTTTTCTGCACAGATGCCGACTCGACGATACACAAAGGCGCACTCTATCGGCTTGCCAATTGCTTGGCCGAGGACAAGGACGTCATTGCAGCATGTGGCTTAGTGCTCGTTGAGCTGGAACCCAACTATGAGTGGTCAGTATGGAATCTGTTTCAGCAGTTTCAGGTAAGAATGTCTCCTACACACTCGATAAAAACCAGCCCTGATGTGAAGACAGTATACCTTCGGTCAATACGTGCGTCGTCGTGCAGAAGACGTGGTCGGCAAAGTCACCTGCCTCCCAGGCTGCATTACCATGATTGCAGTGCGTCCCGAAATGGCCGAAGCGATCCGTAAATACGCAGAGCCTGTCGCTGAGTACCCTGTCATTGCTCACCAAGTACAATATCTCGGGACGGACCGTCGTCTGACATACTCGATGCTTTCGCAGGGCAAGAAGCTGAAGACGCGTTTCATTCCAGAAGCTGTCAGCGAGACGGTCGCACCTCAGTCCTTCAAGCACTACGTGAGCCAACGTCGGCGTTGGGGCTCAAACTCCTACTTCAACAACTTCTACTACTGCTTCGGATCGAAGATGATTCTCATCACTCGCATTGCTGCAACCATGGAGATCATGCGATTGAGCATGGTGTACTATCGCGTTGTCAACACCGCGCTCTTCATCAAAGGCCTCATCCATTCTTTCTCGTTCATGACTCTCCTTCCCTTACTCATCGTCAGCCAAACGCCAACCCTCTGGTTTTTCTTCCAGGCTTTCGTGCTCGAGAAGGAGCTGAGGAAGCGTGCACACAAGTTGGTGTTGGGCTTCTGCATCAATAAAACGATTTCGCCCATCATGTCGATGCTGGTCTTCACCAAGGTCATTACTACCCTTGGGAGCCAAGGTGAGTCTTTCTCCCTCATACGGATTCAGAGTAGCATGTTATAGACACAAGTAGCTAATCAGTCGTACAGTTTGGGGCATATCGGGAATCACGGCCACTGCCGCGATGCCTACACCCAGCCAACTTGAGGCCCAGAATTTACCCAATAATGATACAGTGAATGAAAATGCATCTGCATGATTGCCAGCACTCTCTTAATGCTGCTCATGGGCACTTCAGCGCAGCTCAGACTATGGGAGCGAGAAGTTTTCCTTTGTTAGAATAGCATAATAGCGAAGCCTGAATAATTTTAATAAATCATAACCTAAACATCATGATATTACTAAGTTCAAACATCATGGCCAATAGATGTTTACATGACTGTCACCGGGAACTGAATCAAGTTTTCGCGGAAACTACCAAAATTCGACGACAAACAATGACGTTACATTGACGACGTATTTGGAACTATAAACACCACATTTCTATATCGTTTGCATTTCTATTCGTTCAGATGAGTTTATTATACGTAAAAAGAGAGAGCCACACCCAGTTCAATTCGTCAAATATCACTCCAGAAATCATCATAATCATCATCACCATCTAAAACGGCCAAATCCAATCAACCGTCTCCTTAGGATCCATACCCTCATGGAAAGCATAGTTCTTCGCCGTGATCCGAGCATTCGCTAGCGTATCGCGGGCCGAAGCGGCTTTGTTGCCTAGACCTGGAATACGATCAATAGCATCGATGGCTAGACTGAAGCGATCCGTGCCGTTGCGGATAGCCAACTCCAGCGGGGTATCGATGTTGCCCTTCTCGTTGTATCCGCGGACGGTGAGGTTGTGCTGGCCCTTGCGGCCGTATGTCAGGCGGTGAATCAACCATGGGTAGGAGTGGAAGTTGAAGATGCAGGGCTTGTCGTCGGTGAAGATTGCCTTGAACTCGTGTGCACTGAGACCGTGAGGATGCTCCGACTCGTCGATGAGCTTGAACAAGTCGACTACGTTGACAAAACGGATCTTAAGCTCCGGCAGATGTGTGCGCAGCAGGGCGGTTGCGGCAAGAGCCTCGTGTGTTGAGGTGTCACCGCAAGAAGCCATGACGACATCGGGTTCTTCACCCTTGTCGTTGCTAGCCCACTCCCAGATTCCAACACCCTTTGTGCAGTGTGCGATGGCTTGGTCCATGGTCAAGAATTGCAGATGCTCTTGCTTGTCGGCTACGATGACGTTGACGTAGTTGGAGCTGCGGAGGCAGTGGTCCATCGTTGAGAGCAAGCAGTTCGCATCGGGTGGGAGGTAGATGCGCACGATCTCGGGGCTCTTGTTGGCTACAACATCGAGGAAGCCAGGATCTTGATGCGTGAAACCGTTGTGATCTTGTCGCCAGACGGTTGCCGTGAGGAGGATGTTCAAAGATGCGATCTTCTGCCTCCACTCGACCTCAAGGCACTTCTCAAGCCACTTGCAGTGCTGGTTGACCATGGAATCGATGATATGAATGAATGGCTCGTAGCTGTTCAACAAGCCATGACGTCCCGATAAAACGTACCCTTCGAGCCAGCCCTGAGTATTGTTAGTCGTCAGTCCTCTTAGTGAGAACATATCTTAGCTCACCTCACAAGTATGCTCTGAGAGCATCTCCATGACACGACCCTCGAGAGCAAGGTTGCCACCATCCTTGTCTTCTTCGAAATACTCACCAAGCCAGACCTTTTTTCCTGCTTCGTAGATCGTGGCGAGTTTATTCGACTCGGTCTCGTCAGGGCCAAAGACACGGAAATCCTTGGGGTTCTGCTTGACCACGTCTCGAAGGAAGGCAGCGAAGTTGGCCATGCTGCCAAACTTGGCAACACCTCCCTTTGCAACATCTACACCATACTTGCGGAAGTCTGGGACGTGGAGCTTACGCCTGATGAGGCCGCCGTTGGCAACTGGATTGGCGCTCATTCTCCGGTTTCCTTCTGGAGCCAACTCTCTGAGCTCTGGTTTAATTTTGCCAGACTCGTCGAAGTGCTTCTCTGGCTCGTATGAACGCATCCATTTCTCGAGAGTCTTAAGTTGCTCCTTGTCTTGAAGGACGTTGGTAAGAGGCACTTGATGCGATCGCCAGTAGCCTTCCAAGTTGTGGCCTTGAACCGTCCTAGGACCAGTCCATCCTTTCGGTGTGCGCAGGACGATCATGGGCCAGTGGGGCCTGAAGGCCTTGCCTGAGTCCCGAGCCTGCTTCTGGTATTCACGAATCTTAGTGATGCAACGTTCCATAGTGGCAGCCATGGCTTGGTGCATCGAAGGAACATCGCTTCCTTCTACGAAGTAAGGCGTCCATCCGTAACCGACGAAGAGGGCTTCAAGCTCCTTGTGGCTGATGCGAGACAGCACAGTTGGGTTGTTAATCTGATCACAATTAGTCAAATCTCGGCAGACCCTTAGGTCTTGTTGGACATGCCTTGTAGCCGTTCAGGTGGAGAACGGGCAACACAGCTCCGTCAGTGATCGGGTTGAGGAACTTCGTCGAATGCCAGCTCGTGGCTAGAGGTCCTGTCTCGGCCTCGCCGTCACCGACCATTGTGAGTGCGATCAGGTCTGGGTGGTCAAAAACCGCTCCGAAAGCGTGAGAGATGGAATAGCCAAGCTCTCCACCCTCGTGCAGACTACCAGGTGTCTCGGGCGTAGCATGTGATCCAATACCGCCAGGGAAGGAGAAAGACTTGAAGAAACGTCTCAATCCGTCCTCAGTTTCGCTCATGTCGGGGTAAACCTCTGAGTAAACACCCTCAAGGAACGAGTTTGACAGTACAGCTGGCGCACCGTGACCGGGGCCAGAGATGAAGATTGCGTCCAAATCGTACTTCTTGATCAGGCGGTTCTACGTGGAAAAGAGTATCAGAAGGTGGTTCTTTCGTTTCTAGATTGACTCTGCGTACCATGTGAATATATGTGAAGCTTTGTCCAGAATCCGAACCCCAATGTCCTAACAATCGTCGCTTGAGGTCGTCGACGGTCAGCGGGTCGCGGAGTAGCGGATTCTTCTTCAAGTAGATCATCGCCAGGCACATATACATAGATGCGTGGAAGTAGTCGGTCATCTTGCGGACTTCTTCATCACTGAGCGGGTGCTCGGTGATGGATGATCTTGCGGGTCCAAACGGAGACAAGCTCAGGCTCTCAACATCCTCAGAGAGCTTCTCAGGGTCTGATGGGGCGCTGGTAAGCATGGCGTCCATATTTGCTGGTGAGGCAGAAGGCGCGCGCCCTCAAGCTGCTAGGTAGAGTCGCGTCTGGTGGTGTGGACGGATTGCGGCGGAAGCGTAAAGTGTTGTTGAATGCCCTGACAGGTTTGTAGACCTCTCAGGTAAAAGTTATGGTCAATTGAGGCAGAGGAAAGTGTGTGAAGCTATGGACTGAACAAAGGGACGCGGGGCTTTAAGAGAGCTTGCAGGAGCTTGCGATAGCTCTTGCTCAGCTAGTGGGGGGTGAAGCTCTCCTGATTCTGGGAAAGTGTTCCCATTGGTAGGCAGCATCTGGGATCGAGGTATTTGGTAAGGATTTCATCATAACGCGAGCTCTTCTGTCGAATTGGATCCTCGATTGTTTGCATGCCTTACCGCGTCATTAACATCAGGTCACCCCACAGTCTGCCGCTATGGCCCGAAAAGGCTTAGCTGACATGAAACGAGAGGCTGTCCTCGTATCTAAACATCACCTGAGATTTATATCTTTGCATGGATGCTATCTTTTTTCTGTCTCTTTTTTCTCTTCGTGTCAACAGTTCTGCAGATACCATCCTGCGATAGCCCTTTCTTGACTCTCTCGCGAGGCGGCCTCGCCGTAGTCCGACGTCGTAGCCGGAACACCGCGGACGCGTATTCCCTTACAGTA
This sequence comes from Neocucurbitaria cava, assembly GCA_027946455.1. Taxonomy (NCBI): domain Eukaryota; kingdom Fungi; phylum Ascomycota; class Dothideomycetes; order Pleosporales; family Cucurbitariaceae; genus Neocucurbitaria; species Neocucurbitaria cava. Next base: position 1,329,822 of record JAPEUY010000003.1, on the reverse strand, counting down.
TACCACTGCATTTTCACTGATGCTAGGCCATGCAGGGTACTAATGGTAGTACCGAAACGTCGCCCCACGTCCTGGCGATCCTACTATGTACTGCTATCCGGTTTCCGAAGCTCCGCTTCGAGACGTCAACTCCACGACAGCTGTTTCTAGTGACAAAGGCCACGTGCTCAAATTATACATAGGTATCCTTACGCGATTTCCACGGTGAGGCACTGAATCCTCGGGACTAGTTTCAGGATCTTAACCTGCGAATCGTCTTCTGTAGGACTATGCCCTTTTTCTACTCCACTTTCAACATTGCGTTCGTCATACTTTCATCGTAAAATCGTTTCATTCACGCTACTTTCACAAAATTTTGTTTATGTCATAATGCGAACGAAGAGATGAAGCTGTGTAAATACATACGTAACGTCAGATCTGTCAGCCGACGACCCCGCAGATCTATGTCGTGGTTCATTTTGATATGATTCGTCGAATGGAGCTCCGTGGAGGTTCTTCCGCCGCCTCAATAGTCCAGCCACAGGGAGCAAATACACGACTCGGCCGAATGCTGTTCTCCTTTGCTCAAAAAGTCATCCCAAAACTGCAATTGAAATGTCAGCTTTGGTATATCTATCAACAATTGGTCTTAGTCGTCTTAAAGGGTTGTTTTATTACGCACACAATGTTCAGACATTAAGTTGGCAAATCTACCTAGCCCGGATGTCCGTAGTGCACGTGAGGATGTTCAGGCTTATATCCGATGTATGAGCAGCGACGACGCTGATCTCGTTTGCGCCAAAGAATATATAAATCAACTCTTTCGCCAGCGTTATCAAAGCCTCAAAGACCTGCGATAATACGTCTTCACTTGTGATAGAGGCCCATGTAGACTCAAGATCCGCTAGAACGAAGATAACCTTGAACTATGCTAGATGTACTTTAATGCATGCCATAGTCGCCCTCTGCGGCAATGGTCCTTTGGCATTCAGCCAAGATCGCAGCTTGCCTTGCGACATCTGCCAGCTTCCCAATCACCTGCTTGTTTCCATCTACGAATCCGTACAGTGCATACGGTATATCTACTTCGTTGCAAAATTCTTGGACCAGCTTCTGCGTCTCTCTAAGTCTGTGTCTGGGAATCCTTGGATACAGGTGATGCACAGCTTGGAACTGTAGACCTCCGTGAAAGAAGTCCAGCCATTGCGGGCAATCGACATCCATAGTCGTGCGTAGCATCTTTTGTGCAAAGGATTCGTGAATGCCAAGATCGGTAGTACTCATTGCGAAGTGGGAGAGCGTGATTTGCACGTGGAGCGGCGAGGTGAGGGCGTGACTGATTAGAACGAACCAGAATCGGCTCCAATTGTCGGGCATGGACTTGTATACGACGCCATAGCCGTACCAGGTCCAGAAGACTGCCATACCAGTGAGTTCAAAATAGCGATGCCACCAGGCTGAACCCTTCTTCGGGCCTCTTCCCCCTATGAGATGCTCCAAGCTCAATCGATATAGATTGAATCGCGCGAACAGCATGATAGGGTAGTAGGTGAAGTGCTGAATCCTAACCAAGACCTTCGCAACCGCGTCATACTCCATGAACCTCTCGTAGTAGGTTGACGTTAGGCTCTGTAGAAAGCGATGGCTAACAGCAAAGATGGGAATGTATTGGATATCGGGATCATGCTCTGGGTCGTTCGTGACCAGATGGTGAACGTTGTGATTGTACTTCCACCAGCAGGCGCTCAGGCCACCCACATAAGATGCGATGAACATTGCGATAGTCGAATCCGTCGTGAAGTCGTGCGTAACACCCATGTGTCCCGCATCATGGACGACAAATGTAAGTTGGTGCCACAGGCACGCGAGGGGAACCGCACTTGTGACGTACCAGCCATTGGTAAGGAGGTAAAGAAACGAGCACACGAAGAATCCGTAGCGTAAGCACTCAATGCCATAGGATGAATATTGACAGTCGTACAATCCTTCATCAACAATGCGTTGTTGTAGTTCCCGATACTTTTGCGTTATGTGATCTTGAGTCATGAAGTCCAGCGACGGATATTTGGCTTTGTCGAAATCTAGCTCCTGCTGCGTACGCCTGTCGAGCACCGACATCTTTGGCGAGGGCGATATCTCATCAAGATCAACCGACGAGACGGATGAGGTGGAGGACGCTCTGTGAAGTTTACTCGTGTTTCGTTGTCGTAATGAAGCAATGGCTTTATCGGCCGGATCAAAAATTGGGCTTTGCTCCGCTGAGGAGGAAGAGCTGGCCGTGTCTTGCTCTGACGAGGAGCATGACTCGACATACTCTTCCTCTGACAGTCTCTCCAACTCCTCCTGTGATCTGAATTTACCTCCCTGTATTGGTGGCTGGAAATTGATCCATCGTCCCTCAACGCGGCCGATTTGGTAGCGGTTCATAAGCTCGAGTGTTTGCGAGGAGTGGAATCTAGTAGACAATGTCAACAGAGCGATGTAGTTCGCACGCGGTGAAGCCTACCGAGTGACCTCGTCGGTAGCGTCCCGTCCCACCATATGTCGGATTGCTTTATCCCCACCGGGATGGTACGATAGCCATGCGTCGACTTTCAAGACCTTGTTGTCTACTATGACGATAGAGCGGCCACTAGCAATCTGTCCTTCGATTTCTCTTCGGCTAAGGATCCTCGACTTTCTCTGCGAATGAGCGTCCATACTGGCGATGTGGAGCACACTGAGGGTAGAGAATTCGATATACGGCCGAATATGTTTCGGATGGAGCGAGAAGTGACGTCTGATATTCTCACAGCAACATTGACACCAAGGAAAAGCGTAGTGACCCGCGGATTGCTACCCAATGCCGGCCGTGGGAAGAGAGAGCGTGAGGTGATCGAGTTGGTCGTGCCTGTCTCCACACCACACCGCAAGTTGGCCAAGCTTGGACCCTTAAATTATTACGCCACCCGTTCCCCACGTGGAAGCCGCATCAAATGGCTGTCCCGCGATCAGGACACTTGACGTGCGCAGCCAGTATCAGCCCATTGGCTGCTATTCTCTCGCACCAAGAACCAAGCTGCTAGGCCAAGGCTGATGGGAGCGCTTTAACACAACTAGGTAAGCATGCGTATGCGGGTAGATTACAAAAGCACCAGGCGTACAAAGAGTAATTGGGGTTCATTCCGCCGTGCACCGGCCAGCTCCGCCATCACCAGATCTGCAAGGTCTTCACCATCCGGCTATCTTCATTAAGCTCTGGATGCTTCTAGGGCTGCCTCAGTCGATCTTCTGCCCATTTCTTTACTGGGTATTCCTTCCTTTCTTCCAACCCAACCAGGCCACACCGGCAACATATCGAATTGAACATGGCACAAGATATCAAAGAGCTGGCTAGGGAGTGGTTAGAACTCGACAAGGATGAAACAACAGCAGATGATATTTACAAGCTTCTTGTCAACGACGATGTCAATGAGCTTGAGAAGCGATTGCGAACCCGTATTGCGTTTGGAACTGCTGGTCTCAGAGGGCCGATGCAAGCCGGCTTCGCTTGTATGAACTCCTTAACAGTCATTCAAGCCTCCCAGGGTTTGGCCGCATATCTCTTGAAGACAGAGGCGAACGTCAAGACTAGGGGCGTTGTAATTGGAAGAGACGCACGGCACAACTCGGAGAAGTTCGCCAAGCTCACCGCAGCAGCCTTTGTCGCCAAAGGAATTAAAGTATGGTGGTATGAAGATGCGGCGCACACACCACTCGTTCCTTTTGGTCTACGGGAGTTGAATGCCGCTGCTGGTGTTATGATCACAGCAAGTCATAATCCGGCCAAGGACAACGGATACAAGGTATACTGGTCAAACGGGTGCCAGATTGTTCCTCCACACGACACAGGAATTGCGGAGTCTATACTAAAGAACCTGACGCCTATCACTTGGGACACATCCGTTATCGACGACAGTCTTCTCGTGGAGGGGTCCTTAGGGCTGGTAAAAGACCAGTACCACAGGGCCATCCTTTCTGCAGCACAGCCTCGGCACCATAAAGTCAAGATGAACCCGGATCTGAACTTCGTGTACACACCCATGCACGGTGTCGGCCTTCCAGCTATGACTCAATGCGCGGAAACACTGGGTGTCCTTTCACAGATGACCGTTGTGGAAGAGCAAGCTGAGCCTGATCCTGACTTTCCAACTGTGAAATTCCCGAATCCAGAAGAGAAAGGAGCACTTGATCTTGCTATCAAAACAGCAGATGAGGCATCAATACCTTTGATCCTTGCCAGCGACCCAGACGCAGACCGTCTGGCGGCAGCTGAGAAGGTAGGTGACAAATGGCACCTATTCACCGGGAATCAGTTGGGAGTGCTTCTTGGTTCCTTCCTCTACGAGCGATATCCATCTTCAAAGCCTCGAGCAGACCTCGCAATGCTGGCATCGACGGTCAGCTCCAGAATGCTTGCAGCTTTGGCGCAAAAGGAGGGATTTTACTTTCAGGAAACATTGACGGGCTTCAAATGGCTTGGAAACATAGCGCGCCAACTCGACAGCGTTGGTTACGACGTTGTCTTCGCATTCGAAGAAGCACTAGGATATATGATTCCTCAGACCGTGCATGACAAGGACTCGATCAGTGCAGCAGCCATCTTCCTCACAGCCGCATCTCACTGGTCCACTCAAGGCCTCACGCCTTTCGCTAAGCTTCAACAACTCTACGAGTACTTGGGATACTTCGAAGATGCGAATACGTATCTCACATCACCATCGCCGGCAGTGACGACAACCGTGTTCACAGCGATCCGCGCACTGGGCAGCCCGCACCCCACGACTATCGGACCCCGCCAGATCGTGCGTTGGCGAGATCTGACCCTGGGCTATGACTCAAAGAGCGAGGACCACAAACCAGATTTGCCGGTAGATGCGACGAGCCAGATGATCACTTGCGAGCTAGATGATGGGGCGGTATTCACAGTCAGAGGTAGCGGGACTGAACCCAAGATCAAGCTCTACATCGAGTGCCAAGCAAAGAGCAGTGAAGAGGCTAAGAAAGGAGCCAATGAGATACTGGAGAACCTGCTTAGTGAGTGGTTCAAGCCCGAGGAGAACGGGCTGAAGCTCGCGTGAAGTGGTTTATTTCGTGGATCAGATACTTCATGATTGTGACTGTAGACTTTAGAATCAGGGAACGGGCGTAGGCATGTATTGGAAATTTTAGACATGGCACAATAGGTGCGCACTGCATCTTGAACGGGGCTGTAGCCGCCGAATCTCGTACACAATGTTACACTGCTTTTTCCATCGTGAATATGGTACCACCAAAGCTGTCTTCGACGCAAAATCATTTCTGGTACGTCTACTCATTGCGTTCCACTTCATCTAACGCATGTAGTGATTCGTCATGTAGAAATAACGCGCGCCCTGATAATCAGAGAGACGATGGAGCTCGTATGGCGTACAGCATGTTTATACCTCAAGAGGTGATGCATCGCATCCTCGATCAGCTAGCGCCTTCCTGTTGAGTACTCTACCAATGCAGCAGCACGCCATGCAGACGCAGCGCTGACGACAACAAGTCATGTACATTTCTGCCTTGAAAACAGTCGCCAACACGAGGCCGATATCTGGGTCCAGGTGTGGACAAGCGCAGCGATCCATGGTCCCGCCTGTTGGCCGTGCAGATGTGGGATGGTCCTCCAAGCCCCAGTTAGCCAATAGCCAGCGGCCACCCAGCGGGTAAGGCAAAAAGCGACGAGTCGTCTCCAGAGCGCATTTCATTGCCGATGGACGGGCGCTGTTGCCTTGACGAATAGGGAGCAAGACAAATGGTAGAATTGTTTCGCGCAACGTCGTCTTGTGTTCGTGTCTCAGGCTGCGCCCGATGGTGTGCTTGCTTCTGTGGGAGCACATGGGCGCCCATCTCCACGTCGTGGTGGACCTGTTGAAACGGCAAGGATGCTCGTCCGGCGCTGAGCTAAACTTGGCGTCCGCCTCTTCCCCGGACGTTTTGTGAGGCCCATAGCCTATCAGGCGGCGGCGATAGTTGGATAGGCGCGTTTCCAGACCTTTGGGTGCGTTTGAGGCGTTGCCCACTAGCCGTTGCGAGGGCATGCGTGCCTGCAGCCAAAGAGTCACGGCCCAAAATGTATCGACGGCCTCCTGCCCGCTTTCCACCCCAAACCTCGTGTCCGTCGTCCTGCGACCCTGCCAATACATATACACGTATATAAAAGCCTCGCGCCCGCCTCGAAGGAATCTGGTTCCTTCGCAAGTTGCTCGCTAGACTCTCGGTACGCGCTCGGCCCCACCAAACGCTTTCGAGCCGCTGCTAACAGGATGAAAGCACCCATAGACTCCAAGACATGGCTCAATCCTAAGCCGACCGCGTCCTCTGCGGGATGCTCAGCTGCAGCCATCCATGGCGGGGCTCGCAGACTCAAGCACGGCTCTTGCGCACCCAATCCTCCCCGCGACCGCTGATCGAGCACTACTCGCGAGACAATCGCTCCCCAATGGGCCTTGCAACTATCGCGATGCAGCTGTAGGACAGTGTGGATGTGACCAATTCTGGGATAAACGTAGCGCCGAGCTCCATGATGCGAGTGCTGAGCATCGGCCGAGCAGCGAGCGCTCCACCTGGTGTGTCTGCGGGCACCACGCCTGCTTTCATCTGAGGGTGTCGCGTGCGCCTGAGCAACCTGCGCCTGCGATAGCTGCTATACTGCCTCCTTCACATGCAGCTTGTAATGATCAACCTATACTATTACCTGGGTCGCAATACAATGCACGCGCAGGCCTGCGACAGCACGAGGGCCAATCGTCACCAGAAGGTCGTCAACTTGTACACATTGAGCGCTTCAAGGCATCACAGACTAGGCCGAGTCGCAATGAACAACAAGGTCGGGACACTCCATCACAGGCCAGTACAACTGGTCTTCCTGGAATCCCTTCCGTGTGCTTGTTATCTCATGACCGCGCTCCAGCAGCTGACAATGCATCTAGGCATGGTATGAACCAGTCCCGACAGACCGTTGCAGGCTTGGGTCTCTCAATGATGCATTTGGAGAGCATTGGATCGATTAATCGCCAGCAGTCACCTACTCCCACAATACCCGACGACGCCAGTGTAGCCCGAGTCTCGCGCGATCCGTACAGTGAGCCAGAGATCGCCTCGACACGAGCAAATTCCATCCAGATCGAAGCAAATCCAGTCACAAGCCCTTCGCGTGGCATTCTAGATCAGGTCGTCGAGTTCAATCGGAATCTCCAACTCGATGTGCCGGGCGATACCATTCCGAATACCTACAACCCCGACGATTTCATACAAAGCGCTACAGAGGTTGCGACACCAAGCGTCAGGAACACACCCGACCTTGGTGCTGCCGATCAAGCCGTACAAGAAGGAAAGAACCTGATCGACACGCTCGCCCGGCTGGCATCGAACATACAGGCGTCGAATGGCTCACCAAAGAGGCCAACGAGTGCAACATCTGCTCCTGAACAGCAGTTGTTGTTGACAAACTCACCTTCCGCGCCTCAAGAACAGCTTCAAACCCTCCTGAGATCTGCATCTCCGCAAGGTCTTCAAAAGCTGGTATCGTATCTAGCACCACTACACAACCTTTTGACCTCGATACCTAACGTAGCCGACACCATGCGGGATCTCGGTAGTCGACTAGACATGCTCGAGAATGGGTCGTTCAACTACGTGCAACCAGAAGATCTCAACCAGACGCTTGAGATGTATGAGGGTAGACTCCTCGAAGTCGAGCACCGTATGGACGAACATGAAAGGTATCATCAAGCAATTGATGATAAGCATAGTAATAGTTCGTTCGGCGGCAGGCGTATCGATAACCCCACAACATCTTTTGGGTCTAATCATTCTTTGCAATCTACAACCTCTTCAGCTCTTATCCTTGCTGCCATGGACCGGAAAGATACAGATTTGGAGATTGGTAACATCAAGGATCGCCTAGACTTGCTTGAGGCATCCGCACTACCCTCCACATTTCATCCCTGGGAAGTTGATGTTGTCTTACTGCCTTGGGGCCGAGAATTGCGTGGCATTTGGTTCTCGCCTGACGAACCAATGCATGATTCATCCAAGACCACAACCCAAGATTCGGAAGAGTGGACGCAAGCGCAATTTTCGAAGCTCGATCAAAGTCTCCAGTCTCTGCAAGGCTCGACACGAGATACAGGTTCCAGTCCACACTCGAACACTCGAGCGACAGCCAAAGATTCTATCTTCACTGAATCCGAAAGTGGGTGGAGTAGTCAGGCCATCAGCGATTGGGCGTCAGGTTCGACTGAGGACTGGCTCTTTCCAAAAGGCTGCGGGAGCAACAATCTAGTTTACAAAAGGCTCCAGAGTCGAGGCTTTATACGATCCGTCACGATAAAGAGTGCCAGTGCCAGAGACATACAAACAACTCTATCGGGCGCATTTAGCGATCTGTTGGAGCATTTGAGCTATACCGATCAAGATCAGGATCCAACCATCGCGGCGTACCCTGGCCTTCGGGCTTCATTCATTCCTTTGCGAAAAGTTCTGAAGGAGTCCAAACTTCGCTTCCTGACACCAGCAGAGATGTCAAGCTCTGCGCTATGGTCCGCGCAGTTCTTGGCTGCCGGTGTCATGATGCGAGTATCAGGTGGCAGGAAGAGGTTGTATGTGACACATCGCGAAGCGTACATGCAGCAGAGCGATGCGATGGGGAGCTCCTGGACTTGGCAAGAGCTACGACAGCTGCCACGCTATCAGCCCGATCTAGACTCGCAGATGGAGGGCAACGAAGAGCACTGTCAGCCCCAGGTTCCGGAAGCAGATGCGAAGGAAGCATGCTGGCAATTTGTAGAGGTCTACGACGCTCCACCTGCCAGCGTTCACTCCTCGTTCGGCAGTAATCAGTCCGTCCAGTTGTCCATGCGACCAGCTGATCGTCAATGGCGACGCTCGATTACACCGAGCTCAATCCTGAAGAACAGACTTCTTCAGCCCATCTCTCCATTGAGTGAGAATCACCCGCAACGACCCAGTCATTTTCGCAATCGAACCGCCTCTACCTCTATTATCGAGACCTTCCCGCCTGGGTCGTCAAAACGACGTTTCAACTCATCCCCAGTCAAACAATCATCTGCTCCACAATCCACCGCACGCGCCCCGAGTGTCTCCATAACTAGGCTTAAACGTCGTCGCGTCACAAACTCTTCGTCGCCACGACCAGAGGAGAGTGTATCCGCGGAAGCGCAAGTTACTATCTGGGCAGCTACACCACGGCGCTCTCGGGAGCCACCTTCCCCATTCTGTTCATCACAGCCCGCACTGCCAAGAACAAACTCGGACGTGACGAGCCGCCCAAGCCAAAGATCCGTCGCTGTCGTAGGCAAATCAACGCCATTTGCATACGCGACCCCTCACTCGGGACCTTTCGTTGGCGGTGCCGGCTTCGGTGGCTACCACCATGGAGGCGACACCGAACCCGACGACAACGACTATGACGACGACGACGGAGAGGCAAGTTGGCGCGGCGTGACAGACGGCGATGAGGACAGTGCATCGAGCTCTGAGTCCGACGCTGCTGAAGCTGGCGCAGAGGAACCTGGCAGCTTTTCAGGCGACGATAGTGGTTTTGAATCCGAGAGCGCAGACGATGACGGAAATTCTGGAGACGAAGGCGATTTTGGCGCTCAGCGACAACACGTTGATGACGACGACGACGACGACGACGACGACGACGAAGATGATGTCTTTGACTCCTTGCTGGATGTCTTGGAGCACTAGACCGATACGTGGTCAGTTATTCGTTCATAACGTGGGGGCTTATGGAGCAATTCTGGGTTTGGGTAAGGCGCACTACGAGTAGGCGCCTAGGGTATTCTCTTGGGGGTTTTAAGGACACCACACAATACGGTTTAGGATATCTAGGAGAACGGAAGGAACAGGGATGTGGGGCGTTCTGTATGACTACCTGTCTCGTATATCTCAGCTGCGCTTTCTACACCGCAGCGATCATCTTTCATCTGGCCTGCTTTTCCTCTTTCTATCTATCTTATCTGTCAGGCTTGTATACTATCAAAATTGGCATCGGGCATAGCTTAGCATAGCGGTGGGCGATTGGGCGATGCCGAAAACCTCTCCCCTTCATACCACGTAGTAGGTGGTTGAGCTGATGAAATACAAAAATTCACTTACAAACATGAAGCCCCAGGCAATGCATATATACAGGAGACTCTGGCAACTTCCTTTAATAGCTACCATTTAAAGGATTAAGTCTACCATTTCCAACTCACTCTTCCTAAATCTTCTGCGTAGCATAACAGTTGTGCGCACAGATTTCCTGCGTGGTTTTGCCTGGGGGAGTTGAACGGAGCCAATGAGGTTGCTCGTTTACGCGGAGGAGTAAGACTCCAGACGTTTTCGATGGTTTTGAAAGTTGCCTAATTGAGTATGTTGAGCTTGGACGCTAAAACGCCGCGGTCGTCTCGAAAGTTTTAGGAGCACCCTCACACGGTCCTCGCATTCTCTTCGCGCGATTGTACCATACTCTTCGCGTCTTTCCTTTCCCGGTATTCTTCTGTCCATGTCTATATGCTCATCTTCTATACGAGCATTGTCGCGCTCCCGCGTTTCCCCGTCGAGGACGCTTCTCCCGTTCTTGTACCAAACAGCCACACTCCAACAATGGAGACCAGCTGCTCGTCGCAATGTTACCTCACGATCGAACGACCGAGATGACATCCCCTTCGAAGACGAGACATTACCGCCAGCCATCGATAACCCTGATCCGGCGCGTAAGACCACGATTACCGGATCAGAGCGTGCAGCTTTCGAGAAACTGTACAGGACTTTCAACACTCGCGGACAACCTAAGAATGACAAGGATCATGTCGTGGAGCTCGATCAGATAGCAGATGAGTACTACGAGGACGATGAAAACAATCAATCTCAGTCGCTGGACAAAGTCTTCGACGAAGTTCTGAAGGGCGAGCCGCGATTACGGGCATCACGTCACGACCATGGCAGACCAAAGCAGGAGAAGAAGGAGCCAGACCAGGACGCGCAAACATTTGCCGAGGGCACCCTAAGTGCCAGGACCAAAAAGGCGCAAAACAAGAGGAAGGAGGCGAAGGCTGAAGCGGCAAGGATCAAAGAGCTCAAATTCGCAGAGCGGGAGCGCGTCGACAAGCTCCTTCAGAATGCGCAGACGGACCGCAAGCTCTGGCAGATCCTCAACCGCGAAGTCCTCGACCAAGTGCGCAAGCTAGATCTAGACGGGACGAAAAGTGGCAAAGCGGCGCAAAGCAGCAAGACGGGTGGTGCCCCAAGTCGCAAATCCAAGCCCGACCTCCCTGCCACTACCGACCGGCGTATACTCTTCCAGAACTACTCACATCACCTGATAACCGCCATCCAAACTCTGCGCACCGCATTCCCCTCGTCGCCTCTCCCCCACTCAATCCTGCCCACCATAAAGTCCCTCGGGCGCTCCTCCTACGCACTCGGCACCACCACAACCCTCTACAAACACCTGATCCGCACGGCATGGCTCCAGCAATCGTCATACACATACATCGACAGTCTGCTCGTAGACATGAACAACGGCGCCATCGAATTCGACAGCGATATCCTTGCGCTTCTGGACGCGATCATAAAGCAACACGACATGGCGCGCAGTGGCAGACTGGGCAGGGAGATGCAGATGGTATACGGCATGGAGCAGTTCCTCGAAGGGATTAGGAAAGTAAGGCAATGGCGGGGCGAGGTCGCGGAGAGGTTGGGCGTTGTGCCGCCTGATGAGCGGAGGGTGCCGCAGCCGGGGCTTGTCCGGGCGGTGGATCGGTGGGGGAAGCATGTGGATCCCGAGAGACTGCGAGGGCGGAGGGAAGATTCAGGAGGCGAGGCTGACTTGGAGAAGGCTGGTACCCGGGAAAATATACCGCTTGTGGAGGAGCAGGGTACAGGCGAAGCGGAAGTAGGTGGTGTCCTCCCGAAGCTTGAGACGCCACAACACGTCGATGCAGAGAGCATGCGTGAAGCCGAACTCCTCGCCCAAGAACTGGGCCTCCTCGGTGATGCTCGAGATCGAGAAGCTGGTAATAGCGGTATAGCTACGGAGAAGAACCACGACGACCACGACCCGCTGCACGAGCAGCAGCAGGCTACACAAGATACCGTGGATACCACAACCGACGACAAGCCCGCGAAGATTATACTTTAGCAAAACGGCTAGTAGATCGGGGTGGCCTTCCTCGTGTATCATACACCTACTCAGTTCAATGTACTATATATCAATTAATTACCCTGAGGATTCTGTCCACATCACAGCACATCAAGATTCGTATCGTTTTTTTCTTTGGCTAATTGGACTTGAAAACACATGTATATATACTCTATCGACAGCCGAAGGGGATATCTCGCTTGCGCTATGTGTAAAAACCAAACAAATAATTCAAGGGATGGTAGAAAGAAAGAGACGACTCACTAACTGCACGTTCGTAACGATACACTTCCCAAGGCTCTCTTTGAAAGAAACAAAAAGGGAGAGTCTTAAAGTCATTAAAGGCCAGGCACGCCGAGCCGGGCCATAAATCAATTCTATTCGTGTGTGTAACCAAGGGGGCCCAGTACATATAGCATAGAATGCAGCAATAGTCCTATACATACTCATATGACATGGAAACAACATGCCTCTAACCCCCATCCCGTCCAATCACCACATTACCAACACATTTCCCGGCTTTGGACAGAAGAGAGAGCCAGCCTACTGAGAAAGAGTGCCTGACAGTGTGCCACAAGAACCCGATGGTGGTTTCCCCCAAGTAAATTAATTGCCCCCCTTTCAACTAGTGTACGCTGGCTAGGTACTAGTCTGCTCACTCACTCACCCAGTAGATCATGCTACGCTACTAGCTAGCGTATCGTCGACTGGGGTTTCCTTTTCTTTTCAGAATTTCGCCCAGCCGGTGGTTGCCCACGGTTGCGCGGAGGGCGTGAGGTGCCAACCCCAGTCCTCACTCGTCGACGTCATCGTCTTGGTCTTCATCGTCGTAGGAGTTGCGGTGGACGAAGTCTTTGTGACGGAAGCAGGTGTTGACCAGGACGACGACGACGTTGTTGTTGATGAGTAGGAGTGGGAGTATTCAGGTGTCGAGGAAGAAGAAAAAGAAGACATGACGTATGCATTCTCCGTCCCGATCTCTGTCGTCTGCGTCCAAGTGGAACTGTATGCCGGCTTCGAAACGGTTATGGACGTCGAGTACGCGGCGCGCTCCCAGTTGCCCGACGATGTCTTGCCCCAGCCGTTACCACCGCCGCCGCCCGCTGACGTCTTTTCATGGGGATGGCCACCACCACCGTTGCCGGAAGACCACTCGCCGCCCGCCGATGTTTTCTCATGGGGTTTTCCACCGCCACCATTTTCCGAAGACCACTCGCCACCGCCCCACCCTGAAGAAGTTGGGGAGCCAGGGGTGGAAGACCAAACGGGCGTCTCTGGGGTTGGGGTACCTGGAGTTGGAGTTGGAGTCCACACGGAGGTTTTGGGGTTGGGGGCTTGGAGGTGGAGTCCATACGGAGGTTTGTGGGGTTGGCGTGCCCGGGGTAGGCGTATAGACAGATTCTGAGCAGGGAGACGTCGGGGTAGGAGTATTGATGGGCGAATCGGGAGTTGGGGTGGGTGGTGTAGGCGTTGGCACTGGGGATTCCGAGGAAGGGGTGTAGATGGGAACTTCTGAGGAGGGAGTGTAGACGGGCGCCTCAGAAGAAGGTGTGTAAATAGGAGCCTCGGAGGAAGGAGTATATATCGGAGCCTCGGAGGAAGGAGTATAGATGGGAGCTTCTGAGGAGGTAGTATAGATGGGAGCTTCTGAGGAGGGAGTATAGATGGGAGCCTCAGAAGAAGGTGTGTAAATGGGAGCCTCAGAGGAGGGAGTATAAATAGGAGCCTCGGAAGAAGGTGTATAAACGGGAGCCTGGGAAGATGGAGTATAGATAGGAACCGATGTCTCAGCAGGAGGAGACGGAGGGGGAGGAGGAGGAGGAGGAACATAGCTGGGAGTCACTGGAGTTGGCGTGTTTGGAGGAGGTGTCCAGACTGTAGTCATAGGAGTCGGCGTGCCTGGGGGAGGCGTCCATACTGTAGTCTCTGGGGTTGGAGTACCAGGGGTTGGAGTCCATGAGTGAACTTCAGGAGTATGAGGTGGAGTTGTAGCCGCCTCAGGAGTGGAACTGCCCCAGGAACCCCACCCAGTTTCCTGGCCCATACTCCACGATCCTCCTCCGCCTCCTCCTCCGCCTCCTCCTCCTTCTTTAGAATGCCCCTTCCAGCCATCACCGCCGCCACCATCGGAGGAATGGCTGGATTTCTTCCATTTCGTACCCATAGGAGACGCAACAGCTAGAGCGCTGAGCGAAAGGACAATGGACACTTTCATCTTGAAAGACAAAGTTTCGGATCAGATGTTGAACGTGCCGATGGTACCGAGTCGAGAAAGCTATCTTAGCAGACTCTATCCTATATTTATACAGTTACGGGCACTATCATGTTCCGGTTCGTTGAGGCTCGGACTGCGGCATTTCTGACTTCTATTTTTGCAGATATGGATAACACCTAAGGAGTGTACGTTGATCGAGTCACCACTACGTAGTGATTTGAGACAATGGGTTTAGTATTGGGTATTCCGGAGCGCGGGGAATTGTCCGTCGCTCCATCAGGGGCACACTACATGTTGAGCGAAGCTGCCATAGAGTTCGATGGTCGAGTTAGTGGCCTGGAGTATCGCTTATAAGAGCAGTTCTAGGTCCTGTAATAGTGGATAGCACCAGGGCGACCGTTGGTACCAAGTGGATAAACAACTGTATGGCGTTCGTTCCGCAAGCCACGAGCCGACGGATAGTGCTTCCCATTATTGTTCCGGTGGTACGCTAACGAGGAACGGTATTCTAGCGGATCGACAAAGTGCTTGCATGAACTGGAGTTTGTTGAGACAGAAGGTTCCATATGCCAGAGCGTTCGTCCCCACCCTACGACCTCATAACAACTGAATCGGGCAAGGGCCGCATGTCACAGTAGTAGAACCCCAACCTTTTGACCCCAACACACCCGCGCCGGCACCCCGCGCACTATTTTTTGTTCATCTGCTTCATCTGGTCGAGTGTGTTTACATTCGGGATTTGCGATTGCGATATGCCGAGGCAGAGACTAGGCGCATTAGGTCCTAACTGTATCTTGTGCCCGATGATACAATGAATCTGTACACGAGTTTTCTTCGTATGTGCCCCGATTACACCGACTAGTCCATCGACCATTCTCATGCTCGGGAATATTGTGTCTCAGAGATGAGGGAACCGAAATGCAGCACTGGCCTAGACGGTCGTAGTCTCTACCACAGTATACTGTCTCGTACCGCTGGCCATGTGGAAACTCGGCGTAGATAACAAGCTCGACAGTCTGATCCACGTAACCTGGAGGAAACGAACATCAATAGGATAGCCACGAGTTTTGCGAGGTATAGGCTCGGTTCTGGATTGTATTGCTGGGAGTAGAAAAGTCTGGACGCCCCGTGTAAGACTCGGTGATTCCCACGGTTCGAAGGCGCATGGTTCATTGGGGAAATCTATCGATGCAGGTACGCGTGTCCCTTTGAGTAAGTAGTCCCATACTTGACGCCCCAGCCTTCCCATGGGCTTTGGAACGCGATCAACCCTGTGACTGGCTGGCTTCGACTTCCATCCTAGCTGACAGACACTTACGCCATCATCAGTGTTATCGAATGCGGCGTCTACGGATTTGCACAAGATCGCAACAAGGATCCCGAGAACGCATGTCAAATCGTAGTTACCCGATTCGTCCAGATAATGCTGTTAGATTGTGTCGTCCATGCATAGCGATGGAAAGGTGCTCATCTCTTCACATTGGCTGTCGAGCTCAGCTGTATAGATCGATGTCGGATGTACAAGTGGTAGCACCTGGTAGGTTGCTATAGAATAGCGTGACAGAGCCCGAGCCTAAGGACAAGGATTGAATCGTGTCCCTCTTAGCAATTGCAACTTCAGAGTAACGACTTCGAAAATTTATCGAAAGATGGTATCGCCCTAGGAGTATGACGCGTGAGCCTAATGGTCGATATCATCAGCTGGATGGCCTGCCGCTTGGCGAACGACAAGCCTTCAGGGAATTGGCAGTGTGCCCTCATGTCATTTTATTTGAGTGATCTGTCGCTCGCTGGCTTTCGAGGTGAAGAATCGAAGCTGTCTGTGACGAGCACTACATGGTTGCGCATATTCTCATCCAGTGCGTCCACATCTCACCACGGATGCAAGATAACAGGGCTTGCTAGGATCTCATGTCCACGGCATGGAGTCATTTCGAGGACGTGGAAGGTGCGGGTTGACATGATACTGCTCAGCGATGCTATCATGTGTCAAAATAGCATAGGGACAGCGAAGGATGCCGCCAACATCGTGTGTTGCCACAGGAGTAACGTCGCTAGCCATACGTATCACGTGACCAAAAATGACGTTGTAAGCGAGTGCTTGCCTGCCAGACCCTGTCGCGCCTGTGCCGCTAACACCTCTACGACTGTTGCCTTTGACGCTTTCACCTTGATGGAACACATGCATGGTTTCCTCTGGGCTTAAATAGACGGCTTAGCTCTCATCAACACAGCCACCTAGCAGCTCTCGCCATGTTCATGCTCCGCAACTGTAAGTTTTGTTTGCGCGCGCCTACCCTTCCCCCGCTATTGCACGCGGCGACTCTAACCTGTGACAATAGTGAGTAAATTTGTCTTCGGCGACGGCTCCAAGGAAACTATCGTCGAGATCGCGCAAGGCCAACTCTACCTCGTCCGCCCACGCTCCGTCAAGGGCTACTCTGAGCTCATCTTCAAGGACGCCGCAGCTACTATTCGCCGCACAGGACAGGAGTTCCAATACCAACTCGTTGTCCAGCGCGCATACGAGGAAGGCGAGGAGGATCTGCTAGCAGAAGAAGGCGGCGAGGACGCAGTGCTTGACGCGCTCGCTGGCGACAAGGACGAGAAGACATTCTTGCTCGACGAGGACCTCCAGTTTCGTGACGACGTCCGCTCGACTGGTGAGAAGATCTTCGCGTGGCGCGACATCAGCGGTGACTTAGGTGACCTCTGGGAGTTTGTCTGCGACCCATCGGTCAAGCCCGAGACTGCTGCCCTCTTCGAGCGTGTTGCTCTGCAGTGTCAGTACGAGAGGAAGTTCAGGAGGAGCCACGAACACGCGACTGAGGAGGATCTCGACGCCTTAGCGTACTACGAAGAGCCTATCCCCGACGCAAGCCCTGTAGCTAGCCCGTCGAGCAAAGCCCTACCCGCACCCCCAACGGCCGAAGAGCTCTTCCCAAACACAACAAAGGAAAACATGGTCAAGAAGGTCGCAGGCAAGGGCAAGGCCCTACAAGTGGAAGAAGAGTCTACGGCCGCGCCCCCATCCGCCGCGCAACCAGACGCGCGAGAGACATTGGCAGAAGGAGTTGCCGAACTTCACTTGTTTGACTTCCCGACTGGCACATTTATCAAGCAAGATGCCAAGGTACATGCCACAGTGACGGAAATTGGCAACTGGAACTATTGGCTGCATATTGTTGGTGAAGAGCGGGAATGGCTTGGTCAGCCTATTGTCGATGACATCAACCCTGTCTTCAACTACGAATTCAAGTCCTTCATCTTTAACCACTATCTGGATGATGGCTCCGCGTACTCCTGGCTTCTACGGTTCACCGAACAAGAGGAGCTGGAAAACATACAGCAGGGCGTCATGCAGGCGTTATGGGAGCACCTGAACCAAATCAAGTGGCAAAAGGCGAAGGACACGGATCGAGAATACGTGCTCGAGGCGTTCCAAGACCTCACTATGGAAGATGCTCCTGAAGAAGAGCAGGAAGAGGAGGAGGAAGAAGAGTACGAGAGCGCCAACGACCAGCGTAGTGAGCACTACGATTCAGACGAGTCTGAGGACGATGTCGATACGGCTCCGAAAGATGGGGCTGAAAATTCCCAACTCGCCGTTGGCTACAAACACGACAGGTCATTCGTTGTGCGAGGCAACAAGATTGGTGTCTTCAAGCACACGGCGGATAATCAGCTGCAGTTCTCGACCACGATCTCAAATGTTAGGACGCCAAAGGGCAAAGCCTTCAATCCCAACAAGGTCATGCTCCATCAACAGGATCAAGACATGATTTTGCAAAACCTAGACAACCCCAATGCGTTGTACAGGATGGATCTCGAGACTGGTCAGGTTGTGGACGAGTGGAAGGTTCACGATGACATTCCAGTCAAGGTGTTCGCACCAGAGAACGTAAGTTTAAACAAGTGTTTATGTGCATGATCAACATCTAACAATTGCTAGAAATTTGCACAAATGAGTGGAGAGCAGACCTTCTTGGGTTTGTCAGGCAACGCCCTTTACCGAGTTGATCCTCGCTTGGACGGCAACAAGCTCGTCGACACTCAACTCAAACAGTATGCCACCAAGAACGCATTCTCGGCAGCAGCAACGACCGAGAAGGGTCACATTGCGGTCGCATCCGAGAAAGGAGATATTCGTCTGTTTGACAGACTTGGTATCAACGCTAAAACGCTTATCCCCGCACTTGGTGACCCTATTATCGGCATGGACGTGTCAGCGGATGGTCGATGGGTCCTCGCCACCACTCGAACTTACCTTCTACTCATCGATGCCCTCCAGAAGGGAGGCAAGAACGACGGCAAGCTCGGATTCGAGAAGGCTTTTGCCAAAGACGACAAGCCCCAACCGCGGCGTCTCGCGCTCACTCCAGCCCACGTCGCGCAATTCCAACACGAGACCAAAGCACCCATCTCCTTCACGACTGCTCGCTTCAACACCGGACTAGACGACAAAGAGACTACCATCATCACTGCTACAGGTCCCTTCATCGTCACCTGGAGCCTGAAAAAGGTTCTAGCCAATCGCCGGGACCCATACATCATCAAGCGATATGCTGAAGAGGTCAAGGCGGACAATTTCAAGTTCGGCTCCGATAAGAATCTCATTGTTGCGCTACCAAACGAGGTCGACATGGTCGCTCGACGTGCGTTGCAGAAGCCAACGCGTGAGAGTATCGCGACGCCAAGTAGGGTGGGTGCGAACAGGCGAAGCGGCGTGCGGGGAAGCTATTTGGGCAGGAACGATATCGTGAATAGCCCTTATTAGGGGACGACGATTTACGTTTGTGCTTGCGCTTCGACAACCTTGACAGGAGGTGATAATGGTAGGACTATATGGCGACGGGGAGCTGGACCATGGGATACCACAGGTGACGTTTCGTCCTGGCGTTTTGATTTTGTTCGGTTGAGCACCCACAGAGTAGTACCGGCGACCTGATTCCCCCTAGAGACAACGACGGACGAATGAATGATGATGATGATGATTCTGAATCTGATTTTTCAATTTGCATACCAGAAATTCCACTCAACCCCGTGCACATCTATATCTTCAAACCCAACCAAGCTCCTCCTCAAACTTTCTCCAAGCCTGCCCAATCGGCTGTATCAACGTATAGCTCAACGACGAGGTGCCCAACGGCTGCACGCCCGTAACCAAATACAACGGCGTAACCTCTCCGTCATCATCACTGAAGAACAGCTTCGGCCTCTCCCTCCGATTAAACGTCTCAACGCTCCCATCCGTAAACGCTACAACCGAACTAAACGCCTCCTGCTGCGTGAACTTCCAGGGCCCCTCCAAGCTGCGCGCGAACATGTGCGTCCCCACACGCGGATACTTTTTGGTCCTGTTCTTGCTCTCGACAATGTCAATCATCCAGTGCGCAAGCGCGTGCCAATTGCCGCGCTTGTCGCGCCATAGGAACGGGTCTTCTGTCCACGTGGGCGCGTAGTCTGATGTGTTCCACGGGGGCGCGGCGTGTACGAGTTGGTACTCGTTGCTATCCCAGCGGTCGGCGGTGTAGATTTTGAAGTCTTCGGCTGCGAGCGCGATCTTCTTGCTCGCCGTCGACAGCAGTGGCCACGGCGCAGGATTCGTCCCGTTGACCGCAACATGGAAGCGCGTCCACGGCCCCGTGATCTCAGGCGCAGCAGCGACGCTGATGTTATTCGGCCACGCGTCTTTGCTCACGCTCTTGCAGCTGCCGATCGCATCAGGCGGCACGTCGACGCCAATCGTCCACAGCAGGTACGCCTGATCCGCAGGACTCCAGTGCACATAGGCATTGTGTCGGAAACTCCCCGTGACGCCTTCGACCCACTCGTACGGCCCTTGCGGTCCCTTCGTCGACTCCGCCCGCGCAACGAAACTCGTTGGCCGCCACCCGCCGAGACCGCAGCCGTGGCTGAATTGGTCGACGAGCAGGTGGAAGAGCTTCTTGTTGTGGCGGTCTTGCACGATTTGGCCGCCCCAGGAGGAGTTGCCGTAGCTTTTGTAGTAGGTCGGGTCCGTGTAGGTGGTGTGGTTGTAGCCTGTGCCGCGGGTGGCGGGGGAGAGGTCCAGCGCTGAACAGGAGGGACCGGTCCAGCCGGGGTCGCAGTGGCAGGTTTGGGAGCGTGGGTGGCAGAGGCCGTTGAGGGAGCAGTCTTCGTCGTTTGTGCAAGGCGCCGCAGGGAGGGCGAGGGTGACAACAGAGGAGATGAGAAGATGACGGAGAAGGAGGGTTCCTAGCTGCATTTTGTTTTTTTGTTTGGAGAAAGTACTACAGACGTAGTTGTAGCAGCATAGCTATTGAAATGAAAATAGTAGATTTCCCTTTCCCATTATTAACGTACAGAGTACATTGCTTGCTCGGATACCAAATCCTCTACTGCAGATCCTGCCAAATTAAGCTCCTGGTTTACCTCGAGATGGCCCGAGTTAACGAAGGTTCGGGATAATGATATGGGTATTCCTGGAACATTCTCTCTTTCTTTGATTAACATGGGGTTATGTACCCCGCATTTTTACCGTGGACAGGATTCACTAATTATCCCCAGGCTAGATAGTCTGTCGCTTACGCTTAACGTGCTCCTTTCCTCGCCGTCACACCTCTTTCCGTATTGACGTAGTGACCTTCTTCACGCATCCTTTCCTTTCAGGCTAGCATATACCACCTGGCGCGCAGGCATTGCTGTGATGTGACGTGATGTGATATGATATCGAGTCGTGGACCTAAGCTCTGCTGACACACTGGTAATGTGGACCGCTGAGAACTTCCTGTTGATACCTTAACTCGTTTGAAAACACAATCTCTTTCTCCAGGATATTGACGATGAACATGCCAGAGCGTTAATTAATAGCCCGTTTCGTATAATCTTTTTCTTTGCCAGAGCAATCCACCCATTCAGGGCGTCTTCTGCGCGCCCCAAACGATGCTCTCCATGAGCGCATACGGACTTGAATCCAACTCCAACCCTAGCAATGGGCTCTGGCTGAATATGTTTCCATCGCCATTTTGTAGCGCACTGCTGATATCGTCTGCGCTGAAGACGTGCATTGTTGGGCTCGCCTGGCTGCCCGCCTCGCTCGTCCTGCGATTATGCGTAGTCGTGATCTTCAGAAGCCGCTCAAGCGCCGCGACCGATCTCGTAATTGGCGTAGCAAGCTCTGCAGGATCTACGTCCTTGGTAACATCTGTCAGCACCTGTATAATATTCTGGAGCAGGCCACGGGCGCGCTCGTTGCGATTATGTTCGCCAAGGATGCCCAGGAGCAGGGCGGAGCTGAGCGAACGGTGGACGGCTGCCCAGGAGCGGGTTGCGAACGGTGTCATGTTTTGCAGGCCGAGGAAGGCTTCGACGGTGTTGGTGAGGCTGTCGATACAGGTCTTTCGCAACGTCTTGGAGAGATCGAGGCTGGCAGTGCTGGGGCTCACGGCTGGTCGGCAAAGCTCGGAGGTGATGTATGAGATGTGAAGATATAATGCCCAGTGCTCGAGCTGGTCTCGCATTGACCGACACCTCCTGGAATCTTTCAGGTAGTCAGCTGCGTCGATCATGATTTCTTGAAGTTCGTTTCGATGCTCAGTGATCCTGATCAGGGCGTCGTGTGAATGTTGCGGTCGCTGTCGCTCGCGGACAATGTCAAGGCCTACTTTGCACAAGCGGTACATGCTTTCGACGTACGTCCTTGTGCCCGGTGCTGTATGTTGGCTGAGCGGTACGGTGTGGTCGATAGTGGTTGTCGACGACGCCCTATCGTAAGAAACAGACAATAGCGAGTCCTGCCACAGCAACGCCCACCAGACCTTGCTTCGGACAATCTTTTGCTGCACTGGTGTAGATGGAGGACACATGCGATGAAGCCCAAGCGTCTGCGAGAGACGAACGGTGAGACCCATTAGACTCCACGCTACACCAGCGTTCATGTTGTTCGAGATGACGTTTCCTAGTATGAGTAGTGTTTGAATATTCTCCAGGGTCGCATGCGATAAGAAGTTCGTGAATCGCAGGCATTCGAAGCTGCAACACACGTAAACCTGCGACGTGAGCTCCCGCTCTCTTCTCGACAAACTTGAACATTGACAACCCGAAGCTAGAATGGCGAAGACAAGTCCTATCCAGTGGAAATCCTTGCCGTAAATCTGCTGATCTGTTATGCCATTGGTACCTTGTGAGCTTGCGCGATTGATCAGGAATAGCAGGAGATCAGATTCGATGCCCTCAATGTCAGCGACTGCGGGATACACGACGTGGGCAGTCTCGCGATAACTTCGGAAGAAGCTCAGGCATTCAGAGTCGCTCGGCAAAGCATTCGCAAGTTCTTTGGCGCGCGCTATTGATCCGTGAGGAAGGCCCCAGAGATCCACGAAGGGATATGTAGCGCTCTCGTTGTCCAGCCCGAAAATCGGCAGCATGCTCTTCTTGCCCAACAAATCTTGCACGCCTGGCGCCCATTGTGTATCTCCTCTTCCCAAGGCCATGACCAGCGCAGGAACAGAGCTGGGTCCAATGTGAATCGTCTGGCCGGTTATGTCGTTGCGCGTGTGTATTCCCTGGGTTCGAACGTGGCTCTGCTCGCCATCTATGGGCGCTGCAGCTGCTAATGGCGTGTTTCCTGCCGTTGTAGGCGAGAAGCCATTTATAGGCGGCGCCACCTCCGAGACACTGCTGATGGAGTTCTTCAGGTCACCGAGCGACTTCTCTGCTTGCTGCAATTTGGCGCATATGCGCTCCCAGTCCTGCCATTGTCAGCGCGTGTCCCGTCCTGTCCTCCTCCAGCCGTGCGTGCGCACCTCTCTCGGAAGCGTGACGGTTCCGCCATGTATGTGGACCATGCCATTCGAGAAGTCCTGCCCGTTCCCCAGCCCCATGCTGATGCGCTTCGCAGGCGGATGCGACTCGCTCGGCGGGTGGTAGGTACATAGCTCTGGGTGTTCGCGCACGATGCACGTCTTGCAGGGCACATTCTGATCGCACTTTACTTTTCGCTGTCGACACGGATAGCAGGCCTAAGTGAAGGGTCAGCGCAGCCCGCGGGGTTATAGCTGGTCGAGTCTTGTATGCGCCGGGTCCTGTATCCCAATTTGGCAACCAAGAGAGGCTCTTCGGGCCAACCCAACATGTTGTGTCGAGGAAGTACCGCGTCCAATTCACCGAAGCTGACTCTCTCTAGCTAGCACAGCACAATGCATACCTTGTATTCGCGCGCCTTTCGCTTTCTCCTCAGGATTTCGTCGACGTCGGATCGCTGGGGTGCGTCGTGCGAAAAGCCGGAGGGCGGCTGGTCGTGCGCCTTGAAGTCGTCCATGGTCGCGGGGCCGGGAGAAAGTAGTCAAGGTCGAAGATGGGCCGGATAGACGCGCCTGGTGGAGTTGGTGCTTTGGCTACGTCCTACCGGTCCAGCGCCCCACCCAAGCAGGGATTGGCCATTTGCGGTTGGCTAACTAATTGAGTGCTGCATCACGGGGCTAGCGAAGCTTCATTGCTCTTTGCGCCTAGCCTACCTCACGACACTGAATTTCTTGGTTGATAAAGTCTTTCAACATCAACTCTATGCCTGTACCGAGTATTCAAGGATGAAAAATAGGCGGCAATGCTTCCTCGCTTTACATATAACTACTTCGCTATGCACCGATACGCACACGGAGTTTCCCAGCTAACATCAGACTACGATACCAGCCTGACGTGGACGAATTCAAGTGTAATCATTCGTTGATTGCTTAGTATTAATGCTTATCTCAGCTACTATTATACATAATCTATGTAATCTTGACGTAGGGGTCAAACGCCACCTACTAAGTTCCCTAGAATATCTATCCGAGCTACCCAACGCCACGCAATGCAATGCAGCCACAAAGACTGCTCACAATAACCGCCACAAACTCCGAGTCTATGCAAAATGAATGTAAAGGCCCGACATCGACTGCCTCCGACACCGACGAAATCCTAACCACTCAGACTTCCTGTTTCTCCGACTTATTGGCCTCGGCCTCTGGACTGTAGGCATAATGCGAGCGTGCGCGAATCTTAGCTCCGTAGAAGTAGAAGACAAAAGGAATCGCACAGCAGGCCAGTCCGATGAACGCCAGGAGCGAACTAGCCCACTGGTCTCCTAGCCTATCGTACATTTGGTTGGTAAACAGCACGGCTCCCGCACCCCAGAAGGAGCGCAAGAAAGTCTTCGCAGCCAACGCAGACGCGGCTTGATGCTGGTACGAGTCCACGAGGTAGTTGTTGGCAGAATTGTACAGGAAGATGAAGCCGAAGCCAACAGGGAAGCCTCCGAATGCGGGGCCCGCCCAATGCAGGTCTGAGTAGGATGTCCATGCGAAGATGAAAACGCCGATGGGAATGAACCAACAGGAGAGCATCATGGGAATCAGACGCGCTTCAGCAGGGGGGCTGCCGTTGTGCTTCTCGCAGAGCTTGAGGTAGTGTTTATTGACCAATGGGGCACACGCTGCCGAAAGGAGGACACCGACGATAAGAGGGATGAACATAAGACCGGTCGAACTCGCGCTGTAGCCCTTGCCTTTCTGGTAGACGATAGGGAAGGCAACGAAAAACATGTACAGTAAGCCGTACAAAACCGACATGTAAACCGAGATCAAGAAGACGATGAGCTCGCGAAAGAGCAGCTGGAACGGTCGGAGAAGGAATAGCGATAGGCGCTGGCTGAATGGGCGCATGTCAAGGTCTTGTTCCGTAACGAAGCTATCGTCGCCAGTTTCCTTGCGGAGTTTCTTTGCTCGGTCGGCGAGCAGCTTAGGAGCATACGTCTCGGGGACAGTAAAGGTAATCAAGATCCAAACGAAACCGCTAATAATGAGCTGGATCCAATACAACCATCGCCAGCCCTTCGCATCGCCCAGAAAGCCGCCAACGAGAGGACCGACGCCAGGGCCGATGAAAGGCGCAGCACTGAACGCAGCCATTGGCACACCACGCTCCTCGTTGCGCCATAGATCAACAAGCGTGCCTCCTACGAGCGACATGGGCGCCGAAAACGAAACACCCGCGAGGAAGCGAGTGACCAGGAGTGTCCCGATATTCTGCGCGACAGCGCCAGGAATCGTGAAGATGACCGCAAGCGCCAACGTAACCGCATATACAGGCCGTCGTCCAAAGATCTCGCTCAGCGGCGCAAAAGCCATGGGTCCCACACCAAAGCCAACAACGAACAGCGTAATAGTGAGCAGCGAGACCTCCTCGCTGACATTAAATTCTTTGCTCACGCCCTCGAGATCGGCGGTGATGACAGCAGAGTTGAACGCAACGGCGAAGCAGGTAACAGCCACACACATGGTGCACCACCACTTGTACGCCTTGCTCCAGTTCTTGGGGTTCTCAGAGTCATCCACTTTGAAGGTGACGAGTTCGTAGCGCTCGATCTTGCCGTTGGCGGCGGAGCGCACTTCGCGCAGGATTTGCCCGTCGATGGTTTCTTGCGTGTATTCGTCCAGGTTGGCCTCGTTGCTGAGTGTGCGTAAGGGTAGATTGACGACATCTTCGATTGTGGGGGTGCGGTGGATCGTCGTTGTTGTTGCGGTGCGGTGGATGGTTGTAGGTTCGTGGTGGGTTTGATGGTTGGGGTCGACGCGCGTTACGTCTGAGGCGGCGTCGCTTGTGAGGGCGTTTGTGTTTGTGTGTGTTGGGTGAGTGGGATTCGGACTGGCAAAGTCTCTTGTTAGAGACGGCTGGATGATGGCTTCTTCAGCCATATTTGGTAGGATGTAACAGAAGATGTGGTGTAACACCGAAAACTGCTAGTAAGTTGATTCTGCATTCCAATGAGCAGCGCATTGTGTCTATATATATACGAGTAATGCCTGAGACTGATGATAAAACTTTTCGTCAGAATCTGAAAAGATAGACTATCATCCACACGGACTTCGCTCGGAAACACGTTCTCGTCGCATGTGCTCGAGGCTCGCACGACGGAAGCGGCCAAGCTAGACTACTTACAGCTTAGTTATCCGTGTGGCTTTCGTACGAATCTGGTATAGCGGCCTGAGGGATATCGTGTTCTGCTTGTGACTAAAGCCGAATGTTGCCCGAGAAGCAAAGCACCTACAATATCCTGAACGCCTGAGTATCATTCTGGGTTTATCGCCCCGCTTTTCATTCGAGTATCAGGCATTCGAAGATGGTGATCTATCTTTCCATGGCTTTCCGCCCGGAACATGCGTGATTGTTCTCGGCACTGACGGGTGGCTTGAACGTTCCGAATGATGCACCCAGTCGATGGAGAAGTACCTCTCACAGTAGCCATGTGTAAATGGGAGCCAGGCCTACTGTGGGCAGATATGCAGAGATAAAAAGTGGAAGAGTGGGTGGTACGCAATGCTATCAACATTTCGCGCATCATAGCGCCTCGCGTACGATAACTAGTCTTTAAGGCTGGCCAGCTGAGTGAGGTACTCCGGGAAGAAGTGGACCTGTGGACCCTTGGGTACCATGTGGATGTGCGATCAAACAAACAGGGTGCAGATACCTGACCTACCTACTCAGCTCACTCACTCATCGCAACCCAAAACTACAAAACTCTCCTACCTATTCCTGAACTCTGCCAGTCCGCATTTCATACTAAGTAATAACGATCTCTGCTAACAACTCAGAACTCGCCATGTGCTGAGCTTGAGCTAAAGCTAACAGACTACATGTATCCCCAATCTGCACCGAGTAATATCACCTCCGCAATTCAGCTGAATCACTGTGAATATGTCTAATGTGACATCTATACTTAGGCAATCTGATCATTTATACCATAAAACATGTCGAGCTAGGCTGTTCTCTGCCTGGAACCTTAATCATCATATGCACAAACCATCCGAAGTAAGATGAGATGAATTCCGATAATTACGCAAAACATGAACAAGTCTCTCACATACGACCATAGGATTCTGGCAGCAAGTTCACTCGTCCGCTCTGCCATGTTCGTGATGTCTGTTCTCTAGACCAGGGAACAGTTTTGGCGAATAAGATGCTGGCCACAGCCGCCCACCTCCCCCTCGCGATTTTTTAACAACCATCTCGCAAGAAACAGAGTGCTGACATATGTTTCTTCTAAAAGTGGTCAGCAGCTATGACTTGTCAAGGGCGCGTTCTTGCATCTTCTGCGTCGCACGAACTTGAGTTATTTATCCTAATTCTTAGCTTCTCCTGTGATGATAACAGCGATCAATAGGCTTACACCTTACACACGACCCTCTAACGCCTCTTCGCCATTGTTCAATTTGTTATGTCTGGCTTGATCAAAAAGGTGAATAGCAAAGCTAGGCCTAAGGTGAAAGCGAAACGGCGACCGAAGAACGACGCAAAAGCAAGAGCCGAAACTTTTATTGATGACCTATATATTATGACTGAGAAAAAGTAAATCTAGTTGGTCTCATTAATGAGAGATGGATGACTAGATACTTTCCAAAGCATCTTCAAATGCCTCGTCATCATCACTTCCTTCGTCATGCTTTCTGTCACTGTCAGGCTGTTCCATTGTAGGGTTGAAAACCAGTTCTGAACCGCAAAGATCGTTGACCAAGTTGGTCCACAACGCCCACCATTCGTCACTGATTTGTGACAGACCCTTTTCCTGACGAAACTGTTGCAGCCTGTCGAGAGACAAACCTCGGCCATACTGATTGAAAGCTGGTTTTACGATCGTACGAAACCTCCCAAAAACCTCTAGTACTTGAATCGGGCTGTACCTCTGTGCCATAGCGACAACGTTACTGCCAAGTGATGTCTGAAGTGATGGGTCAGCGCCTGCTTCGAGCAAGACCTCCACACACGATGCCTGACCGATGAATGCTGCTAAGAGTACAGCAGACCAACCGTGTATATCGTATTGCAGATTTACGTTTGCTCCCGCGCGGATCAGAAGCTTCGTGGCTCCAACACCATGTCTGACAGCTCTTGACAGTGGCGTCTGCGAATGACAATCTTGGTAGTCAATGTCGCCGTTGTGTTCAAGTAGTAGCTGAAGAATTGCAGGGTTGAGATCTCTGGCACGAGCCGCAAAGTGCATAGATGTCCACCCCGAGCGCTCTGCTGGTTTATTGGGGCTTGCCCCACTATGAAGCAAGCTCCGGACCGTGGCGAGATCGTTGCGCAAGACAGCCCATTGCAAGGATGTTCGTCCCATAGCGTCAGAAGCGTCGATATCGCGTTCCGCTAATTCGTCGGGGTCATCCGGTTCACATTCTGGAAGCCCTAGAACTCTCCGATGCCGATTCGTAAAATGAAGCTCATTCAATCGGTCAGGATCATTGAACATTGACTTCATGGTTGAGGCTGTATTATCATCAACGACTTTCCCTAGGATCAGCTCCCATGCAGTTTCGAAGGATGACAAGTATTCGCCTCTGCATGATTGTCAGTTCAGATTGCAAAATCTGAGCTTCTCACACCGACCTGGTTGTTATATACTCGTGGGGGTCAGCACCCTCTGCCAAGAGGAGTTTACAGAGCTCGAGCATACTTGGTGTCGGTGTATCCAATGTAAACCAGAGGGTTGAGAAACCGTTATAATCGACATCATATGGTGATGCTTGACCTTTGGTGAAGAGCAGCCTGATGCCTTCAACATTTCCATGCTGGGCCATTGTAAAAATCGGTGCACTGTTGGGTACAATGCGCGATGCACGCAACCTGTGCACATCGATTCCATCTCGCTGACTGTAAACAAGTGTTGTGGCCAGCATTCGGGCCAACAACCACGTTGGGAAGAAGTAATCTATACAAAGGTAGGGCAACCTCCTGCGCTTGCTGCAGATCTTGTTGTCACAAGGGGGCGTCAGTATTGGCATATCTGAGATTTTAACCTGGAGCCGTCCAAAAAGATAGCTAAGCGCATCGGTGTTGCGGATCTTCGTAGGCCTGTGGCAAATGCAGGTGCACCACTCAGTCTGACAAGAAGTAGACTGGGGCCTAGTTGGTTGTGTACTAATGACGACGACGTTTGTGTCATTTTCGCCAGAAGAGCGTCCCCTGCGCAATTCATCAGACGAGAGGGGCCTCTGGAAACGTAGCAAAGTTTTTTCCACTTTCTCGCTAACGGTTTCGGCAAATGTTTGAAAGTGGGTTTCCATGTTCCTGCCCAGGTTTTCGATGGTGTACTGATTGTCATCAAGCGCCTCCAGAATCTGACTATTAGAGTCTGCTTGAGACACTGCAATAGCTTCGGTCTTCATAATGAAGCTAGTAATCTGGTATCCAATTCTCATGGAGTGGTCGCTGAAAGTCTTGTCAGTATAGTCCGGTGCCGAAGTTGACCTGAGACATACAGGTCTACGAGTTCAACGATATCAAACAGATCGCTTCGTGCTTGTTGAACTTCGGTTCGCAATTTCTCCACTTTCTTCTTCTCTATCAGCCACTTGTGTCGCATGACTCTTTGCTGTGGTAATGGTCCCGCAACCGAGTCTGACGGCCTGAGAATTCGGTACTGCAGTAGCACATCGAATTTCAATAGTGAGGATCGCGCACCCACGAGACTCGCATCCAGCAGCTCGCGGACTTCATCACTCGGTCTATAGGCACAATGAGCAAATACCAGAGGTCGAGAAGCTTTACTATATTGTACCTTTGAGCCTGGGGTTTGGTTTCCCCTTGACGCAGAATGTGATCGATCTGGTAGCACGCTGCTTTCAGCGCGGAAATCTCATTGCAACAAGCTTGCGCGTCTTCTTGAGCATCTTTGAGTTCGTGCAAGCGCTGGAGCCCTTTTGTTACCTTTTCTGCGGCTCCTATGACAGCGACGACACTGGCTGTAGCAGAAAGTGGGTCCATGTGTAGTAAATGTGCAGGTCTCTTATTAGCAGGTCAAGAACGGATTTGGAGCTCACCGCTGCGTTGATGGAAGCAGCGATCAAAGGGGCGGTATAGGCAGCTTTGCGTGCATATCATGGCGCATACAGGGCTTGAGATTGCAGGCAGAAATACCTGCTGTAGGCCGGCGCTATGTCATAGACGCTCGCATATTCTTAGAGATCGCTAGCAGAAGGACTGAATATCAGCCTTGCCAAGGCTACAGCTTGCTGGCCGAGTAATGACGTTGGGCCGGTGAAAGGTCCTCCATGAGATTTAGACACATACACCGGTGTATGCTGACGTGGTATCATCGGAAGATCAAGATATCAGGCTTAAATCTGCCTGATCCCGCAAAGCAGTTGACACGTGGCGAAGCAGTAGAACGAATTGGTGTGCATGAAAACGCCACAGGTGCGTGATTGGGTCTCACGAACTCCATTGCCCGGTAGCAGCAGTGCTTGCTTTTGTAAGAGAAGGCTGAGTACTTTGGTTTTCTGCCTTACTCCCTAGAGCAAAGCTGTGCGGTGCAACATATATTGTGATATGCAAAGATTGCTCAAGTCCTAAACATGCTTGGTCATTTCATTCCATTCCATTTCAGGATGACGAAGGCGTCATTTTGTTGGCTTCTCTTTTTGAACATTACAATTACACTGTCATTTTTGATCTTCCACCGTCGTGCATTTTCATGGCTTGACCTCATTGGAAGGGTGAGTTTAGCGGAGTGCAATCGTTATTGGAATAGACAAAGATTGCATCGCTTACCTAAGGACCAAGGCACTGTAGCGACACCTCATGAACTGCTTGCATGTATTGTCGGTTATCGAGAAGAGCCACAGTTATTCGAGAAGAGCCTGGAAGCCTTGAAAGTTGCCAAATGTCAATGTATTCTGGTGGGAATTGACGGCAATGATGCCGAAGATATGCTTATGGTTGAGCGTTTCCAAAAGGTTAGTATTTGCATCAGACCTACTTCTCAAATATACTTACAGTGAGAGGAGACCTTCCAAGACGCACAGACATGCATCATCAACCTACCAGAATCTGTTGGGAAGAAGTTCCTGCGTGAATCCCCTGTCGCGCAAGGTGAAGCATACATGAGGGCGTACAGCTTTCTGAAGCAGGAGCTGGAGAAAGCACAGGTCTTGAGCGAAAAACCACACACCGCAATTTGTTTCACTCAGCCGCATAGCGATCTCAAGGAAATTCGCACCTCAGCCTGGATGATATCGTTGATACTTGCAGAATTCCGTGGCGCGAAATTTCTCTGGTCTAGCGACTCAGATACCATCGTCGAACATGGCACACTTGCAAAGATGTCGAATATTCTGAGAGCAGAACCAGGTGCTGGTGGCGGATCAGTCTTCATGCGCCTGCATAACAAGAGAACCACGATTATATCGCGAATGGCCAGCGCAGCATTTGTGGCGGACACCTATCTTAACAGAGCTGCGCTTGGGGCGCTTGGAACATCAGAATGCCTGCATGGTCCTGCCACGATGTTCCGACTAGATGCACTTCAAGACATTGCCTGGGTCTTATCAGTACCAGAAAGAAGTTGTGAGGGGCATGACTCACAGCTTGCTCCTGCCAACGAAAGTAGCGGAAACGATACCATGGCACGACAATCAACGAAGATCTTCAGTACACCATGCTCCTGGCCCAACGAGGATGGACCCGTCTGTACGTTGAGGACGCATCCATTCTGACTAAAGGACCAGAAACGCAACGTCAATGGTTGGGACAACGAGTGAGTAACGGCAGTGGAAATGAAAGGACACTGCACTGACTCATACTTGCACAGTTGCGGTGGAGTCGCGGCTTCAATTTGCACCGCTATCTTGACGCGCCGTACTTGGTATCACAAGGTCCGCTAACGGTCTGGTACGCATGCCGAACAGCTTTCTACGACATCGTCATATTCGTCTGGGTCTTGTCTTACGCGCTCACTGGGCATCAGGTTTTCGAGGTTGCGCTTAGTGATTTTGTCCTGTTCGTGATACTCCCTCCGCTGTACAATGTGGTCCGGTGCGCTGAGTCGTGGTCTCGCCCTTTCACATCCACGGCTCTTTACGCGTTGTACCGCTTGATCTGTCCGAGCTATCGTGTGTATACGTTCCTGACTCCTCTGGGGTCCTCCTGGGGTCTCCCATCCGTAAACATCAGTAGAAAGCGCTCATTGTTGTTTTTCCTGAAGCGGGAACATGACAGTGTCTTTTCCGTACTCTGGGTATTGTTGGCTACGATGGCTGGTGGAAGGGCGCTCTCGGGGCTCGTGAATACAGAGCATGCGGGACTGTGGAGTCTGAGTGCTGGTATGGTCGGCGGCTGCCTAGGCTCGTACGGGATGTTTGGAGCTCCGTCGGCTAAGTAACATGCTTCCCTAGTGCGGTAGTTACCGTAACTACATCTATCGTAACGCTAAGAGCTTACATGATTCAATAACATGTTACCAGAAAACCCGCATCGTGCACGAGAATGCGACCGGCATCCAAACTCGATGTGCTCGGCCGGTCTTCAACATCAAGTGAAGTTGGCGGCGAAAGCTCGGCGAGTTGCCCTCATAAGGCTGAACAGCTCTGCGCAAGGGGTGGAGAGCAAGAGAGTAGAAGTAGTAACTATCCAGAAATCAAGTGTTATAGATCTATACATTTCCCACTTTACTAGGTTCATCCTGCTAAAGCTTAAGGGTGTTCTAGATAATAGACTATATGCGGTCTCTCAAGACGACCGCTTATTTGAAAGAATTTCCACCGTCCACCAAACTCCATTCAATGCCACCGAGCCAAATCAGCCAGACTCACCCTCCAGCCACGACCGCCAACCCATCATAAATCTGCCTCTTAACCCTGTAAAACGTCGCCGCATCACTATTCCTCGCATCCATATTCCCATACGCCCCACCATCGACCTCAATCTGGCCAGTAGCAGTCTTCCTCACAGCCACAGTTCCATTGACGACCAACACGCCCTCGCCTCTAAACTCTGCCTGCATACCCGGCATGTTGTTCATGAGCTTCCGCAAATCAGCAAGTCTCAAGTCACCGACATGGAAAGGCTGGGCAACCGAGCGCACTGCTGTGGCCATGTTCGCTGGCACAACGTCGAGGATGGGAGTGACATCTGAGCTGTCGAGGGAGGATACAGGGACGGCAGGAGCGTCGAGGCGGGCTTTCTTCTTGGCCGGTGTTTCTTCGACTTCAGGCGGAGAGTCGAGACTCGCAGCCGCGAGGCGACCAGTAATGGCTACAACGCCCATGCCGCGGACGTTTTGCCAGCGGAGGTTGCGCACCATGCTGCGGCTTAGTTTCACGCTCCAGGCGTTGGTATCTACGCTCGCATCGATCATCATGCCAATGGTAGGAGTGAAGACGTCGATGGCGTTCGCTGAGTCCGTGTTCACATTGAGTGATTCTCGGATGAGGTCTGCGAGCTCTGTGGTTTCGATTTCTTCTCCGCCCACGAAGATAAGTTTTCGGGGCTTGATGAGTGGTAGGAGTTGCTGGATCGTGCGCCGGTCGTGTAAACCCGAAAAGTCGACGAAGGCTATCCGGCACCGTATTTCCAAAGTCTCAGATTCGATGATGACTTTGGATGGACCTTCCACTTTATCCGGGTCGTCCTCTGGCTCAGTGTCTGATTCTACCTCATCAATTTCTCCTCGGCCTTCTCCATCTGCTCTTCTCCGTTTCTCGTTGCCCTTAGCCTTCGTGTTATCGGCCACGTTGATTAGATCGTCCCATCTCCTCTTCTGGCCGACAGCATTTTCCTTCTTTGTCCCCTCGCCACGGAGAGCATCCCCAGCGACGTTGTCCTCTTCTTCTGCTCGAGCGAAATCTTCGGGTCGAATGAGATCTCCGAAGTCATCTGCTCGTCTCTTTTTGAATTGGAAAGGAAAGACCTTTTCTTTGCCCTTCTTCCCTTGAACCTCGTAGTCATACACATTCTTGCGACGAATGAGCACGTTCACGCCCAGTTCAGCGTCAGTCATACCAAGCTTGTTCCGTGCGTGTTGTAAAGCTACAGTCGCATTGAGAGCTTTTCCCCGGTATCCGTCACCTGAGCCTTCTGAACTTTCGGATTCTGTTGACGATCGGTCGTCCACTACGTCTGCTGAGGTTTCCAGCATTGCAGCCGCATCTCCGCCCATTGTAGTCTGTCGATGTCGTTGACTGGCAAGGAATTGCTGGTATAGTGGAACCTCATCGCCTTCCAGGGCTACTGTTCGAACACTACGAAGAGGGGCTTGATCACCAGACGCGTCTACTATGGTAGCAAATGGTGACTCTTCCGAAGATGTAGCCTGCTTGTTCCAGAGGTCCCAAAGATATCTTCCAAGACCAGTTTTGTGCTCATCAAACTCGCCAGCTCTTTCAGTCAGGATGATCAAGTTCTTCTCATCTGCCGCTAATGTCTTGATAGCATCCTTCGAAAAGCCCCATTCGAGCGTCGTGTCGCTCGCCAAAATCACACGCGGTCCAGCAGCGCCGAGCATGCGAGCTACGCGCGTTTTGCGTTCCAGTAGTGTAATGTGTCTGAAGTCGAAGGGTACCCTGGCACCTTTGTCGTCGTCTTTGCCACCTCTATTTTTCCGATCCTGATCTGCTGCACCACTTGCGGCTTCGAATTCCTTCACGATGCCCTCCTCCATCCATTCAAGCATGCTCCGTACGTAACGCATCGTAGCCCCACCTGTGCGGCTTGCAAGGTAAATCTTTGCACTCTTCAAGGGGCTGTTGCTATCCGCTTTCGATGTCTCCCGCTGCCAAGCCTCCTCCAGGAGATATGCCAGTTCCAATATACGCGCACTGGAGTCGGATGGAATCAAGACAGATCCGCCATTCGCTACTGTTTCTCGAATGATTGCCAGGAGAGCCTCGTCCCGCTTATTTGGTGGTTTGGCAACTTTGACCAAACCTGTGCCTTTACTGCTGCAGATCAGAGCTGTAGGGCGACGTAACTGCTCTAGGACCTCAGAGCCACCCGTACCAGGCCCACCAAGCCAAGCAGCTCCCGAAAGCACATGTTCTCTAGCTTGATTCCAATCAACAGCGTAGACCACGGACTCCATACCATGCTGAATGTGCCATATGGATCCTCCTAATGTGTGTCCAGCGCTGTACGCAGTAATCGTAAGGCCATTCAGTGGGGGCGAATGCGGTGATGGGAGAGGCTGATGTGGTTGCGAGTATCTGAGGGGGTTTATGCGCGCAAAGTAGTCTGCGATTTCCTCTGCTGTCGGAGCTTGTAGCAATATGCTAGGATTGTTGCCACCCCTCAGCGCTGAGGGAAATGAGTAGGCGGACTCATTTAGAGCTTCGGTGGGTATTATGGAGGACGCAAGGGGCGTAGACGCGTACAGATCTTGCAACAGAGTCCGACCGAGCGAGATTACGGGATTTGTCGCGTAGACGGGTATTCGTGTGAACAAAGGGAAGTTCTTGCAGCAGTGCACGTATGCTCCG
The DNA here is from genome assembly GCA_027946455.1 of Neocucurbitaria cava. NCBI lineage: Eukaryota > Fungi > Ascomycota > Dothideomycetes > Pleosporales > Cucurbitariaceae > Neocucurbitaria > Neocucurbitaria cava. Next base: position 1,294,166 of record JAPEUY010000003.1, on the reverse strand, counting down.
AGATGCGCAGTCGTCGCATGGGTGAGTAGAATGAATGAGAGCGTGGGAACATGCCTGGAAAGTTAACATCAGCTTATATTCTACATCTATTGCGTTTCTTTCTATATAACGTCGATGGCTAGCTAGGCTTTACACGCAGGGTGATTGAGAGACTAAACAGTCTAGTATCGCGCATGCCACATGTGATTCTTCGACTAGAACCTACCTTTCGATCTCCTTTAGCTTCTCGATATCGAAGCTCTCATCCCAGCCGACATCTATAAGGACTTGGATTCCTCCATCGAACTCCAGAAGCGACTGAGACGCCGGGGACGATGACTGTGCGCCCAGCAGAGGCGTGAAGTTGAACATAGCTGCAATCACTCGTCAACACGGTCGAGGCGACTCGTCGGCCGTAAGCGCATGATGATTGCGCGAGTCTGTGTTGAGTAGATTTGGTGGTGAATGCTTTGATGGAGAGGTCAAGGGAACGTCAAAGCGCCGGAGCTCTGGCATATCATTGATCCGGAGCTAGTCTACTACTGTACCAATACCTCGCAACTCACTACCTACTGCACCACATGCCGGAGTCTCACCACGCAGGGCGTTGCGATTCGGGCACAGAGTAACCAGACTCCAGCGTCGTCAGTTATCTTGCCGCCCTTGCTAGACAATCGGACGTCCATAACTTCTCTTGGTCCTCGATGATTGATCTAGGCGTATGGTCCATGTCGAATGCGCACTATGAATTCTGCATGCCCGTGGAAGAGTGGGAAGACCTGGGGTATGATGCCTGCCTTGTCCCGGCATCCGATCAATTGATGTCTTGCGATCATCACGTGTTTCATTGAAAGAACATTGCACTGAGCGACGACCGCAAATTTCGCGAAGAACGTGCAGCGCCTCCGAGGAAGTGCGTGAGCGACATCCAGCAGTCTGAATAGCAAAGTGTGGACGACTACGAAGCGTTTTCAAGATCCTGACCGGGTTGATAATCGCTCAGCCTGATTACTCTCCACGACAGTGACAGAAAGTCGAAAGACCTTTCCTGTCGGCTGCCTTGAGGCCAGGACGTTCAATGAAGGATGGATCACCCCGCTACCTCTGCTCTGATCGACTCTGCTCATTGGATTTGGGACACGGCAGGTTGCAGCGGCGCTGCTCGTCGTTCCCCGGGCTTCCTGGTAGATGCATATACGGACAGGTGATCTGCCTTCAGACGATCGGAGTACAAGAACTGCAAGAGTATTTTGACATACAACGACCGATGGCCAAACTGCCGCAATAATGCACTCGACGAGCCTGAGGGTGTCACAATCCGTTCTGACGGTTCGTTCCTCTATGAGCCCGTCGATTGATACGGCTCGTCAGGCTCAACAGCAGCCTTTCGTGAGGCGTCTTCCAGAGTCGCTCAACAATTACTACTTATGCAGGCGTCTGCAGCTGTCGTCTGCGTCTAGGGATAGCAGCGAATGGGCGGACTCGGAGGCCCCAAGCAACCCCGCAGTTGGCCCATGCCGCTAAAATATGCAAGTCACACTTTCCGCTTCGTCTCAGTCTCCACCTTCGGCTGCATTCGTCCGTCCTGTTCGATACACAATAACGGGCTAATGCCCGTCATCATCCATCAATGTTGTTGCCGTTGGAATATGCTGCAGGGACACTTGGTCAGACCATTCTCCGTATGATCAATTCAGGAGCGTTTAAAAAGCCTTCCATACGAATGTCAAATGCGTCATGATGTCCCTTATCTGGCTGCCTTTATTCCAGGAGGATTGCTCGGTCATTAGCTTGGAGTTGACAGTTGACATGATCGAGATTGCGCAAACAGGGCCAACTAGCTCCACATAGCCATGAGACGGGACCCAGAGATAATACAATCCGTCGAATCATGCTGGATTGATACCCTTCATGGCCCCGATGGCCCAATTCAAAGTCAGCTGGTGGAGGGCTCTGATTGCTGCCCGTCATGCAACATCGCCCTCTAGGGTACTTGTTGTGCACAACTTGGCCGCAGCATGTCTAGATGTCGCGAATGGTGCGCGCCAAATATACTACTATACGATTTACGCGAAAGGGCGAAAGCCAATTTGATCATCACACTCGGTCTTTGTCAGAGCTCTCGGTTCCAGCCGAGCTCAGGGTGCTTTAGAATCTTGTCTGGAGCGCTCCGCGTCTTCCCGCTCCGCCCGCACCGAACCACAATCTCAGTCCGTTATGATGAAGCTCCACGCTGCGCTACAGAGGACCCCGTCAACATGCGAAACGTGCTTGCGAGATTCCTTGCATGGTCTGACGCGTGTTCTTTACAGTACCTAGTGAATTACTTTGCCCCAGTCAGCCACTACCAACGGGGCTTTTATTGCTTCTTGCTGACGGGCCACAAGCGAGTTGCGGGGATGCGTATCGCTTTCCAAACAAACTTTGGCCGGCCGTTGCTCTCTGAACCTACCAGGCCCAGTGGACATTGTCAGGATCTACAGGCCCTGCGACCCTTGTACTGTGGCTTGATGCCAGAAACGCTCAGCACGGCCAAGCTACCGGTGTTCATCACCAAATATGATACGCAAGTTTTCATCGTTTCGAAGAACATCAAGCATAGCAGAACCTTCCTATTAGGCCGGAATTCAATCACGGGGATTTTGTCGTCAGGTCGTACACAAGACATCGAGGCGGAGGTGTAGTACGACGAGCAGGTGTCAGTTTGAAGTGGGGCTGATTGTCAACTAAAGACGCCTCGAAGCCGACAGGAGGATCGCACAGTCACTGCCGTAACCTTTTGCGTGTACGGCCGTGAATGGCGTTTATGTTGTGACAATAAGCAGCAGCGATCAAGAGGCCATCATCCGCGAGCCGACCTTGGCCGACGTTCACTGGCTAATCAGGTATCCCGATGCTGCAAAGAGCTGCCGCCGCATTCACACACCAGCATCCTCCCCCGCTGTTTATCCTGGGACCCCAGCATCAACGCTGAGGTTTGTCCGACCAACGAAATCAGAGATGCAGATAGCCAGTTAAACCAAGCTACGGAAAGCCGCTGGAACGCATACAATACGGTGCCCATGTTGCGACTCCGTACGAGGGTTTGCAGTCCCCCTACCTAGCGCTCACGCCGGCAACTCTGTACGAAGCCATCAAGCTATCATCAACACTGTTCTTTGCGCGCCCAGTGCTTTTCTGCAAGCTTCGGCTTGCTCCCTGCTTTTAGTAGACGACGGCCCGTCAGAGGGGAACCACTGTCCAGGGTTAACCTCATCCCTGTATTGGAGGCGAATTGGTCGTCGTTGCTGCGACGCTACTTTAACTCACTATATCCTCTCGCCTCTACCTTGTTGTGCGACCTTGCGCTTTCTGCAACACACTTTAATACCTGGACCTAGTCGACAAATACATCCCCGCACAGTAGATCATCCTCGTACACCTCTTTTGTCTTCTCCGCACGGTCGCGCTGCTCAACTCCTCCTTTTGTCTTCTATCATCAACGTCCTCTACCACCGTCCGCAATCACTATCGACCCACTCGACTGGTTTTCGCTCGCCCTTGTCCATTTCGTCTGCGTTCAGCTCAAGCGTTCATCTCGGGAGACAGTAGTTTTGCCGTTAGTTCCACCAAATCTTATTGGCCATTGCGTGACGCCCACGACTCGCTAAAGTTGCATCCCCCCGCTCTCACGCAACGTACCGCGCGATCGCTCGAGACATTAGAATCGTTCCGCCTGGAAACTCTTGCGCCATTTGATCGGAATCCTGTTGGAACATCGGCTGCCACGCTTCACGACCTGTTTGATTCTGCTTAACGTTGAGCGACAAGAGTTCAGGTTATCCTCTATTTGTGCATTGATTTGTGCAACGCTCAGCCGTATTTGAAGCATCACCTCGTCGCTGCTACAGGCTATCCGCACGCAGGACGGACTGGACGTTCAATGCATACCTACTGTTGCCAATAGTACCCAAGGTTACTTCGTCGCTAGGCCGAATGATCTCGACTGTCACCTTCGGCCATCCGCCGCCAGGCGCGCACGCTCGTATGAGTACCAGCTCTTCTCCACAGCCCTCCATGTCGTCCGCCAGCGAGTCGCCCTTGACCACGCCCAACTTTGACTCGAACATATTCAGCCCCACAACCACACAATCAGAAGAGCGACTAGACAACCGAGCAGGCACCAATGAGATAATACCCAAGGTTGAGGAGACAGAGCTCCAGTTAGCAGATGTAAAGGAAGAGCCTTCAGCAGAAGATCCACCAATCTCGCCGACTGAACCTGTGCGGATAAGACGTGCTCGTGGCAGGCCACGAATTCATCCACCTCGCTCGCCGACGGCCGGAAGCGCAGGAGCAAAGAGATCGAAAACAGGCTGCACAACATGTAGAAAACGGAAAAAGAAGTGTGACGAGACCAAACCTTTCTGTAATGCTGCCCACGACTTGAGTTGCAACGCAAACACTAACATGTTTAGGTCTGTCATGTCAGAAGAACAATATTCACTGTGAAGGCTACAAGCCTGTTGAGATTTGGAAGAGTGGGAAAGAAAGGGCAGCAGAAGGTTCGCACCTTGAAACTCACCTCCCGGAAGCCGGTCAAGCTGACACAGGCGCAGCACGAAAACGCAGCCTAGATATCAAATTTGAACTTCCGCCGCTCATGGAAGGCGTGGAGAGCGACCTTGACCGTGATCTCTTGCAACACTTTGCTAGTAGAGCTAGTGCTGTCCTGACTTTGCACGGAGACCAAACCTCAAACCCGTTCACCAGGATACTATTGCCAATGGCCTTACAACATGAGGGTCTGATGCACTCTGTGTTGTGTTTATCTGCCTCACATATGTATTCTGTGAATCCTTCACAAGAATACGAAGATCGACAAGCCTTCCATCGGGGTAAAGCGCTACAACTGCTCAAACACGACCTCGAACGACAAAAAGCCGGCGAAGGTGGTGTCATGGTTTATGAAGATTCCAACGTTGCTCAGATCTTGATACATCTACTCCATTCAATATGCGATGGTAACACTTCTGGCGAGTACCGGATGCACATGATCGCTGCTAAGCAGATTGCGATGAACCAAAAGTCCGCCAATCCAGAGTTTCAGTCCCTCTTTGATGAGTTCTTCTACTACCACTTGATAGCAAGTGAAATTACGTCCCTGGATGGCACCGAAATACCGATGATGGAGAACTTCAACCTTCCCTTCGAGATCAACCCAGACACAGCTGCCCTTATCGGTGTATCGGACGGTTTGTTCGGGTTCATTTCGAAGATCAGCAACCTACGTCGAAGGCTTCGTGCTCGGATAGACACCAAGCAAGAACCGGTCATGGACTACGAGGCTTTACTTGCTGCCCACGCTATCGATACTGGCTTGCGCGGGTGGGTATGCCCACAAGAGCCCGGTACTGCTCGCTACACTCTCTCTATGTTGTATCGTCAGGCAACTTGGGTCTACCTGTATCGCACAACGAAAGACTCGCATCCTCATCCTTTCATCAAGAGCGCTGTGGACGCCGGCATACGCTACATCAACGAACTACCTTCAGAAGGCTGGATTCAAAGCAACGTATTACTCCCTTTGTTCCTTATCGGCTGCGCAGCATTCGAGGCGGAGCAACGCGTCGAGATCAACAGAGCATTTAGTGGCCTGATCGCTTGCACTGGACTAGGCAATATTGGGCACGCAAAAGAAGTGGTCGATGAGATTTGGAGGCTTATGGATAACAAAGACCCAGAGTCATGGGATTGGGAATCGAGAATTCATGCTAGGGGGATGGGACTTTCTGGCTACATGATTTTGGGGGCTAGGTTTAGGATATGGGAAGTGTGCTGGGCCGGCACAACTAAGTAACGCGATATGCCACTTTCGGTACTGTATACCTCTAGGGTCTTTCGAGCGGTCTCGACATGGGTGCAAAAAGGAGTCTTGTTTGAGAGGGTGTTCTGTAATTTCCTATACGGCGAACTTCCACGTTTCTGCGGCGACGATTCGCTACGGCTGGCCTGCATTGGGTGGGTACTACTCCTTATCACAGTGGGTATACTGTGTCTTGAGAAGGACTTGGGACTGGTTCTGATTTTGCTTGCATTCCATTTACTTCTCTTCGCTTCTGCTCGGACATGTCTTGAGTCGCGATGCTGCGGTTTGGGTGGTATGCGTCGACCTCGACAGCACATACACATGCATTGGCGAGGGGACGCTCGTACACATGGCACCAATGTTGGCGCGTGAAGGAACCAAGCTATGGTTGGCTGTCTGATTTCACGACACGTACGTACGCATTAGGTGGTAGCTCATGGGCAGATGAAATGCATGCCGGTATCCACTCTCCTCACCTTACATTCAGCTCCTCAGAATGCATTGCATAGCGATCAGTGATCTACCACCAGCGCTTCATGTTCAAGTGTGGAGTAGTTACACGACATTGGTCAGCGCGGCCGTGCTCCAGCGTCTCGACTCCGCTCCGCCCGGGCACGACGTTTCTCCTCCAATCCTGACCGAGTCCCCACAAATTAGCCAGCTCCTGTCGCGACGCTCGCGACCTCGTTGGAAGGTTCCAAGCGTGGGAGGCGTGGGTACCTCCTGGCGTGGCTTCTGCAGCCACTTCTCAAAGCGTCTTCGTGCATTTATCCGGCGACGATTGCGAAGAACTTTCATGCACCATCCGGAGGGCACGCACATCTCAAGATTCAGGGATATCATCCGGGCAATGCTCGTCAGGAGCCCCGAGCGAAGATGTGCCGGTTGGAGATCGGCCCAAGGTTCAGGTTCCGACGAGCGTGGGGTGTTCCAAGTTTCCCTCACGGTCACGGCATCAGGCATGAACTTGAGACGTGGCGTCGAAGCACTTGCGGCTAGTACGTCCCCAATCATACTTGATGCGTCCGGGATACTTTATCCCGTAGCGAGGGCTTAATATCAGCGAGGTGCAAACTGTATCGAGCAGCGCGATCGTTAGACCTCCAAGACACCAACCCACGGCTCTTCTCTGTCGCATATGAGAGGTTGCCCCCACGCATGAGGCAGGCTGGGAGTTATTTGTCCCGGTAGAAGGGTACATATAGCCTGAAAATACTTAGGTACATCGGTACCTGGCACTAACTTTCTACGAACTGGCGAACAGGAGCAACGATGCTGCTACATATTTCCGAAACATTATCGCAGGCATCGGGAAGAGCCATCATCTCTCCTATGACGTTGCTATCACACCATTAACGTGTTCGCTGATCCTTGAATCACACTAGTACGCGTATGCAGCCGACTTAGAGGACGAGGAGGCAGTATCCGGGACCCATATCACCGACCGTTCCAGTCCTCAATCCTGCCCTTGAGATCACCATAGTTCCCGGATGACCCGATAAGCAAAAGCAGGCTTCCAAGGCAGCAGCAATAATGGAACCAAAGACTACAGAATGGGTCTCGATTCATCACACCGTTCGCACATACAATATGACCTGACCACTTATTCCCGCAACCGCACGCGCCACTTTACCACGTTATAAGCCAGGCCATATCGGATATGATATTGCCAAAAGTAGTACCTTGCATGGTTTCAATCACCCGAAACAGGGAGTAGACCGCCCATAAGACTCCAGCAATATGTACCGATCGATCATGGCCCATTCCGAACGCTGCGGTGCCTGCATATTCGGTCTGCATGGAAAGTCGGTCACAGAAAGTCGGTCTACCCAGGTAAAACGCAGGTCACGAACGCGCGAATTCAATTCTCGGAACTTTGCGATGCCTGCGAGTGTGTGTCTCGCCTTATGAAGGATCACACCGATGTCAGCAAGGCTAAACCGTCTAGCCCACGAGGAGAATGCGCGCAAGATGGTTCCTAATCCTACCTTGGTGGAAACGTGATCAATTGTCCATGCGAACGACTAGGCCATGTGCAACGTTGGTGCGATGGAGCAGGGTTGCGCTGACGCTCTAGTGGACCTTGCAGCTGACACAAATAAAGGTCCTGTCAGCAGCCCAACCGATGAAGGCGTCAGATACATAGTAGGGCTGACCCTAGGATCGAGTCCAATAGATGGCATGACGGCTGGTGAATGTGATGGTCTGTAAATTATGAGCACTGCGAAAGCTGTGTAGTGCGGTGGAAGATCCAGGGTGAATAGACGCTCATGGTGGTGCGCCTGATTAGCCACGAGAACGCCATCTCATGGCACTGTATGGCCCTTGAGGCGCTAGGTCGGTATGGTGGAGGGTGAGTGCCGTGAAGCACCGACAGGCTGGCTGAGATAGCCACGATTTACTTGTTTTGAAGAGCCCCAAAACTTGAGAAGGTGGTAGAATTTCCTGTTTGGTGGACCTCCATACCATCTTGGTACATAAAGTTCCATCGTGAGGTATTGGCTTCCTGAGAACTAGGACTTATAGGTGGTAGGAGAAGAAAGCCTACGGGCTGGCTGCCAAAGCCGTGGTGCATATTTAGAATGCAAGATCTCTAGATTACGCAGGTTTCCCGCTTCCCCATGCTGCTAACGCAAGGTGCGAACACCTGAATCAAGGCGTCGTGCATGAGATGCGGGCTAGACTTTAGAGGCAATCAAATGGTGTCGTCAAGACTTGTTGATGTTTTCGCCGGTTGGTCACGTACTGGGACCTGAAACGCGGGGAATATTTCTACCTTGCCCTATCAGACTGAGAACATTCGTGGAAATACATCCCATCCAGTAACCATGGGAACGTCTTGAATTCAAGTTGTACAGTGTGAGATGTCAAAGTCATCGATTTGCATGTTATTGATTGGGTTCCAAGGCTCACAAGAAAGCCCAACACCTGGCGCCTAGTAGTGTTGTTTGTTCCGACCAACTAGATGGCGAGCTGAGAGGCTGCCCAGCACGATTCCATTTCTTACGAACTTCTTCGGGGACATTCACATGCATAGGATATGTACCCGCATCGCATATATGGCCATTAATTGGTTGCCGTTATCCCGATAGTGCGCAGATTTGGGGCTTCCCGACGGACTACCTAAACTGCTATCTCTTGAAATGGATGCATCGCATTAGACGGCAAAGCGTTCATCCAGTCGGTGACGCGGCGAGTAAATCTCGCTTAGTAGTTCGACATAGACTGAATCGTAATTTTGTCGTGCGGCGACAAGAACGAAGGGGACGATGTACGTTTAGGATTCGGAGATGAAGCACTCGCTCTTCGTTCCATCCGACTGGAATACGGTAGGTATTCAAATCTTGAGAGTGGAGCAGTCACGTGAGAGCGTATGCTGATGATGCACAACATGAAGGCACTCAGCCTGTCGACCATTAGAGGCTTGGTAACGCGCGAGAGGATCGATGTCGCCTCTGCGCCGCATGTCGACTACCGTCTTCCGACCAATAACTATGTGCGGGGCCGCAACAAAAAGCAACAAGAGTTGCACAAGACGCAATTCCAACTCTACGCGAGCCGTTAGCCCTGTAACCACGCCCCTAGTTCGGCAGGTCAAAGAGTTCAAGGCGGGAACGTGCTGGGGCGCGGCCTCGCTTCCGCCCGAGGGCTTGGAAGCGTCAGGCTGTTGTGTCTGGCTTTAACCACTAAAGGTGCTATCTTCAGCCTCCTTGGCTGGATGAAGCGTCGCATAACTGTCGACATCCGTTGGATCTACATCGCCAAACTCTGCGAGGTTTCGCGATGATCCTGTTCATTCATGGACTCTCTCCCAATCAACAACAGTCTCACTCGCGTCCAGCCGAGCCTGCAACCCACTTCGGCTGGTAAGCGAGGCGGCGGGCTGCTGGAACATCAAATTGCGGTCTCGTGAAAGGAACAGCCCGTTCAGATGACATGCCGATGGCGAGGCGGCCCTCGTTGGGCTTTCTTCTTCCTCAGTGACCCCATTATGGTCTTGCCACCGTGATTCATCCACCATGGAGTCGCCCGAGGAGCGCCAGACACAGGCAGGACTCGTGGAACCCGATGACAAGCATGGCTCGGAAGTCGCTGGTCCGCCGAGGCTCGAGGACCAGGACCAGGACCGTACAGAGGAGCTCGTAACTGGTGAGTTGTGGCCTCATCACAGAAGCAGCCATGCGACTATATCCTACAACAGAAACTAATAATAAGCAAAGCTCTAAATACACATAGGTAATTTACAGCCTTTTATTATCACGTTTATAAGGAGTTGTGGTGGATGCAAAGTGCTTAGAACCTAAGACGGCGATGTTAATATAGAGGCCAGGAAGCCGACACCGACAGCTTCGATACAACAGTTCGCGACCAATACGTCTCATGATAACCAAAATGCCATATCATTACGCGAAGTCAACCCTGTTTCAGTGCGCCTGGAGCACCTATCCGTATCTGTCAATGAATCGCCAAATGCCTTTGCTCGAGCATTCTCAAAGAGGAAAACGCCACCAAGCCATAGTCATGTCAAGACTATACTCGATGATATCTCAGCGGATATGCCGTGTGGGACTCTAACAGCCATCATAGGAGGGAGTGGAAGCGGCAAGACGTCCTTGCTGAATCAAATGAGTGGTCGCATGAAAGGAAAGCGACTTGGTACTTCTGGTCGCACACTGTTCAATGGCTCTCAAGATGCATCAAGGATACGCAGTGCGTATGTCATCCAGCAAGACATACTCCTCCCTACTCTGACAGTTCGAGAGACATTGAAGTATGCTGCGCAATTACGGCTGCCATCGTCTGTCAGTGAGGCTGGGCGGATACAGCTGGTGGAAGAAGTCATATTGGAGTTGGGCTTGAAGGAGGCTGCAGATACTCGAATTGGAAACCACGCACATAAAGGCTGTAGTGGCGGGGAGAAGAGGCGGACAAGTATTGGTGTTCAACTCCTGTCCAATCCGAGTCTTCTATACCTAGACGAACCTACAACTGGTCTGGATTCTACCAGCGCCTATCAGGTTGTAAGAAGTTTGCAAACACTTGCGAGAAAAGGACGAACAATCATTGTCACCATTCACCAGCCACGATCAGAGATATGGAATCTTTTTGACAACGTCATCCTCTTAACGAAGGGTAATCCTGCGTATGCTGGCAGCGCAAAAGATTGCCTTCCATATTTTGCGAAGCTTGGCCATGAGATGCCACCGTTCACAAATCCAGCAGAATATCTAATCGATGTAGTCAGTGTGGACAATAGGAGCGAGGAAGCCGAGGGCGCCGCTCGGGAACGTGTTGATCATATAGTGGAGGCATGGAGAGCGCACTGTAGCATTGCTGCGAACGAGAAGGGTGAACCAGGCTTAACGGCTCCTGCCCTCGCAAAGACACCATCGACATTGGAATCGACACACACAGCGCTCGTTCAACAAATCCGGGTACTTACTGCGCGGACATGGACAGTGACAATTCGAGACCCCATGGGTATGTTTGGCAGTATCGTTGAAGCAATTGGGATGGCTGTAATCACCGGATGGATCTTTCTGCAACTCGATGGCTCGCTCTCAGGTATACGCTCTCGCCAAGGCGCACTCTATAACGCCGCCGCGCTCCAAGGCTATCTCATTCTCCTCTACGAAACATATCGACTTACTACCGATATACAACTGTTCGACGAAGAAGCACGCCAAGGCGTTGTCAGTATTCCAGCATTCCTCATATCGAGAAGATTAGCTCGCATCTTCATCGAAGATATCCCGGTACCGTTGATCTTTTCGCTCATATACTACTTCTTCTGTGGCTTCCGCGCGGACGGAGGCCAATTCCTTACATTCTTCGGGATCATACTCTTACATCAATATATCGCCGTATGCTTCGCTATGACTTGCATCGCAGTCTCCAGGAATTTTGCCGGAGCAAGTTTGGTCGCCAATCTTGCATATACGTTGCAGTCAATGGCGTGTGGTTACTTCATCCAGTCCAACACGATCCCCGTGTATGTTCGCTGGACCAAATGGACCGCGTATGTTTTCTACGCTTTTGGAGCCTTGTGCGCTAATGAGTTCACGGGCGCATTCTATGATTGTCCTCTTGAAGGTGGTGCTTCGAATCCGGCTTGCAAGGAGTACACTGGTGCATACATTATGGATTCGCTTGGTTTTCCACATGACTGGGTGTGGAGACCTATACTTGCGTTGCTTGGATTCGCCATTGCATTTTATATTGGTGCAGGTATCATCCTCAAGTTTTGGAATGCGGAGATCGCAATGGCTCGCGCAAGGCCTTCCAATATGGATGCCTCGGCTGGCAAAGAGAAAATGGGTGAGAGGGCTACAGGCGATGTGAGGACAATCAACATTAGGCTTGAGGGTTATGGTTTGGACATCGAAAAGCGCTCTTTGCGCAAACGGTGGACTAAATCTATTCTCAAGCCGCTCACTGCCGACTTCCGCTCGGGATCACTGAACGTTATCATGGGTCCATCTGGGTCTGGTAAGACGTCGCTGCTGAACAATATGGCTGGAAGACTCAAAGATGACATGTCAACGAGATACAAACAGTATGGTACGATGACCTACAACGGGCTCGCACCCTCCCAGGAAGTTGTTCATTCCATCTGCTCCTTTGTTACCCAGGATGATGATGCCCTTCTCGCTTCGCTCACAGTGCGCGAGACCCTTCGATATGCTGCTGGACTCCGGCTACCAAAATGGATGTCCAAAGAGCAGAAGGTCCAACGAGCTGAGGAAATTCTCATGAAGATGGGGCTCAAGGACTGCGCGGACAACCTGGTCGGGAATGACATTATCAAAGGTATCAGTGGAGGTGAGAAGCGGAGAGTAACCATTGCGGTGCAGATTCTCACTGAACCGCGTATTCTGCTGCTGGATGAACCTTTGTCTGGCCTTGATGCCTTCACCGCGCTATCAATCATGGATGTCCTGAGAGGCCTGGCCAACGAAGGGCGCACACTGATCGTGACGATTCACCAACCGCGATCTGATCTTTTTGCTCACTTCGGTAGCATCTTACTCCTAGCCCGTGGCGGCTATCCTGTATATGCAGGGCCGGCGGACGATATGCTACGCCACTTCGCTGCCCAAAACTACGAATGCCCTCGTCACGTCAATCCCGCCGACTTCGCTCTCGACCTCATCACTGTCGACCTCCAGCATGAGACGCGTGAAGTAGCTAGCAGAGCGAAAGTTCGTAAACTCATCGAATCATGGAGTTCTGACATGTTTCCTGTCGCTCTCGCTCGAACTGGTTCCATAGCTACGCCAGCCGAACTCGGAAGTCTAGCAAGGGAACCTGCCTCGTTTGCTTCTGCGTATGCGATCCTCATCAGACGTGCTACAAAGAACATGTTTCGTCAGCCAGAGATCCTTATCGCAAGAATCATGCAAGTCGTCGGACTAGGACTTGTTCTAGCCCTATACTTCGCACCACTCAAGACCAATTATTTTGCAATCCAGAATAGGCTGGGATTCTTGGTTGAAATTGCACCGCTTTACTTCGTTGGCAGTAAGTTCATTCCGTGACGTTACTTTCGACTTACTATACTAACAGAAAACAGTGCTGAACAATATCGCGGTATACCCTATCGAGAGGGACGTCTTCTACCGCGATTACGATGATCGCATTTATGGCGTAGAAGCATTCTTCTTAACATACATCTCCATCACGACTCCATTCGAGATCATCAGTTGTCTCGTATTCTCCATCCTCGCCGTCCTCGCTTGTGGTCTAGAACGCAATGTGCAGACGTTCTTTATCATCACCTTCAACGCATTCTGCATCACCAGCTGTGGCGAGAGTCTAGGCATTGCCTTCAATACTGTCTTCACGCACACTGGCTTCTCGGTCAACTGCATGTCGGTCTTTCTCAGCGTCGCTCAGGTCATGGGAGGTGTCCTGTCTCTCGACGTTCCAGACTTTCTGCAAGCATGGAATCATCTATCTCCCATAAAGTGGGCTGTAGGGAACATGGCGCCGTATACGCTTCGAGACCTGAGCTTTACTTGTGAGGACTGGCAGAAGATCAACGGTCAGTGCCCGATTACTACTGGCGAGCAAGTGCTTGATCTCTACAAACTCAACAAGAACCCCGAGATGAACCTCATGGCTTTGGGTATATGTGCCATAGCGTATCGTTTCTTGGCCTATGTTGTATTGAAGGTGGTAAAGGAGAGATGGATTGGAAGACTGTGGAGGAAAGTAGGTGGGGGGAAGAAGAAGACAAATACGCAAACGCAGACATCGCAAACTTCAAATGCGGCTGCAGTTGGAAACGAGTGAGGGAAGGCATTCGAAATCATAACCTTCTCTAAGTTTCCGTTCGTTAATGAGATACACGCCTCTCTTTGCTCATTATAGACGCTAGATACACTCGTGAAGCTGATAATCCAACTACCTAAGGCACAACGCCGACAACCTCGATAAGGTACCAATACTCATAACGCACAGACACCCTGACGAACCCCAATACGCAGCTGACCACCTATCAGATCCTATGAAGCCACAAGTGCAGGCTTTGCCCGTTGGTCCTGTTCCGCGTATTGCCCCACCCAGCATCCTTCATAGTCAGCACCCTCGATACCGCATCGTTATACTTGAAAGTCTGCCCCTTCTCCCACATTCCATTTCCCAGCTCAATACACTCAGTGATTGCCATATTCTCGCAATCCTCCGGACCCGCACCATTGTTGCAAATCTGAATCAAACGATTAAGCCCAGTCGTGCTCGCCATCGCCATCGACTCGACCTGGAACTGCGCGCCAGGCGAAAGCCATGGACACACGTTCCCCTTGATGTGGATGATGATTGTGTGCTCCGCTGACTCAACGAACGTGACTCCAGCTGGTATGCCGCCCGCGATCTGCGTGATCTCCTGCTGTTCCGGTTGCGCTGGGTACCCCATGTTGCCATCATGAACCATCGGTGCAGGACGAGCTTGCATCGGAGCAGCAGCACCCATCATACCTCCCACGCCGACCATGGGCGGTATCATCCCACCAGCAACACCAACACCCATAGCAGGTACATTGCCGAACGCAAGACCACCGCCGCCTGGGGCCCACAGCGGCACAGCAGGAGCAAAAGGAGGAATTGCACCGGCGACCGCACCGGGCGGAGGAGGTGGGAACGGCATTCCGCCTGCGTGCAGCCCGAAGCCTATTCCACCATGAGCGCCTGGGAGAAAGTTTCCCGCGCGGATAGGAGCGAGTGGACCTCCCCCAGCATGGTAACCACCACCGAACATGAAGGGGTCCATGACACCAACGCCGACGCCGAAAGGTGGAACGAGAGGTGGAAACGCACCTATGCCAAGGCCTACACCGAACGGTGGTGCGATACCTATTGGCGGTCCCCCTATACCGATGGGGACTGGAGGGCCGTAGATGGGTGCCGCGTGGTGTTGCTGCTCAACCACAACTTGTTGTTGTCCAGGAGGAGGGGCCTGGGCGCCGGGGACGGCGTTTAGGGGAGGCGGCGGTGGATCGCGGATGATGTTTGGGTTGTTGCCGACGTCTGCAAGCCAGGGTTGACCAAGGGGAGGGCCGCCGGACATTGGTTGGTTGTGAGGGAGATTGAGATGTGGTGATGGGCAAGGGGTTTAATGTTCAGGGCCAGTGAGTGGAGACTAAAGTAACGACTGGCGATGATTATACTCAGAGAAGAATACGAAGGAAGAAGATGGTGAAATGTTAATAACGTAAGAATGGAGGCGCTACTTATGCCAGTAAGGATATGCCGTAGACGCGTTCGCCATACGTGCAAAGCGTGAAGGCTGTGAGTTGGTGTGAAGACGTGCGAAAACGAACAGCACATGATCGGAGAACGTCAATGTCATTGACTTGACATTGACATGCAAGATGAAGGGCGACTCGAATGAAGTGGTGTTTGAAGGGCAACAAACACGGCCAATATGTCGAATATGCGGCTGAGCAAACAGCTTCCGGCATTATTGAAGTAGCGTCGTTGAAGGCAGAGTTGACCCCGTCGGAACATAGAGCACAGTTCAATGTTGAATATAACTATGACATGTTAGTAAGAACGCCTAGAATATTCAAGTAAGATTATTCACGAACTTAATTTCTGAATTTAACGGGTATAGTAACATTCACGGATAACGGCAAGCAACCATCGACGAGTATGTGCAATGTGACTGCGAAATAGTGCTCGTTTGCCTGGCACATTCACATTCACATTTACAGGTTTCCAAGCCGGCTTACTGTGAGATGAAACACGATTCGGGCTCGTCATGCAGAAAGCACGCGGAACATCGTGCAGGATAGAAGGGCGAAGAAATTTCGTATTAGATGTTGAAATTGGTATCCGATATAGAAGTATATACAATGGAAGGAGAAAGCCCGAAAGCGATATCAGAGAAACAAATCCGACAGGCGACTTTGATCGGCACTCTCGTCATCAGCTCAGCGCATCTAGTATGTCGCAACCTTGGGTCCAGGAACAATGTAGCTGTTGAAGTTGTTGTAGATGTTCGCAGTGTAGCCGGGGTCTGTCGCCTTGACATGTCCAGGAATCTTAGTAACAGGAGAAGGGCTACCGCTACCGCCTCCGGTAACCTTGACCTGAGCACAAGAGATGTAAAATTGAGGTGGGCTGCCGGGGTTGTGAATGCCAAGTTGCTCGATGCGCAAAAGGTAGTCTCCAGCGGGGATCTGGGAGGGGACGGTGACAGAGTAGGTGGCTGTAAGTGTGTCAGTGGCTTCTCATGATGGTGTGTAAGATCGTTCCTACCCTCCAAGTCCCACTTGGCCTGGCCGCCGGTGAAGGTAGGGCCAATCTCCTTGATCTTGAACCAGTCACCAGATCCATCGTATGTGGAGGCAGTTCCGGCTTTGCTCATGTAAAAGGACACAGGGCCTTGGTGATAGACGGCTTGGTCGGCAGTGAAGGACACAGTTGAACCAGCAGCGACGGAGACAGTGGTGGTCGATCCTCCAGTTGCGCCGTTGACATTGCAGCGCAGATCGTTGCTTGAAAGGCTCGTCACTGGGGAGTTGTTTGGCACAGGTCTGATGTTCTGGTATTGGGATCCCTTTGCGCCGTTGGCGGTAAGGTATTGGAACATGTCTGGAAATTATTAGTGAAAGTTGGTTCTTAAAAGTGAATGTATAGACATACAATGAGCTTGCGCAACCTCGGCAAGAGCCGCGAAGGCGACAGTGGCGACCGCGACACACTTCATGATTACTGACAAGTAAGATGTGCTGAAGTTGATGTGTAGAGTTCGAGAGTGCTGAAGATCGTGGTACGGAATACGGGAGGCGTTTGTCTTTACTTTTATATCTTTGTCTCCAAGATCTAACGGCCTCGGAACGCCTCCGTTTCCATATTACACGACGTAAAGCATCTCCAAGTAAACTAAACGTCCAGCTTTTATTGGGTCTGGCATGAATATCGAAATGAAAGAACGTCACAGTGTGGGTACTTTGGGGCTGCCATGTCGGTAAACGAACCGGGGCATGGGTCAGAAGCCATATATCCTCTGCCGGTGGGGTTTAATTGAGAAACCGTTCTAGAGCAGACATGGTGACAAAGAAACGCGACTGGTGTATAATGGCAGGGTAAGTAATATCGCCAAGTAAGAAGTTTACTATCTGCGAGTGGCGTTTTGGGCGCCCGAGCCTGGGTAAGAAGTTTGTAACCAATCCAGGACGAAGATTATTGCGAAAGCAAGGCATTCGCTATATGTCTGCGGTGGACAAGCTGAGGCTGGTGCATGGTGAAACAGTTCACGTGCCGGGTAAAGTTAATATCTGGGGTAATATGTTAAATTGCCCCGAGGAAGACTAAGGCGGAAGCACGGAACTCGCGATGAGAAGCGGAAACAAAACCGGGATTCAATCTCTACCATGTTCGTGGTAGCTGCGATTGTGGAGGGATAATGGTAGACTGAGAGAGAACTATTGGCGGATGGTCGAAGGAGGCATCGATAAGCATATGGCGTCCAAGGGCGAAGCCTGGACCTGGTAGAGGCATGACTACTGGGAAAGATCGTCCTGACAGCCACCGTGAAATAATTATAGCGGTATCGTGGCAGATCATCAGAACCGTGCATAGCATGGTTCGTCGTCGAATATTCGAATATTAGCCATCCATATCCTTGGTAGGTCACTGAGTGGCTAGAATTATCCTTTTGCAGCACCTTTGATCAGTCCTCGAAAATTTATGTCCTGCACACATAATGCGGATACAGAACCTTTTCGCGCGTGATATTGACAAAACCTAATCTTCTCGAAGTCTTTGCCTGGTAGAGTTGAGAGAGACAAAATGCCAAGGCGTGATGAAGTAGAGTACCACTCCGTCAGACCACTGACTCCCAGCTCGCTACGAATCTATCCATCATAAAATAGCGTCAGAATAAGCCTTGATGGCCATCCTCATGTTTGAGGCGCCAAACGCTGTAATGATAACGTTTCTTGTCTAGGGCTTTATGCGATCGGAGAGAGAGGCCGATGGCTCGCCGAAAAACCTCTAGCCACTAAGGAGCAAATCCGCGAAGGAACGCCTCAACCTTATGGCGTTACTTAGAATATGCATAGCGTGGGATAAACAAGACTAGGATTCTCATGTGTCGTATGTCGATTTGTACCTACTTGAAGTTAATATCACTCGAACCTGCAGAGACACTAGATAAAGTAGGCAAAAAGCGGGGTATCTTCGCATTCAGATACCACGTGACTGCGTACCACCCCTCATGCCGAGATGCGGAACATTCACCAAGGCGAAAAGCCGCTAAATCGATTGTGGTAGGTCCTTGCGACTACACCAAGTCCGGAGATACGCCAGGTCCCACTTTCTTATCAAGACGACGAAAATGATGGAGCTCAGGAAAGGGCGAGTCGGGTAACGGTGGTGGGTTTCCGACGTAGCTTTATAACTCAATCACCATCTTGTCGAGATCTTTGTTTCAACTTGTCTTCGCGATAATCTCGATTTGGTGTTTCATCATAGTGGAGAAATGTCGACAGAAATCGCCACCGATCCAGCGCCGCGGACGGGCAAGTCAGTGGCTTCACATCCACTTGCCCCGCTATCAGCATCAGAGCTCAAGACGGCAGCAGCGATAATCAGAGCTTCATGGCCAGCACACACGGACCTGCACTTCAAAGTGGTCACCCTGCAGGAGCCACCAAAAGCTGAAGTCTTGAAATACTTGGAGGCTGAGCATAGTCAAACGTCATTGCCAGCACTTAGTAGGAAGGCCTTCATCAACTACTATCTAAGAAACACGGTTAGTAGCTGGACTCTCCGCGCGTGAATTGGTCAGGGCTAATTGTGCATACAGAGCAAATACCATGAAGCGGTTGTTAACCTGACGTCTAGTCGCGTAGAATACAATGTGTTACTGGGTCCTTTCGTCCACGCAAATGGAGACGCCGACGAGATTGTTGCAATCGAGAAGATCGCACTTGCTGATGAGAAGGTCCAAGCTGAGATCGCTAAGCTGCAGCTCCCTGAAGGCACAGTAGTCATCAGCGACCCCTGGATCTACGGTTCCGATGGCATTGGCGATGAAGATCGACTGTTCCAATGTTTCCTCTACCTCAGGGACCCAAACAACCAATCGGAAGCCGACTCAAACCATTACGCTATGCCACTTCCAATCTCGCCTGTTATCAGCAGTGAAACAATGGAGGTCATTCGAGTAGACATTGTCCCTACAGGTGTTGATAACACAATCAAGCCTGTAGAGAAGTACAAGGTTCAGCCGCCGAACGAATATATCCCGGAAGCGCAAACTCTACGAACAGACTTGAAGCCATTGAACGTTGTTCAACCAGAAGGTGCTAGCTTCCAAGTTCAGCAAGAAGGGACATCCAACATACTTTCTTGGCAGAAGTGGAAGTTCAGGGTCGGCTTCAATCAACGCGAGGGTATGGTATTGTACGATGTACGATATGACAACCGAAGCCTGTTCTACCGACTAAGTTTGAGCGACATGAACATTCCGTATGCTGATCCTCGTCAACCCTTCTGCCGCAAAAGCGCATTCGATTTGGGCGATGTTGGTGCGGGTATCATGGCAAACAACTTGAAGCTGGGTTGCGATTGCTTAGGCTCAATCTACTACCTGAGCGGCGTCTTGTCGGACGACAAGGGTGGCGTAGTCGACATGCCGAACGTCGTCTGTATACATGAGCAAGATGCTGGCATTGGTTTCAAGCACACGAACTACCGAACTGGCCGCGCTGTCGTCGCCCGATCTCGAGAGCTCGTTCTCCAGTCGATCATCACTGTGTCCAACTACGAATACATTCTTGCGTTCATCTTCAACCAGGCCGGAGAGATCGACTATGAAATTCGCGCTACCGGTATTCTGAGCACACAGCCAATTGACGAGGGGATCGAAGTACCTTTTGGCACCGTCGTGCACCCGGGCGTCCTCGCCGCCCACCACCAGCACATCTTCAGTCTGCGCGTTGACCCCATGCTTGATGGCGCCTCCAACCGTCTCGTCTACGATGAAGCCTTCCCTATGCCACGCTCAGACTTCAACCCCCATGGTACTGGCTACTACGTTCAAGAGACCGTGGTTGAAAAGTCCGGCGGCTACGACATCGCCTACGAGAACAACCGGACATTCAAGATCCAGAACGCAAGTGTACGGAACCCAATCAATGGCAAACCTGTAGCGTACAAAATTCAGGCGCCACCGTTCCAAAAGATTCTTTCGGACAAGGATAGCTTCAACTACAAGCGTGCCGAGTTCTCGGACCACAACATCTATGTGGTCAAGCACAAGGACAATGAACTGTTCGCGGGTGGTCTATACACAAACCAGTCGCGTGGTGGAACTGGTGTCAGGTCGTGGGCTGACAGGAACGAGAATGTAAAGGATGATGATTTCGTGTTGTATATCCAAGCGGGTATCAACCACGTCCCAAGAATTGAGGGTGAGTACAGCCAAACAAATCACTGCCGAGTACAAGCTGACGTGAACTAGACTTCCCGGTCATGCCGTGTGAGATCCTGAAGATCCACATGAAGCCCGTCAATTTCTTCGACAAGAACCCGGCCCTTGATGTACCGCCAAGTGAGCAGAGCTTCAACAAGAGTACGTTGCTGAGCGAGCAGCACCACCAGCCTAGTGTTGAGGCGGTTGTTGGCCAAGATGGGTCGTGTTGTGCGCCGAAACTGTGAGTGGGGCCGGGGAGAAGATGATGCAGGCGCGAGCAGAAGGTATCACTATAAGTAGTTACTGAATTACTGAATACATTAAACATACCGGATCTTCAATCCACAATAGTTAGCAGCCGCAAAAATGATGAATGCAATACAATTCTTAACAGAATATGAACATGACCATAATTGGTATTCACATGTAGTGTCGTGTTGGAGCAAGGTACGGTAGAGGTAAACGCGCCAAGCCTCGCGTGCCCTTACCTAAGTTTGGAGCTCAAAGCAAGCCTTAGTTCAAAGAAACACTTCGTTCACAACCCACCTCGACCTCTCCAACGCTTGCTCACGTCTTCGACTTCCCGCAAGCTTTCATTCTCACATTGAATCAATTATCATGGCGCCCAACGATAAAGCGGGCCGGGTTGTCTTCATTGGAAACATTCCTTATGGTATGTATCCAACCTTGCTGCACCATGTGCATTGCTAATATATTCCAACGTTCGTACAGGCGGCACCGAAGAACTCATCGTCGAAACACTGGGTCGCGTCGGACAGGTCAACAACTTCCGCTTGGTCTACGATAAAGAAACAGGCCGACCCAAGGGCTTTGGCTTCGCAGAGTTCGCCGACGCCGACGCTGCAGCCTCCGCTGTGCGCAATCTCAACGACTACGATCTTATGGGAAGGAAATTGAGGGTCGACTGGTCCAACGAAAGCGGCTCAGGCGACAACGCGCCTTCAAATCGGGATGCGCAACCGCCCATGAATGGACAACCACCCGCCGCAGCACCAGCGCAACAGCCGAGTGCGCTGGGCCCTCTCCCGCCCGGCGTCGAACTGCCGCCTACCCTCACCTGTCCCGATGCCATCTCGCGCACGCTCTCTACACTGCCACCGGAGCAGCTCCTCGATATTCTCTCACAAATGAAAGGCCTGGTTATGACAGATCCCGCCAAGGCAACCGAGCTGCTGCGACAGGCACCACAGCTAGCCTACGCCATCTTCCAGTCGCTTCTTCTTCTGCAGCTGGTCGACCCGCAGATTCTCGGTTCGCTCGTGGAGACATCTGCTGCTCCTGCTCCGGCCGCACAAGCTCCGCCGGTACAGCAACCGCCTCCCCAAGTCGCCCGACCGCCGGTGAATTACCCTGTATACCCACCACAGCCTGTCCCTACACCCCAGCAAGTCCAGCAGCCCACGCCGCAACCATACGCACAACCTCCTCCACAACAGCAACAGCAAGCTCCCGCAATGGACCAACAAGCATTGTATGCGCAGGTCATGGCCTTGACGCCGCAGCAGATCGACCAGTTGACCCCCGAGTACCGCGCGCAGATTATGCAGATTCGACAAATGTTGATGTCTGGCGCACGACCATAGAGTGGCCTAGTGGATGTAGGCGATACGATGGAGGCGATACGCCGCAGCCTCAACCTACAAGAATAAGAGACGACGATTTTCAAAAGAGGGGCACATGGCTGCTAGAGCGCATACTATTCGGGAGACGCGAAATTCGCCCACACACCAAGTATGTTGCTGATAGCCCTGGAGATTTTCACGGTACCCATAAGAACAAGCAGAGCGTATTGTATCACGATGATCACATGGGATCCTGGGATCATAAGCCTGCATGTCTCCTTCAGGAGGCCGAGATTTGGCAAAGGCAAGTGAAATCGCACTTGGAGCAAGTTATCCCGGGAAGACAAGACAAACGACGGGAATGGTTCGGATGAAGTATATATGGAGTTTCTGAGAGGGCATGAAGGGGTTTGCTGGAGTTTGGCGGGTGCTCCCGGAGAAGGGACTGGATGGCATTTTTGACAGGCTTCGTTGACAGGAATGGTTCTATGCTTCCACACACGGCTCGACCGTACATAGTTAGATACCCCACGTGTCCTATGGCACTTGTCCTAATATAAACATCACTCCAAACCGCTGTTGCAAGTCGAGTGCTCCGCAATTCCTATGTAGAATTGCCCTATTGTACGATCATTTTTAATCAGATAGCCAAGGGTGGATATTTTGCGGACTCATTTCGGTACCCCTGAGCGGCCTGAGCCATCCATTGCAACGAACGCTAAAGCGCTTTGGGCCGAAGTTTGTTCTGATGGATTTCCTCACGTTTTGAGGGTCCTCATCAGAGCACGTTGACATCTCAGAGGAATGCGACCCTAGTCCCGGTACAGTTTCGGGAGACCCTGGTTACCGGGTAACAGTGGAGAGCTTCAGAAACATCGCGTAAAGTCATAAACAAAGGACTCTGGCAGCAAAATCGAGGCACGACCACAAGGAAACACTCGTAGCATTAGAGATCGTGACTTCAGCTCTGCATGGATCCCGGAGGCGATCTTGGGCAGCGTCAGCTCGACGGTGATTGGCCCCCAGCCACCTACCTGCATGTTGTTCGCGCTAAAGTGACATGGGACGACTGAGTTGTTCGGCTGTTTCTCCACCCAGGGTGAGCTTCCACCCAAGTACACACCATCGTTCGCGACGAGGGCCGGTGAGAGGCTGCTGCTATTCGGCTTTTGGCATTGCGCGCATACTTTCCTAGCTACACTGCATCGAGCTACTGTACATTACCATCACGACATGACGACTTGAACGGCTTTCGCCCACTTGCAGCACTTGCAGCGATATACCCAGCATCTGCACCTCAAGCATCACTTTTCATTTGCGCCCACCGCAGTGCCAACTATACCACCTAATATCCCCACGCCCGCACCCCTCTGCATCCATCGGCCATCATGTGGAGTAGATTGACGGGCAGGAGCGACAGCGGCTCGTCTGCGTCGAACAGAGATAGAGACGACGAGGCCCGCCGCCGCCGTACTAGCGATTCCACGCGTTCGAAGCGCGATAGAGATGCAGACACACGATCCATGGTCTCATCCACCTCGACTCGCAAGCCCTCACGACGCGACACTGCGCCTTCCTCGATTGCGTCCTTTGCGACTGCCTTCGACGATATGCCGCGCTCGCGGGCCAACGAGGACCTATATGATAGCCCGAGAGACGAACGGTATGCCCGCAGGCGAGATGATCGGCCTACCAGCTATGCGGGCTCCTCAGTATCAACAACGCGACGCGACCGGTCACGCAGCCGAGAGCGCGACGACAAGGACAGGAAAAAGTCCAAAGACAAGGACAAGGACAAGGACAGGAAGAGCGGATGGCGACGACCGGCGCGCTCAGAGCGGTCGGGCAGCTTGTCGCAGGCTGGCGGCTACCGGGGCGACATCGTGGAGAGCCCCAAGCCAGTGCAGCGGAGCTTCAGCGGCCAAATTGCGGGTGAGGGGATTCTCCCAGTTTCCAGGCCAGGCAGGCGCGCCCATGATGTCGGGTGCGCTGCCAACCCCAACAGGAAGCCAAACACAGATGGGCGGCATCTCGAGCCATGTACAGGACCAATTCCCTGGCCAGAATCCTGCACAGTTTGCTTCGAGTGCTCTGCCTGGTGGCAATCCGTTCGGCGCCGCCGCGGATTACTACAACGATCAAGGTGATTCTGTCCATCACCAGCCTGGTGTAAGGCCTCAGCCGCCTTCTGTGATCGTAGGACAAGACACACCTCACCTCCAGTCTGCCGCAGCGCAGCCCAATCCCGTCGCTGACACTGGATCGGGCGCTGCTGCAGATTACTTTGGTGGCAGCGTGAATGCTCCTGGCTCGAAGCCTACAAAGCCTACAAAGCCCACACGACCTTCAGCTTCGACCATGCCAGGCACTTTCATCGAAGAGGGGCCCGCGCCCCAGAAACCGCCACGACCCTCCTCGAAGCCCAGCAAGTCAAGCTCGTTTGGCTCTGCTGCTACTTTGGCTGGCGGAGCTGCTCTTGGATACGCCATGGGTCACAACTCGTCTAGCGCCCAGAAGCAGTCTACGAGCTATAGCTCATCCAACATCCAGCATTCTACATCCTATGATAATGCCACTTCTGGTGCTTCGAACAACTACAATACATCATATACTAATGGTGGTTCAGGTGCTTCGGCATCTATGTACTACCAAGGTGAAAACCCCTCTACTGCTGCTACAGACGGCAGTAGCTACCCACCAACTTACTCCGGAGCTGTCTATGGTCCGGAAGGTGCCCCCTCAGAAACCCCCGCCCTGGAAAGCCCGAGAAACAGTCATCCGGCAGCAATGCTGGCCTCTATGCTGCTGCTGGAGCTGCTGGGCTTGCAGCGTATGGCCTTCATCAACACAACTCACACTCGAACTCACACCACGCCTCTCAGAACTACTCATCTTCTACACCTGGAGCCTTTCCTGGACAGCAATATAACGGCAATGGCGTGGATCCTTCACCTAGCCCATACATGGCTGGCGGCATGGCCCAGAGACACCAGCATACAGGTCCAGTGTCCAAATTAGTCGACTGGTGGAAGGATTACGAAGATATCCAGAAGATGGAGGAGTATACTGAGTACATCGGAGTCTGTAAAGGTTGCTTTGACCCTCGGTCCTCCGTTTACGACGCGCCTCGCAAGCATCACTACAACAGAAAGCGATCGAGTGAATACATGCGACCCTCTGGCGGTATCGAGAAGCAGTCCCGGTATTCATTGAAAGAGAAGAAGTCTCATAGTTCGTTCTCATCTGGTGATGAGAGACGGAAGAGGAACAGCAGCAGCGCTGCAGGCTGGGTGGCTGCCGGGCTTGGAGGGCTCGGTCTCGCAAAGGCTGGCAAGGCCGTCTTGACTGCGGGGCGGGACGATTTTGATGATACATATAGCATCAAGTCTGGGCACGAGGCTCGTTCGAGAATTTCTCGTCGAAGCAGGAGCCGGTCACGGGACCGTAAGAGCTACAGTTACGGCAGCTCTGAGGTTCGTCGCCGGAGTCGATCGCGGGACCGCATGTCTCAAATGTCCGTGGGGGTGACCAAGGACAAGAAGGACTACAAGATCATTCGGCGCCATTCACGACCACGGTCGGGATCACGGTCGAGCTCCAGCTCTCGGGACGGAAAATCTGGACTGATTGGCACAGCAATCGGTGCTGGTCTAGCGGGAGCTGCATTTGGAGCTGCGACAAAGAAGAAGCATCGAAGTCGCAGCCGTTCCAGATCCCCCAAGAAGGTCTACGTGCAACATCACCGGCGGGACAGCAGTGACGATGAGCGGAGGCGGAGGCGATCCCAGCAACTACGTCGCAAGGCTTCTCGAAGCTCAACTTCTGGAGCTTCTGTTATTGAGATTGGGCAGACCCACGAGTCCCAGGGTGGCTTCTTGGGAGGCTTCTTTGCTGCACCTCCACCGAAGGAGAAGCGGCCAAAGACTCCAAGCCACAATAAGAAGAAGAAGGGCTTCTTTACTTTTGGCAACGCTTCGACATCCTCATCTGACTCCGAGATGGCCTTCGGCACGGGATATGTGAGGAGGCGTAGGCGTACATCACCAAAGCGAAGAAACTCCGACGAGCGTCTCAAGGCTACTCTAGCTGGTTTAGGCGCTACCGCAGCAGCTATCGCGGCTGCCAAAGCCGGGAAGTCTGCAAGTAAACGCCATAGTGAGGTGGTGGCAGTGAAAGAACATCGCCATGGCCGGAAGAACAGTGATCGTCCTCGACCTGGTTCACGATATGGCGACGATGAGTGGGAAGACCTACCCGATGACGGAACGTCTGATTCATCGAGCGACGCTGGCCTTGTTTATGGTGATTACGACTGGCGGAAGGGTAAGAGCCAGGAGTCGTTGGCCTCCAATGGCTCAGGTACGAACAAGTGGGGCTGGCGCTGGGGATTTGGCAAGAAGAAGAGAAGGTCATCTGAGAATCTCTACGATAACATTGCCAATACTTCCTTTGCAAAGCCTGCTGCAGCGGGTGCACTGACCGGTGCTGCTGTTGGAGCGGGTCTGGGACGCCACGACAGCGAGTCGAGCAGCGTGCACACCCTGCAAACGGTCTACCCCGTGGCTTCATACGACCCCAACGCAGTTGTGGATGCCAGGAGGACGAGTTCTGTGCCAACACCCCAACCTCTTGTTACCTCAGGACCAGGTGCAATCAGCATACAGCAACCACAACCGATTCATCAGGTTCCTGGAGCAATTTACTCGACCCAGCCATCTCAACCCGGCTATGCTGCACCAGCAGGACCTCCGGTCTTTTCGCAGATGCCTGTCCAGCCTCCCTATCAAGCACAATACCAGACTCAGAACGTTATTGTGCAGGCCCCTCAGCATCCTGCAATTCCTTCATCACTTCGTCGCACAAACTCGTCACCTGTTCAGAGTTCTTCTTGGAAACGTGATGCGGCCATTGCAGGGTTAGCTGCCACAGCCGGCGCAGCAGCCATTGCTGCAACCAAAGGCTCTGACAGTCCCACCAGTTCCTCTAAAAACCTACGTTTTGATCTCACCAAGGAGCAATTTGCCAAGGACGAGCGTGAGCGGCGAAAGGAGCAAGTCCGAAGAGACGAGGAAGATCTTCGTCGACGAGATCAGCAGAGACGAGAGGAGGAGTCTCGTAGGGAGGAAGAAGAGCGTAGCCGCCACGAGCAGCAACGGCGAGACGAGGAAGCTCGCCGAGCAGAGGAAGAGCGTCGCCGAGACCAGCTTCGTCGTGAGGATGAGGCCCGGCAGGAAGACGAGCGTCGCCGACGGGAATTGCAGCGTCAGCAGGAAGAGGCTCGCAAGTACATGGAAGCTGAACGCATGGCCAAGATAGAAAGCGAAAGACGCATGGAGGAACGGCGCCGCCAACAAGAAGAGATGCGGATTCGTGAAGCTCGAGAGGCGGAGGAACTTGAGCGTCAAGCACGCGAAGCTAGAGTCGAAGCTAAGCGCAGAGCGGATCTCGAAGCGGAAGCTGAGCAGATGCGAAGGGAGCGTCGTGAAACCGAGCGACGAGAAGCTGAACGTGTCGAAGCTGCGAGGCGTGAAGCGGAAATCAGGGACGACAACGAACGTCGAAGTAGGGAGCGTGAGGCGCAAGAGTATGCTGATCGGTACGACAGCGATCACAAGCTCGAGCGTCAGCGCACCGGAGACTCAGTTAGCTCCGTGGCCACCGTTGTGCGTCGCAAGGAGAAGGAGCTCGAAGAACGTGAGCGCGGCATCATTCAGCCGGATACACGGAAGTCTACTACTGCTAGTGCAGTGGCGGCTGGGGCTGCCGCAGCCATCACGAGCGCGGCGATATCCTCATACCAGGACCAAGGCAAGCAGAAAGACAGCGACCGGGATCATGAACGTAAACGTGACTCGGCTGTGAAGCCTGTCGAACCGATCAACGTGAGGCCGAATGAGCCCAGCTACACTCAGAGAAAGGAACCATCCAACATCAAGACATATCAACCCGTCAATGCCAAGACCCAGGAGCCTAGCAATATCAGAACATACGAGCCGAAGAGCGTTGTAACTTACGAACCGAGTAAAATCGCGCAGGACTATGTCGACGAGGATATATTCGACCCGAACATCTTCAAGAAAAAGGATCCCGTCCTCGATATGTACCAGGAGTTGGAAGACAGATACAACGAGAAGCCAGTATCTCAAGCAGATTTCTTTGCACCGAAGGAGCTACTGAAAAACGACAACCTGCCCAAGGTCCATCCGGTAGATCCCAATGAAGGTGCTACTGACCTCCATATCTACCAAGCCCATGACGATTTCGGTACTACTCAACCAATGGTTCCACCTTATCCTCCTTCATATTCGTTTACCGCCACAAAAGATGGTCGTTCTGCAGCGGGACCAACCTGGTCTGTGCCTTCGTTGAACCTCATTCAGCCTACGCCTCCTGGAAGTCGTGCACCATCTGTTCGTAGCGGGTCTGTACCCCCATCGCCAAACATTGAACCTGCTAAAGACGAACCCAAGGAGGAGGCGAGGCAGGAAGAAGCAAATCGGGCAAGATCTAGAGTCAGTTGGGGCGAGAATCAATTCCACCACTTCGAGGTACAGACCCCTGATTCTTACCGGGAGCAATTCGTCTCGGAAGGCGACGTGAAAGATTCCCAGAAGAACTATACACAGGATGAGATCACTATCGAGCATGACTCACCCAAGTCTGGCCAGAAAACTTCGACCTACCAACCCTACCGTCCGGCGGAGACATCCCAGGTACCAGGACTCAAAGAGATCGCCCCTAGCACACAGTATGTTCGGGACGAAGACGACTCGGCATGGGATAATGTCGTTGGCGCGGCATCAAAGAAGGTTAGCAAAAAGGAGAAGAAGAAGGCAAAGGCTGCCGCTGCCGCCGCCTCCACCCCAGCAGCGGTGACAGCAGCAGCCATTGCTTCTCGAGATGATGAAGAAGACCGAGATTATAAGCGAGATACCGCGTCTACCATCAGCAATCCTTTCTCGGATTCTCATGCCGCCGCTTCAACCGTTGCATCATCAACAGTGGCATCGTCTGTTCCCTCTACAAGCAGCGTCTACCAATCGCCGCACTACCAGTCCGTCTCAGATTTTGATCTGCGGAAGAAGGCAGACCGATCTGCACAGCGTTCCGGCTTTGTAGAAGGCGAGGTCACTGAAGAGCCAACGTCGATGCACGTACCTGGTAGTTTTGATGAAGCGCCTGTAGTAGACAACCTTGCCGAAGAGGAGTGGGATGTCCCCACGAAGAAGGACAAGAAGGGTAAGAATAAATTTCAGAGTACTAATGATAACATAGTAGCACAAGATGTGTCGAGGCGTGTTGAGCCACCGCCTGTTCCTGCCTATGTGCCCGAGCTAGCCAAAGAAGAACTTCCCGAGCCAGAAGTCAAACTGAGCAAGAAGGACAAGAAAAAGAAGGCGAAAGCCGCAAAGCGGGCCAGTGTGGATAGCTGGGAGCAAAGCGATATCAGTCCGCTGTCTAGTCCAACCGTTGAGCGCGACATTAGAGACATCGAACCTTCTCGTGAAGTCTCTCACGCTAAGGCTGACCCACAACCTGTCGAAAGGAACAGCAGCAACGCAGCGGCTACTGCTATGGCTGGAGGCTTCGCTGCTCTTGTAGGCAGCGCTATGAAGCAGGATCAAGACAGGATGGCGTCGGATCTTGAGCATGCCCGACAGAATCTCGAGTCTGTAGAAAGGTACACCACTCGCGACACCCCGACATCTCCACCTAATGGCACCCGCGCGCTCAGTGACAGCGGAAAGACGGCCTCGATACCTAGTTCAGAGTACCAGGATGCCGATGTACTCGCTGATGTAAAGACACCCAAACGGAAGAAGGACAGGAAACAAAGCAGTGGCACCTGGTCACCAACCATCGGATCACCGCTCCGGACTGAAGTGAGGAACGAGGACTACATGGGTGCCTCGAAGAACCAAGCTGTAGTTGGCGAGAAACCCTTTGTCGAAGATCCAAAGGTTCCGACCCAATCCACATTCACGACTCCAATTGAGACGCCTACTTCTCGAGATGTATATGACTCAGGCTACTACGCTCCTGATGATTTGCCACGCAAGGAAACGGCTGAGCGGGACTCGGATGAGTTCTTTTCGGCAGGTTCAGAAGAAAGAGAGAAGTCAAAGGCCAAAGCAGGCGATTCACCTCAACAAAGGAGATACGATGACGATGACACAAAGTCGAGGAGCAAGTACGATGATGACGACGTAAGATCAGTGGTGTCCTCGAGCAGCAGATACGACGATCCTGATCGCGAAGAAAGACGCCGTCAACGTCGCGAACAAAGTCGTGATCGAGGTTATGAATTCGATGAAGGTGCCGAACGGAAGCGAAGGCATCGGCGCCGAGGAACTGATGAGCGCTCCGACGATTGGGATACGCGGTCTACAATCTCAGAAGCTCGCTCTGAAGCTAATGGCGAACGGAGGCGCAAGCACAAACGGCGAGAGAGTGAAAGAGATGGATCGCCTGAAAGCAAACACCGGCCTCGCTCGCCCGCAGCATCTGAACCAGGTGATCTCTACGACGAGAGGAAATCCTCTAGGAGGAGATCGAAGCGTGATGATGACGATAACGCTTCTATCATCTCTTCATCTTCAAGGTACGACGAGAAGAAGGACAAAGAGAAGGAGAAACGGTCAAGTGGACTGTTTGGGCTGTTCAGCAAGTCAAAGGAGAGCTTGGCCGATACTTCCAGCAAGTCTCCGAAATCGAAGGACGATGATGAAGAACGGAAGCATCGTAGAAGAAAACACCGGTCGGATCGAGGCTCCGCGTACGGCTCGGACGACGATGATGCGCGTTCCACCATCTCATCTAGTAGTCGGCGCGAAAAGAGGAGTAGTCGCTCTGAGAGAGGGGATGGAGAGAGAAGGGATTCTTACGATGATAAGGTACATCGCTCTTCCTATGCGCGATAGCACTGTTGTTTCCATGTAATTAGAATGAATGTTGATGTTGTGTTTATAGGATCGCTCATACCCTCGAACTCCGCCCTCGCGTGCCGATGAACAACAAAACCAAGAACAACAGTCTTTTTTAGGCGATCGGGCAGTGGCCATGGCCGCTCCAAGTCCACTGCCCGTAAGTGAGCCTGTCGATCAGGCCCAACAGGGTAGTGGCACCATTCCTGGGGATCGGCCCGAGTTTCCCCTTCCGACTCTCGACGATAGTCATGGTTCTCTTACAGCACCTGATCTTATTGACCGACCAAAAACACCGCCTGAGCTATCGTTCGCAGATAGCCGTGCGTTGTTGACACGGCTTACAGGACTGCAGCCATGGCAACTAGAAGCCTTCCCAGACGAGTTCCCTCCTCTTCCTCTATCGAGGCCAAGCTCACCTCTTCGGTCACCAGAGGTCACACGCCCGACACAGCATCTTTCTGAACGCCGACTATCATCGACTGCGGTGCCAATACGATTCCGCAAACCTCCTGGCTCTCCTAGTGTGCAGCGTGATCTTGCCCCTGAGCCTGAGCCGGCATCAAGCCCAATCGCTGGAGGTTCGCCTCTGCGCCCTCGCCACAACAAAGCTCACTCCGCTGAGTTCAAGACTTCTCGTGAATTCCGACCATTATACCTCGTGGAACGAAACCGCAAGTCCGATGAGGTCGATGAAGTATTGCCAGCTCTACCATCAAGTGGTAGTCCCTCCCGCGCTTCGTCTGCGACCGAGACGGACGCGGAGTATGAGTCTGCGCTCGAGTCGCCTAACATGAGTGCCAGCGTATTGTCGGATGACCCCTTCTTCGATCCTCTCAGCATTGTTTCCGATCTCGTGGCGCCGCAGCCTGGACCTGAGCTGCAGCACCCCGAACTTGCAGAACGGGAGATCGAAGAAGTTGACGAATCTGGACAAGTGACGCCGAAGGCTTCTGATTTTCCTACGGGTGTTCCACAGGCTCACGGTCCAAATCGTGACATACTTGCTGCTGCGCTGGAGCATGCCAAAGCCGAAGGGCTGGACACGTCTCTGGATGAAGTCTCTGCTCCAAAGTTAACGTCACCGCGGCCGTTCAGCCCCCTCGCCCCAAGCGCACCTCTCGATGATTCAAAGATGCGAGATGTACCCGCTGCTCATAGTGGGGACTCGTCACCTACCAAGACATCTTCACGACTTCAAGACGCTGCTCTTGGTACAGCAGTAGGAGGCCTCATGGCTGCCGCGCTCCGCAAGCGCTCCCCATCTCCGGCTGGTTACAAGTCTGACGACTTCATGGGCGGCGATCTTGACGAAGAGACTGTTCAAGCTGCTGCACAGCCATTGCCTATTTTGGACGCTGAACCTGTACGACCAACGCTCAATCGTGCTCCCTCTTCCAGCATAAAGAAAGGCAAGAAGGGTAAGAAGGGGTCCTTGAGCAAGAGTGTCGACTTCAGCAGCGACTTGCCGAAAGATGTCTCCCCTGAGGAGCTCCAGAAGAGGCAGGAACAAGACATCGCAATGGCTGTTGAAGGATGGTTCGAAGACCCTGTAGAAGCGCCTAAGTCTGTTGTGGAGGAGAAGCAAACCGAGCCCGAACAAATACCGACAGTAGCTGAGCCTGATCCAAACCTCCTACGTCGCGATAGCAAGAGTAAAGGTAAAGCGAAAAAGAAAGCCAAGGGCAAGAAGGGTTCTATATCCGAGTCTCCGCTGCCGACCCCAACCGAAGAACAAGTTGAGCCTAAGCAGTATATCCCGACCTTCGTTGAGAACGAAGAGGATTGGGTGAAGAACAAATCAGAGTCGATTATCACGGACGATGCTACGCTTGTTGGTGAGTCAACAGCTGGTCTATCCGCTTCAAAGGAGGTGCAGAGAGAAAAAGTTCTTGAGAGCACGGTACCGCAAAGTGACCTCGACGCTGAGGTCAGGCGTGCCACATTCGAAACAGAACCTCGGAATGAGCTTCAGGACCTCGTGGAGAGGAAGCTGGCTGGCTTGGAGGAGCCGAAGCAGGAGGACGAGATGACGCCTGTTGTTGAGAAGGACGTTTCCACTGAGTCTTCCGTTCCTACGGTCTCCACAGAGGACCAAATGACACCCGCCACCGATGCTGTACTCGAATCGCAAGGCCGTGAACCGAACACCGAGCAAGAACAACCAGCTGGTTCGAAGAGCAAGAAGGCGAAGAAGGGCAAGAAAGGAAAACGTGGTAGTCAACAAGATGAGCCTGCGCCGTCTTCTCTTCCCGAAGATGAGACGTATGAGGATCACATCCTACCTCCATCAGAGTCGCACGAAGCACAAATCGAGCGAGAGATCCTTAAGCCGGCTTTCGCAGTTGCCGGCGACAAGGAGAAGAAGACCGATGTCATGGACTACATAGTTCAGGACGATGGCACGACTGTTGACGAGCCTAAGGAGACGATACCCGAAGAAACAGTTGCGAATTCTCAGGAAATTGTGCGAGAGACACCATCAACCGTCACATATGTATCTCAGCCACATGACGCACATGTTCAACACGAGATCTCTAAGCCATCTTCTGCAGATGCTGGAGAGGAAAAGGTCGATGTCATGGACTTCCTGGTCAAGGACGAAGAGAGACCTTCCCCTGTTCATGATGAACATCCCCAAGCTGTCGTACCAGAGGCAGCGGAGTCCTCGACCGTCGTAGACCCCAAAGACACGACTCGCGAAGTACCAGTTGCTCAATTGCCGGAGGCTGCGCAAGATGTATTACCTTCAGAGATTGCAAATGCTCCGGCGACACCACCTCAAAACGTCGCCGAGCCCGCCGAGCCCGCCGCCCTTTCTGAAATCGAGTCGGCCAAGTCAGGTTGGGGCCAAAGCTTATGGGGTGCCATTGGCTGGGGAAAGAAGAAGGCGCCCTCGCCGACGCCTTCACCGAAGCCGGTTTCTCCTGCTCCGGCGCCAACCGTCGTCGAGGAGAAGTTTGTTCCGCCTGCGCCTATTGTGCCTATTCAGGAGGAGAGTGCACAGCTTGAGCTAGAGTCTTCTTCTGTAGTACCAGAGACCGAGGCTGTCGAAGTCAACCAGCCGGTTCAGCGAGAAGCGGAGGTGCAGCCGAAACCACAAGTACAGCTTGAGACTGAAGACAAGGAGGAGGAGGTACCTCGCGAGGCACAGTCTATTGTTAACGAAGACGTTCCTGTGGTTGAGGAGAAGAAGAGCGCTTCATTTGTCACGCCCAAGACAGCGTTCTTCACCGATGGCGGAAAGCCCTCTTTTGTGTTCCCGCAGTTCTCATCTGGATCTAAAGAGGAGACTGCTGAGAGCACTAAGGGTATCATCTATCCTGGAGGTGTCAACGAAGTTGAAGTTTCTCCACCTGTCCTGCCCGATGTGGAAGAAGCCTCGTCACTGGAAAACAAGGAAATCTCTACCGCCGGCGAGCCCGAGGCATCTCAGCCACCATCGCACAAGAAAAAGAAAGGCAAGAAAGACAAGAAAAAGGGCCGAAGTGATGTTCAGGTTTCTGAGCAGCCCCCTACTGAGCAAGAGAAAGCGCTGGACGTTAAACGTACCATCGAGGCGCCGATTGAGGTTGCAGCTGAAGCTTGGGGAGAACAGCTCCTTGATGATGTTCCTAAAGATGCTTCTATGCCGGAGCCTACCGAACCGATTGTTGAAGCGGACACTTTGCGCAAGCCTCAAGATGATGTTTTGCCTGGGCAGGGTGACCAGATGGTAACGGAAACGGAAACGTCACATGAAAGAGAAGTTGAGGGACCTGCTGTTACTGAGGGACCTGCCGTGGTCGAAGAACTGCCTTTTGTTGAGGAGCGTGATGTTACTGAGAGACCATCAATATTCGAAGAACCTGCTAAGGTTGAAGAACCTCTCAACATTGACAAATCAACCGTAGTCGAAGCACCCGCTGTTACCGCACAAGAACCTGCAGAGGTGTCCACGCCCGCTGAAGCGGACGTGACACCAACCGCTAGCAAGAAGAAGGGCAAGAAGGGAAAGAAGGCGAAACGTGAGAGTACGCAACTGGAGACACCAGTCGATACTGAACCCAGTACACCCGTGATTGAACGCGAATTAGACCTCCCTGCCACAGAGCGTAAAGAGATCAACGAGAAGGTCGGCGCGACTAAGCCTGATCCGGTCGCGACTGTGGACGATAGGCAGGAAGCGTCAGAACAAACACCAGTGACGGCATCTGTTGCTCCAGTTGTTCTATCTGAGCCGTCATCTGCCACTCGAGATGCCCAGCAGGACAATTTATCTACGGTTCAGGAAGCGCCAATCGAAGCCACCATCGCCGAGCCAGCGCCTCCTTCTGAACCTGCTACCCCTGTTGCGGAAGATGAATGGGGCTTTACACCTAAGACGAAGAAAGGCAAAAAGAGCAAGAGAAAGAGTGGCATATCGACGCCCCAACCTGAAATTGAGACCGTGGCGCCGCTTGCTGCACCCATTGACGAGCCTTTGACAACGCCTCGAGATGTCTCTGATACGCCAGAAGCTTATGATCAAACATTCCAATCTACGCCTCTCGATGCTGCAGACATCCCCCTTCCTGACGATGAACCAGAGGCAGAGACTTTGACACATGCACGAAATGTCTCCGATCCACCGGGAGGTCGTGACGAAATTGTCCACTCCGCTCCTCTCGATGCCGCAGATGTTCCCCTACCAGAGGAAACACTTGATGAGCAAAGTTTAGAGCCTCATATAGCATTGGAAGAGGCCTCAGCCCCCATCTCGAAGAAGGACAAGAAAAGGAAGAAGGGCAAGAAGGGCAAGGGTACTGAGACGCCGGTAGAAGAAGTCCTCCAGCAAGATAAGTCTGTCGAAGTTGTGAGCACCGCGCCGGATACGACCAAGCCCCAAGACGTCGAAGACGAGAGGTCCATCGAGAACGATCTGCATACTCCCGAAGTGGTCAAAGCACCAGAAGTTGAGGTTGCAAGCTCGAACGAGGAGAATGAGAAGACCACCGAGACGTTCCGAGGAGATGTCCAGGAACCACTTCGGCCCGACGTCCCCTCGATCGAGCCATCGACTGAGCACAACATCGAGACTACGGTCAAGCCTTCACAGCCTTCTGAATCTGTACAAACCGAGTCACAGCCTGCTGTCTCTACTGTAGCCGACGAAGAGCGTTCGCTGGAGCCAACTCAGATCACGGAACCAGGAACCGAGGAGTCATTGCCTACTCCCTCGAAGAAAGACAAGAAAAAGAAGAAGGCAAAGAAGGGCAAAGCTTCTGTCGAAGAGCCAAGCACTCCTGTTTCAGAAGTACAACGACAATTAGAGACTCCTGTCGAGACTGTGCAGCATGAACCGAGTGTTGACACTGCCATGCCCGCGCGAGAGCAGCAACGAGAACTCGAAGGTGCCGAAACAACAACACAACCTGAGCCTGTCAACGACGTCATCCCATTTGTCGAAGACCAGCCATTACAGGAGTCGGCGCAGATAAACTCTTCATTGCCTAGCACTGTTCCGTTACCAGATGATTTGGATGACGACTTTTCGCAACCTTCCACGCCCTTGGAAGTGGAGCCAACAACGTCCTCTTCAAAGAAATCAAAGAAGAAAAAGGGCAAGAAAGAGAAGGTTGTTGATGTTGAGCCAAGCATCACGGAAACTCCAGAGACTACCATTGAGCCTGCACGACCTGTTGAGCCCGTCCAAGTTGAGCATGAGGTCAATGTTGCGCCTGTAGTATCCGTCGAACCCGTCCAGGAGGCTGTTGCACCATCGATACCCATCGAGGAGCTTCAGCCTGCACCTGCACAAATCGAAAAGAGCCTCAAGCATGAGACTGAATCTACCTCAGTGGACCCAGTACCCGTCATCTCGGAACTTACGCCACAGGATGAGCCCTCCGTTACTTCGAAGAAGAGCAAAAAGAAGAAAAATAAAAAGGGCAAATCCACTGATACGACTGAACCGAGTACACCTGTGACCGAGGAGCGTGTGATCAACTTCGAGCTTCCCTCAACATCCGCCGAGACTGTAACAAGAGCGGACGATGTTACAGTTCCTCAAAAGGATGAGACTAGTGTAGCAGATACTCCAGAGATACCTCACGAAGTTGCATCTCTGCCCGAGGTTACGCCCGCTAAGGACTTGGACGGCAGCTCCTTGCCCGTGCAACTTGAGTCAATCAAGGCGGAAGCAGAAACTCCAGTTGGACCTCAAGCTGTCCTCGAGACTCAGGCTGAAAGCGCTGTGGACGACACTTCGCTACCTGCGCAGGATGAGCCTGGTAAAGTCGACAGTCTCGCAGAGGCCCGAGATCTTCCTGAGACCAAGACCGACGAGGCCACGAATGACGCTTCGACAACAGTGCAGGACGAAGCCAGCCAAGATACCATTACCCCGTCCACGACTACCAAGCAAGCTGCAGAGGATGAGTTGGCTGAACCCGCGTCAAAGAAGGGCAAAAAGAAGAAAGCTAAAAAGAACAAGTCCGTCTCCACCGAGCCAAGCACTCCTATCGTTGAGGAACTTGCACCCCAGTTTGACGTTCCTTCGGAGTCAATGCCAGTGGAAAAGAGCATCGACGACATTGCACAGCCTTCGCAGGAGGAACCTAGCACGTCAGCTGATCTTCAATCATCACTTGATCCCGCTTCAACCAACCAGAAGGTGGATGATGCTGCTGCGCTTGTACAGGATGAACCTAGCCATGACACTACCACAATCGCTACTCCCATCGAGCAAGCTGCTGATGAAGTCTTGGTCGAACCATCATCGAAGAAAGACAAGAAGAAGAAGGGGAAGAAAGCGAAGGCTGGTCAAGACACCGAAGGAGAGAAAGTCCCCGAAGCGGATCAGACGACAGAACCAGTGATCCAGAATTTACCTGAGACGAAGGCTCATGATGTCAGCGCGCAGCCGAGTGATACCCTTCCCTCAGAGACCTCTGTCAATAAAACCATTCCCGACACTGAGCCGGTGTTGGAGCCCAGCACAGAGTTAGCTATTGAGAAGGAGCTCGCGCTTGAGAATGATCAGTTGGCGGAGCCTATCTCGCTTGATGTGCCGCTGAAGGATGCTACTCCTGAGGATCCAATCTTGCCCGGGACATCGCAGCTCGAGACACCGCAAGCTGAGAAGCCAGCAGAGGCTGAAGACGTCGTGCCAACTTCTAAGAAGGGTAAGAAGAAGAAAGACAAGAAGGCAAAACCAATCTCTGAGCCTCAGACCCCGACTACTGAAGCCGGGCCCGTCGTTTCTGAAGGTGGGGTTCAAGAGGATGTCAAGGATGCTCTTCCACTTCCTGAAGAACCTGCTACTCAAGAGCGTCCTTCTGAGGTTGGACCTTCGACAGTATCTGAACCGAGCGAGGTTCAAACGGAGGACTCAACTCCCCGAGATGTTTTTGACACCACTCTTCCAGCACCATCTGAGCCACGCGAAATTCAGACAGAGGAAGAGGTTGCAAAAACCCCTGTCGAGCAAACCCTACCTTCAGAAGATACACCGCTGGAGACCCTTGGCCTGTCTGGCATCGTAGCACCAGGCGTCAATGAAGTTGAGGAGCAAGTTCCGTCGACAACATTGTCTAAGAAGGATAAAAAGAAGACCAAGAAGGCCGCGAAGAAGGGGTTGGCAGGAACTGAGACCCCCGACGCTTCGTCTACACCTATCGAGGAGATTTCAAAAACGCTTGAACAGCCACTCGCCGAGCCGCAAGCGGTACCCGATGCTGAAGTATTTCCAACGCCAGAACCCGTCCTTGAGACTCAACCCGATCCTGAAACCGCATCACCAAAGACCCTCTCCATCGACGCAACCGAGCCGGAAGTTACTGTACCTACCGCCTCTCTGGATGACAGCAAAGCCCTCTCGACATCAATCGACCTAGAGACTGCGCCCATCACCACCGATTCACTAACTTCGACCCTGCCAACCGAGGTCTTATCAGCTGAACCAGAGCCGAAGCAGGAGATCGGTGAAGATGTCGATACTTCTAAAAAGAGCAAGAAGAAGGAGAAGAAGGGCAAGCGTGCCTCCATTGTCGAGAGCGAACCATCGACACCGCTCGAGACGCCGACGGTGGAGCTCAAAGATGCACCGCTCGATGATCCTTCTATCTCGGTTGCTCAGGTACCCGAAGAGAGAAAGGAGAAGGAAGTGGATGTTCCTTTCGATGAAGATGTGCTTCCTACTCCTGATGTTGCTAAAGAGGCAATTGCGACTGAACCTGTAGCCGTTACTGAGGAAACAGCCATGACTGAGCCAGTTGTCGTTCCCGAAGAGTCAAGCACGATGGAACCAATTGTCGCTCCTGAAGTAGCAAGGACACTAGATCCAGTTGAGATTGATGACACGCCTCCATTATCGAAGAAAGACAAGAAGAAAGCTAGAAAGGCCAAGCGTGTCTCTATTGCTGAAGAATCCACATCCATCCCAGCCACCCCTGTGGAAGAGAAGGAAGATCTGCCCTTCCTCCAGCAACAGCCTACATTGACATCTGAGGTTGTCGAGGAGCTGGCATCGGAAAGTGTTCCCGTCGAGGCTTCCCCTTCTGTCATTGAGCCTATCGCTGAGGATGTTGCAACCCGCGAGGTACCAGAAGACAACGCTGTGCCCTTGTCTAAGAAAGACAAGAAGAAGGCTAAGAAGGGCAAGCGCGTTTCTATTGCTGAGGACGAAACTTCAACCCCGGCCGAAACGCCGACCGAAGAGAGGAAAGAAAATCCACTTGATGCACCGGTGCCTGCCACTATCCCAGAGGAGGCACTAGAGACCGTGGCTGTCGAGCAGCAGCCTGCAACGGTTGTAGCTGCTGCTGATCAACCATCCGAGGTCGCGCCTATCGAGCAACTCACTCCGACGCCAGCAGCTGTTGAGGAGCTGGCTGAGAAGAACATTCCAGAGCAAGATCTCCCGACCGTGTCGAGAAAGGATAAGAAGAAGGCAAAGAAAGCGGCCAAACGTGGTTCTATCGTGGAACTCGAGACCTCAACACCGTCTACTCCCGTTGACGAGCTGAACAGGGAGCTTGTAGAAGAAACAAAAGATGCTCCCATTGATAGCGCGCAAGTTGAAGCCCCTGTGCCTCCGAAAGAAGTGGTTGGAGAAATTACCACGGCTCCGTTGGCGGAGCCGAACGTTGTTACAGTCCCACCTACCGAGGAGCCTTCACAAGATGACGTCCAGGCAGAAATTCCTGCTACGACGTCCAAGAAAGACAAGAAGAAAGCAAAGAAGGCAGCTAAGCATGGTCCCGTTGTAGACCTTGAGCCCTCCGAGCCATCTACCCCAATTGAACAACCAATCGAAGAAGCGAAAGATATTCCTCTAGATGACGCACAATTAGCCGCGCCACTAGACCTCAATGAGCAAGTTGTCGTGGCTCCTTCTGGTGACCAACCAGCTCTCACTCTTACAGGTACATCGGAACAGACGGATGATCAAGTACAAGAAGACGTTGCGCCGGTGTCGAAAAAAGACAAGAAGGCCGCCAAAAAGGCAAAGAAAGCTTCAGGCACCGCCACGCCAGTCACCGAGGACGTCCCTGAACTAGTGGTGGACGAAGCGCTCTCCAAATCTGCTACAAAGTCTACTGATGAAGCTGCGGAGCCTCTGGTCAATGAACAGGTCGCCACCAATGACATTGTTGAAAATATTGACATGCCGCAAACAATTACGGCCTCCGAGGAAACGCCAACAGAGCCCAAGCCGGATGATCTGCCTCTGTCTCTGCCTTCCACAACCGAGGCACTGCAACAGTCTGAAGAACCTGCTGGCGAGGTGACGGCTCCCGTGGTAACCGGAACTGCCGAACTCAAGGATGAGGAAGCTGAACCGGCAGAATGGGCATCGCTATCGAAGGCGCAGAAGAAGAAGCTCAAAAAGGCCAAGCGGGTATCTGTCGTAGATAGTGAGCCATCCCAGCCCACAACACCTGCGGAGGAGGCACCCAAGGAGCTCGTTCTTGAAGAGCAACCTTCTACGGATCGGGTCATCGAAAATTCGACAAGCGCAACAAAGCCAGATGATGATCAATCATCCGCTCCTGTAGTGATCGACGAGCCTCAGAGTGTACAGCCTCTTGTCGAAGAAGAGCCTGCTCAGACGACAACATCGAAGAAAGACAAAAAGAAAAACAAAAAGCAATCCAAAAACACCGTGCCTTTTTTAGCGGATGAGGCGCCTGAGGAAGCCAATGTTTCCGATACTCAGCCGTCTCCGTTGCGATCTCTACCTTCGGACACCCAAATTCCATTCTCGGGGGATACCGACCTCCTATCCCCTTCCCATTAGCGCTAGTGATTTTAATGTTTTACCAAGTACAAATGTGCGATACGATAGCACGAAGGAGGAGCCTGTGGATGATGTTGTGGTGATGAAAGAGGAGGGCGATGGGGAGAGAGAGCAGATGGCTATGGAGAGTGAAGTGCAGAAGCCTGTGGTAGAGGAGGCTGATGATGATGATGATGATGATGATGTGGAGTTGAGCTCTTCAAAGAAAGGAGAGAAGAGCAAGAAGGGGACTGTTGAAGAGCCAGTACTAGGTGTTTCTGCTGCCACTGATGAAGCAGAGGTGCCAACCAGGGAGCCCAATGTTGTCATGCAACTCGAACCGGCTATCGAAGCAGAGTCTTCTGCATCTCGCGGTGTTCCTCAGGAGCTGCCCGTCGAAATATCTGATGTTCAGCCAACGGAGCTTCAACATATCGAGGACAGCAGAATGGGCATCGATGAGCCTGTGACGACCACGCAACCAAAAGAAACAGACGAAGGCGAAGCGGACACAACTTCGTCGTCCAAGAAAAAGAAGAAAGGGAAGAAGCACAAACTTGCGTCTATCTTCGAGGAATCAGTGCCCGAGACCAACACTCCTGAATCATCCCGAGATATCAGTGACAATGTTGAAATTGTGGAGGCCGTTCCCGTGAGCCATGTAGAGGAGCTTAAGCCTGTTACGACTGAAGCTGCCGCGCCTGGGGAGCCTGTCCGCGACATCAGTGGCACCGTGGAACATATTAAAGATGCACCCGTCTCCCGTACAGAGGAACTCACGCCTACCACAATCGAGTCCGAGGTACCTGTGGAGAACATTGCACAATTGGATGACGGTACGATCAAGGAGCCAGTTATCACAGCCCACGGTACCGAAACGGACATTGTGCCTGTTCAAGCAGAATCAGAACGTACTGATGAAGTTGTTGAAGAACCTGATGTTACTCAAGCCTCCCAAACTGAGCAGCCATCTACTTCTCAGATCGTACAAGTCTCACCGCCATCGATTTTGGAACGCGAAGCACCTCGTCAAATCGAAGAAGCCTTGCCTCAAGATCTCCAGCCCGTGGTCGAAACTCCTATCGGGCCTGAGCAACCTACCGAAGAGGATTGGGGTTTCACGTCTTCAAAGAAAGACAAGAAGAAGAAAGGAAAGAAAGCCAAGAAACAGTCTGGAACCGCAACGCCGGCGGAGGAGGTTGTCCCTGAGGTCCAAGAGGAGAAGGCCGAACACGAGTTACCTACTGTGGCTGGACCAGGTGCCACCGAGACAATCCCGGATTTTGGGCGTGGCGAAAATGATACCATCCAGTCGCAACACGCAGATCATCAGCCTTCCATAGTCTTCGACAAAGCTATTGAGCTTCCGCAGCAAGAAGATGTCCAACCACCTGTTGCGGGCGACTCTTTGGAAATTCCGAAGGAACGGGAGGAAGCTGAGATGAAGCATGAAGCACCTACCGAGCTTGCACCTATCGACGATAACTTGAGTATTGCTCCAGCCAAGAAGGACAAGAAGAAGGGCAAGAAGGGGAAGAAGTCGGGTACGGCCACGCCAGTCACCGAACTCGCTCCGGAAGAAGTCGTTCCTGAAGTCGTTCCTGAAGTTGCTTCTGAAGTTGCCCCTGAAGTTGCACCTGTAGTCATCCCCGAAGTCGTTTCTGAAGTTCAGGTGCAGCAAGAAGAACCGATTCCTGTCGCTGAGTCGGAATCCAGAGTTGAGCTCGACAGGACAGTTGATCTCGCACCTAAGTTAGATTCAGCAGCTCTAGACATAACCGAGGCAGAAGTACTTCCAGCAGAACCTGGGGCTGAGATCCTGCAGCTGGAGGATACTGCAGCCCCTCTTAGCAAAAAGGACAAGAAGAAAGCAAAGAAGTCTAAGGGGAAAGCTTCAGGCACAGTTACGCCAATTACTGAAGACATGCCTGAAGTGCAATCTGAAACCGCACGGGATGCTCCTACCGAGCCCGTTGACAAGCAGATTGATACACCGGACGTGCCAGCATCCATACCGCAAGAGGAACCTTTGGTCGAAGCAACACCCGAACATGTTGAAGTCGACACGCCTATCGAACCTATGGCGACAGAGAATCCTGCACTTGACGACTGGGCAGCTCCGTCTGTATCCAAAAAGAAAAGCAAGAAGAAGGGGAAGAAGTCTGGTACAGCCACACCAATCGTAGAGGACATCCCTGAACTACAGACGAAGGTTACTCCTGTGCCTGCGGCGACGGAGGTGGAGAAGGACGTTGTTCTGGGCGATGTACCACTCGTCGCGCCTCAAGAAGACCGCTCTACCGAAGACCAGCGTGAAGTCATTCAATATGATACCCCAGTTCTACCAGTTGCGGAGACAGAGCCTTCGATAGACGAATGGGCCTCGCCTTCACTTTCGAAGAAGAAGAGCAAGAAAAAAGGGAAGAAGTCCGGTACCGCTACACCAGTTGTCGATGACTTGGCCGTCGCTGCGCCGGATGTTCTTGCTACTCCCTCCGAAGATGTCGTGCCATCCACAGACGCTGTTTCAGAGCCAGTCGAGACTATTGCTGAGTCGCAACCCATAATTGAGGAGGCTCCACTTTCAAATGCGCCTGTACTAGAAGACAAGCCCACAGAGGACGATTTAGCGATACCACCATCCGACAAGGCCGAAGTACAGACTGTCCCGAGCGAAGCTGAAGACCGTAGCGTTATTGAAGCTCCCGCTATCACCAACGACGCGTTTCGAGCACATGTTACCGAGCCAGAGCCGACCGTGCAAGGTGTTGTGCCTGTAGAGACAGAAGAGACGGTGCCTTTGGAAAAGACAAGGGAGCTGACAGACCTCGAGCGGCCTGTCCTTAGCCGTAAGCTTAGCAAGAAGGAGAAGAAAAAGGCTCAGAAGGAGGCATCTCTTCCAATTGTCGATGAGACACCGAGCGTTGAAAATGAACCAGTCATCGAGCAGGAGAGCATGAAGGAAGTACCTACTACTCAACCCATGGATCTCCAACATGTCGACGATGCTCAAGCGGTCTTCCCCGATGTCCAAGCGCTACCACAAGAACCATCGGCTGGGTTGGAGATGCCTCGCGACACCGGAGAGCAGATGCCTCTGACAGCTGAAGACGTAGCTACCACACCAATCGACGAACAACTCCAAGAAGCTACACTTGAAGATGAACGGGCGTCATCTTCGAAGAAGGGAAAGAAAACTAAGAAGGATAAAAAGGCCAAGAAGCAATCCGTGTCTTTCGATGTGTCTGATGCCGCTGAACTCCAGCCCGCGGAAGTCATTGCTCAATCTCAGAATGTCGATCAGCCGCAAGCCGAGCCAGTCATTTCTGAGCCAACACCGGTAACTAACTTGGAGGCTCAGACTGAGGAGACTCCTGACAAAGATCAATTCGCGGTTTCGAAGAGCGAACGTGCTCAGGAGCTTCCAATAGAGCCTACCCAGGTCCACGATCCTCTCCCTG
Organism: Neocucurbitaria cava; assembly: GCA_027946455.1. NCBI lineage: Eukaryota > Fungi > Ascomycota > Dothideomycetes > Pleosporales > Cucurbitariaceae > Neocucurbitaria > Neocucurbitaria cava. Next base: position 1,249,205 of record JAPEUY010000003.1, on the reverse strand, counting down.
TACCCACAAGCGACAAGCCAGACTTTAATGAAGCCCCACGCGACCAGGCGATCACAGCCACCGAACCACTATTGGCTATTGAGCCCGAGAGCGTACCCATGATCGAGGAACAAGTACAAGCGCCTCAGGATGACGATGCTTCCACGCAACTCGGCCGCAAAGCTTCGAAGAAGAGCAAGAAGGGAAAGAAAGCCAAAGACATCCCATTTGAATCATCTAGTCCTAGCGAACAACACGAGGAACCGATCGTTGTTGAGTCCGCTAAGCGTGACTTGCCTGCCGAGCCCACTTCGTCGGCCATACCTGAGGATGAGGTCATCAGTGAACCACTCACTCGGTCCATGGAGACCGAGCCTGTCATACCTCAAGACAAGGCCATCATCGAGCCCATCGCTCAGCCCGTTGAGATTGAGCAAGCACCTGAATCGGCAGTTCCTGAACCCAATACTGAAGCCAGCCTTGAACCACCGGCGCCTCAGGACACTGCAAAGGAAGAAGCAGAAGATGAGTGGGGGCTTACTTCGTCGAAAAAGTCAAAGAAAGACAAGAAGAAGGGCAAGAAGAGCAAATCGACCTCTGGGGTTGCAACGCCAGCTGAAGTTCCAACGGAACCCATCCTTGCTGAAGAAGCGAGCGCTGCTCAGGAGGTACAACCGAGCGTCAGCCAATCTGAAGTCCTGCACGAGGCCAACATTGTACCGCCAATAGAAGAGCTGCAAGCGAGTGAGCCTGTTGTGGACACCATCGCGCCGGATGTTCTCCCCGTTTTAGAACCAACTCGAGAAAACGAACAGAAGCCAATCGAAACAGCCGAGGAAGAGGTACCCCTATCTCGCTCTGCATCCAAGAAGAGCAAAAAGAAGATGGGCAAGAAGGGACAGAAAGCCATAGACGACCTCGAGAGCGAGCTATCAGCACCTGCCACACCGATTAGTGAAACACCGCCAGAGAAACTGCAAGAAGTTCTTCCGGAGCAATCGGAGGCCTTACGGACAATTGATGAGATCAAGAGCGACGCAGAACGGCCTGCATCGCCTATCATAGAAAGTGTAGAGGAGGTCAAACAACCGGAACCCGAACCATTGCCTCTTCCGTCCTATGTTCAGCCACAGGAGACCTCTCGAGATATCACCGACCAGCCTTTAGAACCAATCGCAACACCTGAGGTTGGGGAGGATATTAAAAAGGGTGATCTCTCTGCTAACGAGCTCTCGCCGTCTTTCAAAGCGATACAAGACGAGGTTGCCGACCTAAAGCTACGATCGGAGGCACTCGATGATGCATTCGCAGCTCAGGAGAAACTTGAAGAAGAACCTGCTACAGAACCAACGTCAATGTTCGACATCGTTGGCAAACTCAGCAAGAAAGACAAGAAAAAGGCGAAGGACAACAACGGTGCATTCGACCTCCAACCAACGACTCCTGCGGCCGAACCTGAGGCTGCGGTTGAGACGAAGGAGGGAGTCGATACACCGGTCGCGGAGGAGGAACTGGCCTCGACCGATGCCCCGTCGCGCAAGCTGAGCAAGAAAGAGAAGAAAAAAGCGAAACAAACTGCTCTCAGCTGGGACGAGCCTTTAGAAGCACCGACGGAGGCAAATACGCCGATCCTCGAACTGCAGGAATCACTTGATGAGCAGACGACGAAAGACTTTTATGATGCTCCTGGGCCTTCAACAAGCGCGCAGGTACCAGAATTTGAGCCTCAGGACATTACAACTACGAATGTCGAGCCTGCTGTCACGGAACCAGCTGTGATTGACGCTCCTACCGCCCTCGTCACCGAGACTCTTGAGCAAAGGATCGAAGAGCCGCCAGTACTCTCGAGGAAGCTGAGCAAAAAAGACAAGAAGAAAGCTAAGCAAGCAGCTCTCGTAGAAGATAAATCGATCTCTCAGCCAGATGCTCTTGTTCCCGAACCTGCAATCGAGCAGAGCCTCCCAGAAGCGGAACATATCATTGACGACGAGCACCTTCGCCGTGATGTCCCGGAAGCTCAAGACACCATCGTCGATGAGCGGCCTTCGCTGTCACGCAAATTGAGCAAGAAAGACAAGAAGAAAGCGAAGCAGGCTGCTTTGGCATGGGATGAGCCAGCAAATGATGAGACGCCTTTGCCAGAGGTTCAAGAAGAAGTCAAGGAGGATATCATGCCCGCAATACCTGACGTTAAGGATGTTCCGTCGATGGAGGATGTTGCCATGATCGAGTCAACCTCTCCAGCACATGTGAAGGAAGCAATGACTGAGGTGCCGCCACCGGTCCAACTCGAGGAGAAATCGGACACAGTCATTGTCCCTGATTTGACCAAGGAAGGGCCCAACGAACAAGATATCATGGTTACAGACCATCAGAACGCCGATGATCCTGCTCCCATCGTCTCCGTTACCGAGCATGAGCAATTACCTACGCAAGCGGACATCTCTTCAGCAACGGAAGTCCTACGCAGCATAAAAGAAGAGCAAAGCCTACCAGCCGCGGAGGAGCTACCAGTCGATGCACCTACCTTAACGCGCAAGCAGAGTAAGAAAGACAAGAAGAAAGCCAAGAAGAAAGGAGCAGCTTACGACTGGAACGAACCCGAGGAGACTAACACTGAGGTAACAATGGAGGATGCTCGGCTAGCGGAACAACCAGCTATACCCCAAGAGCTTGCCGAAGACAAACCGACTGTAGCCACGGAAAGACAAGTTGAAACCACTCAAGGTAATCCATCTGCGGTAGTTTCGGGAGACATAGAACGGAACTTGGCTTTCGATGTCGAGCCTCAGACATTTGAACCAACGACAGAAGTCATTGATGAATCCATGGCGATCGATACTGCTCCATTCGAAGCTGAAGCTGAAGCTGAACCCGAACCAAGCTCGAAGAAGAGCAGGAAGCAGAAGCGCAAGTCAAAGGTTGCTGTCGAATCTCGAGAAGAACCAAGCGAGGTGCCTGAGCGAGGTGTTCCGGAGACAGTAGTGGTTGATCAAACTGAAGCTACCGCTGCAGACGAAAAAGAGAACTCCAATAGTCTGACCGCAGAGTTTTATGATTCTGCGTTGGAAGGCTCGACTGTGATACCACGAAAGGTTGAACCTACTCGTTCGGAGCCTACAGCAAGCAAGGCTAAGGTCGATCAGCCCGAATCGGCTGTACCAGACAAGAGAGAGACGCCTAAGAGTCTTACGGCTGAGTTGTATGAGTCTGCTTTAGAAGGATCGACTGTAATACCGCAAAAAGTGGCGTCAATGCCATCGAATCCTGCAGCAAGCCAAGCGAAGGTCCACCAACCTGAAGTTGCAGTACAAAACGAGGAGAACCCTAGAAGTCTGACGGCAGAGCTATATGAGACTGCTCTCGAAGGTTCGACTGTAATACCACAAAAGGTGCACTCAACTCCATCACATCCTACGACAAGCCAGGTAGTGACCGAGGATACTCAGTTGGACAGTCAGATGCCTGATCCTGAAATCGGTACCAGTTTGAAGAAGTCCAAAAAGGAGAAGCGCAAGTCGAAGAAGGCCGCTGCTCCGCTCGATGAACCGATTGCCGTGCCATCCGAACCACAAGTCGTGGTCGACGATGTTGTTAAGCCATTGCAGGAACAACCGACCACTACGGCTCCGGGTACTACAGACGAAGTAGATCAAATCAAGAGCAAGAACCCTCGCTCTAGCCCCCTGCCATCGACCATCGAAACTCTTGAAACACCACTACCACCAACGTTGAACAAGAAAACCTCGAAGAAACACAAATTGGCTTCTCTATTCGAACGTGGTGCTTTAGAGGAGGGCCCTACATCTGAGCGAAATCTACGCAGGGAAGGATCGGGGAGCGTCAAGAACCTCGCCGAGCAGTACGAGCAACAATCACGATCGGTAACGCCCGTCCTACTTCCAACGACCGAGAAACAAATGGTAGGTCGGATTACGTCTGAAGATCGACCTCATTCGAGATCTCCTGAGCACGATTACGACTTCGCAGCGACAGTTGCGGCAGGTTTGAAAGAATCCGGCTTTGATCCTGGCTACGCTGTCAACGACCCTTCGTTCCATCGTTCGTCTTCTGCGCAGGGTGTTCGCGATATCGCTCCCGACGATGAGATAGCCGCCGCAAGGAGAAAAGCAAGCACATCCAGACTTGGTAGCCTTAGTCGTTCTTCTTCATTCTCCGGTTCACCCAAGCTACGACCTACTAAGACCATTGAACCCGAGGTACTGCCATCTATTGAGGTTCCTATGGCAGCAACAGATGTTGCGTCTTTCGATCCATTAGACGTGCTCAACGACCCCACCTTTTCGAGGCGGAAGACACCTCCTGGAGTACTTGAGGAGGCTGACCCTGAGGAGCTTTGGTCATCTTCCAAGCCGAAAAAGTCCAAAGGGAAGAAGCGGCGTACCTCATTGTCACAGATGCCAGTAGCAGCTGAAGTACTTGAGCCACCTCCAGTCGCCCTACAGGACAACAAACCCGTGTATACCAGTAGAGATATAGGACCTGAGAAGATGGAAGTTCACCATGAAGCCAAGCCTACTATTGCTACGTCTCTAGAAGCAGGCACTGCGTCAACAGAGCCTACAGAAGAGGTGGATGACGCGTGGTCAGTGCCACCAACGAAACGAGGCAAAAAGTCAAAGAAGGACAAGAAACAAGCTTCGCTTACGCAGGATAGTGTTGAGAATACGACTTATGGGACTCCGGCGATCGAGGCTATCACAGATGTGCCTCTTGCTGTTGAGACTCCGGTCGACTCCACAGTCCGCGAAGTTGAGCATGAGACGTCCTTGCCTCCCACTTCTACCTCAACGACAATCAGGGATCTGCCAGAGGGTCTACCTGAGACAGTACAGGCGACGGAGATGACTGACGATACATGGGATATACAACCAAAGAAAAAGGGCAAGAAATCGAAGAAGGACAGGGCTAGCAAGGAAGTGCATCAGGTAATGGCAGAGGATGCTTCAATTCTACCTACGACATTTGATCAGGAGCCAAAATCATTAGCTGGGGACGAAGGTAACGAATATCCCTTCCCAGAAGTGTCAGTGTCGGAAAAGTTCACACAACAATCTGTTGAAGAGACAAGGAATGAGGAAAAGAAGGGGACGGAAGCGGATGCAATGGCTTCAGCGCCAAAAGAAAAAGGAAAAAAGAGCAGGAAAGGCAAAGAGAAGGCCGAGGTCGGCCTCGGCTTAGACGAACAAGAAGTGGGACCAATGGAAGAGGTGGGTCATGAAAGAGGAATGCTTCCGCAGGATCGATCAAGAAACTTGGTTGAAGACGAGTCTGTTCATGCAGCACAGCATGCAGCTCACGAGCCACATAAACGGCGGACGCATCCAGTACCGTTATCTGAGGAGCAGCCTGAAGGCAAGCGGTTGCACACACTGGAGCCTTCTTCGGAAGTTCCAGTCATGACGCAAGAAATGGCACAAGTGCCAGCTCCAACAGGACGCTCAGTACTTGATGGTCCTGTGACCAACGTACCTGAAGCACCATCGACAAGTCGAGGACTCTCGCCAGCCATGGAACCAACATGGTCTTTTGCGGGCGTACGCGACAGCGCAGTTCACGTGTCCGACTCTCCGGTTCAAGCTTCCACCCCGCAATTCTATGAAAGCACACGCGACAGTGGCTACCATGATACTGGCTATAGTCCCATTATCCCACAGGAACAACCCGAGGTTGAAAAGACAACATCACGCGAAAAGAAACGGCGCTCCAAGGAGCCAAAGACACCACGCACCGAGTCTTCGCGAGCACTTGAAGAAACCCAATACGTAGAAGATAGCCCGGCACTTCCAGATTACTCAACATTCGCCGGTGCGTCGACTCCAGCTGGCACGGAATATGCTACTAAAGAACGAACCTCGTACTTGTTCGACTCTTCGCCTTCCACACGCGCATTTGGTACATCACCAGCGGTCGCGCCAACAACGCCCGGGCACGGCACTTCCAAGGTATTGCACACTCCATCGAAGGGCAATAGTGAACTCTCGAGGCAAATCAAGAGGTTACAAAATGATCAGACAACTCCTGCAATGGAGGTTGAGCAGAAGGAACCATATCAATCCCTTTTTGGTGGCCCGAGTGAGAAGAAATCTGGGAAGGCTGCCATGCTCTCAACGCCAACCACAGGGCATGCCCGCACTCCCAGCAACCAACAGCTCGATACCATCAACGAAGCTAGTCCTGACGACTCTCCATTGCACAAGAAGGGACGTCCACTCACGGATGTAGGAGCGCCAGATCGAGGCGTGAAGTCAGCTCGTCGTACTGATAGCCCAAAACCATTCTCGGAGCGTCTGAAGTCACCACCCCCAGTCACGCCTACGCCGTCCAGCCGCAAAGCTCTACCACCAGCACTCGATACATCAGGTGGTAGGAAGACACCATCGAGAGACTCACCATGGCATCAAATTCACGAGAGCGTCGACCGCACTATGACACTCAGTCCTGCACGTCGATTACCACGTTCCTCTCCCAGCACAGATCCGATCAAACAGCACTTGGGGGAGCAGAGGTCACCCAGTGTCCGTAGCGAACGCTCCTTGAGCAACATTGCGAAACTCAGATCTCCAGATCAAGATCGCCCCCTGAGTTCAATGAGCAACCGGTCCACGCAGTCTTTGCGACGAGTGGATAGGAGTGCGTCAGGTGACCTGAGGGCAGCTTCTAGGCTTGGCGAGGCCAGTGCGCCGGACGCTAAGAACGCGCAACCTAGTCTCTCAGGCATCGCGCTCGCGGCTGGAGCTACGGCAGCCATCGCGGGCATCGCAGGTGCATCAAAGTACGATCCAGTTCGAGGTGAAGGTAAGGGTCGTCGGGCCAGCATGGCCGAAACTTTTGTAAGTCCTCTCAACGTTGATGCGACGAGAGTTCCGTGGAATGCTAACGTGTTTTCAGGAGGCATGGGGCGAGGCGCAAGGGTCGCCAATGTCACCAACGCGCCCACCAAGCGTGCGCAAACGTCAAAGTATGCAGATCATGGATTTGCAATCGCAACTTGACCAGCTTGCTGCGCAGAATCACCAGCTCGAAGACGCAAGGAGTAAAGCCGAGCTGACCTTGCAGGCTACGCAACACCAGCGCCAAGTCGACGAGCAGTTAGTAGCCGAGGCGGTAGAAGCACGTGATCGTGAAATCCATCAGAGAGACATCGACATTGCACAGCTCAAGGACACTCTTCAGAGATTGCAAGAAGAGATTGCGAGGCTAACGGAACTGAACAACACACTTACGGAGGCCAATCACAATCTCACCAATGATGCCAATGAACGATATGCTCAGTTGCAATCTGAAGGCCAGCTTATCCAGCAACAATGGCAAACATCGCAGAGAGAGCTGGAAGAGCTTCGAAACCAACACTCTCAGATGACAAGAGGCATGGAAGATGTCGTCCGCGACGAAATTGGTGCTGCTCTCGACGACCGTAACGCCGAGATCAGCCGTCTGAACACAGAGCTGGCCGGCGCTCGAGAGCAGATCAAGGCCCTGCAGAAGCAAATCCTGGCGTCCAAGAAGCCCAGTGAAAGCTTCCTCACCATTCGTGATGAAGACTATTTTGACAGCGCTTGCCAACAACTCTGTCAACATGTTCAGCAATGGGTGCTGCGCTTTTCCAAGTTCTCCGATACTCGAGCTTGTCGATTGTCATCTGAGATTTCTGCCGATACAAGGCTTGATGCTGCAACGCGCCAGAAGATCGACACTCGCTTGGACAACGCCATCCTTGATGGCTCAGATGTCGACTCGCTATTGGCGGATCGTGTCAAGCGGCGAGACGTGTTCATGTCTGTCGTTATGACGATGATTTGGGAGTACGTATTTACACGATATCTGTTTGGAATGGACAGAGAACAGCGACAGAAACTCAAGTCGCTAGAGAAGACCTTGTCGGAAGTTGGTAAGTACACTAGATTCGCTAGGGGACAACTCAAGCTAACTAATCCTCAGGTCCACCACGCGCCGTAGCTCAATGGCGAGCTATCACATTGACCCTTCTTTCAAAGAGGGAGCCATTCATGCAGCAGCGCGCACAAGATACCGAAGCTGTTGTGCATGAGATCTACAGCACTCTCTCCACACTCCTTTCGCCGCCATCCCACCTGCAGCGGCAGATTCAGGAGTCTTTGCGCAACGTGTTGCGTTTGGCCGTCGAACTATCAATTGAGATGCGCACGCAACGCGCAGAGTACATCATGCTCCCACCGCTACAACCGGAGTACGATACCAACGGGGATCTCATCGCAAAAGTAACATTCAACGCCTCCCTTATGAACGAACGTTCTGGGGAGACAACATCCAACGACGAACTGGAAGGACGTGGAGCGATAGTCAAGATCGTGCTATTCCCACTCGTCGTCAAGAAGGGAGACGATTTCGGAGAAGGCGAGGATGAGATTGTGGTCTGTCCTGCGCAGGTTCTGGTTGCCAAACCTCAGAACAAGAAGGTGGTTAGAGTGATGAGTGGAGCCATGTCCATTGATCGTCCGAACTCGAGAGCGAGCCGGATGAGCCGGATGACGAGTGTCGCGCCTGAGAGTTCGATCATGGATCTTAGTGGGGCTGGGAGCAATGTGATTTAGAGGCTTGCATAGCGCTTGGAAAAGGGATTTCGTTTTATTTCAGTCTTTTGTATTAGCATGGGTGGATTTTGCATATGGCGTTCGGGATTGGGACACTACATCTAACGAATTTCCTTGCGTATTGGGTTGGGATGGTTGGAGTTTGATTACTTGAGGATTGATTGCTTTGGGCATACATGGCGGCTTTCATTTGCATGTCTCGGAAGGGTACCAGTACAGATACTTAATATTTTATACATGTTCAATCTTCACAGCACCTGAGTACCTCTGATAACGTTTTCGAGACATAGAACTGCTAATTTTCAATTCATTGATTTCACCCATCAAGAGAGCTTCGCACACGTGCTCGACAGCCCTATCGCATGTCGGTTCCTCGGCTGTTGTGGGGCGAGAGGCGTGGTGCCCCCTGCCAAACCCCGCATCCTACGGCATCCCATCGCGCCAAGGTCAAAGGAGCTGCGAGTAAGTTAAGCCTGCTTTAAAGTAGGCTGGTGTGACAAGCATGTGAGGCGTTCCATGGTGGTGTCGTCAAGCGTGCACCTTTATCTACTCCTTACTCATTCATAGTGTTCGTGAACACTGCTACCATACCCACCCACAGTCGTCGCGATGCCAATCCGAAGCGAATGGAGTCTTGCGCGTGAAGGTACGTCTAAGCTACACGGCTGCCGGAATCCAATGTCTAGAGATCGCACGACGCATGGATGGAAAGTGGCTAACATGGAGCTCAGGCGTTACTGGCGACACGATCGGCCGCCTGCTCAAACTCACTGCGTTCAATCCAGCTATTACCATCCCCCTCCTCCTCGCCGCGAAGTACACGACAAAAGGCCAAATCCTCGCCCGAGAGCATGGCAAGGCGTTGAAGGCCCTCAAGCAGCTACTTGCGATTGGTGTAATCAGCCGAGTGAGCTCATGGCTCGACGATGCCGTGACCAACAATTGGACCAACGACGCCTATGTGTGGAGCCGTGAGGTGGTAGTCGTGACAGGAGGCAGCGATGGCATCGGCAAGATCGTAGTAAAGCTGCTGGCGGAGCGAGGCATCAAGGTCGCTGTGTTGGATGTGCAGGAACTGACTTATGAAGGTAACGTTTCCCCCATCCCATCCCATCTTGAAGGAGACAAACAGATAAAGAAGGAGAAGCATAAACCAAACAGTTACTAACACACCACTACCAACAGCCCCCTCATCCGTCCACTTCTTCAACTGCGACCTCACCTCGCCCACCTCCATCGCCAGCGCCGCCGAACAAATCCGCAGCACCCTCGGCGCCCCCACAATCCTCATCAACAACGCCGGCGTCGCCCGCGGCAAAACCATCCTCTCCACCACCGCCTCCGACCTCTCCCTAACCTTCAAAGTAAACACCTTCGCGCACTACCACCTCGCCCAGCAATTCTTACCCTCAATGGTCGAAAACAACCACGGCATGATCGTGACCGTCGCCTCGCTGGCCGGCTACATCACCGCCCCCTCCATGGTCGACTACGCGTCTTCAAAAGCCGCGGCGATTAGTTTCCACGAGGGGCTGGCAAGCGAGCTGGTTACGCATTACAAGGCGCCGCGGGTGCGCACCGTGCTCATGTGTCAGGGGTATACGCGGACGAAGCTGTTTGAGGGGTTCGATAGCAAGGTTTTGCATCCTGAGACCGTGGCTGAGGAGGTGGTCAAGGCGGTGTTGGCGGGCAAGAGCAGGCATTTGGTGTTGCCGGAGGCCGCGTGGTTGCTTGCGCCGAGATTGAGGAGTTTTCCGCTGTGGGCGCAGTATGGGATGAGGAAGAGGATGGACAATTTGATGAGGGGGTGGAATGGGAGGCAGGTTTTGCAGCCTAGTGAGGTTGAGGGGGAGGGGGAGGAGAGGAAGGTGGATGATAGTACTGTTTTGGTGGATGGGGAGTCGAGTTCATAGGTTGAATGGTCCATTGTTTGATTGGGCGTTATGGAGTACGACAATTGACAATTGCGATATCATCAGTTTCTGATCCTTCATTCTGAACAGCCGTTCACGCCTTCCCCTCATAATCCCTCTTCCACACCTCCCTAAACCTCTCCCTATCAACGGCAAACTCCTCCAAGAAATCCCTCTCAAGATCATGTGTCCTCCGCCCCAACAAGACCAAACTATGCAGCGGCTTCCCCAAATCCGCCTCACACAGCTCGCCCAACGTCCCCGCAACAATCTTCTCATCCACCGCGCCCACCCTCGCTACGCCCACAGCAAGACTATCCCGCCCATACACGCCCTCCTTCTTGACCTCCTCAATCTCCAGCATCTGCGCCGCACACTGTGCCACCGTCATATACCGCGGCGGCTCGTAGATCTTGCGTCCGCGTGCCATGTTCTCCAGCGACTGCTCCTTGACTTTGATGTCGAGCAGGACGAGCGTGTGCAGGCCGATGGCGGCGTTTTCGGCGACGCGGTCGTAGAAGGAGGCGGGCTTCCAGTTGTCGAGGAAGAAGACCATGGAGATGGTTTGCCCGAAGTTGTAGAGCTGCAGGCCTGTCGCGCCGATTGAGGTTAGGATGCTGGCGTTGGGGATGGAGCGCGTGGGGATGGAGAGGGCGCGGGCGCGGAGGACGAGGTCGGTGTGCGTCGTTGCTCTATTATAACTGTTAGGACATAGCAAGGCAGAGGAAGGAGGGCCGTGGTGGTGGTGTACCCGAATGGATCTCCTACAACGAGGAATGCGACATCGACTTTGTCGGCGTCTGCGAGTATGTCGTCGCTGGATGATTCGACCATTTCTCGGTCGGCTATGATGACTTCGCGGCCATAGAAGGCTTCCTACTGTCGTGACACTTAGCATCTTCTATCCTGCATTCTCACTCCGTACTCTGAGACTACTCACAAGCACGACCTTCTCCACCAGCAGCACCGCGGTGTACGCCTCGAGATAGACGCGCTCCGCCTTCTTCACAATCTCCAGTCCCTTGACCGTGATGTCCTTCTCGTCAGCCAAACCGAGGCCCACAAGGTACAACATATTTGCAGTAGTGAATTGCTGGCCACGTTGTACTGTCGGTACTACTGTGCAGTAGGTAGTGGGGACATGGGTGCAAATTGTCAAAAATTTAGCGGGGGAGCGAGTCGCCCGCGGGCTTGTTCCGAAGGTAGGGCTGATGTGCCAAGCGATGGAACGCCCGCTCGTCTGCGACGACCGCTGGAAATCGCGCTAGTGCGACCGCAAACGCGCCAGTCCATTCATTCACGTTCACACCCCCAGGCTTTCAACGCCTTTTGGCTTTCCTTTACCCTTACTCTCTTGGACCACTCCTTGGACCGCTTCTACCGATACCACGACGACGACTGTTGTATAGGTATTTGGAAGGGGGCGTTGGTGTTGTAAGAGTTGGGCCATCATGGCGGACAAGGACAAGATGGCCAAATACCGGACGGAGATCCAGCAGGTGAGTTGGCTCTTAGGCTTCATTTTTCGTCGTTTCTGACCGCTTTCTCCATCTATTTCATGCATAAGAAAGAGAAGGATGTATTGGTCTCTGGGCTTTCAAGGTTCATTCTTTCCTTCTACGATTCCCAATCTTTGGATTCGTTGCCTGTTCGGGCGACGACCTGCATAGGCAACGCTTGGAGATTCGACCGGTCACATTTCAACATACTGGCTTTCAGTATGGTTCTGGTATCGCTGTCTTTCCTCGCATTCTCATCACGCATGACTTTCTGGTTACTACTTTCGTGCTGTCTACCCCCCTCTTTCGCGCATCAGCACCCGCTTGGCCTGTACTCGCCCTCACCTGGAACTTTACCCTCCCTTTGCTTGCATCTCACCTGTATCCCAGCGCCTTTTGTAAAGCTCTCCCACAGGATGCCCATGGCTTCTTCTTGTCCTACCAACCTGACTCCTACACCCCGCACCTTTTCCAATTCCTGCATCTTTCATCATGGTTATCATGGCATCATCTCCAGCGCCAGCATCGCCGTTTATTTCTTCTCTTCCTCCTCCTTCCTCTCCTTGTTTACCGCTATCTCCTATTCTTCAACACGACATTGGCCTCCCCATAACAATCTCGCAGATGATGTTCGTCTCCGGCGAAACCGGCGAACCCTCCCCAGAAACCACGACGCTCATCGAGTCCATCGTGCAAGACCAAGTCCAGCACATGCTCCGCGAATGCACTGCCCTCGCCACCCGGCGCGGCAGCAAGTCCATCTCCACAGACGACCTCTTCATGCTCATCCGCCACGATCGTGCCAAGATCTCACGACTGCGCCACTTCCTCCAATGGAAAGACGTGCGCCGCTCCGTAAAAGACAGCGACGACAAAGGCGGCGACGCCGGCGCAGACGTAGGTGCCGGCGACGCAGACATCGCCGCGGGCGTAGTCGGCGCAGGATCCGGTCCCACCGGCGGGCCGGACGCAGGCAAGAAGGCCAAACGCGCAAAAGTCGACTTAGTCTGGGACGTGCATTCGTTCTTCTCCGAGTTCCCACCCCTGATGGACGACGTCGAAGACGAGGAAGAAGAAGAAATGAACTACGCCACCCTGCAGCGCCTGAAGAACGCAGACGAGCGCACCAAAAATATGACGCGCGAGGAATACGTGCACTGGAGCGACTGCCGCCAAGCGTCCTTTACGTACCGCAAGGGCAAGCGCTTCAAGGAGTGGGCGGGCTTCGGCCTCATCACCGATTCGAAGCCCTCGGACGACATCATTGATATCCTGGGTTTCTTGACGTTTGAGATCGTCCAGACGCTTACCGAGGAGGCGCTCAAGGTCAAGGACGCGGAGGACTTGTACAAGAAGAATCATGGGGGCGAGCAGAATCGCTTGAAGCGGAAGAGGCAGAGGGGCTTGTTCGATCCCCCGGAGGAGGCGAGGGAGCCGGTGCAGCCTAGTCATGTGCAGGAGGGGTATAGGAGGCTGCAGAGAGGTGGGAACAAGAGCAGGGCCATGTTGAATTTCACGAGGAATGTGCATCGGGCCGCACTGAAATTGGTGAGTTTGGGTATTTCTTTTGCATGTGAGCGAGTAGCTAACATCAAGCAGATCTAGGAGACATGACTGGGTGCCGGATCATAATCGTGAAGGAGTTCTGACAGGCGTTACGGTTTTTCGATACCCTTGGACGGCTGGTGTCATTTGGGTACGGCGTATATTAGAAGCGGCAGCTGGTGAACCTTGGTTATAACCGATGGTGGTCCCTGTCTAGCATGCAGACTAGAACAATGACACCAATTCAAAATGTTGATCATCACGTAGGAGACTTTGTTCATAAAGTGGAAACAGACCAACTCCAAGATTGACCACTCATTTCTACTATACCGATGCATCCATATCCCCGTTTTGTGTGGACACTCACGGCATCGGACTGATCATAGAAGGCAGCCTTGTCGGTCGAGTATGCATGGAGAGAAGAGTCTTTCACAGACGTACATGAAACATGACCGCATAATGTGCCCAGATAGAAAGGAGATTGACGCCCTCCTTTAACCTTGAAAAGATCCACGCCAGACGTTCGTCATGCCATCCGTTGCCTACTCCTCGTCGCCCAGCTGCGCAGCACGCTTCTGCTGCACACGCTCCTGCCTCCTCTCCCTCGCGGCCTTGGTCTTCGCACGCTTGGCGTCCATCTCCTCCTTGATGACCCTCTCACGAGCCTTCTCGGCCTTGGCCTTGTGGATCTGTGGTTGATGTCAGTTATGAACTACGAGCGTGATTCAATGAAGGTATGTCACGGATAACGTACGTGTTCAACGAGAGCACGCTTGTGCTTGAAGGTGTTACCCTTTGACAGGTGGTACAGCTCGTGGTAAAGGTGCTTGTCGATCTTTCCAGCGGCACGGTACTTGACGAGAAGACGGCGGAGGACTCGGAGGCGGCGCATCCAGAGGATTTGGCTGTAGACATCCACATCAGCATACGTTCCAATATCATCAATTCAGCACTCTCGAATGTGGGATCTCCCACAACTCCATTGTGATGACGGTGTCGTGATTGCGTACCTGGGCATACGAGCATCGGCAGTACCCTTCCTCTTACCGAAACCACGGTGTCGGCCAATTCGTCGGGCGGCGGTCAGGGCTCGGGCACGGGCACGGGAGTGCATGGTGACGGGCTTGCGGATAATGAGGCCATCCTGGACGAGCTTGCGGATGGTCTGGCGGGAGTTGGCGTTGGCGATTTCGCTGACCTCGTTGGGGTCGAGCCAGATCTTGCGCTTTCCGCAGCCGACCACGGAGGCCGCGAGGCGCTTCTGCGTGCGGAGATTGACCCTGTGAGACGATGATTGTCAGTACTTTTGATCAAACGTGAGGTTGTGGGCGTCCGGGTGAGGTATCGGGACAAAGAGGGGTTCGCCACGTCTCGAGTCGCTCTCGAGCACAACTGCAAGCCGGGGAGGTTGCTGCGAACGCGGGATTGCTCTCTGGCGGGGAGATTGAGATCGTGCAGTCGGTGTTTCTTACATTTTCGATGTTGTTGTCGTCCGTGGTCGTGGGTGGTTGTCGTGACTTACCGTTGACGAGTGTTGAAAATCAGAAGGTGCAGGTGCGATCGTAAGCGACGGCCAAGCCGTTAGTCCTAATCCGGGTTAGGCAAGCCACGCCCTGGTCCACCCGCAACACCATTACGTCTGAGATGTTGAACTCCGATGCATTGCATATATCTATTGGCATGTGGTTCAAGCCCAAAGTACAGTGATGACGGTTGCAAAGAGATGTTTGCGCGCGCTTGCAGTACTACCATTGTCCAGCCAGGCCCAGCTGATCGCTGCAAACCTACGCTGCAGAATTTGTTCTCTCTGAACTGTTCCGGTATTGAAGTGTAATGATACATTGATCAGATGACTTTTCGTTATAGTGACCTGTATCGCGGCTGCGATGTCTCAGTCTGAGTCATTGGGATCATCGAAGGCTAAATGCCTCGTCTCGAGAGGCACCGCGGACGTAGCTAAAGTGAGGGCATGCATCACCAAAAAGCGATTGAAAAAAGGAATCCCAGAAACAAAGCATGGATAGTTCATTAGGGCAAATAATGATCATACACCATTACTACTGCAACTTTAAGTCTTCCTCACTGAGAACGCCATATAATTTCTCAATCTCCTGCCCAATGAACCCCAAGTCATGCGCCAACTGTCCAGACACCAGGGCTACGCTTAGTGTCAGTTCGGTAATGTCGCAGGTACGAGGTGGTAAATCGTGACTCACCATAAACATACAGCAACTCATAGTCGTCATCCTTGGCAATGACTTTTCCAAGTCCAGTCTGCCTGAACTCGAACACTTTCGCCAAAAACCGATCTCTTGTATGCTCGATGTTGGGAAGGACGTCGTTGAGCGGATATGCCAGTTTCATCGAGGATGCCATGACTGCGCATTGTTAGCTCACATGACATCGTAATCAAATAGATGCTGGACTTACCAGAGAACAAGTGACTGATTCGCCAACTCAGTTCCGTCCATTCCTTCTTCGTATATTTCAAGATCTCCTTCTCGCCCTCAGAAGCCTTTAGATCCTTCAAGATGATTACGTTCATCGCGTGGAAACTGTCCAATATACGACTCGTAGCCCCGAGGATAAGCTTGAAGCTCTTATCAGGGAAGGGGCCTCTGAGCTCGAATTCTGCAGCAGCCGAGGCTCGTAGTGTCTCCAAGTGATTCAAGAAGCGCCGAAGCTCGAGCTCCTCACGTTCGGTCATGAACGAATACAAATGGCGCGCATCACTCTGGTTGGTCTCCAACAAAGTCCTGAGGGGACCGCGCTTCCAAATGAGACCCATCTTGAGCCACAACAAGGAAGTACCTTTCCTGACTTTACGGCGCGCTGATATGGGCCAAATGACTCTTGTCACCACGATGCCCCATACACAACCGACCATGACAGCGACGACACGATGTAGCACGATCTCCCAAATCTCAGGTGATATGCCGCCTTCATCGTCGTCATCGTCATCGTCCTTAACAGATAGTGAATAGGCGTAAAGTGCGGAGAGGTTGTATGTCAGCAGTATGAAACGACCCATGGGTCCCTTGCCTTTGCCAACGATGATGTAAAAGCAGAAAAGGGACACGAGCCAGCCGAAGAAGCCGAGTAGAAGAGCGTGTTCGTCTGCTACAATCCAAGCGGCAATTGCGAATATAGCTCCGAGACAGGTACCCGCGAATCGATGGAAGCCAGTTGTGTTGGAAGCTCCGATAGTCTACAACGCGACGTTAACAATGCAAACTAGCGAACATATACACGCATACGTACCATGGCGCACACCAACATGTAAGACAAAAGACCCCACTCCCCACGCCAATGACCGTAGATTTCACGCGTTGAATCTATAAAGGACCACATAGCATAGAGGACAGCACCGATTCCGACCTTCACAGCATACTTCAGATCGTCTCTTCTGAAAGCTGCCAAAGCGACCCAGATGCGGTACGATAGTGGTTGGTCATTTTCAGGCTTGTACGGATCGCCGCGACTCGACTTTCGGTAGATTGGATTGTGTATCTCGTGCGAGCCACCGGGCGTTTGGTCGTCTCCCTCCTGGGAAAGAAGTCCTTCTCCTGGTTGACAAGTCAATAAAGAGTAACTTGACAGGGCACATCAGCTTACCAGACTCATCACCTGGCTGCTTCTTCTTATGCCACCTTTGCCAAAATTTCACCCAATTGTAGGTCCTTGGCCGTGGGTACCGATTCACGTTTGCCTTCAACTCCTCCAGTATATCTAAGAAGGTTACCATATCCTCAGCGAAGTCCTGCAACGATGAGCTAAAGTAACCGCAACTTGAAGCAACCTCTTCAAAATCAGCTGCCACAGCGGCCGAGCTCGTCCTCGATGGAATCTTGTTTTTGTACACAGCAGCAAGAGCATCTCTTCTAGCATCTGCGAATAGAGCCTTCGCGTCGACAAGGCTGTGACGAAAGTGTTCGTTTATGGCCATGTGATACTCAGGACCAGGCCCAAATGGCAGCTCGGAGAGCACTTCCCGTAGAGTGTAAGCCAGAGATTTCTAGCATTTTTAGTAAACTGAGAAGTTGTGCATAAATTGTAGACCTTACCATAGGTGGACCCAAATGTGCAATGAAAACAGAGAACATATCAGCAGGTGTCAGACTAGATTGCAAGGAATTAGGCTGCTTTTGCAAACTGCCTTGCGGCTGACGAGACTCATCGTCAGACACGTCCGCTGAAACGTACGCGGAGGTCTCGGCAGAACTCTCTGGCAGCTCATCGATAGAAGCAAGAATACTAGTACGCCTCTCCATATAACTTAGACTTGGAGAGAGCAGCTGGGGAGGGCTTTGGGATATCGTGTGATCAGAGAAAATTGATGACGTTACTGTTCCGTTGCCAGGAACTGTCTCTGACGGTGGTGCGTTCGTGTTCGATTGAGCAAGTAGCGTGAACTGGGTCTCTGCAGCACTTCGTAACCCACCAATACTTTGCATGAGCTTTTCTAGGCATTTGACAAGTCGCAAGTTGATCTTGTACTCTTCCTCAGTACCAACAGCATAGTGTTCGAATTTCGCTTCCGCCAAGTTCTTTACGAGAGTCTTGTATGTCGACCTGCTTTCGTTCGAGGCTCTGGTAAATGAATCGCTTTTGAGGTCTTGCTCAGCACCCGAGAGGAAGCTATGAGTAATACCATTGAGAATTTCTGCCATTGCGTCGGTCGACTTTATGAATGTATCACGGAACTCTTTTCGTGCCGAGGTTGGTCTTACGAGGAGAGCCACGACTGCAGACGCCGTACAGCCCATAATGATCATCTTTAAGACTTGCCAGACTTTGTTGTATGAGAACGTAGCGGCCTGAACGGCTCCCTCCTTAGTCAGTACTGTGATGAGTGCCAGGGATGTGAGCGAGCAGGCAACATTGACGAGTGGGCTGCCAAGCTTATGCTTCGTCCATCCTACCAGACCCAAACCGCCGCCGCAGAAAACAATGAGCACTATCACATGTCCGAGGACCAGTAGATGATGGTTCCCAAAGTATACGGATACGCCCATGGAAGAGAAGGATATGAAGGCGGCATAGAGGAACGCGGCAAAGGCTAGTATGACGGCCTCTATCATACTACCTGCCGACCGTGCAGGATGGAAATAAACCGTAACCGTAGCCACTATATGCTTTCCGTCGTTTTTCCCAAGCAATCCCGCAATCAATGGAACAAATGTGGCCAGTGAACCAAGTATATATGCTAATGAGCACTTCAATATGCCAATACCGGTAGGACTACGAGCGTATGCGTATCCTCGGTAGACTTTGTATTTGCAAGTTTCCGTGAACCTCTCGATTCTGCCCATCTCGCGGTGTCGCGCGGGATCAAATTCCCCAGGCGCAAGTAGGAATTCGGAAGACTCGGTCGGGCGGTGGGCGGAAGATCTTCGCAGAGTAAAGGCTTTCTTGACGCGCTCGCCAGTTTTTGGTTGTATCATCGTTGCCGACCGTAGCTGGACATGATATAAGTACGATTTCTATGTACACTGCTCACAGGGCAACCTTACGCTGGGCCGCAGAAAGCGGCGCTCGGCCGGAGTCTGCGGGGACTCGTTACTCATCGCGAGGGACTCGACGATAGGTTGAATCTACTTGACGACCTAAGACATGGCGCAGATAAGGTGTTGAACGCACTGTGGAGCTGTCTTCAACGTGCTTGTGAACCCTGCAGGTCCCCAGCCTGTGATGCCATTGAGGCGCTAGGGCCAAGCTTCAGCCACGTTCGTCCATGCTGACTGTGTATTCGAGAATTGCCAGGGTTGACCAAGTATACTTCGTGAACTTAGAATACTTCGTGAACTTAGGTCAATGCGAACATGGCGAGCAAACAAACATCACTCTGAGATGCAAAGCTGCAAGTGGTCGAGAAACTCTGGAAATACGACGCTCAAAGTACGTAACAAGAGCCGTGATTGGTCGGTTATTCGTTAGCGCAGCCTTACATAACTCTCCTCAGCCTGTCACCGTCCTCATAGCCATTGATCGCTCGTGTCAACGACATCGAAATCTATTCACAGCGAACCACAAGCAGGTACCAGACATCCTTCACGATGGAGGAAGAGGACCTTGATATCGCAGCCGCCATGGGCTTCGCGTCCTTTGGCGGCACCAAAAAGAGGAAATTCGACCACACAAACTCACCCAAAGCCAAGGTCGAGTCAAGCGGTGCCAACACAACCAAATTGGGAATGAGAACCAAAAGAAGTGCTGGGGGCGACGCCGTTGAGGATGGCATCACAAACCAAACAGAGCAATCTCAACCGGATCCATCATCTTCCAATGCTCAAGCGGCACCAGCAAGTTCGGGTCTCGCCGCTTTTCTAGCTCGTGGTCAGGCACTACCAGATAAGCCTTCTGTTGTCCAGCAAACGCATCAGCCTTCACTTGAGGGTGATACATCTGCGACAGACATGGTTTCGTTCGGCGGCCCGCCCATCTCACGAGCGGAGTTGAACGCTCTACGCTTCGGTGTTCGAACTGAAGAGGGAGACACAGCCTATTTTCTCCCAAGCTTTGTCGAGGACCCATGGGAGAGGCTTAAGAAGGCCAGTGGTACCTGAAGGTTTGTTTTCGACATGTGTTCATTGTTGCATGAGCTAATTGTTGACAAGAGGGCGCCCTACGATCAGCCAAAACAATCAGATCGTTCCAGATCTTTGCTTAGCGAACGTCTATATTCTGCATCTACTGTGCTCTACGAACAGTGGAATTTGGTTTGCCTAGGCCAAGTTGCAGTCTCACTATATGGGCTAGCAGCAATCAGAAGTTATCACCCAATGGAGGCTTTGGGATACCGGGAATCAATCCGGCCCTCGAAGAAAACCCTGACAGAACAAAGCTGCAGGGCCGAGTTGTGCAGCACGCGCAGAACAGGAAAAAAAAACTCTTGTTATCTACAAGGGAGAACTACAAATCAAAAAGCAAATAACTTTCCTACTTCAGACCTCACTACGTTCAAAACATTGTGCCTGCAAGCCTTACAGAAAGCGAAAGCCCTTTCTGAACACCATTTACTCAGCATCACAATCCCACACACATGATACCTCATGCGAACAAACCACACTCGCGAAAGCTGAGACCCACAAGTTCAACAACAATCGCCGAAGTGCGATACTCACCCCCCCAATTCCCGTCATTCCGACCCTCACGTTGCACAAGCCATCCCGCTCTCACACACACCGGTCGGCACCGTTTCATCCCGCCATCACCTGTCAATGTCAGACCGCATATCGATAACCTCACATTTGACACATACAGACACCTACACGAGACCCATGTCTGCGTCAACGAGAACTAACCTCACACCAACGAGTCGGCATCTCACCACTCCGGTGTGTGCGTGTGTTTGTGTGCGTCCGTCAAACTGGTGGGTGGGTGGTTTTCCCGACGAGGCAGGGAAGAAATCGTGGTCGGTGTCGCACTTGGGCCGCGATGCTTCCGATAGCCGGGATGTTGGGAGAAGAAGAGAAGAGCGGGTTGGAGAGAGCGAAAGAGAGAGGCATGTCGTGTGCATGGGCATGGTTAGTGTAGATGTGTGTTGGAGCTTGGGCATTAGAGTACAGCAGCAGTAGCTGTGCTGGTGCTGGTGCTTGGAACGAAACCCAACGTACGTCTGGCGCGTTCGCGTCGATCTCTCGCTAGGTGAAACTTTGGGACAATCACTGCTGCTGTTGTGTATTAAGGGTAGATAGGTAGCAAGCAGTTCTAGCTTTTGCTATTCCGTTTGGTCGGGTATCCGAGTTTCACGCGACCCCCCGTGGGTTTCCGAGTCGCTGTTTTGGGTACTTGATTCCACCACAGCTTTGGGGCATACATTGACTCCCATACATTACCATACATACCGTCTCGATCTGAAACTCGCTGCTGCTGCTGCTGTCCTACTTATCATTGTTTCCATGTGTACCGTGCATACAAGTTGCATGATCATACCACACAGCCAAAGGATCGTAAGACGACAGACACACCTCAGGTATGACCCATGGGCCATAGCAACGGAAGCACGAGGGAGGTTTCATACTTCCGATGATGAGACGATCACATGACGCGTCGCTAAAACAATAAACACCCGAACGTTGGACAAAAAACATGCACACATGGTATCACAGCAGCAGCACCGCTTAGTCAAGGTACATAAAAACACGATTGGGTCAATTTCCAGTACTACCCCACGTGAAAGTGGAGCCACATGAAAGTGCGTTACAAAGATATTTACGTGTGAGCGAGCCCACTCCTTCGGGAGAAAAGCCCGCCACTTCGGGTGCTCATATATAGGCCGTTATATCAACAAGCAGTACGGTACGTACAAGAAAAAGAGAAGCCACACCATAGTGACAGTGCTTAGAAACGGGACAGACCAGCCACCACCAGCCACAGGAATTTCCTTCCTGGTATGACGCCAATCCCAATTTGATCCTCTCCCAGCGCTATGAAGACGACAAGGACGAAAGAGGAAGTGACAGATATACAGCGCACAGCGATCCATACACCAGATCCTCGGTCCTACATCCCATTCGCCCCCAAAAGGACGAATCAAGGACTTTGCGGTAGTCCCCAACTCGCACATCGGCACTCCAGTCGCTAACCCTGGGCTACGCCTGCCGCTGCGCTGTTGGAAACCCTAGACGTCGATGAACTGCTGTTATTCGCTCGCTAGACACCACAAGCGCGCATTACTTGCGTCAAGCGGCGGGCCGAAGCGTCGAATAGCCTTAACGAAGCAAGTTGGCGTGCGAGCGCTAAAGCAGCGACGCGGTGTGCCGAGGGTGGAGCGGAGTGGAGCGGAAACCGTGAACGACAGTTCAAGACCGCCAGAGCGGACTTCTGAAAAGAACTGAATCTGCAAATATAACAATAATAGGAGAGTCGGTAGTAATTCAGGGAATCGTGAAGTACAAAGAGTATTGTGTGAAGTTTTAAGCGGAACCGAAATTTGTATGTTTTAATCATCCACAGTGCCTTACGGCGGTTTTTGAGGGCGTCGAGCATTAGTAGTCGGCAAAAGCTGGGTATTTTTGCTGAGCAGACTTGAATTGCTCCGGGTATTTGCGTGCTGCTCGGTCGTTGAGTGAACTGTAGATTTGTTAGCTTCGGAAGCATGAGCGCACATTCGTTGCGAACTCACTCTACGCGCTTTTGCGTCCACTGCAGGTCCTTCTGCACTTCTTTCGACATCCGCATGCCTTCTGCAAAGTTTGTTCGTGTGCTCGCCAATCGTCGCTGTGCCCTTGCTTGCAATTCTAGGAGTTCGCGGTGTTTGGCGTTCAATTCACCAGATCTATGTTTCGGTTAGTTTGGATGTTACGGTCCAATTAAGGAAAGCGAGTTCGTCAATGCAAGGACTCAGAAACTTACGTTTGCGCTTGCTTTGCCAAACTACGATCTAGCGGCATTGGGTCAAATGATCCATTGAGGCGGTTGCCCATATACTCTAGGAGATCCACGCTGGCGGCACCACTTGTTGACTCGTAGTCGCTCGCGCTGCCGGCATAGTTACTTGAGGTTGCTGATGGTTCATACGACGGGACGCCAGAAGTGGTGACACTATCTGGCGCTTCAGGTGGTGATGCTGACACGCGGCCATAACTGTGCTGGGGTGGGTAGTAGTAGCCAGGCTTCTGTGGCATGTTGATAGGATAAGAAGCCTGCGGGTAG
This sequence comes from Neocucurbitaria cava, assembly GCA_027946455.1. Classification (NCBI taxonomy): domain Eukaryota; kingdom Fungi; phylum Ascomycota; class Dothideomycetes; order Pleosporales; family Cucurbitariaceae; genus Neocucurbitaria; species Neocucurbitaria cava. The sequence continues at coordinate 1,226,018 of JAPEUY010000003.1, read as the reverse complement.
TGGTAGAAGCCGTGTGTAGCCATGATGATGTGATGAGGTCAATTGTATACCGAGGGTAGCAAGTGTTTAGTAAGATAATGTAGAGTGAGACTGTGTTGATGGGCTGGGTGAGTGAAGAGGGATAGTGGTATGAGTGAACTAGGTCCTAGGGGGTATGGGTACGATTGAGTAAGAATGATAACTCTGCAAATGGATGAGGGAAGAGAGTCAGAAACGAAACCTGCCTGGACCGCATCATGACCTCCTTTTATACCCGTTGACGGCGGAGAAACGGGAAGTATGCTAGTGAACGGGGTATAGCTTTGACCCTTTCATGCCGGCGTCTGCTTGTAACCCCGCCCAGGTGGTGATAAAGCTGCATAGTCTTACGTCCACTGAGGTCTGTTCCCGCTGGAGCCGGCCGTGGAAGCGTCATTTAGACTGGGCTGGATGAATGTCCCAGACTGTAGGCCGCAGCCGATCCACGATGCCTCGGCGGGATAGTGAATGCCAGAGGCGTTTGATTGGCCGGGACAAGAAGCTAGTGGAGAAAAATACCCAGCTCGTATCAGCAGGAAGGAGCAGTGGGGCGAATTGGCATGCAATGGCAATGGGGTGCGAATCTGGGAGCAGTGCCGTGAATGACCGGCATCAAGGCGTTGGTAAAGGCAGCAAGACATGGTAAGCGCAGCAGACGCGGACGCCAACGTCAGGCAAAAGCAGCGACGGTGGTTCTGCAGCTACATGGGTAGTCTGCCTGACGGACATGCTAAGTGTTGTCAAGTTGATGCGTTGGCTCGACAGCACGCCCGCGCCTTTGAGCATGCAATCTGGACAAGGCAGACCGGAGAGCAGTACAGTTGGCCCGGGCGCACCAAACGGGTGGCGGAATTCGTTTGCATAGGATGGAGGAAGATTGCGTGCCCCGGACACGCCGCACGATGGGAGGACGACATCTGGTCGTGGCTGATGGGGATTTGTGGTCATGGAAGGTCGTCGAGAAATGTTTCGGTCCGGCAAGAGCCCCGCCAGCTCCTGCCCCTCCATGCCCCGGTGCGTCATGCTCGCAGGCAGCTCTTGGGGCTGGCCAGAGGGGCATCAATTGGCTGCATTGGCGACACAGCGCCTCGCTGCAGCTCGCCTTTAGCGCGCTGGATGCCCTCTGCCGGTGTTGATCCCTGCCCTGCGCAACCTCGCACCACAGTCAATGGCGTCCCTGGACTTCCAATTGCAAAGACGAAGACGCCGTAGTTGCAGATTGAGTGGCGGTGAAGGAGCTTGTCTAGCTTTGCTGTCGCCATGTGATCATTCCAAGCAGGCCTGCAAGCCCCTGCCATAGACTGCGACTCAACTCCTGACAGTGACCTTGTTTGCACCATGTACCCATTGCGTAGCGTCGTGGCTCATGATCATAAGTAGTTCAAGACAGCCTAATCGATTGGCAAGTGTAAAGATCTCATTAGACGGCTCTGCTGATGTCATGGACAGCCGTGAGCGCTCAAGAGCACTCACTATGTACAGCACCGTTACATTCATCGGCTTGGGCAGGGCCTTGCTCGAGCCGATCCGGTGTCACAGCTGTCAGGAGCAGCCATGCGGTATGCGAGCAGCAGGCCACTAGAGGGACTGTTGTACGAAAATCCCCGAGCTGTAGGCGTCAGCCATAGCGTAGATGGCCCCCAATGGAAAGCTAGAACGGTCGAGTGGGCCTATCCTACGCAGGAACTATGCGCCGCACGAGCTACGCGAGGCTGATCGCACTATGCCGTTAGTACAGATGTGTTGCTGGCATCTTGCTCCTGTTTCATAGCTCGTCAAGCGTGTGGCCTAGAATTTAGAACATGCTTCAATACCGTCTATCTACGCACGTCTTACCAGGACCCACTTTTCGATGCCCCTGTTTCCGATGCCGTGCCTTACGTATGGAACCCCCTGTTCGCTGCAATAGCCCGCGACATGACTCTGGCAAAGCGGCCAGGTACGTCCTGATCCTGCTTCGCCGTCTCAATGCCAGTCAGGATCTTCTTGATGCCGACCCCTACTTCTGTGCTACCGCCTGCAAGTTCCTGGATCTCGCTAATAGCACGTTGCAAATCACGATCTGAGAATGCGCCAGATTCACCCAAGATGTGTGCGAGCTCGGCCTGCGTGTTGACGTTCGGTACTGCGATCTCGGCGTCGAAGCGGCTGAAAAGGTCCAGCTGGGTAAGTACTGACCGCTCGGTTGTTGTCGCGAATATCAATAGGCGGCGATCCTGTAAAAATTAGTCTCTGTGCTCTCGAAGAGTATTGATCTTATGCTTTGAAAAAGTGTTTTATAGTTTAGCATTTTAGGACTGACCTTTGGTGGCTGCTTCTCGAGCAGGACTTTCAACGCAACCAAAACGGTGTTGCTAAAGCGAGGTCCAACGGATACCCAATCAACGAGCATCTCGATGTTGTCGATGACAATGACGCTAAGAGGGCTCTTGTACGCATCTCGGAATGTCTTGTCGAGCTGCTGTACCTTCTGCATCTCGCTAAACCCAACCATGTCCTCAGGCGAGATCAGCTTGATGAACGGATAGCCCGAGTCAATGGCCATCTTGGCGGCTAGCGCTGTTTTACCGCTCCCGGGCGGACCGTGTAACGCAACTGAAAGGATCGGCGTCGAGTCCGGTTTTCTGACTTGGTTGATGTAGAGGCGACCTTCCTCGAGGATGTCCTTGATGAACGGTGAGAAGTGTATGATGCCACGCAGTAAGCGTTTTCCAAGTTCCTCCTCAGCAACACCGAACAGTGGCTTTACCTCCTCAAGTGCGCTCATGAAATCCTGCCGTTTGACCTTCATATTTTCGACGTCAGGATTGATAGCTGCCATTGTGCCGACCTTGATGTGTCGACTGAATGCATATGACGACGCTGCCTTGACCAGACCATTGAGCTCAGCGCCCGAGAAATTCTTCGTAAGCTTGGCAAGCTCTTCAACGTTGACATCTGATTCAAGAACATCATTGTTGCGCATTTTCGTAGTGTGAATCTTGAGGATCTGAGCTCGGCCTGACTCGTCAGGAAGAGAGATTTCCATGTGCACCTCGAGACGTCCAGCACGCAGAAGTGCCTCATCGATCATGTCCATTCGATTCGTCATACCGATGAGCAGGATATTGTTGAGCTGATCCACGCCGTCCAGTTTTGATAGCAGCTGGTTCACGACACTGTCACCTACGCCGGTGCCGCCACCCGCCCCAGATCCTCTCTGTTTGCATACCGCATCAAGTTCGTCGAAGATGATGATGTGGAGACCACTCTCGTCACCCTTCTCTTTATACTCTTTCTCGGCATCTGCAAAGAGCTTACGTATGTTCTCCTCTGATTGCCCAACATACTTGTTTAATACTTCAGGTCCGTTGATAACCTTGGGTTCCCTAGCATTCAACATCTTGCCAATCTGGCGTGCAATCAAAGTCTTTCCGGTACCTGGTGGGCCGTATAGAAGTATGCCACGAACGTGTTGGATGCCTAGCTTTTCCACTAGCCCAGGAGGGAAAATACGCGAAGCAAAAGCTCTTCGAAAGATCGCGCTGAACTCGGTATCCAAACCACCAATACCCATATCCTCGAACTTGAATCCTGGTTGAATGATCGAGTTTGCGGCTGGCCGCCTGGTGGACGCCTTTAATTTAATGTCTGTCCGGGCATCCTTGAAGAAATCAACCTGTGTATGGCGTGTGAGTATGCCTCGTGCTCGCGGGTCGATTTGAGGAGGCGCAGAATTGTCAGACTTTTCCATAGATAGGTCCACCAATTGTACGGTCCTTATCGACATTCTTAGTGGTATGTTCTTGACGTCCAAGAGAAGCTGTTGGCCGGGTGCAAGGAGCTGGTTCTCAAAATTCTTCTTGAATTGAGTCGCGAGCTCATCCTGGTCGTACGGCGCATCGGTCGTCTTTCTCGCGGCGAAACCAACTTCCACCTCAACCCCGCCCAGATACGACTGCCCACCGCTTTGGCTGAATGCATCGTACGACTGTACCGAAACAACATCCTGGGGGCCAAGGGTGATTCCTGCCCATGTTCGCTGAGCGTCCGTGAGACCGATCTCGCCTGGTTGACACCCTTGCGTAGGCCGTGCAGAGAGGACATAGTTGCCGTTCAGGATAATGTAGATGTCGGAACCATCGGGCGTGGGGGGAAAGTCTTGCGGGGAGACAGCGACACTAAATGCTGTCAATACTCATTCGCCGTACAGGGCTCCCAATGTACGTACAGGTTGCCGAAGGCGTAGGCGTTGCCCCCGGGGCTCTTGATCGGTCGCAGCTGTCTAGCAGAGCCTCCACTCTGTTGTCCTCTAGCAGGCATTCGCTGGGCTCCCGGTGGAGGCGCTCCATATCCCGCTGGTTGTCTATCATCATAGCCTCCCATTCTCGAATCGTACCCCGGCGATCGTTGAGGTGGAGGAGGCTGTTGCTGTTGCGGTGGTCTACCGTAGCCGTCGTTGCGTTGCGGAGGTCGCGGGGAACTTCCAGGAAGACCTGGAAGACGGTCTCGGTTGAACATGTTCGGTGAATGGGTAGGAGTCGAGGAGAAGAGTGTTATGTAGGATCAAAGACTGCTGCCACGTAGTCACTCGGGATGAAGGCAACAGTGTCAGTACCCCACTAGCGTGCTGTCGACGTCGTGAAGTCCTCAGGACACGTTACAGGAATTTCAAATGAGCAGAATGTATTGGTGACTTTATCTGCGAGTAATAGCAGACAATGTCTATGCTCGCGGAGGAAAGGGGTGGTTGTAGCTGTTTCGAAGCTGTTTCCGAATCAGCTTTGGGATTGGGATCTCGAGGGTGTAGCTCTGACCAAGCCACATGTCATCCCGCATTCCAGGGTCACCTGCGCCACAGTGTTGGTGCCCCCAGCCCCTTCAGAACAAGAACTGTCTGCCGTCACCAACGCTACCATGGATAGGTGTTCTTGGAGCTTTGCAAACTCCGCCGTCACCGGAAGGATTCGCTGATCCATTCAGTTATTGATTGCGCCCATCAATCCGACTGCAAAATATGTCGGACAACCACGATATCAAATCTTAGAATCTATCAACTGTCTAGTACCGGTATCTAATGTCTATTTTTGGCCTTTATTATGATCTCCAATGGCAATCTTCTTCCTGCAAATCACTTCTGTTCGCGTTTTTCAATAGCCTTTACCCTGATGTATCGTCTCCCCTTCTCCGTACCATAACTTTCCCTTGCGGCAGACCAATCCTTGCTCTTCGCCAACGTTGAACTCGCCTCCATCAGGTATCCTTCCGTTGTTATTCTCTGGCCAAAATTCATGCTCAAGCCACCCATTGATCTCCTCGATCTTCGCTATGAATGCCTGCATCTTCTGCGGATCAGGCGAATTATGCCCATCCACAAAATCCCTAGGGTCGATGAAGCGGCCAATAGTCAGATGGCTTGACGGTACCACATATCGAGAATCGACTTGCATGCCTGCATCGCGCAACAGGCCGAAGAGGTCTCGGCGAAGATGATGGTAAGTGAACTTGTCGTCTTCGATGGTCCGACCCGAGTGAAGCGCTTCGCCGGCCGCAGGAACGAAGCTTATCGCTAATGCTGAAGCATCGTAGCCAATAAGTGGTTTAATGAGGCGTGTGCGGTGATGGTAAGTGTAGTTTGTGATGGCTGGAGTCTTGTCTTTCAATTGATCGACGAGCTCCTGGATCTCTTCCTCTGTCTTGGAATGTGTAACTTCCATTGCTGTGATGTGCAGGCGATCCTGGGGCATGAGCCAAAGACCTGTCACAGTTAGGCGTGTTGCATTAAGAAAGAGAACTAACTACTCACTTGGGGCCAATGTCAATAATTCTTTCTGCACTCGGCTGATCAAGGCTTTGACTTTTTCAGTCGGCCGTCCCCAGACTACCAAGCAATGTCGAGGATCTACGTATCCCGGCTCACTCAGCCTCGACAAAATAGGATCGATACTTACGCCTGCGAAGCTGGCATCTAGCAACTTGGCTCTTTGTTGGGAATTTCTGGTGGTCCGATGGAGGCTGTACTTGGTTTGAATTTGTGCCTTTAATGCGCAATTAGTGTGAATTATGACGATCTAACAGATTTCCTCTCACCATATCATCTTCGCATGCTGAGATCAATGCATCATACGGATTGCTGAAGGCTGAAGTGGATACGCCGCTAAGGTCCTCGAAGGTAGTAGGAACCGATTTTACGTTAGACATGGCGACTACTGTTCGTCACTGAATCCGTCGAGACAGTTGATCGAGGGTGATGCTTCAGAGTGATAGCTCAAAGTGATAGGATCTTCGCAGTTATATATATGTGTATCGAAACTGCCAGCAGCTGAGATCCATGGTACAGAGTACATCCGATGGGCGTGCATATGCAGGTACGTAGTAGTTTCCTTTTTTAGAACCGAACTTTACCTCATATAGCATCCCATCCGCGTTCAGCCTCTCATGGAAACATGCTTCTTAGTCCATCGTTGTTTTCCCTCATCAGTCTTTCCGCACCTTTTCCTCAGGCCATCACGAGCCGAGTTCTTGTTTTACTTCTCAGCATCACGCAGAGATGACTACCATGATCGAAAGCAGTACATGCCAGGTGGATGATGCTGTGGGGTGATGCCAAGCACAGGGTTCCGCACTTACCTAGGGTCTCTGGGGTGTTTGCTAGACGCGTCGCGGACCCCTGCCAATCGCGTTCCCCAGCAGCTGCACCTTTACCTTTCGTCTGGAATTATTCTTCGTCTTGCTCCAATATGCTAGTTAATTTTCCACTGTGATCCGAGTCTCTCATCTGAGCTTTCATGTCCGATTTTCTATTACGCCCCTCATGGCACGTACATTGCATAACCTGCGAAAGCGAAAGCGCGAGTCTGGTGGCTCGATATACGCGTGGGATAACGACACAACGGAGGTTCTTCCACGAAGAAAATTCGCGAGAAAGAATCCCAGCGAGCGGACCCCATTGAAAGAGACGCGTTCAGGAGGTAATGCAACGAGGCAAAAGCATGTTGCAGAGGATCAAAGTATGTCGTTATCATCTCCTCTCCCCATGAGGTAAGATACTGACAATAATTGAAGGTTCAGCTTCCCGTAAAAACATCGACTCGACGCCGCTGGTATCCCGAGCTCCAGCAGCAGTATCCCACGGAATTGTACCCCCAGATTGTTGCTACCATTGCCGCACACGTGGAGGTAACGCAGCATACGAATGTTTCAAAGAGGAGGGACAGGACTGCTGCACACGCTGCATCAGAGACAAGAGAAGGACATGTCGCCTGCCGACCGATGAGGAGGCGGGTTGGATTGCGGCACGCTGTCCTCAATGCACACGGAGAGGTTTCAAGAGATGCAATAGAGGGAGCCCGTGTGACACTTGCATCCGAAATAAAACGCGCGATAAATGCAGACAACGCCCAGAGGAAACTACCAGGAGCCAACCCCCAAAGAAAACTACCAGGCCCGAGCCCCTACCTTCACGCAGTGAAACAGATGCATGCCTAGGCGGGGATAAGGAGGGCGTTGCCACAGCCTCTATGCGCGCAGCTTCTCCCGAAGGCGCGACAGAGCTTTTGGAAAGTGATGTACAAGACCTCCTCGTCAGCGAACATCGTGGGGACCTTTTCCAGGAGGAACCACATTTGGAAAGTCGAGGCTGCTCCGAGGATCCCATCGGAAGCAAAGATGAAGAGATCCATGACACCACGAGGGTAGACTTTGTTGGACTGCCCTCCCCTCTCGCATCAGTGGAATCAGCAGCGCAGAAGGCTATTGAAATAAAGGCACATAGCCACAACCTTCATTATTCTTCCGGTTCCACTGCACGTCCTCGCCGTAGTCGTGGACGGGTTTCATACGTCGAACTTATTGAAGATGAGCTGTCAGATCGAAGGCCCATGTCTGAAGACGAAGACGAGACCGATGTATACACTTCTTCCTCTACTGATGATGATAGCGAAGTGGAGGAGGACTTAGAGCTAGTGGACTCTGAGGACGAAGTTATGGGTGATAGCGATGCAGACGCGTTAGAGGGGGTTATATCCGACGAGGATGATCTCATCGAGGATGACAAGCCAGTTCAGACCTCCGCCAAAGCCCGCAAGCAAACGAACACCGCGAACTCTTCACAAAAGCGAGCGGGCAAAGGCATCGATTTAGGTCTTCCACCTCTCAACAACATTAGTGACATTTTCGCAGATATGTCGGCTAAAGCTTCGCGACTCGGTCTGTGCAAAGTAGTGGAGAATCTGGACGGACACGCAATAAATGTTGCTACCATGTGCTCCGGAACTGAATCACCGCTTTTAGCACTAGATCTCTTGTCGAAAGCACTCGATGAAGCCGGACTCCCCTCTATCCGCATTAAGCATCACTTTTCTGCCGAGATAGAAGTCATCAAACAGGGTTATATCGAGCGAAACTTTCAGCCGGATATACTCTTTAGAGACATTCGAGACTTCATCCATGAGAATGTCACGACTGCGACCACGGCATATGGAGCTGAAGTACCAATTCCTACAGGCCTAGATATTCTCATCGCTGGGTTTGTATGCAAGGATCTCTCCCGGATGAACAACAATGGAAAAAATCTAGATAGCGACGGAGAGTCCGGTGATACGTGGCGTGCGGTGTACACGTATGTCAAACGCTTTCGCCCAAGCATAGTTCTTTTGGAAAATGTAAAGGCCAAGACATCGACTTGGGACGATGTCGTGTCGCGATGGGACAAGATCGGGTACGAAGCTGCGTGGGTTTATTGCGACACGAAGAATTACTACCTTCCGCAAACAAGAGAACGTATGTACATGATTGCCGTGGAGCGAACCCGCTTGGGCAAGCACGCTGCCACAGCCGTGGACGGATGGAAAAACCTCATGAAGGGACTACGACGACAATGCAGTAGCCCATATGAAGCGTTTCTCCCAGATCTGATGCAAGAATCAAGCGAATACAGCGCCCTAGCTTCTGAACAGGACTGGGCGCTGTGTAAGCTACGCTACGACCACATTCGTTCTGATGAACGCCTTGGCATATTGCGAACTCTTACAAGATGGAGCGAGGATGGAACAGAACGGTATGTTTCGTACGACGCGATTTGTTCTTGTTATGATCTAACGTCTCCAATGCAGGCCTCCCGACTTTGCCAACCGGAATTGGTATCGTTCGCAATCCTCGAGAGTTTACGACGCAATTGAAGTGGCTCATCTCCAAGCTGCGAAAAAGGGCTATGACTCGCTCTACAAGATGGCAGTATGGGATGTCAGCCAAAATGTCGACCGATTTAAGGCGGACCAGGGCATTGTCCCCTGTATTACACCCGATGGGTGCGATTTCGCTACCAATCGCCACCAAGCTCTCAATGGTAAACAACTTCTTGTGTTGCAAGGCATGCCTTTAGACAAGCTCCTATTTGCACGAGAAACCCAAAAGGATTGTCAAGACTTGGCGGGAAATGCTATGTCCACAACCGTAATCGGCGCATCTCTCATTTCGGCCATTATCAGCGGATGGAAGTCGTTCAAGTTAAACACCGCGGGTTCCATCCAATCGATCACCAAAAACATGAATCGAGCGGTCCTCACAGATACACCGGTCTTCCAAGCCTTGGACCAGAAAACCCTTCATCCGAATGAACTGGGCCAATTGAACCTGCAGACCCTGCGGCAGAGTGCGATGCTTAGCATGCGGTTATGTAACTGCGAAGGAGACAAGAGGATTTGTAAAGCATCGGTGCTGAGATGCTTAAGCTGTGGTCATACAGCCTGCGAAGACTGTGCTGGTAATCCAAAGCACGCGTACAACATGGAATATCCGAAGGGTTGCCGATTGCTAACCCCGGCCAACTTCGTTACTGAATGGAGACCCAGATTACCAGCGAGAGTCAAGTTTGACGCGTTCCCTGACCTACATAAAATTGCTCCGAAGGCGAAGGCAAGTGACGAAACAATGCGGGCGTTCCTAGATCGTATGACAGAGGCAGAACTTGGATCGCAGTACTTCAGCCTTAACAGCTTGTCCAGACAAGACAGCTCTTGGAAGGCTACATACAAATCACCTCACGCCCGCCTAGAACTTACCATCGGCCACGATATTCATTGGCTGTTGTTCGTCGCTTGCAGCCAGGACATTCCTGGTAATAGCTCCTTGCGCAGATTGCTCGAAGGCCCCATTGCTCGCGCACATGTTGCTGAATCTTTACTCGATGTGAAATGGCAGCTGTTCATTCCTATCAGCAAACACTGCAAGATCCACATGAACGGGTCAAACGATCGGAGCAGTTCCTGGAGAAGTCGACTGGGCCTACCCGATCATAGAGCAGAGACGGTCCCGAAGAAAATCAACATCCGCAGCGACAGCGCAGAAGCAAAATCTCTCACCGGAGATTACGAATACTTGCCGCACTGCGGTACAGCTTGCGGCAGCCTCTATAAGAGACAAACTGCCCCAGCTCTGTATATTTTCCTGGACCCTGACCCGATAGGTCAACCCAGCAATGACAGGTTTGTGTTCAGTCAAGATTGCAGCCGAAAGCACTTCGGCGAACCCCGTACATCTATGGCCTCCTTGGAACCTTCATGGCGTCCATGGCATCTTGAGAGCCATGCCCCTAGGGAGGTGAGTATTACACTTCCGGGCAGATGGGTTCCTGTTGCTCTGGAATTAAAGTCGGCTTGTCCTGTGGTCAAAGCTGGCGTATTCTCCGAAACGCAGCGTCGCAACCCGTTGCAAGATGACTGTTCGCAGTCAGTCACGATGCTGGACGTGCGGGTATCTGGGAGTCTTCCTACTCGAGATTTTAGTGAATATTCTTGGACCCTTGAGCAAGCAAAATTACTTCCCTCATTCCCAGCATGGCAGAAGTTCACGACAGCGGCCTCGAAATCGTGTTCTTGCGCCCCCGCATATCCGCGAATCCTCTGGAGTGTCAATGAGAAGGGTACCGCCACGCCGCACGAAGACCGTAAGGCTGCTGCTGTCTGGGAACGTGCCATCAAAACTCGAGGACCGATTTTTGAGATTCAGACTACAAGCACCTCGCGAGAAACACAGATTCAGGTTGGGATCAACATATCGTCGCTGATCCATCGCGCGCGCGGCAGATTGACACAGCAACAGTCTGTGAGTACTGCTTGGAGACTTGTTACATATCATGCAGATCTACCCCCTGAGCCATTTCCTCGGTTCCACTTAAAGAGCAATTCGGAAGATGCTCCGTTCACACTGTCCTCGACTCTTCAATATCTACGTGGCGCGCAGCCAAGGTCCCTAGCATGGATGACAGCCCAGGAACAGGGCCGAGACATAACAATAAAAGAAGTAGAAGAGGCAGTTCAGCCCGACCTAGGCTGGCGGGTGGAAGCTCGCGCACAAACGTCTGTTTCGATCCGTGGAGGTGTGCTTGCGGATCTTCCCTCATTTGGAAAGACAGTGACGACCATAGCTCTTATTCAGAGCGAGTTTGAGCAATACGCGCCAAAAGCACTTCTCCGCCAGAACGAAGTCTATACTCAAAAGTTGCCTACTCTCATTGACTCAGCTGCAACCTTGATTGTCTGCCCTCCTCACATTGCATTGCAGTGGCAGTTCGAGTTGAAAAAGTTTTTAGGCGTTGAGACATACAATAACTACAACGTCATCTTAGTGGAGACTTTCGCCCAGCTACAATGTCTCACGATCGACGAACTTCGGGAGAGTCGGGTCATAATTTTGTCCTGGAATGTATTTGCCGAAGAAGAGTATGTTTCCTATCTTGCGCAATTCTCTGGTATGCCCGAGCCGACTATCACCAGCCGTCGTGCTTTCGATGCCTGGTTTAGCCAGGTGGCGCATGAAATTCCTGGTCAACTCGACCTGCTTCAGAACACTGAATTCAAGGACTTTAATGCGTCTACGAGAAATCTACTTGAGGAGCGACTGCAACATGAGGACTTCCAAGCGGCCCTACCAATCAAAATACAACACGGCAGTGCTTACCAATCTTTCAAATCACTTCAGAAGGCTCCACGAAACTCTAGCGGTGTGAAGGCCAAGGGCAAAGCTCAGCTCAAGCGTAAAGCATCTCCCGGGACTGAGGATCATCCTGTGCCTTTAGTGCACCTGTTCCGGTTCAACAGGATCGTTGTTGACGAATACCATTATCTCAATGACGATAAAAAGAACAGCAACATGTTGGCCTCGGTTAGTGTGAAGAGAATTGCTGCACACAAGCGATGGGTCCTTTCTGGAACGCCTGCACTGGCCAATTTCACAGACGTCGACCAGATTGCTTCTTACCTAGGTATCAGGTTGGGTCGGCCCTTTCGAGGAGACGGCACAGTTACGACTTCGTTGGAGAAAACACGCGAAGGCGACCAGACCCTAGTTGAAGATTTTCTCTCGCAAACCGAAGCCATGTCTCGACAGTGGCACCAGGCGCGTCACGAGCGTGCACAGAAATTCTTAGATCTGTTCGTCAGACAAAATGAAGCTCAACTTGAGCACATCGCATGCTCTGAGAACATCCTACCGATCGAATTAAACATTGCCCATCATGCTGTTTATCTGGAGCTCTCGCAACATCTGATATCGCAGAGGATGCAGATCAAGAAGCTAAATAACAAATCGAGCTCGGACAGAACGGATAGACTAAACGCCAGTCTAGACAACTCTGCAACGGCAGAAGAGGCACTGCTCAGATCTGCTCTACTGTTCGAGACATCAGACGGAGAATCCGGGCTTGATCTTCTCATGGTAAAGCGATCAAGTCAGTACCGTGATACAGAGAAGGAGTTAATCAAACTGTTGTCCGGGTTCGAGGGCTTGAAGAAGGACAAAGAGCTCATAGAGCTGTACAGCCGCTTCAAGAATGATATTAGGAGATCCAACTGGCTTGGGGACCAGGAATCTATGCAACGCGCTCGCGGTCTACTCTCAAAAGCTGAGAAAACACCGACTCTAAAAGCATTTCCCGAGCTTAAGAACTTGTCGGAGACCAAAGCGAAGCAATACACCAAGAAATTACTTTCACAGCTTCGTGAACTCACGCGCGAATTGGCATTGAGAAAGAGATCCGAGCGCTTCATTAGCACTATCAAAGAGTACGTACAACAATCTTTGAACGGTGTAGAGATGCAGTCATACACATGCAGCTCTCCAGACTGCAAGGGGACTACTGATGTCACACATCTTTATCTGATTTCACACTGTGGACATAAAGCGTGTGAAGAATGTCTTTCGGGACGAGTTGATGACGAAACTTGCGTTGAACCTTCGTGCAATGTTCCCATGCAGAGCATGAATCTTATCAAGGTATCTGATCTCGGCTCTGCTGAGAAGCACAGTACCGGAAGAGATTTCGGTACGAAGCTCGAGACCGTGACACGGATCATCAGAGATATCCCAGAGGACGATCAAGGCCTCGTGTTCGCACCTAATGAGGAAACAATTAGCATACTTGAAGGCGTCTTCGACCACTACGACATCTCCTATCATTCCCCAAGTCTTTGCAGACCAGCAGCCGCATCGGAGATAATGGAGGACTTCAAGACCAACAAGGACCCTGATGATCGAAGGAAGGTCCTCATTCTGAACCTAGGCAGTGAATCTGCGGCTGGCGTGTAAGTCAATATACTATACCTGAGGTTCCATATGCTAATCACGAATAGGAATCTCGTCAACGCCAACCATATAATCTTTGTTTCCCCTCTGCTGGCGAAGAGCCAATACGAGTACGATTCCGCTATGGTCCAGGCCATCGCCCGTAGTCGCCGATATGGACAACAGAAGAAAGTTCACATCTGCCATGTCGTGGCGCAACGTACTATCGATGTTGATATCCTTGAGCACCGCCACAAGCGCAATGACGGCATTACCACGTTGGAGTCGACAATCAAGATGCCCAAGGCGTGTTCGGTGAAGAAAGAGAAGACAAAACTCATCAAGAATAACAAGGGTCATATGGCATTAGTGCCTGCATCTTGGTTGGTGGATGAAAACAAGCGAGAACTTTTGGGTGTTGACGAGAATCCTGACAGCTTCACTTCGCTGATCAACTTTTCCGAAACGTTTGAGCACGACGATGACTAAAAGCGTGTTTGCCGACCTGATGTTCAGTCTCGATTTTGTACAACACTTTTGAAAATGGTGGCGTCTGGTTTAGCTAGCATTATACCCAATTGAAGTTAACATTTTCTAATCCACCGTGTCATTGAACTAATGCCTATTTCTTCCCAACAAGTCACCACAGTGCTCGCTGACACGGTTTAACATCATACTGACTTTTATCATCAACAATGACATACCCAGTACCGTAGAAGGTTGAATCGCAGCAACGCTAAGACCAAGATCGCAAAAGTATCGCAGTAAGCTGCACGCGCCAATAGTAAGCCACCGGAGGACAGCGACGTAATCATCTATCCGAAAGCACAACAGCAGATCAGGCTGATCAGCGTACCTACTAGCACCAAGATCTCACGTACTGTACCTATTGCCATCTCATCCAATCCCACAATCACACGCTCCTTACCCAGTCACCTGCCCTCCAGGCCAAACATCCCCACTTCCATTCATCATAAGCCATCTTACTTCCTTCACCGGTCGGAAATCAATAATCAGGGAAACACACACATGGCCATCCGGCACCTTCCTACCGGATCTTGCACACTGCGCGCCACCGAACCCAACTAACCAACTAATCGGTGTGTATTCCGCTTCGCTTAGCCCCAACTTAGCCAAAGCAGTCCAGTCTCAAATAGGACATTGCTGGCCAACTCTGTAAGTGTATTTCGCGAACCTGCATAACTTTTCTAGTTACGCCTTTCCCGTGCCATGCGTGATACCTACCTAGTTCTTGCTGCAGCTTTCACCAATGCAGTAAATGCTGGAGTGCAGTGATTAATGGTTTTTGGGGGGAGATGCCGGATTGAGTAGGTTGGTCGTGTGTGTGGTAGTACCACAGCCCGTAGGATGATGTGATGGGTTGCTAGGTACTAGATTTCATCGGATGTAAAATAGGACATTGCTAGCAAACCTGCTGCAAGTATTTCGCGTGAACCTGCATGACCTTTTTAATTGCCTATTTGCCGTGCATGCGTGATACCTAGGTAGTTCTTGCTGCAGCTTTCACCGATGTAGTAAATGCTGGAGTGCAGTGATTGATGGTTTTTTGGGGGAGATGCCGGATTGGGTAGGTTGGGGTGAGGAACGTGTGTGCAAGTGAGTGCAGGTGGGTGCAAGCGGGGTTGCACTTTCTAGTTTGGGAGGTGTGCGGGAGCATGTGGTGGATGGTTGCGAAGCGTGGTACGAAGGGACACGGGATATTGCGTGGTGCCGAGAACCCGTTGGGGAAGGGGGGCTTGGGTTATAGTATAGATGTACGATCAAATATTTCGAGTCTATTTACTGTAAGGCTTCTCTGGTATCTGGAGGTGTGGGGTAGGTTGAGGAAGCTTCGATGGGCGCCAGACTGGAGATAGGTTAAACAGCGATATCTGGAGCACGTTCAGCTAGGGACCTCCTGATTAACCTTTTGATCAGAGGTGAGGGGATGATTGCGACGAGGCAGAGCCGTAAATGAAGTCAGAGGTATACGAGTACGTGGGTACTTATCTTGATGATTGCTATACGGTTTTCACGGCTTCATGGATTGTACATCAATGCTGGCTGGACATAGGCCAAAATGGGAACCAGAACGGTTTGTGATTGGTATGTATATCTGCTAATCCGAACCTCCACGAGTATCCTGCCTGCTTTTCGCAATTGCCAATCGTCTTTGGAGACCTGTCTGTTCGCCAAACGCCTCGCCAAATGAAGTATCGCCCTGGACCTTATGATCCACATACAGCGATTCAGAAGCTTTCGAACGATGTTCGCCGCGTCTAATCCTGTCTCTTTTATGTAAGGATTGCTTCGGTTTATTCCTCAAGCATGAAGATGTCTTCTTTCACATGCTCTCATATAACCCATCGATAACTGGCGTATCGTCCTGCCGTCTCTGATTTTCGGATGATTTTCACCACAGCTCCCCTCCTCAGCCCTAAGTACTTCGCAACCGGGTCTGTAGACTGGATTCTGGGTAGTTGGGTCTGCTTTAATCGATAACGCTGAAGTAGCTGTTCCTTCTCCTCGGCGCTCAGCAGTACATGCTTAGGCACCAGCTCGTGCTTGGTGATGTTGACGAGCAGATCCTGTTCCACAAAGACCTCGACACCGCCCTTTGGTCCATCGTTCATTCCTGTTGCGCCTCGTAGTAGCCGAATCGCCATGCCCGTCATGGGCTTAACAGTGACCATTATTCCAGAGTAGAAGGATCCATTCACTAGATGGCCCATGTAATCGCGCAGCTGTTTTAGACCGACGTTCTCGTCGCTGTTAAACTCGACCCATATTGTGCCAATCTCCGGTGCTGGGTTCGGGTCCTTCTTTGTTGGGGCCGGGGTGTATTTGAGAAGCATTTCTTCGGAAGGGTGGCAGGAGAAGTTCAGGCGTGAGCGGCTAGACAACGATTAGCTTTCCAGGTCGGTAGTGAGCGATGCAGAGGTACATACTCTGGGTCTCCGTCCTCGCGCGCATATTTGCGTGCGAAGTCCTCAAGCGACAGTGTCATGTCGTCCTCTACAACCATGTATCCCTAGGAAAGAGTCAGCGCGCTCTTTCAGCGCTGCAGAAACGCAGGCGCAACGAACCCGATCATTCATCATCTCCTTCGCTGTGCGCCAGACCCTCCACATCCGGATCAGACTCGCTGAATATTTCTCGCCGTCCATATTCGCTGCCGCTGACTTCGATGGTATGAAAGGGAAAACGGCCCGGCAGTCGTCGTCGCGCAAGTTGAATGAGCTGGTCGCGTCAAAGAAATTGTCAAGAGCGACCTGCGAGATGCTCTTGGCGTGCATAACCGTACTAGCGCTTTCACAGCCTAGCGTCGAGCGCCCCGCCTAAACTCCGTCGCGGGCATCAACAAGGCAGGACCATGGCCTCCTCAAACGAAATCCCAAACCTCAAAACACTCCTCGGAAACCGCCGCGGAGGAGGACTACGAGGAAGAGGACGGGGAAGAGGTGGGCTAGGAGGCTCTAGCGAGGAAAGAGAGCAAGTCAAAGACAATGCAGTCAAGAGTACCGACCAGGATGCTGCGGGGAGTAGGGTGAGCTGTGTAGAGCTTGGTTATCTCCACGATCCATATGCGAAGCTATTCGCAACACAGCAGTCGGTACGGAGGCTGCCTTTGCTGAACCGAGGTACGGTTTCAGGTGGTCGTATACGCCTTTGCAAGTTGCTAAAGATTTACAGGCACATACGTCCGTACATCTGCAATAGACCTGCTAGTCACCAAATTCCTTCTCACACACCCGTCTTCTGCAAAGCAGGTAGTCTCCCTCGGTGCTGGGACCGATACTCGTTTCTTCCGCCTCCTCGACCTCTACCCTGAAACTCGTCTAATCTATCACGAGATCGACTTCCCAACGAACACTGGCACGAAGATTGCAGCCATACAGAAGCAGCCACTGCTCTACCGAAAGTTACCACACATACCATCTACCTCCACGTCTTATCACTCTGAAACATACAATATACATGCGCTAGACTTACGGACTTTGGTCGCCTCGTCAGACGACACACCATTACCGGAGTTGCCAAATCTAGATCCCAACATGCCCACCTTGTTTCTATCGGAGATGTGCCTAGCATATCTACAACCCTCCACAGTACAATCAATAATATCGTCGCTTCTGACTCACTACCTCGACCCCGCCACACCTGCCTCGCTCGTCCTTTACGAGCCCATTCTACCTCAGGACGCCTTTGGAAGAACAATGATATCCAACCTGCAGACGCGTAACATTCACCTTCCCACTCTCACCGCATATCCTGAGCTTGGCGACCAACGTGCACGACTACAAGGCTATGGTTTCGAGAAAGGCGCAATGGCTGCAGACACGAACCTCATCTGGAGACAATGGGTTAGCGAGGAGGAGAAAGACCGTGTGGCTGGACTCGAGTTCCTCGATGAGCTAGAGGAACTAGAGTTGCTCTTGAAGCATTACTGTATCGCTTGGGGCTGGAGAGGCGGCGAGAGCGATGTGTTTTCTGAAGCTTGGGTCAATGTTGTGGAGCAGGGTGGAGGTTGATATTAGTCTTGCGGTAGCCTTCTCATGAAGATAGATGTGTATCACTAGCACGACTCTGGTATACCCGACCTATAATGAGGGATACAATAATCTCGAAAATGTTTAATGCTTACCGCCCGACATGAAGTGACGCAATTGTTGTCTGGGGTGCAGCCAAACACGTGCCTTCGCGACAGCTACATTGATCGCCGTCGACGGCGCTAAGCTTTGTCGGGACGCAAGCGGTGCTTTGAGCCTTCGACGCCGAACTTCAAGACAAGGAAAGCACCATTCACGCTGTGCGCATGTCCACTCGCGTCGTGTCGTTCACTCACATCACATCGAAATCATTCTTTCTTTTAACCAACTATGGCGTAGATCTTCTCTCACCACTGCGACTCGACGCAATCACTAGCTAACAACTTCGGTTTCGTAAACAAACAATCGGAAAGGAGCGTTCACAATGGCCTTACGAAATGCGAATCAACCTAGCTTCAACCTCTTCACTGGGGACGATGAGGCGCTTCCTCCTGCTAAGAGAGAGCCATTGCGCGAAACCTTTCGAACGACGTTGCGCACCTCGCAGAATGCACCTCACACGGTCGTGCCTTCTGATCCGGTCAACGAAGATCTTCGCGCGCAACTCAATACTCTGCGATATGAGCTCGAAACATCGAAACAAGAGAAGGAGATGATGAAGCTCGAGCATGCACAAGAGCTTCGCGATGCATCCAGTCGCGCGGACAGTGAGTTTCAGAAAGCGCAAAAAGCGGAGGCTTCGAATACTCTCACGGCGAAGAGATACGAGGCGCTTACAAGGGAGATGTCTGAGGCACAAACGCGCGCTGCGAATGAGCGGCAAGCTTTGGAGAAGAGGTTGAGGGACAGTCAAGAGAAGGCGCAGTCGCTTCAGGAGGAGTATGATGAGATCAAGGAGGACCTATCGGCATCACAGAGGCAGAATGACCACAGGTATAACACGCTGCAGGCTGAGCATAAGGCCCTCAAAGACAGCGTGGAGGAGATACAGGCGGACCTGCAGTCTAAAGTCCATGCGCTGCAGAACACGCAAAAGACATTGGTACAGAAAGAGGAGGAAGTTGGCCAGCTCGAAGCGGAAGTGCTAAGACTGAAGGCCATCACTGGAGATGCAGAGACGCTAGAATTCATCAAAAGGGAGCTTTCCGATCAGGTTGCGCACATCAAGAAACTGGAAACATTGACAAGAGAGCAGAACAATGAGCTCAAGCAATATCGGAAGCAGCACAAGGCAATTGAGGTTGTGGAGGAGGAAAAGAGGTCACTTCAGACAAAGTTGCGTATGATGGATGATTTGCAACGGCAGTTAGGAGAGGCAGAACTGAGGAAGCAGTCTCTTGAAGAAGAGCGGGATTCGTGGACTTCCTATCTCGAGGCCGAGGCAGAAACACATGGTGGGGTCCAATTCGAGACGCCCGAGGACCTTGCGCGAGCCTTTATTCAGGAGCGAATTGAGAGAACGGATCTTCTAAACAAGCTAGGCGAGATCAGACCTGAGCTTACTATCAAAGAAGCGAATATTCAGGCGTTGGAGGAAGAAAAGGCAAAACTGCAGGCCGATATTCAGAACCTCAAAGTCTCAGGAAGCAGTGTTGCTCCCAACGCCAACGAGTCGAAAGCTCGAGCACGATTAGAGCGACAGAAAGCCCTGGCAACAAAAGAGGTTGAGTTCTTACGCGCCCAAGTCAAAGCATTTGATGACGAAGAGCGCGAGATGCAACCCGACACATATGATGCAGCCAAGTCAGAGCGCATCAAGGAACTTGAAGATCTTGTCGACCAATATCGGAAAGAGATCGACGCCTTACAAAAGGAGTTCAACAGTACCGAGAAGCCCATGGCCGCTGCAGCAGGCCAAAAGCGCCCCCTTGACACGGATGATAACGACGAGCGTGTGGGCGAGCTGCGCCGGAAAAACCGACAGCTCCAGGAAGACCTCAACGCCATCCAGAAGAAGATGAAGCTCGTGGAGTCTGAATACAAAGCACAGCATTCGCAACTTAAGAAGCTGAAAGAATCCTCTCGGACAAGAGTACTAGAGCTCAAGTCCAATCCCACGGCTGACGCTGAAGCGCTCAAACTGAGCACCGTCCGCACTCTCCGCGAGGCTAACGCTCAACTCCTTGCTCAGCTAGAGAACCAGCAGACACCACCCTCGACCGTGCCATTAGCGACATTAGACGCCGCCAAGGACGAACTGGACGAACTTAAAGCGCAGCTTGCCTCCAGCACGAAGAAGATCTCCCGCCTTAAACAGATCTGGACTGCGAAATCCCTCGAGTTCCGTGAAGCTGTGGCTTCGATTCTCGGTTGGAAACTGGATTTTATGCCCAATGGACGTGTCAAAGTGACATCCATGTTCAAGCCGGCTGATGAGGAGGGAGAGAATAGCATTGTGTTTGATGGCGAAAATGGCACGATGAAGGTCAGTGGGGGTGAGCAGAGCGAGTTTGCGGGAGAAATCAGGGATCAGATCGTCTACTGGGTCGAGGGAAGGAAAGAAATCCCGTGCTTCCTCGCAGCATTGACATTGGAGTTTTGGGAAAAGGGCCCTGGGCGAGATGGAGAGACGATGCGGATGTAGTGGAAGAGGCTTGGAGAACTGTATACCATTTCGAAATTCCATCTGATCTATTGGGGCCTACAAGGCCATCAGCCATTGTAACAATACCTATTGTCCTCCCTGTGTGAACAGCCTCGATGTGCTGAAGGGATTTCGCTATATGAAACTCATCATGACTTGTCAGGGCTATGAATGGGATTTGGCTTATCAGATTGGGACTGCAGGGCGCTTGTATCCCTGGAATTTTGTGCGGCACAGGAACCCTGCGGTGCGGCGTCTGATGCTGAGCGAGTTGTACCAGGCTATGTCGACTGTGCCGCCACGCAGCAACAGCGATGCGCACAGGGCATCAATCCAGGCATCAACAATGAGCGAGTATGTAAGATTACATATACAAGGCACAGTTGGAACATCGTGGATTATGGAATCATGGTCCTGACCAGGCGAGGGGCGAGTTGAGGTTTTTACCAAAGTATTGCCCGATTTGAATGGCCTGAAGGGGCAGTGCATGCTGCAGAAATGACGCTTGACCGGTTCTCCCCGCTTGAGGATATTGTGAATACGCCGAATGCGAGGGTTTCGACCATGTCATGAGGGATTATCCGCGAATCTGAGTACCTAAAGGATGATCAGTGGGCACCGAGTACAAAGGTAGCAGGCAACGTAGTATGCTCTTGAGTGATCAATGTGTACAGCCTTCGTGCCATGCTTCCTTGTGCAGTCGGGCGTAAAAACTTGGCAAGGCTGTGGTCATCAAAGGCAGAAAGAGTTGAAAACAGTGACAATTACTTTATTAGCAGCAAAAAAAAATGTCCCTGCCTCCACCAACAGTGCAACATGTCTCTGTGCCTGAGGCGCAAGATAGCGGAAATAACAGGGCGACTAACATCAGCCTTACCAGAAGGCTGCTGGGGCGTCCGTGCCACTTCTTCCATTGACCGTTGCCGCAGCCGCAAACTCGCCACACAGTGCATCGCATCGCATCGCCCTCATCCCCGGGTGTCTAGCGTGGACCCTGGCTTCAGTCCACAGAGCGCGTGATGGTTAGAATAATTCGCGCGTTCGGCAGCGCAAGCCGCCGGGTCTATGTCAAAGAACAAATCGTTGACGTCGGACATTTGGAGCTGCACATCTGTATGGTCGATTCTGAGTATCGATTCTGCCTCGGATACGTCACGAGTTGACCGGCAGACAAATAGATCGAGGTTGGGGCACCGTACGGCACCCGTCTTAACCGACTTGTGGGCTGGCTGGGCGGCGTGTGAATACGGTGTTGGGTGGCCTTGGTGGTCTGCGGTTTGCCGATCTCACGTGGCGGATATTGTGAGGTCGTCGAGGTTTGGAAATGGGTGAAGGGGGTTTCAAGGTGCCAAGCTAGTCGTGTGGGCAGCTCCTGAAGGTCGCGATGGAGTTGCGCATAATCAGCTCTCCATTGCGCGGTGTGCATGCGCCGTCGAAAGAATGCGCGCATTCTTCGCATCATAACAATGTCTCTCTCGCCGGAGACGTTTGAGTTCTTTCATCGTGAGATCCCATGCACAGCCCCAAGCAGAGCCAAGTGCTTGTGCACTAGCGCGATGAAGGCGCAGGGGTGTGCTAGCTTCCCCGCTCCACATCTGTTCCGTTGCGTAGTGCATATAAGAACCTCTACGACACCTTGATGTCAATGGCTGCATCGCATACTCACGACTCTTATACCATCGCTGAGTCCACTACTTCGTCTTCGCGACCCATTCTACAGGACACCACGAGTATTATTGAAAATCGAAACACAGCAGCAACTATGAGCGACATCAACGGCAAGGCACCAGTCAATGGTACGGGCGCGCCTCGTCTGGAGGAGCCGATTGTGAAGGTTCAACCGCCACGAAGGGAGGATCTGCAGCCCAGCTACGCGCGAGTTATCAAGCCAGACGACGCTGATGCTGATACCAACGGTTGGTATGGATCTATGGTAAGCTCTACGATAATCTCTACACCATCCACCGTACCTAACAAACGCCCAGGTCAACACCCTTGGCGGCTGCATTGGCACGCTCGGTGCGATTCCATGCTGCGTCGTCTGCCCGAACCCATACAAGCCCGTCAACCAAGGCAACGTGGGTCTAGTCACCAAGTTCGGTCGCTTCGCTCGCGCCGTCGACCCAGGTCTCGTCTACATCAACCCGTTATCCGAGCAGCTGGTCCAAGTCGACATCAAGATCCAGATCGTCGAGGTGCCCAAGCAGATCTGCATGACCAAGGATAACGTCTCCCTCCAACTCACCTCGGTCATCTACTACCGCATCACGTCGCCACACAAGGCCGCATTCAGCATCAGCAACATCCGCCAGGCGCTTGTTGAGCGCACGCAAACCACTCTCCGCCATGTTGTTGGTGCGCGTGTCCTCCAGGACGTCATCGAGCGCCGCGAGGAAATCGCGCAGTCTATCCGCGAAATTATCGAGGAGACAGCACTGGGCTGGGGTGTGGAGGTTGAGTCCATGCTCGTCAAGGACATCATCTTCAGCCAGGAACTCCAGGACTCGCTCTCCATGGCCGCGCAGTCCAAGCGTACGGGAGAAGCCAAGGTCATCGCCGCCCGCGCTGAGGTCGAATCCGCCAAGCTCATGCGTCAGGCTGCCGACATTCTATCATCAGCACCGGCCATGCAGATCCGATACCTCGAAGCCATGCAAGCCATGGCCAAGAGCGCAAATTCGAAAGTAATCTTCCTCCCAGCACAGAACCAAACGGTTCAGAGTGCGCTCGCGCAGGCTGATGCATTTGGCGAGGGGCCGAGTTCCCACGGTGCTAACAGCAACGGAAACTCCCTTGGTGTGCAGAGCGATGCGGCGAGGGAGTACGGTGGCAACAACCATGGCTTCCAGAGCGCTATCAACTCGCACGTCATTGAGAACATGTAAGCGTCAGGCATAGCCAAACAGCCTTGCAAATGGATGAAAGATTGAAGAGAGGCGTGGACGAAGTCAAGATTGATAGTTAGTTGGATTCCCCTGTATTTCTATTCGTTACTCTGCTTTACCTCCACGGACGGTTACGACATGTTTATACGTACTCATGCACTCTGGAGGAGGACTGGCTTGGGGATGGTTATGGTTGTAGTTGGTTGGTTGGTGGTTGGGCTTTTTTTTTTATCTCTCTTGATACCCTACTACGGCGTCTGTGTTATCGCTCACTCTCGCTCTTATTGCTACTACTCAAGTTAGATATCCGTTCCCGCTCTAATGATAATGCACGCCACTTATAACCTTACAAATATCTTGGCTACTTTTATTGTGATGCTGTTCGAGGAGACGCATATCCCTGAATCTATACACGTCGTTTAAGGCTATCGAACATTATGTCTAGAGGTAGGCCTGGTGGTTACAAGGTGCTTGTAGATCGATACAGTACAATCGATGTGGAGGCTAGGAGGGAGGCAGACCGCCCGGGCCCGTGGGCATTGTTAGCGGGAGGGAAGGGCGGTATGTTCCAGTCGGCGGCATGGCGGCGGTCAAGCTGGCGCGCGATGTCGCGATCATACACTTTGCTGGGGTCGGTGTTTATAGAGCCTGTGAATAGTGACCGTGGCTGCGCTTGGTTGCTCTCAACAACGCGACGGTAAGCTAATTTGGCCTCGATATCGGCTAGGCGCAAGACTGCGAAGTTTGGTCCCTCTGTAGGGAGAGATGGTTAGAGCGGACATTGGGGGAGCTTCAATTGGATCTAGGCTTAACATACGATCGGGACCAAAAAGACTCCATACATGTAGTTTAAGGCTATTAGATGTTACGACTATAAGTGGCCCTAGTGGATACAAGGTGCTTATATCCTAATACAGTACAACTAATGTGGAAGCTAGGAAGCAGGTAATATTTTTAATATTTAATGCGATATAAGCTTCGCTCTTTAGTTATGCCTACAATATTATCTGTATCTACAAACATTATTCTAAATAATTATACGAAGTACTCCAGGAATAACTAAGGGTACTTTAACAAGTAAAGTTTCCAACAATCCTGAGAATACACACTCCAACGTATGTGTTTCATGTTATCTCAACCTCTCACGTCGTTGGAGCAGACGTCATGCTATTGCATTACATCGTGCCTAATCAACCTCAATTTAAGTGCAGTAGTCTTCCCCTAGCTATTCTATCTCTTTAAGGATTAATAGAGATATGCGGACGTGTTATGGAAAGCAAGCGCTATATGCTCAAAAGGAACGAGATTATTGAAGGAAAAGCAAAGACCCCCATTGAATCGCATCGTCCGGTGGTGCAGTATCTCGATAGTAGCGTGGGTAGGGTGCGGATTGTATAGGCCTCCTCAATAAGCGGTTTGCAAGTGGTATATGAAAGCCCAACATGCCTTAAGTATCCTGTTAATTCGGCGCTTTTCGCAGTAAACTGCAACTTGTGTGTCGGACAGCTATGCATGAACGGGGCGATGCAAATGTCGAGAGTGAATTGCATGCTTAGTCAGCGAGTCTGCACGATTGCTTGGCGAGGCAGTCGCGACTGTGATCAACGCGCCAAAAGATTGCAGACATCACCCCAGCTTCCGCGCCTGCCCCATCGCCCGTCTGTAAGGCTTGAGCCCCGCGGCACCGTTGTCGCATTGAGTAATCCATCATGTACGGCATGAATCAAGCATACAATGTCCCCGACCCGAGTGCGCAGGTGCCGAACCACCTCGTGAGTGCGCCGGCAGCTCCCCGACCGTCTCCCCTAGCTGACTG
This sequence comes from Neocucurbitaria cava, assembly GCA_027946455.1. NCBI lineage: Eukaryota > Fungi > Ascomycota > Dothideomycetes > Pleosporales > Cucurbitariaceae > Neocucurbitaria > Neocucurbitaria cava. Next base: position 1,200,626 of record JAPEUY010000003.1, on the reverse strand, counting down.
GATATATGTAGCTTGCCCACGTCCACCTGATATCCTCGTACCGCTTCCCTACTTTACCGAGCCTCCAGCCTGCTCAAGCCCTTGAGTACCTCATCAAAGGCCCTCAGATAGTGCGCGACACGTCCCCCGTCGCATGGACCTACTTCGCGTCCCCCCCTCAAGATGGCACCGTTATCCTCACATGGCAGCCGCCGCGCATGCAGACGCACTTCGCATCTGATGGAATGGTCTGGGCGGATGCCGAGACTGCATACGACATGAACGTGCGAGGCTACGTACGTGGACTCTAAGCTTAAGCTCTGTGATATCACCTAACATATCTTAGACGCTCCAAGTCCTTGTCCACAACAGCGGCTACACCTATCCACATGAACCCTTTGCACTACACGCCCGCTTCCGCTACAGGATCGCAGCAGGACCTGGCACCACCGACCCCAACTTGTGGCTAGTGCACTACAGGCCGGCCGAAGCGCAACACAGGATTCCCGCCGGTCAGATACCAATACCCCGCGAGGTACATCAGCAACTGCAGATGCGCGCCCAACTCCAAGCCGCTGGACCGCTGATGCGCAAGGAGTTTATGCTTGTCGACCAGGCCAATTGGCCCAAGGTCGAATTCGGACAAC